>CM053589.1:191335239-191368011 GCA_028646515.1 Pseudochirops corinnae | reverse complement strand
ATCAAAGTTGGTCGTCACACATATGATGTGTTTGTGATTGTGTACACATTTTTCCTGGTTCTGCTCCTCTCACTTAGCGTCAGTTTGTATAAGCCTCTCCAGGTAAATATGAAGTCCTTCTGCTCCTCATTTCTTATAGCACAATAGTATTCCATTACATTCATATACCACAACTTGTTTAGCCATTCCCCAGTTGATGGGCATCCCCTTAATTTCCAGTTTTTTGCCACCACAAAGAGAGCTCCAATAAATATTTTTGTACATATGGGTCTTCCTCCCGCTTCTATGATCTCTTTGGGATACAACCCCAGAAGTGATATTACTGGGTCAAAGGGTATGCAATTATTTATAGCCCTTTGGGCATAGTTCCAGATTGCTCTCCAGAATGGTTGCATCAGGTCACAGCTCCACCAACAATGCATTAGTGTTCAGTTTTTCCACATCCTCTCCAGCATTTGTCATTTTCCCGTTTTGTCATCTTAGCCAATCAGACTGGTGAGATGTGGTACCTCCAAGTTGTTTTGATTTGCATTTCTCCAATCAGTAGTGATTTAGAGCATTTTTCATATGCTTAAAGATATCTTTAATTTCTGTCTCTGAAAATTGCCTGTTCATATCTTTTGACCATTTATTAATTGGGGAATGGCCTGAATTCTTATAGATTTGACTCAATTCCTTGTATGTTTTGGAAATGAGGCCTTTATCAGAGACACAATTGGGAAATTTTTAACAAAATAAACAAAATGCAATAAAACATAGGCATGCCTTGGACATATTGTGTGTTGAATTCCAGATCACCACAGTAAAGTGAATATTGGAATGAATTGAGTCTCATGAATATTTTGGTTTCCCGGGTATATAAAAATTATATTTGCACTGTTGTCTATTAAGAGTGCAATAATATGTCTAAAGAAACCCTACATACCTTAATTTCAAAAATGTTGACCATCATCTGAGCCTTCAGCAAGTCATAATCTTTTTACTGGTAGAGTCTTGCCTCAGATGACTGCTGACCAATTAGTGTATTGATTTATGAAGGCTGGGCTGGCTGTGGCCATTTCTTAAAACAACAATGAAGTTTTCTGTGTCAGTTAACACTTCTTAGAAGATTTAGAGGTCTTTTTGAGTTATTAATTGGCTCAATTCCAATATTATTGTGTCTCACAGAATAGGAGAGAAATGGGGAACTGTGGGCAGAGCAGTCAGAACATACTCAACATTGGTTAAGTTCAGCTGTCTTATGTGGGTGAGGTTTGCAGCGCCCCAAGACGATTATGATAGGAGCATCGGAGATCGCTGACTGCAGGTCACCGTAAGTTTGAAATGTGAGAATTACCAAATGTGACAGAGACACCACAGGAGCACATACTGCTGGAAAAATGGCGCCAATAGATCTGCTTGAGCCCGGATTGCTACACAGCTTCAGTTTGTAAGAAATGCCCCGTGTGCAAAGTGCAGCCAGACAGGTGTGCTGTGGATTGGGTCAGTGGTTCTATTTCTATTGGAGTTTATCACCATTGCTTGAGGCAGCTTTTGCTAGGTAGTTCCTTGGAAGTGCCCTATACCAGTGAAAATACTGGGCAGTGACGTCTTGATTTGTCATTACTTCAGCAACAAATCGTTGAATAAAGTGCCATCTTGCAAGGAAGATGCAGGTGTACTGGGGATGCAGACAGAATTGCTCCCTGCCCTGAATGAGCTCACATTCTACTTGAGGGGGAAACTATATACACAGATGGGCAAATAGAAAGTATTTCCAGGATTGAGGGAACACTAACAGGACTCCTGTATAAGCTGATCAGTGAAAAAAGACAGATAGGTGCTTTTAGAGCTGGAGGTGACTTGGAGAGAGAAGTATTCTAGGCACAGAGATGAGAGATGGCATGTGGAATGTGGGACACTCTTTGGAGGTCATGAAAATGGTAGTTTAAATTTTTCTTTCATGTGCCAGTTCCACACTCCATCCTGTGCCAGACCCCCTTCTCCTGCCTTGATTATATAGAAATATGAGAATTGCTGACCATTACGGCAGTCTGTAATTCTGTGTTTAATAGTGTATTGATGATAGTTGTACTTGAAGCAACTTAGACTACCAGTTTACCACTGAAGTTTTGTTTGTTTTTTTAGTAAAAATTTCAGCTACATTTTAAAACTTGATATATTGTTTTAAAGCAATTTTAGTATTTGTGGACACTATATCATTTGTTTCTGAATGTACATCTTCTCTTTCCCTGCCCAGAAAGCCGTATCTCATTATAGCCGTACAGTGCGTTGTTTGGTTGTTTGGGTTTACCTAATTGTCATTGGGTGCATTATTTTTCTGGTTCTGCTGTCTTTTTGCAGTAAGTGATGTTTTCTGTTGCTCCTTTGAATTCTTGTTTTTGCACCACCATAATTTAATTTTGGTTCTTAATCTGTATTTGGCAGAATAGCAGAATGTCAGAGCTTTATGTTAAAGATGAGAAAACTTAGGCCCAAATATTTTGTCCAAAGTCATGAAGCTTAGAGATGCACTTACCTCTTCTGACTCTTAGTGTTCTGAACAGTGTATCAGTACTTGATAGTGTTAGACAAGAGTATCCCAGGAATTTCATTATCAGTTTCTCCTTTATTGATTTTACAAGCTCTTGCCACTGTTCTAGGCTCTGCTCTGGCTGTAATGAAAAGATAACCATTCCAGCCCTCAAGAAACTTATGTTCTAATTCTCTCTCTCTCTCACACACACACATACACAGACATTTGTGTGCATGTGCATGGAGTTACACACTATTAATTGCATGGTAATGAACTTAAAGTCTTTTGAAAGCCTTAAATACCTCATTAAAATACCAGGTTTTTGATGATCATTATGATATCAGCTAATAGCAAAAGAAAAATACAAGATAGATCAGTTTAGACTAGTGGTTCTCAACCTTCCTGATGCTGAGACCCTTTAATTCTCATATGTGGGCAGACCCGCCTGGAGACAAATAGAGGATTGGTGTCTTGGTTCCTAAAACCATTGGAAATAGGTGTTTTCTGATGGTCTTAGGTGACCCTGTTCGACCCCCCAAAGGGGTTGCGACCCATAGGTTGAGAACCGATGATTTAGACTGTAATAAACTCTTGAGGTAGTTTGAAGTAGGTCTTAGAATGATGAACTTGGATTCAGGAGTTCATATTCTGCTTCTGAAGCTTACTGGCTTTATGACCAGATCTCTACCATCCGTGTGCTTTAGTGAACTCCTCTGGGCTCCCCAAGCAGCCTTTCATGAAGGAGGAAGCAGTAGAGCCTAGAGCACTCATCCTTGTCTTCTTGTTGGAGCGTTTGGCAACTCATGTCTGAATCTTATTCTTTTAGTTCTTTGGGAAATGCTAAGCAATTCATCTTTAGTATCGATGAGTATTTATTATCTGAACAGCGAGCAAGAAGAGACAGCCTGAGCCTGGCTGTTTGACCAAAGTTGTTCATAGGGATAGAGACTGGTTTAGGACTTGGTGTAAGGAATTCTCAGGTGTGGAAGTGCTTATCAGTGCAAGTCTGTACTTTCTCCGTCATCTGAGTTCTTTCTAGCTCACACTCAAAGAGTTAAAAAAGCATTTTCTTTTGCAGAGAGGAGCACAGGGATAACCCATGTGAAAATAGATGAGTCTTAAAGAAATAATTGAACTTCAGGGTCACATGGCTGATAAATGTCAGAGTTAGGATTTGAATCCAGGTCTTGCTTCCCCCCAAAATGAGCAATTCTTCTGATGAGGACTCACTTTGATTTTTTTTTTTCCATTTCAGAGTCTCCAGCATATTGAATAGCTATGGAGAACTACACAAAAATTGAGAAAATTGGGGAAGGTGAGTAATTTTAAAATCTTCAAGTGACAAGATTAAAAAAAAAACTATTCAAATTCATCTTAGTCTTCACCCCACTCCCCCCCAATCTGTAGTGTGGAGAGCTACAGTTTTCCTCTTACTTCTCAGTACAAAGGTCCTTTTATCTCTACCCATATTCTATTACCCCCCTCAGTCAGTAATCACCAGATGTTTGTTATACACTTACGTGCACTACTGAGTGTACAGAGAAGCAGCTCTGTCCTGAAGGAGCTTATTCCATCTGTTTGGAGAAGGGGAACAATATGTAAAAAACACATGTGCAGTCGTTTTTAGAGTAGAGGACACCAGTGGTCAGGGCTGATCATGTTGGGCTTCTTGTAGAAAGTAACCTTCGTGAGGTGGGATGGCAGGCCAGATATTGGAAAAAGTCATGGGCATGAGCAGGGCAGCTTGGCCAGGACCTACGACTGAGGAGTCCTGTAAAATAGACCTGGAAAAGGACAGTTGAGGGCCAGAGCCAAACAGGAGTGGTGGAAGGGAGCCACTGCTGGAAAGGCAGGAGAGGGAGTGACTAGATCTGATTGGTGCTTGAGGAATATCAGTTTGGCATATCTGTGAGGTTCAATCCATTACCTGGACATGGAGAACCCAGTTAGGAGGCTGTTGAAGGGTCCTGGCACTAGGGATGAGAACCTGAACCTTGATGGGACTGCAGGAGTCAGAGGGAAAGGAATAGACATAGGATGTTGCAAGGCCCCACTTACTAGTCATTTAAATGCCTGCCCTGTTCCAGGCATTGTGTTAAGTACTGCAAAGAGACAAAAATCAAACGAGTCCTTGCTTTCAAGGAACTCAGTCTAATTGGGGAGACAAATGTATAGAACTAAGTACAAGCAAGATATAAACAGGATAAATTGAGAGGAAATCTAGGGGCAGCCACTAGGATTAAAATAAGGGGGTTCAGAAAAGGCTTCTTCTAGGCAGTGGGATTTTAACTTGGACCTGAAGGAAGTTGGGGGGTCTGGAAGGGGAAATGAGGGCGAGGGTTTCAGGCATGGGGGACAGCCAATGAAAACATACCAGTGCAAGGAGCAGCAAGCCGTTGGGTTAAGGGTTAATTGAATGAGGTAGGGCGGGGAGTGACACGGTTAGGTCTCCACTTTAAAGAAGATGTTTTGGACAGCTGAGTGGAGAGGGTCACTTGCCCGCAGCCTCCTAGAATGATCGTGAGGTGATTTTGGGTCCAGGCGATAGAGAGAGGGGTCAGGAGATAAGGGGGTGAGCATGAAAGATGCTCCAAGGGTAGAGTCAGTTAGATTCACAATAATGGGATAGAGGGGTTGAGTGAGAGTGAGTAGTTAACACCTAGGTAGTATGCCTGGGAGGATGTGGTAACCTGAGCAGTAATAGGGGAATTAGAAAAAGGGGAGAGTAGGGGATGATGATGAATTCAGTTTGGGACACTGAGTTTCAGATGTCTATGAGACATTTGGTTTGGGATTCCTGTAGGCATTTGGAGATTGAAGAATAATATAGAGGGAGAAGAGAGAGGGCCAAGGAGAGAGCCTTGGGGGGGCCCCCCCTTCCCCACCCAGTTCCCAGGTGTGCTGAAGATTCCACAAAGAATACTGCAGATAGTGTGGAGGTAGAATCAGTAAGACTTGGCAACTCATTTGATGTAAGAAAGGGTTACGATTGGACTCTGGGTAGGTGAGCAGTGGAGTGTGATGGAGGCTTGGGTGACAAGAAGGATAGTGGTGCTGAAGCTGGTAGGAATAAAGAAGTTTGCAAGAGGAGTGAGTTTGGAGACATAAGATTGAGCTGCTGGAGACTGTTATGGTCAGAATGCCCAGTAGGAAATCAGGAATATGTCTGGAGAGGAAGGAGAGTAGGGATAGGTGTAGGTAGGGGAGTCATCTGATAGAGAGAGAGAGAGATAATACTTAAACTCCTGGGAGTTAATGAAGTCTCTGAGAGAAGATGTGGAAAAAGAGAAGAGGGCACAGTTTAGGGTTGTGCAGTGGGGGGTGGGAGATAGGGATTATAAACGAGGAAAAGAGACTGAAAAAACTCTTAAGGAAATCTAGGATCAGGTACAATTTTTTTATTTAATTATCCTCTTGTTGAAAGAAATCAGTCCCTGCTGGGAACTACGGTGGCAGAAGGTCTTGAATCAACATCTTCTGGGGACCAGAAGGTTAGGAGGCCAGGCTGCCTGGGGGCTGTCCAAAGGGTCTGAAGGCCCCTCATTTGGAAGAAGGGGTTGTCTAGTTCTGCTTGTCCTAACCGGTCAAACCAGGAGCAGTGGATAAAGGTTGTAAAGAGGTACATTTAGGCTTGATGGAAATTAAAAGGTCTAAATTCATTTTAGTACATAGAGGAAAAAATGAGCACCCCCAGTTCTCAAAGCTTTTGATGAAATTTTGGGGTACTAGAATCTCCAAGAATGCCAAGGCAGAGTTGCCTGGAATGAATTCATACACTCAAGCCTTCTCTTAGTCTAGTGGCAAAGAGTTCATTGTAAGACTTTAGTGAAAGCGGGCAAGGGTCCTTGGAACCTGCAAGCTAGTGAGGATGGCACTGAGGCTTATATGGAAAAGGGACATGGGAAAGGAAAGCCAGAGGTGCTCATTTAGTAATCTCAGGGTACAAGGTGTCTTTGATAACTATGGATGGGAAAGTGTAGGAGTATACCAGACATTGAGGGAGTTGTCAGAGGCATGAACCTTAGAGATCTGGCAGGAGGAAGAGCCCTTGGGCCAGCGAGGGACAAAAATCCTTGGGCCAGGCACCCTCTGTGTTTTGCAGCAAGAGATCACTTTCTCCGAGGACAAGGGCCTACTGAGAAATTGGGGAGGCTTCCAGAGACATGATCTCAGGGCTGGGGCCTGAGCCCCCATCATGTCATCTCCCAGATAGTGGGCTCCTCCTCACTAGGGGTCTCTGGTCTCTAGCTGCCGAGGTGCCTTTCAGTGCTGAAGTTCTGTAATGCTAATACATTACACTTTACGTTTTGGTGAGAAAACACTCTCCCAGACTTGAAATCATCTTTGACTTTTGCCTCTTTTCATCTGTCATCAAGTCTTTGCTTCTTCATGATATGTTCTGTTTGTTTCTTTTCTCTGTCTCCAGTGCCTTCACCTTGGTCCAAGCTGTGATCGACCTGATAGTAGGTTATAATAGTCCATCATTGGGATCTTCTTCTGACCTTTCGTTACCCCTATCCCTCAACCATTGAAACCATTGTTAATTTGCTTGCCAGATCAGAGTTCATAATGACTTTGACTGCATGGCTCCTACTCATGAAGGTGTAGTGGTTTCCCCAGATTTCAGCCATTCTGCCTGCTTTTCAAGGCCGTCAGGCCAGACTTGGCCTTCTTTGTAGCTTTACTATTCTATAACTGACTTTCTTTTCCAGCTGTTATCTTTAGCATCCTTGCATACACTGGACTCACTTCTTTCTCCTGTGTTGGTGTTGTTTGTCTCACTTCAAATTCCCTCTTCCTGCTCTACATCTTATTTTTGAAGCCCAGCTTAAGTCTTAGTCATGTCTTCACTGATGACTTCTTCTGTTCTTGTGATGTCATTTGTATTCCCAGTACTTAATACGGTGCCTGGCACACACAACTCCTGTGAGCTTAAATATCAAGCTTGTTGTCCTGTTCCCTTCTATACTATTCTTTAATTGTTCCTACCTGGAAGTTTATGATTCAATTATAGGAATAAAATTTCAGTCACCCAGGATTAGCTAGATGAAACCCAACTTTCTAGGTGGCTGAAGAACAAGCTTAAGTCACATCATAGACTCTGAGCTACAAGGACCCTTGGAGAGCAATGATCTTCCTGAGGTCATACCTGTAACGACCCTGCTCTTCTTCTGACGTCACTTGACATTTTCAAGGGCTTTATTTTTGGTGGAAATCTCCTTAACTGATTTAGATGTTGTCACCTTCCTAATAAGCCCAGAATATCTATGTTAGCAAGAAAACCTTTTTTGGTTTCTCATTCTCATTATGAAAATTGTTTGTTATAGTGTGGTACAGAAGTAGGGGTACAGATGGGTGCAGTGGAAGCCAGCCCTCCCCTTTAACGGAATAGATGTTCTGTTCTATATTTGCTTTCTTGTTTTCCCCCTTCTAGCATTTCCTTAGTAGAGAATAAAAGCACAATTATCTAAGCAAAGCTCTTGGATAGTACATCATTTACACATTCGCTATAATAAAGAATTATTTTGATGTCTTAGAATGCCTTTCTTTTTAAGCAGGAGCAGTGTTTTTGCTTTGTTTTGTCTTTTTGGTGCCAGTTTTTGCTAGTTTCCGTAGAAGGTGGCTTCTAAGGTCACTTCCAGTTCTAATTCTATAATTGGAAGATGGACTTAATTCAAGTATTTCCTAGTTCATATTCTTTACCTACTTTAATTCTTTTCAAGATATAGCTTAAGATGAATGTCTCCCAGTCCAAAATAATACTTAGAACTTACTTCCTTACGCCTTTGAAATCTGGGAAGTGTGAATACTCGTTCAAGCATTTTTTAGGTAACTGTTATGTATCAGGCACCATGCCTTGTCTCTTTGTGTTTTAGGTACCTATGGTGTTGTGTATAAGGGTCGACATAAAACCACGGGTCAGGTGGTGGCCATGAAGAAGATCCGATTAGAGAGTGAGGAGGAGGGCGTTCCAAGCACCGCAATCCGAGAGATTTCTCTGCTGAAAGAACTTCGTCATCCGAACATTGTCAGGTGTGGATAAAACTGTGGTTGGAAGTACTTAAATTTTTAACACCATTGTAAAGCTGACTTTTATATGTTAGGCATTTCCTACTTTGTAATTTTTTGAAATGATTTTATTTCAGCAAAGCTTATTCAGAATTTTAGGAATAAGAGCTCTGTAGAAGGGCTGGTTATAGTTTGAGAATGTCTGTGTTTGGACCGGGAACTTTTTCTTAGTAGAATAAGAGAAGTGACATGCCCTGCCAGTGTTGCTCAAGTAGAGACCTAGTGAGCTCCCAGGCCTGCTTACTTCATACCACTGGAGCTAGTCAGCTGGCTGCTTGTGAATCTCTTGATTTAGAAATGGTAACTGCTGGGCCATTGTGATCAGGGCAAAATAAGTGCCGTCTAGGGGCCAGTAGCTTCCTCCAGCTCTTTGCCTCGTCTCTCATCAACATTTAAAATACCCACTTCAGAAGCTGAAAGAGCCCTTCCTCCCCTGCTCTTGCAGACAGAACACCTTGGTATTTGATCTTGATGGTGTTACGGTGTTGGATTCTTTCTTTTGGAAACGTTAGCGTGCCAGAGCAGCATGGAAACATGGCACTTTAGAACTTGAGTGGCCATAAGTTGGAATTACCTGTAGTACACTTTTGAAAACGCCTTGAAAGTTAAAGGTTTCTTCTGTAAACTACCCTTAACCACTAGTTTCATGTTTGATCCTTTTTATAGGCTAGTCTCCATCTTATTCATAGGCATATTTCACAGTAAATATCTTGCTTTCCCTTTTGACAGCCTTGATGAAAATTTCTTTTGGAAGTGGGAGACTAGAAATATTTGTAAGATGTGAATTCACAAAATTGCTTTTTATTTTTAGCCTTCAAGATGTACTCATGCAGGATGCTAGACTCTACCTCATTTTTGAATTTCTCTCTATGGACCTCAAGAAATACTTGGATTCTATTCCTCCTGGCCAGTATATGGATTCTTCACTTGTTAAAGTAAGGCTTTTCCTACAGTTAGTTGATAGACACTGGCCTTTGTTTGAAAAGATTAGGTCTCTTTTAGGTAGGATGATGACAAGCTGGAGAGTTTCCAGAAGAGAGCAATGATGATAGACCCTCAGGATCACGCCATAGGAGGACTGGTTAAAAAGCTGGGGTACTTTAAGATGTAGGGGGACAGAACAGCTTTTTTTAAGTATTTGAAGGAGAGGGATCAGACCTGTTTGGCTTGGCCCCAGAGGGTAGAGCTGGGGGCTGGGGGCAGGACAAACATCCGTTTTTTCCCAAGCTGTTCCAGTGTGGAAGGGGCTGCTCAGGGAGACGGCTGGAGGACCATCTTTCCATTATGATGTAAAGGGCATTTTGCAATTGTTAATTGAAGTGAGCTGGCTTCTCAGGTCACTTCCAGTTCTAATTCTATAATTGGAAGATGGACTTAATTCAAGTATTTCCTAGTTCATATTCTTTACCTACTTTAATTCTTTTCAAGATATAGCTTAAGATGAATGTCTCCCAGTCCAAAATAATACTTAGAACTTACTTCCTTACGCCTTTGAAATCTGGGAAGTGTGAATACTCGTTCAAGCATTTTTTAGGTAACTATTATGTATCAGGCACCATGCTAGGCACTCAGGATGAAAAATAGAAAAAATTCCTGCTCTCTAGGACCTCGCAGTTCTATGGAGGGAGAGAATATGATGGTGTGGAGAGTATATAGAACAGCCATTTGTCCCTCCAAACCTTAGCCCCTTCCTAGATACATTTATTTTTGCAGAGATAGGTAGATTCTAGGTAGATTCTGTAGAAACTATCAGAAAGCAGAATGGCACACTGAGGTTGTTTCTCCTGGGTGCCATGAAATAAACACCAACATTAATGAGATGTTGTAAGATGATGACTTAGATCCTCACAGGACACAGTAAATTCCTAATGAGCAGTTGTATCCTTTGTAGTTTAATATTGGAATTTTGGCCTTTATGGGTATAAGTAATCTTGTCTTCATGTATCCCTGTGTTGGAAGAATTAGTTATAACATGAAATGCCTATTAGCCTTCTGTTAACATGTGTGAATATATATATATATATATATATATATATATATATATATATATATATATATATATATAGCCTCCTGGTAAAATTCCCAAAACATGTTTATGATGAAGAACTTTGGATATGGATTATGGATTAGCAAGAAGGGTTTTGCCCCTATTAAACTCTACTTAAAATTGAACCTTTGTTGATAATGCTTTTTGATTAACCAGGAACTTCAGAGGATTGCCATCACTCCTTTAATAATGATTTTTATAACAGATGTCAACATAAAACTTTTCTCCCAAAAGATTCTATTGTAGAAAAAAATGAAGTGATGAAAATATAGAATGGGCTTATATTTGCAGTGGTGGTGAAGACAAAGGTCACTCTGATTTAGCTCTAGAAACAGGTTTTGTAATGAAGAAGAAAGTGCAAAAAATCTGGCTGAGAGAGCCCAAGTGGGCTGATCATTTATGGTTATTATCACGTGATTTCTTTGCTATGTATTAGGAACAAAAGGACTAAAATGTATCTGAGTTCCTAATTGATTTTCCATTTCTCTTCAGAGTTATTTGTACCAGATCTTACAAGGCATTGTCTTTTGTCATTCACGAAGAGTTCTTCACAGAGATCTGAAACCTCAGAATCTGCTAATAGACGATAAAGGTGTAATCAAGCTTGCTGACTTTGGGCTTGCACGGGCCTTTGGGATTCCTATCAGAGTCTACACACATGAGGTAAGGAGAGTTTCCTAATTATCCTGTGAAATAGCTTCATATTTCCTTTTTTGAAAAATTCTTCACTCACAGTAGAGAAGGACTCCATCCTAAAACTCCTTTTTCCTTGTTAAGTGGAGTGTTTGTTGAACAGGAGTCAGGAGACAAGGTTCTATGCAGAGCCCTGCTTATTAGCTATTAAGAAAACATTTATTAAGCACCTATGGAGTGCCAGGCCCTATGATAAGGGATGGGGATCCAAATAAGAAAAAAAAAAAAGATAGTCTCTGCTCTCAAAGAAGGAAGACAAGACCCAAAAGGAGGCTGACAGGGTGTAATAGTAATGAAATTTGAAGATCCTTTTGTATTGCTAAGCTAAGAGGTACTTAGCACCTAGTTTCAAATTAAGCCTCTGTTAAAGAAACAGAAGGTGTGAACCCCTGTTGCTGACCTAACTGGAAGGGTCTGAATGGGGAGGATCAATACTGTATATAAGGAAATAGCCTAGCTGGGAAGCTGGAGCCAGGTTCTGGAGACTGAGGAAGAGAGGCCCAGGCTGGAGAGAATGATTTTATTTTGAGAACCTGGATGAAGTGATTTTGATTCTGGGAACCAGCTCAATCTTCTGCTGAGTCTGAGGGTCAGCCAAACTGCTGAGGATTTCCAAGGGCCAACCAGAGCTGCAGAAGACTGAGGAAGCACAACTGTGGTGCTGGTATTTTGTCTGTCTGTGGCTTTGTTAAGCCTCAACTTCCCAGGAACAGAGACTGGAGGATTTAAGGTGGACTGGACACTGTGCTTCAGCGTGGAACAGGAGCAGCGCAGAGAACTGGACAAGGACCTGGGAGCTGTTTGCCTTTGAACCCGGGTGACAGTTTGGTGAATCCAGGTAGGAGCTGGGACCATGGAAGGGGATCCAGGGAACTTGAGAGCCTATCCTGAGTCAAGCTAAAAGAAGACTTTACTTGGATACTGTGTACTGACTGAGAAGACTATGATTTACTTGTGACTGAGGGGTGGATGGCCTGTGTATTTTCTGATGATTCAATAGTGAATGATGACTGAATAGTGAACTGATTTGTAACTTAGTGTGCCCCATGAGTGGATAACTTTGACTTTTGTATTTTGTTTGTTTTGTTTTTAAATTGATTCATTTATTTTTAGTTTTCAACATTCATTTCCACAGAATTTTGAGTTAGTTTTTTCTCCCCGTCTTTCCCCTACCCCCAGCTCCAAAACAGCGAGCCTACTGAATACCCCTTCCCCCAATCTGTTCTCTCTTATATCCTCCCCCATCACTTTTCTAGTAGGGCAAGATAGATTTCTATACCCCAGTGCCTGTTTATCTTATTTATCTTATTTATTTATCTTATTTCTCAGTTGCATGTAAGAAACAATTTTTTTTTAAATATTTGTTTTTAAAACCTTGAGTTCCAGATTTTTTTCCCTTCTTCCCTCTTCAACCACGCCCACTGGGAAGATAAGTAATTCAATATAGGTTGTACATGTGTAGTTACCCAAATCATCTCCATAATTATTACATTGTGAAAGGCTAACTGTAGTTCCCTCCATCCTGTCCCACCCTCCCTCTTATCTATTCTGTCTCTTCCTGTGTCCTCCCAATAGATTCTTCTCTCACCTCTTAATTTTATTTTTTAGATATTATCCCTCCATATTCAACTCATCCTGTGCCCTTTATGTATACATGTACACACATATACACTCACATACATATTTATATACACATGTACCCTCCTATACATACATATATATACATGTATACATGCATACATACATATATTCCCTTCAGCTATCCTCATACTGAGAAAAGTCTTATGAGTTACAATTAGTGTTTTCCCTTGTAGGACTGTGAATAGTTCAACTTTAATAAGTTCCTTATGATTTCTTTTTCCTATTTACCTTCTCATGCTTCTCTTCTTGTATTTGAAAGTCAAATTTTCTGTTCAGCTCTGTTTTTTTCATCCAGAATGCTTGAAAGTCCTCTGTTTCTCTGAATGACCATATTTTCCCCTGTAGCATTATACTCAGTTTTACTGGGTGGGTGATTCTCTATGGAATATCATATACCAAGCTCATTGATCCCTTAGATCTCATGTTATCCTGATTGTGTTTCCACAATACTCAAATTGTTTCTTCCTGACTGCTTGCAGAATTTTTCCTTGACCTGAGAACTCTGGAATTTGGCTATAATATTCCTAGCACTTTTCTTTTTCGGATCTTTTTCCAGAGAAGGGGTGAATTCTTTCCATTTCTATTTTGCCGTCTGGTTCTAGAATATCAGGGCAATTTTGCTTGATAATTTCTTGAAAGATGATGTCTAGGTTCTTTTTTTGATCATGGCTTTCAGGTAGTCTAATAATTTTTAAATTATCTCTCCTGGATCTATTTTCTAGGTTAGTGGTTTTTCCAGTGAGATATTTCATACTGCCTTCTATTTTTTCATTTGTTTGGATCTATTTTATAGTATCTTGATTTCTAATAAAGTCATTAGTTTCCAGTTACTCCAGTCTAATTTTGAAGGAGTTATTCCCTTCAGTGAATTTTTGAAATTCCTTTTCCTTCTGGCAAATTTGGCTTTTTAAGGCATTCTTCTCCTCATTGGCTTTTTGGGCCTCTTTTGCCATTTGAGTTAGTCTATTTTTTAAGGTGTTATTTTCTTCAGTATTTTTTTTTGGATCTCCTTTAGCAGGCTATTGACTTGTTTTTCGTGATTTTCCTGCATCATTCTCATTTTTCTTCCCAATTTTTTCTCCACTTCTCTTACTTGATTTTCAGAATCCTTCTTGAGCTCCAAAATGGCCTCTAATCAGTTCATATTTTTCTTGGAAGCTTTCTGGTGCATTGTCTTCCTTCCTTTCCGTGCCTTGATCCATTTTGTCTCCAAAAAAGGATTCAGTCATCTGTTTGTGCTTCCTTTGTTTGCTCACGTTGCCAGCCAATTACTTGACCCTTGAGCTCTTTGCCATGGTAGAACTCTGCTTCCAGAATGGAGAGAGCTTTGTCCCAAATTGTTGGGGTTTTCACAGCTGCTGGAGATAATAGGAGGGTGCTGTTTCTACAGCCCCCACAAGCTCTAGCTTACTGGTCATACACCCTAGGACCACCATCTAAGACCTTGATCCAGATCCAAGCAGGTTAAAGCGAGAGCAATTACTCTCTGAATGGTCGCTTGGTTCCCCCTATGATCTGCAGGCCAGGAGCTCCTGAGGCAGCCACACAGTGCAGCCACTGAGCCTCTGTAGCTTCTTGCCCTGGAGGCAGCCCCTGGACCAGGCTCTTCTGACCACCCCCCCATGTGTTCCCCCCCCCCCCCCCACACACACAAAGTTTCATACTGACCTTTTACTTTGGCGGTTATGGGTTGAAGTCTGGAAGCTGCCACAGCTGCTGGTGATTCATTCTTCTGAAGTCTTCTTTGGCTGTGCTGGTCGGGGCCTCCCTGGGGCTGGAACTGCATGGCTCTTGCAGGACTGGACTCAGCTTCCAGCTCACTTTGATAGATCTTTCCTGTTTGCCTGCCGGGCTGTCTTCAGTGGCAGATTTGTTTCTCTCTGTCACTTTATGGGTTCTGTAGCTTTAAAATTTATTTAGAGTAAAATTTGTTTAGAGTTTGTGCTTCTACTCTTGGCTGTGCCCCCCAACTTTTGTATTTAATTGAATGATTGAGTTACTAAGTGATTTATTGACTAAATGATTTGTTCAAAACTATGTGACTACCGTGATGAAAACTATGTGGCTATTTTAGTAATAAATTGTTGTGAATGCTGTATTTTGATTTTCTGTGATAAGTTGTAACACTGTGAATGCTGTACCTTAATTTTCTGTGAATGTTTTGCTCTGATTTGTTATTGAATAAATAGAGTGTTCACTGTACCGTGTAATCAGAACCTTTAAAGCTGTTCACGGTAGCATTCTTCTCGAAAGCTACTGGTGCTTGTCTTTACACAGGGTGGGGGTGCCACCTCCAGAAGGGAGGCCAAGCAGGGCAGCTGGATCCTGAGGTTTCACTGCAGCGTTCTGAGGCCTCTCTGAAGGATTGGTGGATATTCTTGGATCAGAGCAGCTGGCAGGCAATGCAGGGGTCCCACAAGTCACCCAAACATCTGAGACCCTTGTTCTTATCAGAGGAGGTTCCAGGGTATCTGCAGAAAGATGGACGCTGGAGCGTAGAACCTAATAGGGTCCTTCTCCTGTTTGTATGAAGCCTTTGGGAGCTTCTCAGGGCCTCAGTTAGGCTCTGATTAAAATATCAGTTAAGAATTTATGAAGCACCATGCTGTGATAAGGCAAGCATATTCGTTGCCCTCAAGGAACTCACTTCCTAATGAGGCTGATGGCATATATGAGATAAATGTGGGGTAGATGACAAATAATCATGGGGAAACTGCCAGCAGCTGACGGGGCAACGGACCTCCTGCACAGAATGACCTGGGAGCTGAGTCTTGAAAATCCAGGGTGCTCTAGGTATGAGAGAGTGTCAGGGCAAGGCAGGGATGGGAGTGTGGGGGTAATTGGGAGAGTGGTGGAGCCTGGAAAGGTGGGCAGGAGCCAGGTTGTGAAGAGCTTCAGAGGCCAAGCTGAGGTCTTGGGCCCCCCCTGGAGCTTATGAGGCCTGCACTTGGGCAGCTGTGTGGAGGATGGATGAGAGGCATTGAGCAGGATCCCAGTTCCTCCACCAAGATGATGTGAGATCATGAGATACAGAGGGAAGTGAGGGGGCTGGTGTTGGACAGCAGGATGAGGGAGCGGGGTTTTCAGGAAGAAGCTCCCATGGGAGCACTGTCCACCAAGCCATCCCACCCTGTGAGTCACAGAACCCCCTGAGTCTCAGTTTTTGTTCTGTGGAGTGATGGGTTTGGCCTGATGATCTCTTGAAGTCCCTTCCAGCTCCAGAGGGATGGTATGATTATATTTTAAAGTAATAGTCATTCTTTTATCCCCAATTGTCACATGCCCTTTATGTGCTATGGATGACCTGCTGCAGAACATGCATGGCTAAAGCCCCATCCTTGAGTACCTAGTCCTGGTAGGGCAGAAAAGTATGATTTAGGAGGCCTCAAAGAGTGGTCTGAACAGGACAGTATGGGGGTGCAGAGAGAGTGTGGGAGCGCTTGGCATTGCAGCTGCTCCTTGAAGAGAAGGTGGGATGGATAGGTGCACCAGAAGATCCCAGACATGCGAAAGCACCCATTCGACTTGGGACATGCAGGGGGACGTGGCTTCCTTCAGTTGGGCAGCAGCTACTGTGACCATTCTGGAAAGCTCTTGTGTGGCTTCTATGGAGGTGTTAGTCCTCTAGTGACGAATGAGAGCTTTAGTGGGGAATTTCTGGTTTTGGATTGTTAATGTGCTTGTCTGCATTTCTATTTTGGCATGTAAACAGGGACTGCCTTGTTTATGTATAGTCTGTATTATAGAGATAACTTGGGGAGCATTCTTGTGTCACAGTCCATATTCCTTTTTAATTTCTACACAAGAGATAAGTAGTAGTATAATCTATATCTGTGTCTCTGACCTAAGGAAATTTTTTTTTTAGATGTCTCCATTTACATTGTAATAGTCAATATACATACTATCCTTTAGGAGGAATTCTTATATAAAGCAGGAATTGAGGGCCAAATCCTGCCTGCTGCCTGTTTTTGTATGGCCTTGATTGAGCTAAAGAATGGTTTTTACATTTTTAAATATAATAAGATATTGTTTAAAAATGTGAAAGCCATGGTTTAACTCCTTGATCCTGCAAAAGTGGGAGGTGGGCTGGATTGGGCTGAAAGTGGTGGACCTCTCTGATAAAGCATAGTTTGTTCTTAACTACTTAAAAAAGAAGAAATTATTTCTAGCTTTGCATTTTGCTTTTCCTTTTGAGGGTCCTCCAAATGAAACATCAATCCACAGGTTTCGAGAGATAGATGTCTTATTTCCAACAGCTATACATTTGGTTCAGTTGTTTAAACCATTTTAAATTCATGTGTTTCAGGTGGTAACACTGTGGTACCGGTCTCCAGAGGTGTTGCTGGGCTCTGCCAGATATTCTACTCCTGTAGACATTTGGAGTATAGGCACAATATTTGCTGAATTAGCAACCAAGAAGCCCCTTTTCCACGGCGATTCTGAAATTGACCAGCTCTTCCGAATCTTCAGGTATTGTCACATGCATTTCCACTTTGTTCTCGTAATACAAAAATCTAAGATGCACGGATAGTGTGTCTCCCTCCCAGAGTAAGGAAGCTGTGTCTCAGTAGACTTTTGTGTTGCAGGGCTTTAGGGACTCCTAATAATGAAGTATGGCCGGAAGTTGAGTCGCTGCAGGATTATAAGAATACCTTCCCCAAGTGGAAACCAGGAAGCTTGACGTCACATGTCAAGAACCTTGATGAAAACGGCATCGATCTGCTCTCAGTGAGTAGTCCACCCTGAAAACTCTGCTGGAGCTTTAGCAGTTGTTGAGAATGTGGAAGCTTCGGCTCTCTTTTGGCAGTTTGTTGTTTTGTTATGTACGGCATGCATTTTAGAAGGGTATAATATATGTAATATACAAATATATATATATATGTAATATACAAAGATATAGGGTATAATATATGTAATATACAAATAGAGAGAGAGAGAGAGCTGATTTCTGTATTGAAATAGCTTATTTAGGCCTTTCTTTACCCATGTTTTTAAGGGGGGAGAGGCTGGGTTTTTTGTTTGTATTTTTGTGCAAGAAATCTCAGCCATTTTTACCAGAGACCAACTGCAGTAGAAAGGATATTGGTTTTTTTGCCGGTTGAATCTAGGAGGGTTTAATTTATACTTTAAGTACTTGGAAGAATTAAATAGGAAAAGTAAGGTCAGCTTTGGAGCACAGGAGTGCTGGGCAGTAAGAAAAGAAAGAGGTGTATTGCCCTGGGCTAGAAGGCAGGAAATAAGTGGAACTGACAGGTAATTAAGCTGGCCAGGAGGCCTGAAGAGCTGGGAGGGGTTCAGCAAAATAATTGTTGTATAACTTGCAGTAAAGGAATTTTTGTTCCTTCTGACCTCGCATTTTCCTTTTCCTTTTTGGCATTTGTGCTATATTATCTTCCTTTAATTCATCATAAAGTTTTTATTTAAAAAATTTAAATTTATTCACTGTTCAAAATGTAAATGATAAATTTTAGAGTTCAGTTTCTCTGCCTCCATAATTGGTTACATTCTGGGCTATTTATTTCAAGACACTTTGCATTGCTCCTACTTATCTTTTTATTTTAAAATACTGAAATTTTTGGTTCCTCTTAAGATTTGAAAAGGAAGGGGAAAAAGATGAACTATTAGTGGGCCATGCTTTTAAAAACTGATATTTCTGTTTTGGGATTATACTCTTCCTTTCTCCCTTTTGGGGTCATACTTAGGTGTTTATTCTGTACTCACTCAGTCTCTGATCTTGCTGATGTCCTGAATTTTCACTTCAGCACTACTGCTTGTGATCTTTCCCTCAAATTCACTAGAAAAGTTTAGCATGTATTTATTATAAACTCTTATCTCTATCCTTGCCACTCCTTTCCCAACATATCCAATAAGAAAGAATATTCTGTAGTCACTTAGGCATTTAGAACAGCTTTCTATCCCTTACAAAATAAGTTTCTTAGTCTTATGAAGTCCTCAGAAATGTTGATTCTCTTGTTTTTACAGCACTTTGTCCCAGTGTCTCTCCCCTTGCCCATGCAGTGAGCCATTCTTATTTTAAAAAATGAAATGTTATGTATTTATACATGCATATGGAATGTGTTCCTTCCACTGGGCCCCCATTCTGACTTCCATAAAAAAATGAAAAAGAAAATTCACCAAAGACACTCAAATTCCCACATCGTTCCTGCATGAAAATTGGTGTCTGCATTTTAAGTTTATCACCCGTTACACAAGGTGAGGGTCTTGTTTTATCTTCAGTTTTCTAGACCCAGGCCCGATCTTTGCATTGATCTTTGTTATCAGTGTTATTTTCAAAATTTTTCTCTATATCATTATTGTTTAAATTGTTTTTGAGCCATTCCTGACAGCCACCAAGATGTCGGTAAGATCGAAGGGTGAATGTCCCCATAGTCCTCCAGCTCCCCAGACAAGGAAGGAAGCTGCATCCTTTTTTTATTCAGCTTGATCACTATATTTACATCGCATTAGGTTTGGGGTTTCTGGTCTTTCTGTTGCATTGCTTGTGCAGTTTTCCTCAGTTCATATAGAATTCCTGAGCCTCAGTGTTTTTCACATTCATTATTTCTTATGGGGCAGCAGCAGCAACTTTTGTTACACTGTTTAAATGTGTGTGCACGTGTGTGCTGGCTTGTTTAGCTAGTCCTGGTCAGTGGTCATCTGTTTTATTTCCAGTTCTTTGATTTGACAGCCATGACTATAAATATTTTGCTGTCTTGGCTTCTTGCTATCTTGGCTTCTTATGTAAGACCAGAGGTGGCTTCTCTCTCCAGGTCCCAGGCTATGGATTCCTCAAGTTTTATAATGATGTTCATCAGGAAGAAGTGGCTACTCTTGCCTTTGGTTGGAAGGAAATTCTAAGTGAATGTAATTTCTTTGATTCTGTAATGCAGTGCCCCACTTGTGTGTGTGTTTTTATTTTTTAAACCTTAGGAGCTCTTAGGGTGTGTTTAGAACTTTGCTTATTTTCTGTCCTCAGTGCCTGGTCAGATGTGGTTTCTGTTTTGGGCATACACATAATGAGTTTGGAATATAAGGTTCATTCAAACTCATGTATTCTAACCAACATTCTTTAATAATTTTTATCATTTGTCACTCACTGCTTGTGGATTCTATTGTGTTTTTTGCTTTCACACACAAAGTGAAAATTATTATTGTATCTGTGTACATTTGTGAGGGTTAGTTCATAGGATCATAAATCCAGAGCCAAGAGAAGCATCAGAGGCCATAGTGTCTAGCCCCCTCATCTCATAGGTGAAGAAACTGAGGCCCACGGTCCCACGGTAGCAAGCACCAGAGGTGAGCTGTGAGCCCAGGGCTTGGGACACTGGAGATAAGAACTCAGTGCTCAGGGGCTGCCGTCTCTGCCCTCGGGGATCTTGTCTCGTCTGCAGACAGCATCTGAGAGCGGGTCTGAGCCCCTTCCTCTTGGCTCTTTTTCTACCTTATGTACCAAGCTGCCCCTTTGTTGGGTGAGCAGTAGACAGCTCATTGGTGCTGTCTGCTCCTCTCTAAGCAGCCTCTCTACCTGAAACTCCCTCAGGTCTGGTGTTTTGTTTTGGCCCTTTGGGCCTTGGATGTGGTTGAAGTGGAGCCATTTCTGGTCTCAGGGACCAGGATTAATTATAATTAGTAAGTCCAGCTGCTTTGAAGCATTTCAAGGTTTTCTTGATTATTTTTTTTAAATACCATGGTCATTTCATAGGTATATACACCCACCTCTGAGCCTTGTCACAAATTAAAACAGCGACTCAAAGACAGCTAATACTGTGATCTTGGTGGCAGATGTCTATCACCCACTGTACGCCCCCACTGCCCTCCTTCCCTTCTCCAGATGTAGACGCCCCTCTCCAAGGGAGGAAAGAAAGTGTGTCTTTAGTTGTGTTCATTTACATTATTATCATCACTGTGGATGTTGTTCTTCTGGTCCTGCTTCTTTCAAGCAGTAGCATTTATAAAAATAAGTGTTATTTTCTCAGTCATTTCTTAATGATATAATAATGTTCCACTAACTTAATATGCATCAGTTGGTTGGTTTAGCAACTCCCCAACTGAAGGGCCGCTGCTTTGTGGAAGCATCTGCTTTAAATGCCTATGGAGCAACAGCAGGGCCAAGAAACCTTGCAAAGGAGAAACCCAGACCAATATTCGTTCCTCCTAGTGGTGGTGTGATTTGCTGGGCCTTGTGTTTTACCTGTTCATCTGCATGGCTCCTCTACTATGTTACGGTTTCAAGAATATTTGAGATGCCCTTGTCAGCCTAATGTCATTTTCTGGTCAATCCAGCACAGCTTCAATTTGAACTAAAAAGACTCCTTAACTTTTTCAAGTGTGTGCATTAATTTTTGCCTATTATCAAGTCAGCTCACTGGAATATACACACTCTGATTCAATCCCTACTCTGAATCCTTTTGCTTAAGACATGCCAAAAGCAGGATTGAAACAAGTATAGTTAAGTGCCTTGATTCCTGCAAAAACATCTTAAATTGCTCTTGCAAATGATTTTCTCTTAGCCAAAAAAGATAATCATTTTTATTTTTCCTGGCCTACTTTTATATTCCTACTTGTAAACTGAGCCTGAAATGTGTTTGTGTTTGAGCGTGGAATTAACAACAACAAAGACATAGGTATTGGCACTTAGAGTATCTTAGCACTAATGTTTTTTATTTGGGGGGGTGGTGTATTTCAGTGTTCTTGGGTAAGGCTGGCAAGGATGGCATTTAAAATTTTCTGAAGTAAGTGAGACATTTGTGCTGTGTATTTAAAAGGTTTATGCTTAAATCTTACAAAAGCTTTCTGACATTAACTTTTTCTTGGTGATTGACATTAATTTAATTAGAAAATGTAAATAGACATAATTGGCATTAATTTATTAGAAAATATAAATAGGTAATCTGCTTTATTTCATTGGTACAGTTTCTTGAATGAAGTTTCCATTTCTTTCTTTTTCAGAAAATGTTGGTCTATGATCCTGCCAAACGAATTTCTGGCAAAATGGCCTTGAACCATCCCTATTTTAATGACCTGGACAGTCAGATTAAGAAGCTCTAGCTGTCCAGCTCAGTGATTCCTGGGGTTTTGTATCAAGAATGGAGAGTCCTTTTGTTTTGTTAAGCTCTGTCGACATTTGTCCTTATATGTGTGTTTCCTATCTCTGTTGTAAAGTTGAAGCTTCCCTCTTTTTCCAAGGTGTTGCATAAAACTGTAAATATCATTATAATGAATAATGCTCTGTGTAGCTCTCATCAGTGCAGCTGTTTTGTTTTCTATAAATAAAACTATAAATCCAGCATTGAAGTGCAGGGCTTGGGGGAAGTTGGAGCTAATTTTAAAACCATATTCTCCTAGAGTTTTTGCATGTTTGAGATGTTATTTAGGAGCATAAATCAGACTCAAATTTTATTATGTTGTAAAATATCTTAAGACCCTTCCCTGGGTATTTGTATGTTCAAATTGAATTCTGATTGCCTACAACAATGTGAAATTTAAATTTGTCTTAGCATCAAAAGCAACCACAGTGAAAGGGAATTAAGGGTATAGGACTTAAAATAGTTTACTCAATTAAAAGCCTAAAATCACTAATTAAGTTTAGATCATTCATGTGGTAGGATATGATTTGCACGTGTAGATATCTTTCCCATGGCTTTCTACTTTTGTAACTCGGAGTAAGAGATGATATGAATTTGGTGGTCTGCCTCAGTGCCTTCTAAAACTGGGCATGAAGGCATGGGAAAGGCTCCCCATGTTAGGAAAGCAAATAGCAATTTCACAAAGTATCCTGTTGGCAATTTTAGTTAGGAAATTGTTTGAATGGATTCCTAGATTTTGCATAGAGAGAGGCATCAACCATGGGAAGGAGTTGGCTGAGCATATATACAGTGAATATATGTATTTACTAAGGTCAGATTCAGGCCCTTACAGAACATAACCACCATTTCATCTATCAGTTACTTTTAATGAAACACGCTGTATCTTAACTTAACAACTATTTTTTGAAAATGAAATGTATATGTAAATAGAATGACGCCCGATACTGATGATCGGTAACTTTACTGTAATTGATAATGCTCCTCAGAGTGGCTTCCTGATAGTTTTTGGTTATAGCTATGGATGAGCCCTTACTTTCTGAAAGAGTTGATGGGTTTTTTTGGGGGGGGAGGACACTTTGAGGAAGAGCTTTATAAGAAGTTGTATGATATCCTATTTATGTTAGACCCTAGAACTGTTTTTCCTAAACACTTGGCTTCCTTTTCACTCTGCCCTGTCCTCTTTGGCCTACCAACAATTTGCCATGATCACAAACATCAGTCTACTTTGGTCGTCTTTACCCCCATGCACGCAGCCTCCATTGCCTGGGTTCTTGGGGCTGCCTCTGGACACTTGCTTTCTGCCAGGTGCACAGTTATCCTAAAAGGGGCTGTGAATGTTTCCTGGCTGCTTTTGGCCCTTCCCCGTAAGAAGTCGAAGTAAATTGACCCTGTTTGCTTTTTGATCCTGGGACATAGACATTTCACTTTAAGCTGCTCTGGGAACCTTCATGGATTCATTCCCTTGCTAATAATTTGACTGTGGAGCTGTTCTGAAGTTCATTTGTCTGATACCTAGGTAGCAAGACCACAAACATTTGGGAAGAGGGAAGAAGAAGACTGGTCAGTTTTTCCATTCTTTTGAAAATGACCTTTTGGAACATATTTACTTATTTATCCTTATCTGTATGAAATAGATAATTTGTACGTAGTTCAGCATAAATCAGGAAAGCATTCTGCAGCAATTTAAGTTCTGAGTTGTGAAAGTTAATATTAAAGGATGGTGCTTTTTAGCTCCATGTCGATAAAAGGATTTCACTACATGAAGTTTAGTTTTAGTTTTCAGTCAGTATGAATGGTTCTACATGAGCACTTGGGGTTTTTTGGAGCAAGCTGATTTCATCTAGGTTGACTCTGCCATAACTGATGCCAGAGGGATCTCTACTGAGTTCCTTATTTGGTCAGGTGGAAGGCATTTACTGAGAGCCACTGTTTTCAGGTTAATACATTGGGTGAATATAGAAGGATTAGAGGCACCCTCTACTTTTACGTTTGTTTTAAAAATAAAGAAAATGGAGGCATAGCATGTGTTCTGCTGGAAAGCATTCCTAACTGGCACTTTACATGACATTTCAGTCTTAAGGGATGGATAATAAAATTGCAGTTTACAATTATACTGATGAATGTTACTTTCTTAAAATAACTGTTATGATTTATTTTCCACATACAGTTTTAGATGCTCATCTTGCCTGGTCTTAAATTTCAACTTCCTGCCTAAGGATTCTGACCTTTAGTACTGTTGAGTTACCTAAATAATCACTCAAGGAATTAAAAGTAATTGAATTGGCTGTATCCTAAGTACCTGTATCCTAAGGATCCTTTAATCCAGGAAAATATAGGTTCTGTTGGACTTTAAATGGAATTTGTTAATCAGTACAAAGTGTGATTTCTTGCAAAAATAAATTTTTTGTCTTTAATCAGGATAGGTACAACAGACTGATAGCTATGACCCTCAACCCTATGTCTAGAACTTTGGGTTTGTGAGCAGCTTGACTGATAGGTGTCCATTTTTAGTAATTCATTTTGTCTGAATGAGTAAATTTGGAAGCAACTTTTGCAAAATTCTTCTGGCCAAATGTATTGAAATAGATATGTTTTTGAGAATGAGGTTCTGAACTGGAAATACGACTTGGGGAGCCCACAAGGACTCATTCTTGTACTAGGAGTGGGGACTTTTATCCACATAAAAAGTGAACCACACCCAAATAGTGACAATGGAGAAGTGTTTAAAAGATCTTAAAACGAGTCAATGCGTGTGAACAAATGATAGCATATTTAAATTGTTATGATGGATGGTCAAAAAATGTTGCTATGAAGCTAGAAAGCTTCTTAGAAATTGTTATAGAATAACAAAAAGCCTGTTCTGGCCTTTGACACCACAGAACTATTGGTTTCCTAACCTCTGTTTTTAATTTACCTGTTGGGAATTTAAGGTTGAATGGGATTTCATGGACCCTCTATTTTAACCCATGCACAGACTTGGTCGTCCAAACAACTCGAAGAATCCAGTGAACAGGCGCCCACTGCCTTCCAGAGTTAGCCCTCATTGAGGATTAGTTCCATTTGTTTTTCCTTTAAGACTCCATTTGTCTCTCTAACTTTGTACTGATTCTTAGAACCAAGAAGCACAAGTAATCCATCTTTCAAATGTTTCAGGGTAGTTACTGCACCCCTGTAGTCAAAGCTATGTCAAGGGCACCTTTGGCTACTTCGGTGGGCAGAATTCTACAAACTAGATGCATGCGTTCTCACAGCATAACACTCTTTGGGCAGGGAATGCTTCCATTGCTTTGTCTGCACAATAGTGCAACATAACCTTTTAAGTGATGCATTTTAAAAATTGATCCTAGAAAAGGAAAAAATCCTCCTCCACTTCTGCCTTTTTCAGTCACCTATTTCTTCTCTTCTGTAGGAGGCATTTTCCTTGATTTCCAGGCTTCCGCACCTAACACTCAGAATCCCAGAAGAGTGAGTGACCTCAAAAGAGTTTGTGCAACAGGAATCCCCTCTGTGACATTCCGAAACAGTCATTATTTTGAACAATTGTAATTGTTGGGAAATATATAAAGTCACTGGATTTGGATTCTAAGAGGACCTGGGTTTAAATCTTAAGTGCCACCTGTTAGATGCTGACCAAGCTCTTTGTTCTCTCTGGCTTTGGTCACACTCAGATTGACCCTGGACTGTTGAGCAACTTCCTCTTTTTTTTTAATGTCTTAAATTTTAAAAAAAAATGTATTGAGTATTTTATTTTTCCCCAATTATGTGTAAAAACAATTTTTAATGTTCATTTTAAAAACTTGAGCTCCAAATTCACTCCTTCCCCATTCCCCCATCTTACCCCTTTGAGAAGGCAAGCAATTCAATATAGATTATATATGTATAGTCATGCAAAACATTTCCAGATTAGTCATATTGTGGAAGAAAATGCAAAAAAAACCCCCTCAAGAAAAATTTTTTTTAAAGTATGCTTTGATCTGTATTCGTACACCATCAGTTCTTTGGGAATAGATAGCATTTTTTATCCTAAGGCCTTCATAATTGTCTTGGATCATTGTGTTGCTGAGAATAGTTCAGTCATTCTCAGCTGATCATCTTACAATATCGGTGTTACTTTGTACACAGTACATTCCACTTTGCATCAGCTCGTGTAAGTCCAGGTTTTTCTGAGAGCGTCCTACTCATTTCTTATAGCGCAGTAATATTCTATCATAATCACACACCACAACTTGTTCAACCATTCCCCAGTTGATGGGCGTCCCCTCAATTTCCAATTCTTTGCCCCCAGGAAAGAGCTGCTATAAATATTTTCGTACATATAGGTCCTTTTCCTTTTTTAAATTTCTTTTGGGATACAGACCTAGTGGTGGTATTGCTAGGTCAAAGGTATTCTAGCCCTTTGGACATCAACTTCCTCTTTACAAGGCTTTTCTTTGCACCTTGAAATGCCTTGTCAGCAGCTTGTTATGGTCTCTGTAATGGATACTGCTATATCCGTGTAATTTCAATAGCAGTGTTTAATGGACCTTTTATGACCATTTTTATTATAGAAGCGTAATGAACATTTCAATGGAGTGTTTGGATATGGTATCCATTCTCTATGATTAAAAAAAATCTGTAGAACGTTAGAGCTGAAAGATTGTGGGCATCATTTATGGCAGTTCGTACATATGTAACAAGATCCTTGTAACAAGCCATCATTTTCTACTAAGCTAATAATGTTAATGGAAATGTAGGATGTTTGAAGATCTTTTACTTACAAGTATCCTTAGGCATTAATAACATCTTTTTTGCAGAGTGTCAGTAGCCGTTTTCATGAATCAAGTGAGGTAAAGGAAAGAGCCCAAGACACATAGGAGAGTGGGGTTCTTTCTCCTTTTGGCTTCACTAGCAGTGTGTACCATTCCTAGCTCCGGCATCTGGTTCACTCATACAGACATAGATATAGATATATGTCTGTATAAGGATGTGTATATATATATATATATATATATATAATTATATCTGTATATATTTGTGATTTTATATATATATATAATTCCCTTCTCTATGGTCTATTGTTCGCATTAGAAAGGCTGTCCTTTTTAATATGAACACAAAATTTAATTTTCTTCAGCACTCTCCAAACAAAAAGCCAATGAGCTGAGTCCATAAAAACAATTATATTTATTTCATGTTCCATTATCCCTGCTAATGGAAGAAAGCAGTGATATGGTTAATTCAACAGTGAACAGCCCTAAAATTACTTCTGTTCGTGCATCCTACATGTTTCTTCCCTCCCTGCTCTTTTTGGCTGCAGATTTCGTTTTTATAATCAAAACCATAGGGTGTTGGAGCTTGAGGGAGCTCTAGAGATCCTCTCAAAAAATCCCTCAGACCAAATATAAGTAAGGTATGGTTTTGAGAAAGAAGGGACCACAGTTTTTATCCTGTAGAGAGGTTGAGGGAGTTGTCCAAAGTCAGAACTAGAATCACAAAAACTCAGGATTTTAGATTTTGAATGATCAAGTATTTGCTGACAGCGGTGGCTTGGCTACAAAAATCCTGGAAGGTTGTTTGTCTTGCCACTTGGAATCGGGTGGAATGGTGATGATGGGGTGGGGTGTCAGGAGGATTATAAACTGTACTAGCTGGTCAAATGCTCTCGCTGACTTAGCCTAATACTGAGTGTAGACTTAAGGCTCGCTGCCTTTTCTGGCATGCTACATACTGAGTATGGGGGTGGAGAGAAGATGGCCTGCTCTTTATGTTAGGTGCTTGGAGATAGAACGGGAAATGAGAAGTACTTAGTGTCTTCCTTCAGGGAGCTCACAGGCTAAGAGGTCAGCGAGGTAGGAGGTGAACAAAACTAACATCACCTTTGACATAGCCTCAGACCTGTGCACACAGTTGTTGTTTGGAGACTTCGGAGGGATGAACAATCATTTCTGGCTGAGGAGATAAGTTGGTAATATCTCCAGTTGGTAATAAGTTGGTAATATCTCCAGTTCCATAATGCTTTATAGTTCCTGAAAATTCTCATTTGATATTTATTACCTTATGAAATGGGTGGCCAGGTAGGACAGTGCATAGAGCTGTGGGCCTGGAGTCAGGAGGACTCATCTTCCTGAGTTCTAATCTGGCCTCAGATACGTACTAGGTGTATGACCCTGGGTAAGTTGTTTAAACCCCTTTTGCCTCAGTTTCCCCATCTGTCAAACGAGCCGCAGAAAGAAATAGCAAACCCTTCCAGTATCTGCCAAGAAAGAGACATGACTGGAAAATGACAATAATAAAACCCTTATGAAATAGTATACCCACTTTACCAGTGTCGAAGTCTGGGGCTCAGTTTTAAATGACTTCGCCAAGAGCCAGAAGAATTTTTCAGGGTCATTTTACAGATGAAGAAACAGGTCCAGAGCATAGATAGCCCAGGGGGCAAAGTGCAGAGCCAGGATTTGAACCCAAATCCTTTGATTACAAATCCCCACTGTTCTGTATACACCACCATGCCTGTGGAACTGCGAAACCTATGCTTCAGAGTTGAGTTACTGCAATCCACTGTTGATTTCTGCCTTTTGGTCTGATTCTGATTGGCAGCTTGGAAACACTGACTGAACATAGTAATTGGATGGTTTAGGGGTGAAACAATCAAAACCAGTTTGCCTCTTTCTGCGTTTGCAGTTCCATTATTTCTGATTCTTTCTTTGGTTTCCTGCCTTTCCCCTGACAGGCAGGGCTGAGGATCTTTCTCCAGTTAATACAGACACCTTGTGACTGACCTCACAGTCAATTGAACAGTTAATTTCCCACTCTGGAACTACTTGATGCTGTGGATATTATAAATCTTACTTGACTCCTGTGTTCCCTCCTCCTCCTGCCCATCTGGAACTGTGCCCTCGGGACTAAATCTCCAGAGATCACCACCCTTGAACCTCCCAGGTCCCCCCATAATGGCCCCATAACACCTGGCATTATATAGATCAGAGTCTTTTATCAAAATTTGTTAGTGAAATTTGGGGAATGAAGAAACATTCCAATCTATGTTTTTCATTCCTCCAAACAGGAACTTTACTTACAGATCCCCAGGTGTATATCTGGGAGCAAAGGTGAAAAAGAACACTTTATTCCCCACCCATCATTCTGGAAGCCCTGGAAAGGAGAGTATATCTCTGCTACACATGAGAGATGGGAATTGTTCATGTATAAAGAAGGAAAATCTTGGAATCCATTGGTGGAGCTGCCATATCTCCCCAGTGTAGGAAACTGCCCGTGTAACCGCCCCAGTCTGGCTGCAGATGGAATCCTACAACACCCAGCTCTCATCTCCAGTTGGCTTTGAAAATGTTCCTTAATGTGTCTTTTGGCATCTGTGTCTTGTATATGGGTTTCCTTTTCCCTTCTCTCCTACAGACACTTGGGTTACTACATAATCACTTATCTGGAGTCATTTGCCACCACATGAAGGAACTGAAATGGGCAAGGTAAATTAATCAGGGAGTACTCATTCCAATTGCTGCAGAGCAGCCCAGATTTACACCCTTGGATGTTGTCTTACTTGAGTTACTAGAGACTAAGGGTTAAAATGGAACAATGATAAAAAAAAATAGATAGAAAACCAGTGAATTTTATGAATTCTTGCATTTGGAATGTTAGCTGAAAGATGGAGAGCGTTTCTCAGCTCCCCTTTTAAATGATAACCTTGTGGTTTTCCTTGGATGCCTTAGATATTTTTAGGCAGCTGTATTCTAAAACACTAACCGACTGCAATTTAATTAGAAGTATGCTACTGTATAATAAAGAGCATATGATTACAGCTGACATCACATATTCCCAGTGTCTATGGCACAGAAATGTCAAATACATGTGTAGTGAGTGGAAAAAAAAGAGGAAGGCCAATCTCACCTCTTATTCTTTCTTCAAGAGAGAGCTCTCGTGTTGTGGCAACGTTTTGGAATATTTTATAGCACAGTAGAAAGGCATAGAATAAACACACCGATAATTCAACGTGCCTGATGGCAAAAAATGAAAGGCTTACTCAGAAGCAGAGGAAAGAATTGGACTTTCCTAGCAGATGTTTATTCAAATACGAATAACTCCTACTTTTCCTGTTATCTCCAATTATGTGATGCAACATTTTTACCAGAAGAAGGGCTTTTAAAAACAGCTTTCCAGGGAGTAGATAAACAATAACCATCTTTGGCCAACAGCTGCTTTTTGAAAATGAAATGTCAGCGAAGCTGAATATTTTTTAAGGAAACTTAATTATCCAGCTACCTTTTCCTTGGGATCAGTAGAAATAAGGCATTCTTCTGTTTGCACCCAAGTGATTAGTGTAAGTCATAAGCATTAGTTTGAGGTAGCACCCCTTCTGTCATTTGTCATGTGTGGATCAGATTGGTCGTAGGGAATTCTCAGTCCATTTAGAGCAGTGGTTCTCAACCTTCCTAATGCCACGACCCTTTAATACCCTCATGTTGTCGTGACCCCCAACCATAAAATTATTTTTGTTACTACTTCATAACTAATTTTGCTGCTGTTATGAATCATAATGTAAATATCTGACATGCAGGATGTATTTTCATTGTTACAAATTGAACATAACCCACAGGTTGAGAACCGTGGATTTAGAGGCACCACCTGCATTCAGAGGTAGGCTGAAGCTAGCTAGACCTTGGGCTTGTTCCTTTGCTCAGTTTCCACCCCTCACCACTCACTGTTGGATCATAGATCCATGGCTGGAAAGAAACTCAGGCCATCTAATACAAGCTGCTCAGACCCAGAGATGACCAGTTGTCCGGAGCCACGTTGGTAGTGATTGAAAGAGCCAAAATTTCAAACTAGGTCCTCTGGCTTCAGATCTTACAGAGAATCCATTGTATCATGCTGGCCTGTGAAATCAAATGAAATTCACTTATTATATACACATCTCATGTGACTATGTATGACTTATAATAGCATATGATAAATTGGGAAGCTCTTCAAAATGGAGGATCAGTGGGGCAGCATGGTGTTGAGGACATGACACCAGATTGGCTCCAGCAGATTAGAAAGAAAGCACTTCCTTTAAGCCTCAGTTTCTTTTTCTGGTCAATGAGATTTTTATCTAATTCCTGGAAAACAATACTGGAATGACAGAAAGGAGAACAAGGAAGACAGGAGTTAGGAGATGTGAGCACTAACCAGTTTATAGTTAAGGAATTCATGATATAGGGGGTTGTCTGAGGAGGGAGAAAGGAGAGATAAGCCCTTAGTTCTAGGTTCTGGAAATGGAAGGGTCCTCAGACCTAGTCCAACTCCCTCATTTAACTGAGACCCAGGAAGCTTAGATGACCACAAGACAAAGATAAGGGATGGGATTCAATTGAATGCACAGACTGTGTCTATAACGTGAAATAGAACGTAAGTCAGGCGAGTGCTAACAAATATTTCACCACCAGCTTTCAGGAGAAAATGTTCTTGTGACACACTTTTAGGTTTAATTTTCATTCTTAACATTTTCTCCATCGCTTAAATCTAGGCAAGTAACAAAATAATAAATCAAGCTTCAGTTTGTGGCATTCTTGCTTTTTCGGGTATAAATGCTCACATGGAAAATTTAATGATTGGCTTTGGTAAGAGTTGACTCTAGGACATCCCTGAAAGTACCTAAGATATTGGGGGTGAGGAGAGATGAATAGGTAGCCCCAGTGAGTGCTTTATGATTTACAAGGCACTTCCACATGTTATCTCATTAACTGACAAATCTTCATTAAGCACCTATTAAGAGCCATAGTCCTATGCAAAAGGTAGATAGTTTGAACTGAGTTTTGTGGCCTCTTTCCAAATCTCTAAGAATATATCGGTCTAGGTAATATCTCTACGGTCCCTCCCAGCTCTAAACCCTGGACTTCTATTGTTCTCGAAGTTCCTTCCAGTTCTTAGTTTTGTGATACTGATGATAATGATGATGATGGCAATGGGTCCACACGCTTCCAGATGTGTCCTTGGATTCAAGACCAGCAGCCTGTCAGGAGAGGGGAGTGATGCAGGTAAAAGAGGGCTTATTGTTATTTGTTTCAGATTTATGATTTCTCTAACAGGAGAGAGTTCTGCCACTATGCTGATGACATATTGTCTTAGTTTCCTGCAGTACTCAGGGTGTAAGGGACCAGAACAGGGCCACACAGCCTCTATGTTTCAGAGAGAAAATTTGAAATCAAGCCTTCCTTCCCATATGGCCGCTGCTCTGCCCATGGACCCACCTTGGACTCAGATATGTGAGTTGACATAATGTTGATTGCCAATTTGAGATGTGGTGTAACAACTGGTATTAATGAACAAAGAAAAAGGAGTTTTAAAATTTTATACTTACTCTGTGTTTATATTTTAGATCTATCTATATGTCTTTCTGTCTGTTTATCTATCCCTATCATCCATCTATCCATCTATCCATCTATCTATCCATCTATCTATCTATCTATCTATCTACCTACCTACCTATCTATCTGTCCATCCATCCATCCATCCATCCATCCATCCATCCATCCATCCATCCACCCATCTATCTATCTATCTATCTATCTATCTATCTATCTATCTATCTATCTACCTACCTACCTACCTATCTGTCTATCAATCCATCCATCTATCTTTCATAGATTTGCTCACCTGACCTCTTCTTGCTTGCTATGGGGACAGAGAAAGATGACATTCCATCACTCTCCATTCTCCTTGCCTGGCAGCTTCCTGATTGTAGGGTTCAG
>CM053589.1:191319533-191334739 GCA_028646515.1 Pseudochirops corinnae | reverse complement strand
CGTCAGTCCGTCCATCTATCTAGCTATCTATCATTCATTCATTCATTCATTCACAAGAAGAATGTAAGCTCCTTGGGTCACAGGACTCGGTGCTTGGCGCAGTGCCTTGAGCATAGGAGGTGCACCACTATTCCTGCTAATTAACTGATTTGTAAAAAATACACACTTGATATTTTCATTTTTACATCACCTCCATTCCTCCTTGTTTACTTGACACATAGTAGTGCTTTTCAGATAATTGCTGGATCCAGATAAGCAGAAAAGAAAGAAGGAAATGGGACACAATTCAACCAGCCTGAAAGGTTTTTCTTATCTTTTTTGGGTCATTGTTGTTAAAGATGAGTCAGATTTCCTTTGATTTAATGAGAAGAGATTCCTCCGAAGGAAGGGTCACTAATTCCCTCTAACTTAGCCATGGCAGCAATCAGCCTTTCCCATCATCAGTGTCTCCTCATAGAATCTACTACAGAACTTTGCACAGAAAAAAAAAAAAGAGCTTAATCCATGTTGTTGTTTGGTCTGATGTCTTCATTACCTGCCTTCTGTTCAGAAAGCTATCTTTTGTTGGGAGCATGCATCCTTGAATGGAAGGTGTTCTGAGAACATGAATATTAATTTAACACATTTGTGTCTCATCTGGTGCCAAATGTAAGCAATCTGGAGTCATCTGGGACACTAAGTGCAATTCAACAGGTACTTAATGAAGTTTTCCTATGGGGCTGATGTTGTGGTAGGCCCCACAAGGGCTACAAGAGTCTGATCCAGTCCTTGCCTTCACAGAGATTTCAATCTTCTTGGGGAGAAAATAACCAATGCCTCAATAGTTCAAGGATTCATTATTTCCATGGTGGGGATGGTCTCTTCAAGTCCTCCACACTTAAGCAGACAGACTTTGTGATGAGTGGCCACAAAATTCGAATCCAATGATGAGATTCCCACATTTTAGAAAGGCACCATCTTACTAATATTCATCCCATAATGACTGACCTAGAACTCCTTGAGTCTGATTAAATTATATACACTTAAAATCTCATCTGCTTTATAGTTGACTGTAAATAAATACATTATCATGGAAAAAAAAGAAAGGCACCATCTATGGATGATGGAGATGCAATCAGTTTATGACTGGGACTAGACTCAAGACCTTTCTAGGAGTTGCTAGAATTTGAGAGCCCAGGGTCACTTCCACCTCTTGGGTTAGGGGATCAGAAGGCATCTTTAGAGTAGAAAACAATAGTAATTTACTGAGAACCACTGATGGGCCATGTTACAAAGATAAAAAGAAGGACATGTACTTTTGTATACATGTATACTCTTGTTAAAATGAATGGGGATGAGGGTGAGTCACAAACAAAGAGAATTAAAATATGAGAGAGAGGACTCTATGATATGAGAAAGGCGGCATTGAATAGGAGATAAAGAGCCAGCTTTGGAGTCAGTAAAATCTGGGTTCAAGTCCTACCTTTGACATATTCAGGCTGTGTGACCTTGGGCCAGTCACTCACCTCTCAGTGTTCTAGAAACTTACTACAGTGAAGAAGTTGCTTAGCAGTTGCTAACCCAAACTAGGAAAGGGATTTTATCCTGTAGTTCCTCCTTGGAACCTTGTTGGACAGAGGGATGGCTTTTCTGAAACATGTCCTCACGCTATGCTCTCATGATTTCAAATCCATTTGCAAATTGGGGCCAGGTGACTATTCCTGTAGAATGTGCGTATCCAGATGTTTCACAGGCAGGGGCCATCATCAAGTCTTGGCTTGGTGGGAGGAGAGGCATCTGTAGCATAGTGGAAAGAGCATTGAAAAGGCTCGGGAAATCTGGAAGCTAATACCATGCCCATAACTAATTCTCTGTGTAACTTAGGAAAAGTCCATTGGTTTTTGTGGTCCTGATATTCCTTATCTGCAAAATGATCCATCAAATGATACCCGAAGTTCTTCATAAAAAAGAGCATCTGTGAATTTAGAAATGATTCTACAAATCCAGTTTTCTGGGTAATAATAAAAGTTGATCTTTATATAACACTTGGGAGTTTACAAAGCCCCATTCTACATTTCAGTGATCAATAGTGCTTAAAGGTTTACAAAGCCCTGCAGATTTGTAACTGAGTGTTTGGATGGGTGAGAGAGGCTGAGCTTTTGTTGGTTTTGAGCCTGAGGGGTGGAATCCAGACTGGGAGTTTTGGAATTATCTGTCCTGGACTGAGCAAGAGTTGGGGCAAAATTCCAGCCTCCCGTGGGAAGGTGCGGTGGGAACCACTGTTTTAACTTACTTGTAAGCTTCCATTTTGTGTGTAAGTCATTGTTATGTCATTTTTCTTTGGCAAGATAAGTCCTTGAATGGCATAGTTTGGCAGATTATTCCTCTGCACTTGGATGACTTTGGATCTATCTCAACTGTGTGCAACTCTGTCTTGTTTCAATCCGATTAATGCACAAGTCAAGACTTCATCCTGTGATGTTAATGGTCCTCTTTGAGAATGAAGGACAGACAATTCCTCACGTGATAATGACTGCTAATGACATGTCCCCTTACATCTGGTAAATAACTGGTAATTTGCCAATGACATTAGGAAACCTCAGTTTTGATTGGATGTTAGTTTCCTTTCATCCTAAACTTAGGTAATTGTTCACTGATCAGAACCTGAATATAACTCATAAACATCCTTATCCAGAATCATAAAAACCCATATGAGGCCCCAGCCATCAGTCTATCCTTTGGTCTTGACTAGAATAGACTCTTTTGTTTGACATACTTAGCAATAGAAGCATCCTGTGCTAAAAGACGAAGACTTACCAGAATGCCACCTTGCAGAGGAGACACAAGACTCTACTTGGGTGGGGAGGAAACTATGTCATAAACACCAGTAAAAGACCTACTTACTGGTACCTTTAGGAATCAGGTTAGTGGTTGTTTCTAGAGGGTTTAATGTTTGTGTTCTTGAATAATCAGTAAAGTTTGGTTGACGGTTAGGTGGCACAGTGCATAGAGAGCTGGCACTGATGTCAGGAAGACTCCTGAGTTCAAATCTGGCCACCGTGCCACTGTATGACTCTGGGCAAGTTACTTAACCCTATTTGCCTCAGTTTCCTCATCTGTCAAATGAGTTGGAGAAGGAAATGGCAAACCCCTCTAGTATCTTTGTCAAGAAAACTTGACAAATGGGGTCAACTGACAGAAAAACGTACAACAGAATGACTGAATCGTAACCACAACAAAGTTTCATCGCATGCAATGATGACTAAGTTATATTAGCATATATGCCGTCATCTTTGATAAGCGTATTAATAGTAGTTTTTTTAAAGACTTCATTTTTAACATTTAAAAAATTTGATCCCAAATTCTCTCACTTCCTTCTGTCCCTTTCCCATTGAGAAGGCAAACGATGTAATGTCAGTTATACATGTGAAGTCTTGCAAAACGTATTTCCAAATTAACCATATTGAAAAAAAAACAAGAAAAATAAAGGGAAAAAAGGATAGGTGCACTAATGGTAGCTTGGTTTTACTCATGCACCTGGCATCACGGAAGAGGATAAGCTGAGTGAGGGACCAGAAGGAAGATCTCACCTGATGGGGCTCCCTCTTGTCATTTGAGAAGAATCACTCCTCCCCCTTTGTCCAGTTTGAAGGTGAAAGTCAACAATGTGTGTCCGGTCCTCTGTGCTCCACAGTGACACCTTCTGGTCACAGTTATGACATCTCATTTCCATATTTGATACTCAACAGCCTAGTAGGGTTTGGCACTTGCAGGCATTTTTATCTCTCATTTAAAAGATGTGGAAATTGATGCTGATGGATGAGGGGATTTGCCCCTGGTCAGAAAGCTTGTGAGTGTCTGAGGTGAGATTTGAACCTTGGATTTTGCTAACTGGAGTTCAGTGCTCATTCCCCAGAGGCACAGTGATGCTCCATCATCATTGTCCGAGCACAAAGTGCATTTCTATATTGAATTAAAGATTTTCAGAAGATCAGGCAATGTGCACACTTGGAAAGCTAGCAAAGGCATCTTATCGGGCATTGTAAACATTAGCAGAACTCATTTCTCCTCTGCTTCATGATCCATTTATTTTCATTGAATACTTTAAGAACGCCAGTCTACAGTGGATACCCTCCCTTTTAACCTGAAGTCAGGGAAATTTGGATCTTATCTTTGTAAATAAAATGGTTCTTCCTGGCATCACATTCCCTGCTATCTCAAAGGACACAGAGAACTCTTTTAACCAAGAGAAAATCAGCAACTTGTCTCTGATATAGGCCGAGGAACAGCCTGAGCCATCAGGGAGAGACTTCAGTGTAATGTGTTGGGGAAGGCCCAGAGTGTGTCAGCACAACATTCACTGCAGTGCGACTGAAGTCCTGGAGATAAAAGCATTTCATAGTCCTATTGCATAAGGACCACATGATCTAAAGTTTCCCATTTGCAGGGTCTGTCCCTTTGTGGGGAGCATGCCATGATTGAATTCCAAGAATTGGCTACCAGTCTGCTCCAAGCAAGCCAAAAGCAGATACAAATGGTGTGAGAGAAGTGTACTGAGTCTCCATTGACAGTAATGAGGGTGGGGTTGGGGAGAGAGGGAGCTGGGCAGGGTTTTGAACACAGCTTTTGCTCTGTCCCCCAACTCTGAGTTTGACTCCTCTTCTAATTCAGTATTTTCTTAAGTCGAGGTCATTTGGACACTGGCCAAAGATACAGCAACCTAAAAGTGGGTTTGGTTCAGAAGGCAGGCTTTGCTTTCAATGTCTTGTTGACATAAAGACTCAGTAATAGTAACCAGCATTTATATGGTGTTCACTGTGCCCTGGCTAAGTGCTTTAGAATTACTGGCTCAGTGGATCTTCTCAATACACCTCAAAGTCAGCTGCAAGTCATGTCATCATTCCCTTAATGCCATGGTCTCTTTGAGAACTAAGCCACAGCTTGTGATAGGTGCTGTTATGATCTGCATTTTACAGATGAGGAAACTGAGGCAAACGTAGGTCAGCTGTCTTTCCAGGGTGACACAGGTAGTGAGTGTCTGAGGCTGGGCGTGAGCTCAGGGCTTTCTGACTCCAGGCCCAGCTCTGCTCTAACCACTGTTCCTCCTGGCTACTTACACTATACTCTTCCATTCTGTTTGCTTATAGCATCCTGGGGGTTAGCACTGGAAGGGACCTTGGATATCATCTTGTCCAAACTCATTTTGAAGATCACAAGATCATAGGTTTAGGGCTGAAAAGGATCTCGGAACTTAACCACTGAGCACTTTTGAAGCCTTAACTGTGGGATAGATCCAATGACAAACTTGGTCCCTGCCCACAAGGAGTTTGCATTCTTTTCGGAAGAAGAGAAATATGTGTTTGAAAAAATATATGTAGGGCAGCTAGGTGGCACCATAGTACATGGAGTCCTGGGGCTGGGGTCAGGAAGATGCTTCTTCATGAGATCAAATCCAGCTTTAGACACTTACTAGCTGTGTGACCCTGGGCAAGTCACTTACCCCTGTTTGCCTCAGTTTCCTTATCTGTCAAATGAGCTGGAGAAGGAAATGGCAAACTGCTTCAGTATCTTTGACAAGAAAACCCTAAATGGGGTCACAGAGTCAAATGTGCCTGAAAAACAGCAACAGTAACAAAAAATATACATGATGAATTCAAAATAAGCAAAAGGTAGTTTGGGGAAGAAAGTCATTGAATGCAATCCCCTCATTTTACAAATGAAGCGATGGCGGCTGACGGAGGTTAAGTGACTCACCCAGATTCATGTAGTGAAGGAGCCAATCCACATCCTTGGGCTTCAAGTCCAGGATTCATATTTTTCCTTCAAAAAAAGTTTCTGTCTTTTGTTTTTATATTACCTTAATGTTCCAAGGTAGCCCTCTCTTGGCCCCACCAAGAAAGTCATCCCTTATAAAAAGGAAAAGGGGGAAAAAAAAACAAGGTGTTCAACAAAACAAAATCACATCTTAGGCAAGTATATACATACATACATACATACATACATATATATATATATATATATAATATGTATGTAATTATACTCACGTATAATATTCCACACCCATAATTCTTCACTTTGGCAAAAAAGACAGGCTTGTTTTTTTTCCTCTTCTTCAGGATCATGCTTGGTCATGAGATAAAGCACTCATTCAGTGGAATGTCAACTCCCCGAAGGCTGGAACTCTTCATATTTGCCATTTTTCTTTTTGTCCTGATAGCCACAGTGCCTGCACAGAGGAGTTTAATAAATTGAACTGTTCCCAGAAGGTTGTGTTCTAGCAGTGTGGCTTTGAATATTTGAACAGATTAAAACATCAGACGTTCTCCCAAGACCTTGCCTCCAGTTGGAATGACAATGTTCTGATGTCATCTCAAGGCAAAATTTCAACTTGGCTTCTCATCTTGTTGTTTTGTGGGTTTGGTATTTTTCCCTATTAGGATTTCATAGTGATTTGAGGAATCATAATGAAAGATGAGGATACGACTTCTTACTTTCCCACTCTCAGTCATGCAGGACACAGATCTGTGATCAACTAAACTCACGTCCATAAAGAACTCTGCGAACGCTGAAGTGCTATACAAATGTCTTGTTATTATTGTTATAATTATTATTGCTGTTATTGTTATTAAAATGTGATTTCATTAGAAAGTCCCAGTGAGCTACCTACTCTGCACAGTGCAGATCATGAATGTTCTGCTGTTTATAGTCTTCCAGAGCTACTTATGGACACCGAGAGGGTACATGACTTGCCCAAGGTCACACAGCCAATATGTATCACAGGCAGATGTTTGCAGGTGGGGCCTCTTGGAGTAAAGTCTGGCTTTTTACCCACATCTGCCTTTCATTACCATCAGTCATCATCATCAGTGAGTCAACCAAAAACATTTCTTCAACTACCACCATGTGCCAGAAGCTGGGGGGTATAAAGACAAAAAGAAACCGTTGACCTCAAGGAGCTTACATTCTATCTGGAGAGACACGTGGGTATTAACACAAATGTGTGATCTAGGGGTAAAGACTTGTCTTGTGATTTCATTGCTATGGGGACTCTTGACTGAGGAAACTATCGATGCAGGAGAGCACCTTCTCCTCATCCTAGAGAGTTTCATTTGGTGATATCGTCAGCTCCCATGAATTTAATGATGATCTCTGGGTAGGAGATTCTCACATCTAGTAGTCCAGTCCTAACTTTACTCTTCTCCAGTTATCTATCGGGCATCTCAAACTCAACCTGTCCAAAACTGAACTCATCATCTTTCTTCCCAAGGTGTCCCCTCTTCTTAAGTCCCCTGTTACTGTTGAGGGTACCACCCTTCTTCCAGTCACCCAACCTAGTCATCCTCAGTCTGTGAACTCTCTTGCACTGCCCTTCCCCATTTCCAATCAATTTCCAAGACTTGTCAATTGTCTATCTTCTTAACATCTCTCAGATTACACCCTTGCCCACCCACACATACTTCCCACCAGTCATAGCCACCATCTTGGCACAGGATCTCATCACCTCATGCAATTGTTGGTTAGTCTGCCTGCCTCCTTCAAATTTCTCCCCATTCCAGTCCATCAGTGGGGGGCCAGGATAGCCATTGTTATATTTATACAATGATTTAAGATTGCAAAGCACTTTATAAACATCATATAGTTATATAAGCATTATCTAGATAATTGTATAAATATTATCTAACATCTAATTATAAGCATGATCTAAGTTTATCCTCTCAACACAGAAAGGTACGATTATTATCTCTATACTATAGATGAAAAAACTGAGCCAAACAGAGGCTAAGTGACTTGCTCAGGGTCATATAGTTAAAAAGTATCTGAGGTCAGGTTTGAATTCGGGTCTTCCTGAATCTGGGTCTAGCACTCTATCTGCTGTGCCTTAGAGGAGCTACTGATTTCTGTAGAGTTTCATTCTGGAAAAGGGCCTCCACTACCTAGTGGTGCACCTCGACCCCCACACCTGTATTGATGTCTAAGTCTGAAGTCTTCTGGAGGCAGAGGTTTTAAATTCTTTTTTGAAAGAAAGATTTGCAACTAGGAATTCTGATTTCTCGAACAAGAATGGTAGGAGGTGGGAGAAGGAGACCCCAGGGAGACACTAAGAATCTACTCTTAGAGTATCCACCACCAGAGAAGTGATCAGGGAAGCATGAGAAGGCTTCAGGATCCCACCTTTGGCCTAGGCTATGCTGGTAGCACCTTTGTTGCAGAGCAGGTGGGGTTTTCAGCAAGCCATTTGGGAGTCACATGCTCAGGGAGGGGTAGTCCATCCATCTGACCTTCGTAATCTGCCAGAGAAAGCCGAGATCCAGAAGACAGCCTGGAAAGAGGGTTGGTGGAGGCATAATTTGTGTTAGTAAACCTTGACCCTGGATGATGAGAGAATGATGATGGGGGTGGAAGGTAGGAGGTAGGGGGAGGACTAGCAGACATTAGGACTGCCTGGGAGGAAGCAGGACTAAATTTTGTTTCAGTAGGACAAAGCTCTAGGTGCTACACCCTAGTAATGGCTCTGATGAGCGCTGGTTCACATATAAGTCCAAAGAGCTTCATTGTTTTTTGAAATCATGAATATGAAAGATTGTCCCCATATTTGGGTGGTTAAGAAGAACAGGGTTATGTGATTTAGCCCCTTTCTGCTTGAGAGCCTGAAAGAAAAATCAATCAAGTAAAGCTTCCCATTGTTTTCTGAATTCTTTGGAGCTAGAGAGATGCCCAGAGGAGTGGGAGATGTCCAATTTTCTAAACGTTCCCTCTAGACATGAGGTTTCCATATTTCTCCAAGAGCTGAGGGATTTACTGTTCCAAGTTGTGCAACAATGATGTTTCTAATAGTGGTCAAACAAACAAACCACCAAAAATCACGTCCTCCACTTTCTTCCCAGAATACAGCTTCTTTATCATCCAGTGGGTCAGAGTCGAATTTTCTCCCCGAAAACTAAAATGACCTGGAAACCTGGAGTTATTTCCAAATAGTGAATAAATTGCAAAACGAAGTAAATCTCAAGAAATTTGTGGTCCAGTGACTCATCCTCGCCCCGTCTCCGCATCCCCTCTTAGTATTGCCTTGTGTGGGGTGACTGACCACAAGATGGTGCTGTAGCATCTCTAACTGTCCCGGTCACCCTGAGGTGGGGGCTGGGGGAGGAGAACAATTCTGCTGTTCTATGCAAAAACCAAGTGGTATTTTTTCTGGCCAGCAGCCAGGCTAATATAAATTTTATTTTTAAAAAAAAACCCTATTTGAATTGAAAAGGCTTTCAAGAAACATCTGCACAGTGAAACCGTTAAGCCCAAAGAAGTCCAGCATCATATTTCTGCTGTCTAAATTGGAGGCAAGAAGGCTTTTAGGTCAATGTGTGCAATCTCCAAAGCTGGAGACAGAAACTCTTTGGAGCTCCAGAGCCCTTGGCAGAATGGGCCCATCAGATGCTGCGGGTGGAACAACTGGAAACATGTCATTCAATCACGAAGACTCGATTAAACCAAGCCACCTGCAATGGGCAGTCTACTGCCTTCTCTCCCCCCACCCCAGCCCCTTCTCTGCTCCTTGCTGGACTCGGGATCAGGAAAACCCAGGTGCAAATCCTGCCTTTGGCCCTTACTGGCTCTGTGGCCCTCAGCAAGCCACTTAATCTCCCTAAAACCCAGTTTCCTTGTGTGTCAAAGGGGTAATCGTGGCACCCACCACCTGGGCTGTTGTGAGTCTCAAAAGAGGAGAGTGCGAAGGACTTTGTGGCTCTATTTAAATAGGAGTTATAACGATGATGAGGATGATTACTTTCCCTCCCTCCCTCCCTCTCTTTCACCCTTCCTTCCTTCCTTCTTTCCTTCCTTCCTTCCTTGCACACCAAACTTTTAGGTGCAAGAAATAAAGCACAAGAAAATTAATTCGTATTAGGGGGTCAAAAAAGTAGGTTGCACTTTGGGTCTGGGCCCTTTCAGCCCCAGTTTCCTGTTCCTTTCACATCTACATCTGCAGCCTGTGTGAGAAGAATCAGTGTTCCAGATAAGGCCCTCAAAGGCCCCTGAACTGTTTGGTCATCAAAGATTCTGTAGTGTCAACTCTGCTTATTATGGAAAGAAAACAGACTGATGGGGGTAGGGTGGGAGGGCTCATGGTCCTTCTCTGTGCCTCAGTTTACCCGATTATAAAAGGAGGGAAGTGGACTGCCCTGTTGTTAGGGTCTCTTTCAGCTCCCCACAATTCTGCTTCTAAGGTGTCCTTAGAAGGCCTTACTCCTGGACTGATCAGAGAGAAGAACCCTGGAGGGATCCCAGAGATACCAACTTTTTCAGAAATGCATAAATAAACCACTAGAGGGAGGCCAGGCAGCTACATTTGCTGAGCAAAAATAGGAAAATGTGGAAGCTATCTCTTTTAAATAATCAGAAAACTGGAATTATCAGGAAGATGAACTGCCTTTAGTACTGTGCAGCATCAGGTGGTTATAATGTGGCTTCATCAGTGAAAAAGAGTCAGAGGAGACACAGAGACCGACAGACAGAGAGAGAGAGACTGAGAGACTGAGAGACTGGGAGAGAGAGACACAGAGACAGACAAACACAGAGAGAGAGAGAGAGAGAGACAGAGAGAGAGAGAGAGGAGGCAGAGAAATAGATGGAGAGACAGAAAAACAGACAATCAGTCAGAGACAGTGAGACAGAGAACCTCTGGGCTAGGAGAGACCTCAGTGAAAGTCTATCCAGTAAAACTCATACCAGAACTTCTAGAGTGCTCTCCCCAGGCAGTCTCTAGCCTATGAAGGTCAGAAGGGTGCAAGAGAAAGAACACTGACTCTGCAATGCAGGAACCTGGGTTCAAATCTCACTTCTGACACTTGCTACCTGGGTGACCCGAGACAAGTCACTTTGCCTCAGTTTTCCCATCTATAAAATGAGATACTTGAGTGAGAAGCCTTTGAAATTGTTTTTCCATTTTAGAGCTTGGCTCCTTCTCAGAGGCTGCCTGCTTCACTTTGGGATTCTTCAAAGAGCCTGGAAGTTTTACCTAAATCTGCCTCTTGGAAACTTCCAATGTCACTCCCAGCTCTCAGAATCATAGAGTTGGAAGGGAACATAGAGGCTTCCTCATCTAGAGTGTCCTAGAGTTAGGAGCTACCTTAGAGATCTGTTCATTTTACAGATGGAGAAACCAAAGCTCAGAACATTTATCATCTATCATCGATTCAGAATGAAACAGATCTAGGGGGCGGAGATAATTTCCCCAAGGGCATCCCATCATAAGTGGAATTTAAAGTCAGGTTCTTGGATTCCAGAGCCCATTTTATAATGAGGCCATCCTACTCCTGAGCAACACTCCCCTCCATTCCTGTGTCTCCCCAACAATCTCACTCTCTTAGATTTCAACCCAAGAAGTGAGAAACTGTAAGACTAGGGAGGCTAAATATAGTCATTGATACAACCACCCTTTTGGGGTATCAAAGTGTTTGATTTTGGGATGTTTATGCTAACTCTTTCTCCTCTTTCTCTTCCTTCTCTCCTCTCCTGTTTTTCTCTCCCTTCCCCTCCCCTCCCCTTCTCCCCTCCCCTCCCCCTCTCCTTTCCTCTTTCCCCTCCCCTCCCCTCCCCCTCCTCTCCTCTCCTCTTTCCTCTTCTCTCCTCTCCTTTTCTCTTATCTCTCTCCCTCTCTGTCTCTCTCCCCCTTCCTCCTTCTTTCTCTGTGTCTTTCTGTCTCTGTGTCTGTCAATTCTCTCAAGAAAGAAGTTTCCTTCATCCTCTGTTTTAACTTTTTATCTTGTAAAACAACATTATAAAGAGAATCATTGAAAGAATTTGTTATTTGGTGAAAGCTGAATGGTAGGACTGGGTCTCTGAAACTGAGAAGCCAAAAGTTGTGGTTATGGTTAAATTGACTGTAATCTTTCTCCTCATTGATATATTATAAATGATTGATGTGTTAATTGATATATTATTGATATATCATAATTGATCTATTATAAATCTTTGTTTTTACTGATTTTACTGTTTCTACTGATTACATTTTTAACAGGTAGTATAATAGATATATATTTTTAAAATATTATAAATTACATAAAATATATCCAGAAATCTTAATGTTCATTTAAACAAGTGGCTAGGGGACTTGCAATAAATGGTAATACAATCAAACACTGAAGGGAAAAAAAGAGGTTTCTTTAGTTTATTAAATTTAATAAACTAATAATTAAAAAAATAAATTTAATAAAATAAATTTAATAAATAAAATTAAATTTAATAAGATTTAATAAATTTAATAAACCAAATAGTGAATTCTTATTCCAAAAGCTTAAATCTTTACATTTATCAATGTGGGGGCTCAGAGCCAATTGATTAAGTAATGAGAGAAACGTTCCGAATTTTGATATTAATGTGGGAATATCAGAACTTATCCCCTTATTACCTTAGAATACCAAATGAGAGTAAATAAGAAAAATATGCCCATGGCAGTAGGGAGAAGTGACTACTCTATCTGGGATGCACATGGAGTGATTTAACTCCAAACCTGATAGACTGGTAAATATAATAATTCTCTGTTGAAGTTCTCTTCCAATATGTTATCATGACATAGTGGTGACACTGAGTTCCTGAGGGCTCCCCCAGTGGAGTGTCAGATCTGATTATACTGGTTATACAAGGCTCGGAAGGTTTCAAGTACTGCCTCATGACCCCCGTGTGTCTTTCCGCCAAGGACTAGCCTAGTATAGGGTTAAATTTACATCCTCAACACCACGAGGTGAGCTTGAACATTTCATGTTGAGTGGCTCTGTGTTGTTTGATTTTTTTTTAACAACAAGAAAGAAAACTTTAAGGTTTGCAAAGCACTTTGTTTATGATAAGGCTGTTAGGGAGGTATTATGATTTATTTTATTTTTAATTTTTATTTTTTGGTACATATAAGTTCCAAGCACTCTCCAGCCTTCCCAACCTCACACTAGATGAAGCCAGAATTTGACACAGATATAGACAGATAGGTAGATAGATAGATAGATAGATAGATAGATATGTATGTATGTATATTCATATATATATGAAACCATACTATATATAAGTTCTTTCTCTGGAAGTAGATGGCACCTTCCTTTGTAGATCCTTTGTAGTTGATTTGAATATTTTTATTACTCAGTATAGTTTGGCCACTCACAGTTTTGAACAATATTGCTATTACTGTATTCATTGTTCTCTTGGTTCTGTTCATTTCACTCTTCATTATTTCATGCAAATCTTTCCATGTTTTTCTAAAATTAACCAGCTCATAATTTCTTATAGCACAGTAGTATTCCTCTGCAATCATACACCACAATTTATTCAGCCATTCCACAATTGATGGTCATCCCTTCAATTTTTCACGACAAAGAGAGCTGCTTTAAATTTAGAACATACAGATTTTTTTTTCCTTTCTCCCTGATCACTTTGTCTTAACAGACCTAATAGTGGTATTGCTGGGCCAAAGGGTATGCATAATTTTATAACTTCTTGGGCATAATTTCAGATTGCTCTCCAAAATGGTTGGATCAGTTCACAGGTCTACCATCAATGTATTAGTATCCCAAATTTTTTACATCCTCTCCAACATTTGTCATTTTTGCCTTTTATCATTTTAGTTAGGACAGAGTGCCAGACCTGAAATCACAAAGGCTGATCTTCATGAGTGCAAATGTGGCCTCAGTCAGTTACCAGCTATGTGACGCTGGGCTAATTGCTTAACATTGCTTCCCTCAATTCCTCATCTGTAAAATGAACTAAGAAAGGAAATGACAGACCACTCCAGCATCTTTGCCAAGAAAAATCCCAAATGGGGTCACAAATAATCAGATACAACTGAAAAATGACTGAACAAAAGTCATTTTAGCCAATATAGCAGGTGTGAGATGGTATCTCAGAGTTGTTTTAAATTGCATTTCTCTAATCAATAATGATTTACAGCATTTAAAAAAATATATAGCTATAGATAGCTTTGATTTCTTCTTCTAAAAACTGCATATTCATATTCTTTGACTATATATCAGCTGGAGACTGATTCATAGTCTTATAAATTTGGCAAAGTTCTCTATATATTTGAGATATGAGGCCCTTATCCAAGAAACTGTCTATAAAATTTCCCCCCAATGTTCTGCTTTCTTTCTAATCTTGGGTACATTGGCTTTATGTGCACAAAACCGTCTTAATGTAATGTAATCAAAATGACCCATTTTATATCTTAAAATGTGATCTCTTGTTTATTTATAAATTCTCCTATCCATAAATCTGATTGGTAATATGTTCCATATTCTTCTAATCTGCTTATTTTATTTCTCTTTGTGTCTAGATCGTGTATCCATTTTGACTTTATCTTAGTAAATGGTGTAAGATATTGGTGTATACCTAATTTTTTGCCAGTCTGCTTTCCAGTTTTCCCAACATTTTTATTTTTTTTTTTTTACCAAATAGTGAATTCTTATTCCAAAAGCTTATATCTTTACATTTATCAAACACAACATTGTTATGATCATTTACTACTGTGTGTTGTATATCTGTTCCATTCTACTGATCCACTATTCTATTTCTTAGCCAGTACTGGATAGTTTCAACAATTACTATCTTATAATATACCTTAAGGTCTGAAACTGCTAGAGCTCCTTCTATTACAATTTTTCCCCATTAATTCCTTTGATATTCTCACCCTTTTGTTCTTCCAAATTAATTTTGTTACTAATTTTTTCTAGCTCAATAAAATTATTGGTAATTTAATTGGAATGGCACTGAGTAAATAAATTAGCATGGGTAAAATTGTCAATTTTATTATATTAACTTGCCCTGCCCCCATGAACAATGAATATTTTTCCAATTATTTAAATCTGACTTTATTTGTATAAAAAGTGTTTTATTAATTATGTTTGTATAGTCCGTAGATTCGTCTTGATAGGTATACTACCAGGCATTTTATATTGTCTGTGATTATTTTAAATGAAATATCTCTTACTGTCTTTTCTTTTTTTTTTTTTAATTTTTAATCTTATCTTTTTATTTTTTATTTTTTTTTAATTTTATTATAGTTTGCATGATTCATTTCCACAAGATTTTGAGTTACATATTTTCTCCCCCTCTTTCCCCCACCCACCGCCCCAAAACAGCCATCCCAGTGTGTCCCCCCTCCCCCAGTCTATTCTCTCCTATGTCACTTCTCGGTAGGGCAGGATGGATCTCCCAACCACAGTGCCTGTGTATCTCAAGTTCCAGTTGGGTGT
>CM053589.1:191275581-191319033 GCA_028646515.1 Pseudochirops corinnae | reverse complement strand
AGTGGTTGATCTGCAACGCAATGAAATGAGGGCTGATTTTGCTGCTCATTCTCGTATGACATTGAACAGATAACTTCTCTGGACCTTGTTTGGACTCGATGGGCCCTAAGATCCCATCCAACTTGGCATTTATGATCCCATGATCCTTTCTTCATGGCTGCTAAGGATGGTGTCATGGGAAGAGCAAGGGAGCTGGGTTTGAATTTGTATTATCCCAATTATATTTTTTGGTCTTCACACCACTGATAAGCAGGGGGATGTCCTCTCATATCTCTTCTTTGGGGCTGTTTCTGTGTCCTTAGAACCTAGCCTTGTGCCTGGTGGCTGGTAGGTGCTTAATCAATTCCTGTTTCATAGAATTAGGCAGGTGAGCTTATGTTCTGAAAGCTCTGATCCAGCTGGAGGAAAGTCACTGCCTTCTAGCTAGAGGGTCTTATGCTCCTGTCAAAGCAGAACCTGACCTAAGACTCTTCCAATCAATTAGCATGCAAAAGGAAACAGGCAGGGGCCCATTTGGGTAAGGGCTCTGGCTCTTAAATTCAGGATATTCAATCCAGAAGGCTCTTTGGCCAGCTGTGAGTATAGAGTGGTGGTGTCTGATAAGAGAGTTTGACTTAATTATCTACCTAGGAAAAACAAAGTGGGTGAAAAAATGCCTATTGGGTTCTATGAAGTTAGATGGACAACCTATCACAGTAAGTATACACACCTCAAATGGACAAAGAACTAGTCCCTAAACTGAATCAGAGGAGGGGGCAGGTTTCTGGGGTTGCCTTCTGCGAAACAGCAAAGTTTGTATATAGACAGCTAGGTGGTGCAATGGAGTCGGGAAGATCTGAGTTCAAATGCAGCTTCAAACATTTACTAGCTTTGTAATCCTGAGCAGACCATTTGACCTCCAAAAGACTTAGTTTCCTCAGTGGAGAGAACACCCACACCTAGGCACAAAATGCCTCAGTTTCTTCAACTGTAAAAATGAGGTGATGAAACAGGTCCCTTTCAGTTCTAGAACCCCAGGATCCTAAGCTTTAAAAAATTACTCAGACAGAGGCAACATAAGATAGTGGATAGAAAACTATCTGCAGAGACAGGATGACCTGGGTTCAGGTTCTGTCTGTAACTTCTTAGCTAAGTGTCTCTAGGCAAGACTTAAATTCTCAGTGCCCTGGGCAACTCTCTAAAGTTAGAAGTTGAGGATAAGGTGCTAATTGATAGTCCTTGGTAGAGTTCTACCTGTGCAAAAGAAATAACAGATTGTACAAATAAATGAACAACTGAATGAATGAATACATGAATTAAAATGGTCACAATTAACCAACAAAGAAAAGAATTTGCAACAGATCCCTACACATTTGAAATCTGTATTTCCTTCTGAAATCTGTTAATGGAGCTGAAATTATAAAGATACCCTGATACACAATCACCTAACGCTAATAAAACACAGTATTATAGAACCTTAGAGTGAGAGGAACTCTTGACATAATCATTTCCTCTAACCCAAGCAAGAATCAACACAGTGTAAAATGCCATATTGGCCAAGTCCAATGGATCATGGACTCAGGGCTAGAAGGGATTCAGATGACCAAGTGCTCTAGCCATGGGGAACTTGGCACTTCCTGAAATAGCCCCATTTCACCATTGGATACTTCTGTTAGGGAGTTTTTGCTTCTACTGAGTCTAAATCAGTCTCTTTTCCACCTTTGCCCAATGCTCTCACCCCTCTGGGACCAAGCAGAATAAATCTAATCCCTCTTTCACGGGGGGTTCTTCAAATAATTGAAGGCAGCAACATGCTCTTGCCTTGACCTCACCCCAAACCAAATCTTCTCTTCTTTAGCCTCAATATTTCTTTAAATGGGAAGGTTCCAGGCTTCTTGCTGTTGGCTCAGTTGCCCTCCAGCGTCTCTGTTTGCTTCCTAAAATGTCGTGCCAAGAACTGGTTCCAGGACTCCAGATATGGCCTGACAAGGGCAAGGTGCCGAGAGCCTATCATTCCCATCTAAGGTCAACCAGCTTTTATCAGGCACCACATTACACTGCTGACTCAGGTTGACTATGAAATCCAATAAAACCCCAGGTCTTTTCTGCAGGAATGAGTGTATGCCTGTGCCTCCTCAGTTACCTGTAAGTGCAGGTTGGTTTGTTTGTTTGAAATCCTTTTCCCCTAGTAAGCTTCATCATCTTGAATTAGTTTCTAACTTGCTGAGGGCTTTTGGGATCCTGAGTTGGTCACAGTAGCTGTAATGTCCAGGATGGTATCAGCAAATTCAATAACTGTTCTGCTAGATAGAACATTGGACATCAAGTCCATCTAGACAGGAAGACTTGAGTTCAAGTGTGCCCTCTGACACTTACTGTATCCCCTTGGGCAAGTCACTTAACTGCTGCCTGCCTCTTCAGGTTCCTCGACTGTAAAATATCGAGAGTATACCACCTACCTCCAGGGCTATTGTGAGGATCAAACAAGGTGATATTGCTTAGCTCAGGGCCTGGCACATAGTAGGTACTTAGTAAATGCTTATTCTCTTCCCTTCCACATGTCATCAATGTTTTCATTCAAGTCACTAATACTACACAAGTGACTACCAGAACATGGCCAAGGGATATTCCACAGGGAATAATACTGTCCTTCAGGATAACACTGACCTGTTAACTGACTCTGGGTCCCTCTCTACATGAAGTCTTCTCTGATCCCTCCGGCTACCAGAGTACACCCTCCCCTTGTATATATTTTGGAGGTCCTTACCCACCTACCTCTCACTGGTGACTCAAACCATTATACTAGTCTGGGCATGACTGAATCAGAATAAGCTGCTACTGCTGCTGCCTTTGAGAGACCACTGCTGTCCTTTGTACCTGCTCACAAACCCCTCTAACAAGGTATTTCAGAGTTTTGCCAGGAATGGATAGCAGACCTAAAAGCCAGTTTGAAGAATCTACTTCCACTTTTTGAAAATAGGGATTACATATGCCACCTCCAATCCCTCTCTGGCAGCTTTGCAATGATCACACCTGGGCTCAGCAATCACAAACTCGCCAGTTCCCCTAGGTCTGGTGACCCAAATTCATTGAAGGCATTCTCTTTAAATAGAAAGTTTTATTGATAACTTGTGATTTCTACATCACAGTCCCTTCTGATATTCCCTTCCTTGATTTTACTCTCCCTTCTAACAACTGAGTAAAACCAACAGTGTGATTTTGTCTGCCACTGCAGTCCCCCACTTCCCTGCATTGTGTGTTTAGTCATTTCCTCACTTATCTGGGGCTCCAAATTACTTCTAATCATGTATTTCCTGGAAACAATCCCTTTTATAAGGTCAATGACATTCATACCACAGCTTGGCATTTCTGACTTATGCAACAGGTATCAAAATGCACATGACAGCAATTATTATTATTGTTGTTTTTCTTTTGGTTTTACTTTATGATGTCATCAATAGAGTAAACTCCTTCTTACCAATGCAGATTGGTGCCTGCTTTGTGACTCATTATCTCTGAGAGTTGCTTTGGACATTGGGAGGTTCAGGGACTTGTCTGCCTAGGATCATAAAGCCAGTATGTGTCAGAGATGGAATTTGAACCCATGCTCTGACTCCAGGGCCTGCTTTCTGTCCAGTACACCTGGTGATCTTTCCTTGTCTGAGGAGCACACTGCTATGCCCCACTAGCACTATTTTCATAATGAATGTGTCTGGCAATAGTTATTTCACAGATTCACAAAACAGAGACAGCAGCTATAAAAATGTCCAATCTACTTTTGGTGGATTTGTGAGTTTTCAGTGTTTGGTGATGCAGATGGCCCTTATCTGGGATTGTGATATAAATTGCCCTCATGGGATTCTCCGTAATCAAACAACTTGAACCTAAAGAAATGAACCCTGCTATGGTCTAAAGGAATTAATTGAACAAGTTTTGTTATTTTTTTTTAAAACTAACTCTAACTTAATTTTCCTTTCTGGGCTTTATCTGAGAGATAAATCAGCTTTTAAAAGTTTCTTAAGAAGATTTACTGCTCTCTGGAGAATAACAGCTGGTCCAGCTATCTGGAGTAACTAGACATATTAATAACTGTTTTGGAACCTTGACTGAACTATGCCTCCCTTAAAAAAGGAAATATTCTTAGGATTGGCAGAACTGAAGAGCTGATTCTAAGAGCCCTTCAATTAAATAGGCATATATTGACTTTTTCCCCCTAGAATTTGTTTTTACTATTATCTTTTTCTATATTACCTTGATATCCCAGTACAGGGAGTTGTTCTTCATAATGAAGTAAAAATATAGAGGAAAGACAGTTTGGCAGAACCAAACAGAACACCAACCACGTGTGATATTATTTATACTGTTCCACACCCATAATCCCCAAGCTCTACAAAGAAGGGTATTCTTGTATCTCAACCTTTGACAACATTAAGCATCCACTATTGAAATGGCATTGGGTACAAAGACAAAACTTGTATGAGCTAGTGCCTGTCCTCCAGAATCTTATGTTCTACTTAGGAGAAATAGCATTTAAATAGAAAAGAATGTAAAATATGTACAAAGTAATTGTGTGTGTGTGTGTGTGTGTGTGTGTGTGTGTGTGTGAGAGAGAGAGAGAGACAGACAGAGAAAGAGAGACAGAGAGAGAGACAGAGAGACAGAGAGAGAAAGTCACAGAGAGTTGGAGAGACAGAAAAGACAAACACAGAAAGAGACAGATATAAACTGAGGGACACAGAAAGAGACAAACAGATAGAGATACAGAATGAGGTACACAGAGAGAGACAAAGAAAATATAATAAGAAATAGAGGCATCAAGGCTAGTTCTGTGTAAGAGGGAGCCCTTGAGCTGAGTTTTGAAGAGATCTAGAGATTTCGAGGGGCAGAGGTGAGGAGGGAGGGCATTCTAGGCATTGGGGACAGCCTGTGCATAGGTGCAGAACTGAGAGCTGGTTTACTGTGTATGGGTAAAAATTCTATGATTCTCCATATATATCTAGTTAGAATGTTTGCCAACACATATCTTCTTGAGCTTGGACAGAGCCAAGATGGAAGAGTAAAGGCAGGGACTCACCTGAGATCTCCCCCAAATCCCTCCAAATACCTTTGCAAAGTAACTCTAAACAAATTCTAGAGCAGGAAAACTCACAAAAAGATAGAATGAAACAAATTTCCAACCCAAGACAATTTGGAAGGTTGGCAGGAAAGGTCTGTTGTACCAGGGTGAGAGAGGAACAGCACAGACCAGGCCCCAGCAAACATGGAACAGGCCTTGGGGTAGCTGAATCACTGGTAGCAGTGATGGTTTTTAGACCTCTCATCCCATAGATCCCAAAGAAAACTTAGAAAGGTCTGTTTTACCTAGGTGAGAGTGGAGCACAATCCAACACAGGCTGTGCCAGTACAGTCCCAACCTAGCAAACCAGGAGCAAACCTTGGCTGAATCAGCAGCAGAAGTGGCTCTTTCCCGAGCTCTCAGTCCACAAATGGAAACAGGGTCAAACACCTGGTCAGGGGGAGATTATAGAGATTTCTTTGTCCATACTTGGGTCCAGGTATCAGCAGTCCTGGATGGCAGTCCCAGGGCTTGGAGGAACAATAACACAGCCAAGCTTGCAGTCATAGTGGAGAGGGGGACCCTTCTCACAGTTCCAGGGCAGAAAAGAGTGCTTGTTGATGCTCACAGACCAAAGCACAGGCCAGGAGAGGAGTATACATCTCTCTTTATATCATACCACCTTGGAAGAACCGAAAACTTATAGGTTCTTAGAAGTATCTCTGAAAACAGCTGCACAAAACCCCTGAAGCTTGCGTCAGTGTGCCCTCCACCCTGGAAGAAAAGGCTTGCTTTAACTAACAGTTAAAAGTCAAGCAATAGGCTGGGAAAATGAGCAAGCAATGGGAAAAAAAATCCTCTGAGTATAGAAAGTTAGTACAGTGACAAGAAACATCAAAACATACACTTATAAGACAACAAATTCAAAGTTCCTACATACAAAGTCTCCAAGAAAAATATGAATTGGTTTCAGGCCTTGAAGAGCTCAAAAATGATTTTGAAAATCAAGTAAGAGAAGTAGAGGAAAAAGAGTGTAGAAAAATGAGAGTGATTTAAGAAAATTGTGAAAAAAGAGTAAACAGCTTGGTAAAGGAGAAACAAAAAAAAAAATGCCAAAGAAAATAACACCTTAAAAACAGACTAGGCTAAATGGTAAAAGAGATACAAAAAGTCAATGAGAAAAATAATGCCTTAAAAAGAATAACTGGATAAATGGAGAAGGAGATACAAAAGGTCACTGAAGAATGTAATTCTTTAAAAATTAGAATGGATCAAATGGAAGCTAATGACTTTCAAGAAACAATAACACAAAACCAAAAGAATGAAAAAAAGAATAGAAGATAATGTGAAATATATCATTGCAAAAACAACTGATCTGGAAAAATAGATCCAGGAGAGATAATTTAAAAATTATTGGACTACCTGAAAATATGATAAAAAAAGAGCCTAGACATCATCCTTCAATAAATTATCAGAGAAAACTGCCTTGATTTTATAGAACCAGAGGGTAAAATAGAAATTGAAAGAATCCACTGATCACTTCCTGAAAGAGATCCCAAAATGAAAATTGTCAGGCTTATATCCAAATTCCAGAGTTCCCAGGTCAAGTAGAAAATATTGCAAATAGCCAGAAACAAAGAATTCAAGTGTGGTAGGGCCACAGTCAAGATCACATAAGATTTAGCAGCTTCTACATTAAAGGACTGGAGGGCTTGGAATATGACACTTTCGAGCAAAGGAGCTAAGATTACAACCAAGAATCACCTACCCAGCTAATCTGAGTATAATCCTTCAGGAGAAAAAGTAAATATTCAATGAAACAGAGGACTTTCAAGCATTCTTGATGAAAAGACCAGAAAATTTGATCTTCAATTACAAGACTCAAGAGAAGCCTAAAAAGGTAAACAGGAAAGAGAAATCATAAGGGACTTAATAATATTATACTATTTATTTTCCTATGTGGGAAGATATTATTTGTAACTCGTAAGACCTTTTTCATTATTAGGGTAGTTAAAAAGAGTATATAAAGACAGAAGATACAGATGTGAGTTGATTATGAAGAGATGATATCTAAAAAATAAAATAAGGTGGTTTAGAGGAATGTACTGAGAGAAAGAAAGGGAGAGGCAAGATGGGGGTAAATGATCTCACTGAAAGAGGCAAGAAAAAGCTTTTATAGTGGAGGGGAAGAGAGTAGGAGTAAGTGAACCTTACTCTCATCAGAATTGGCTCAAAAAGGAATAACATACACACTCAACTGAGTACAGAAATCTATTTTACCCTACAGGAAAGTAGGAGGGGAAGGAGATAATATAAGAGAGTGGGAGAGTAATATAAGGGAGGACAGATTGGGGGAGGGGGTAGTCAGAAGAAAAACACTTTTGAGGAAGGACAGAGTAAAAGGAGAGAGAGAGAGAATAGAACAAATAGGGAGAATAGAATGGAGGGAAATAACATTAGTAAGTGTGAAGAGAATTTAGAAGCAAGTTTCTCTGAAAAGGCTTCATTTCTCAAATATATAGAGAACTAAGTCAAATTTGTAAAAATAAAAGCCATTCCCCAAATGATAAATAATCAAAAGCTATGATCAGTTATTAGATGAATCAAAGCAATCTATAGCCATATGAAAAAATACTCTCACTATCAAATGGAGAAATACAGACTAAAAGAATTCTGAAGCACCATCTCATGCCTAATAGGTTGGCTAACAGGATAGAAAAGGCAAATGACAAATGTTGGAGGGGAGGTGGGAAAAATGAGACTTGGAATTGTGAACTGATCCAATTACTCTGTAGAGCAATTGAGAACTATGCCCAAAGGGCTATAAAACCATGCACACCCTTTGACCTAGTAATACCACTACCAGGCTGTGTCCCAAGAGAGATTTTAAAAAAGGAAAAGGACCTCTATATACAAAAATATTTATAGTAGCTCATTTCTGGGAGCATAGAATTAGAAAATGAAAGGATAGCTATCAATTAGGGAGTAGTTGAACAGGTTGTGGTATGTGATTATGATGGAATACTATTCACTCTAAGAAATTCTGAGTAGAATGTTCTCAGAAAAACCTGGAAAGACTTGCATGGGCTGATGCAAAGGGAAATGTACTGTGTGCAAAGTAACAGCAATATTGTAAGATGATCAGCTGTGAATGACTTAGCTATTCTTGGTCATACAACGATCCAAAATAACTCTGAAGGACTTATGAAAAATGCTATGCACCTCTAGAGAAGGAGCTGATGGTGTCTGAGTACAGACTGAAGCATACTTTTTCTTAACTTTATTTTTATTGAGTGTTTTTTTGGTCTATGTTTTCTTTAACAACATAATTATTATGGATTTTTTTGTACGATTACACATGAATGACCTATGTGAAATCGTTTGCCTTCTCAATATGGGGAGGGAGGAACAGAAAGAATTTGGAACTCTAAGTTTTAAAAATGAATGTTAAAAATTGTTTTTATATGTAGCTGAGAAAAAATAAAAATAAAATATTAAAACTAAAATTAAATTTAAAAACAAACAAACAAATCTTGTTCCTCATATAGTTCTGAGAAAGGAGAATATAGAGGTTCTTCTGCTTATGGTTCCAAAATGTGGGTAATTGGTGCTTTGCCCAAGGCTGTCAAATGTGAGGGGAAGTGGAGAAAGTTACCACAAGCAATACATCAGAATGTAGAAGTCTCTACTGTAGCTAGTTCCTCCATCAACTCAAAGCATTTTCTGTTAATTCCTTCTTGGATTATTATCACCTCCCAAATGATGGTTTGCATATGGGACTGTGATTCCTGCCCTTTGTCCAGGATATGTTCAATTAAAAGTCTTAACAGAATAGAAGTATTCATTTACATGGATCATCAAGGTCATTCTGACAATCATGGTAAACACATAAACCACATGAATTTGGAGAAAAGTCACATGCCAGCCCCAATCAGTGGGCCTGGCTGAAAGCTGTCATAGAAATAGTTTTTAGGACTCTTCTGCTGATGGAGTGGGGTGGGGTGGTGGGACAGGTAGGTGACAAAGCAGATAGAGTGCTGATCGGAAGTCAGGAAGACCTGAGTTCAAATCTGGATTCAAACACTTACTAGCTCTGTGACCCTACACAAGTCATTTACCCCTGTTTGCCTCAGTTTACTCACCTGTAAAAGGAGCTGGAGAAGAAAATGGAAAACCCTTTCAGTATCTTAGGCAAGAATATATCCAATAGGGTCATAATGAGTCAGACAGGACTGAAACGACTGAACAACAAGTAGCTGATGTGATAAAGAGATGATTTGTTTCATCCTGACTCCTTCACTATGTGTCAATCTGAACGTAGTGAATGGTGACTTCCATTGCTGTTTTCCACCTTAGACCTTGCCTCTCCTCCCAATGCCCTGGGATCCACTGACACTGGCCTCCCTACTGTTTGTTCCTCAAGCAAAATATCCCATCTCCTGACTCCGTACCTTCAGTGGCTGTGCCCCATGCCTGGAATGCTCTCCCTCTTCAGCTCTGCCTTCCGACTTCCCTGAAGTCCCAGCTAACAGCCCGCCTTCTTCAGGAAGCCCCTTTACCAATTCCCCTTCATTCCAGTGTCTTCCCTCTGTCCCTGATTTCCAACTTATCGTCTATCGATTGTGCGGACACTGTTTTTTGCCTGTTGTTGTCTTCATTAGACTGATAGCTCGCTGCATGCCTTTGCCCTGACTGTCCCCCAAACTTGGGATACTCTGACCCTTTACCACTGCCTCCTGGCCTCTTTTATGACTCAGCTCCAATCTTACCTTGTGCTAATGGCCTTTCCTGGCCCTTCTCTCCCTATTCTCCTCCCTCTGAGACTACCTTCCATTTACCCTATATATCTCATGTATGTGTAGAGGTATTTAGATGTCTTCCCCATTAGAATGTGAGCTCCCTGAGGACAGAGAATACCCTTGCCTATCATTGTACCCCTAGAGCTTGGCACACAGTAGGCCCTTAATAACTATTGATGGATTGATTTTGTATCATTCAAATTTGATTTCAATGAACCCAAAGAAGTCAGAATATAATTTGAAATATTATAAAATTATAATTACATAACATTGCCTCTGGAGACTAGTCTAGAGGGCAGCCTGGGGGATTCAAATTGCATCTTTGGGACAAAATGTCTCCAAATGGAATTGGAATGGAATCAGATGGCAGGATGACCTGAAATACCATATTGAGGCATGGGGAAACACTCTCACGTTGGTTCCAAAATGTATCAAGGCGCCTTCATTTTGGAAAAAGTAGGCTTGATGGTGACTTGATGCAAAACATCTTTAATAGGAACCCCTGTTCACTTTTTCCCGTTTACAATTCTTAAACATAACCTATTGACAAAGCTAGAGAGAGCAATGGAAAGAACTCTGGGCCTGGAGTCAGGAAGATCTGAATTCAAATTCTGCCTCAGACATTTATTAGATCCAGGACCTTGGTCAAGGCACTTGAGCTTTCTCAGTCTCAGTCCCTAATTCGAAGAAATGAGGAAATTGTACTCTCTGACCTCTAAGACACCTTCTAACTACTAACCCAGGAGATCTTCAGCATATACACTATTTTACTACTTAAGTTAGTACTTAATTATGTGTATTATATTTTCTTTTATTTTTAAAAAACAATTTAAATTGATCTTTTAGTTTTACATCCCCAGAATTTCTCCAAATGTCCTTCTCCTTCCCCCTCCCAGAGAGCCATCCGGTATAAACGAATAATATTAGTAAAAGAAAAAGAGAAAAAATCCTCAAAAATAATCACCCCTCCCAGAGAGCCATCCAGTATAAACGAATAATATTTGTAAAAGAAAAAGAGAAAAAATCCTCAAAAATAATCAATCCACTGAAAAAAAAAATCGAAAATATATACAACATTCTATACCTGTGGCCTTCCCAACTCAGCAAAGAATTTCTAATTCTTTCATGGGCTGGTTTTAGTTCCCCAACTTTTAAAGCACTATGACTTGCCCATCTTCTGTATGTCCCACAGTGCCTAACCCAGGGATCAGGGCATCGTTGAAGCCTAGAAGGGACTGTGGCGTCATATTGGCTTGCCCACTGTCTCCTCCTTTAGATAAGTCTCTTGGAGGCAATAGTTGTCTTTTGACTCTTTTTGTCTTCCCAGTGCTTAGCACAATGCCTGGTCCAGAGGTGCTAAATAAATGTTTACTGTTTGCCTGATTTTTCTGTATGTAGAATCAAAGGGCCTGGGTTCAAATGCTGACTTTTCCACTTACTATTTGTATGACTTTCTTTTAGATGCCAGTTCCCTCCTTTGTACAATGAAGGCATTGGACACAATGAATGCCCTCCAGGACCCCTTCTACTCCAAATGGATGATCTGTTCAATGAAACAAGGTGTTACAATCCTACTATATACCATCTGGCTCCACCATTTAAATGGATGTGCTACTTGTATACTCAGAACATATCATGTCATTGGCACCAAGCTTAGAAAAAGAATCTGGGCATTGCCCCATTCACTCACAATGGAAAGATGTGTGAGCTCCATAATACAATATGGAAGAGGGAGAATGTTGGCCCCCAATGAGACAGTGAAACTCTTCTATGTGTTTGAGCCTGTGCTGCCCTCTAGAGGACACCTATGAGATAACCTCCTATAGAAGAAAATGGGAGAATGGATGCTTGCGGAGAAAGAAGCCACTCTGCTGAATTCCACAAACACTATTAAGAGTGTTCTGTGAGCAGAGATCAGGCATGGTCCTTGCCCACATGGACCTGTGAATGGTGGAAACAGTTCTGGATTCTCTGAGGACCAGGACTGTCTTACTTTTTCTCTTGTATTCCCAAGTACATCACTCTTTAATGAATTCCAGTAAATAGCAGGTGTTTAATAAGTGCTTGTTAATTGAGTAATTGATTGGCTCTGGATTCATGAGAGAATTGGGTTTAAAAGCTACTTCTGACCCTTATTAGCTACATGATTATGGACAAATAATTTTCTCTTTCTGAGCCTCAGTTTCCCCATTTCTTCTAAATCTCTGGACCTATGATCAGATTGGATCACAGGGCTGTAGGGAGAATCCTGCATTTTACAGGCCTTTCTTGCCCACCCATCATCCCACCTCCCCATTCCCTTCTCCTCCCTCTGAGAAGTACCTTCCATTTATACTGTATGTATCTTGTATGCATACAGTGATCTATGTCTTGCCTCTCCTGTTAGAATGTGAATTCATTGAGGGCTTTCTTTCTATTCTTAGGGGTTAGTACAGTGCCTGGTAAATACTAGGTGTTTAACAAATGCTTGTTGACTGACTAGCCTAGGAGGAGAGAACCATGAACCTAGAAAACCAGCATGCACAGGATTGACAAAGAGCTGGAAACATTCTAGGAAAGGTTTGTGTGACAGAGGATACACAGGAAGCTTTTGGAAGCAAAAGCTTTTCCCTCTGCCTGTGAGATAAGTTCCCCTTTCCCTCAACTGCAGGACTTGAAATCCAAGGTTCTGAGTTTGAATCCTGCCTCTCCCACTGCCTAGTTCCAGACTCTTAGGGAAGTGACCTCTTTTTCTAGGTCTTAGTTTCCTTATCTGGACAATGAGGGGCATGAATTTAATCCATCAGGTCCCCTCCAGCTCTGACTGGTAGAATAGGATTATATGCAGACTGTGACTTTTTTGGACTATCTTCTGAGTTGCTGCGTAGCCTCGGAGCTAGGCAGACCTGGGTTCAAGCCTGTCTCTGACACATATAGGCTGAGCAAGTCACTTCAGTTTCTAAGGGCTCTGGGCAAATCTCTCAGATGACAAGTTGCAGAAAAGGTATCAACCTGCATTGGCATAAAGTCTCTTTATCCAGGAGTTTTCTACACTGATAGATCCTAGGTCTTTATTCTTTCATTATCTGGTTAAATTGTTGAGCCCTTTGCACAGTAGGTGTTGTTTATGGAGCGTTTTTATTCTTGCCATTGAAGGATATGAGACCCCCATCCTCTCTCATCTACTCATTCATCCCCCCATTACCTTATTCTCAATCCTCTCCCCTCCTCAGTAAAGTTGGATATATAACCAAGTGATTGGGATAATGCTTACTGGTAAGCAGAAATCCTTAGCATCCCTCTCTTCAGTGCCCTGGGAGTTTGGCTTAAGAACTGGCTGCACCTTCCCAGCCTAATAGAGGTAAGCAGCTTGGGAGAAGCACTGGAGAGTAGCAATGACCAGTGAGCAGACCTAAAAAGTAGAAGTGAGCATAGAAGAACATTTGCCATCCAGTGGGAGGAGAGCTGCTTCAAGGAGTTGCCAATGAAGGACCTCCGGGCCATGATAAGTGACTGCGTGGATCCTGTTTTTGTTCAGCTTACCCAGAGGGGCAAACCCAAGGCTGGTGGCTTCTCACTCCTCTTGTCCCCTTATCCCTCCTTCTCCTTTACTAGGAGGAATGTTCCGGGTTCCTAAAATCTCCATTTCTTAAAAATTTGTTTGCTTTTTTGTTTACTTTGCCTTTAAGTATGATAAACATGGTTGACCAATGCAGTAGTGGCCAATGAGTGCTCCTGTAAAATGTTACAGAAATGGGGAGAGGCAAGACACTCAAGTGGAAAGAGCAATAGTTTGAGAACTGCAGTGTGTATTTCAACAGAGAACTTCTATGCCTGGGGGCTCAAGCTGTACCAATAGAATTACTTATTCATTTTTACAACTTTGGTGGGCAGAGGAAGAAATGGAGATTTGTATCTTTCTAGGTAAGCGGGGAAGCAGCATGAGCTAGGAAGGCTCTAATGGGCTCAGACTGGCATGGGAAATGAGACCTTGGCCGCTTCTCTTTTCCACTGCTTTTCCATAGCTGATTTGAAAGTGAAACCACTCCTCCAGAGGGGAGAAGCTGAGGGTATGGTTAGGAAGGAGAAAGCCAACCCAGAAGAGTGTAGAGGTAACTGAGAGGGATGCTAGCCCCCTGGCAAACCTCTCACCAGGCTCACACAGATTGACACCAACCATCACATCTCACTACTGCTAGGGGCTCTGATTTCACTTCTGTGTATCCTAAAGATCGGAGTTCCTTTTCTATGGGTAAAACCCTTGTACTTACAAACAAGAGTCCACGGACTCTTTATGAGTCACAAATACAACTTTCATCCTGAGCTATTACTAATCCTTTTTATGATATACCAGGCACATGGTCATTTAGTCTTTGCTTGAAGATCTCTGGTGCAGGTCGGACCCACTACCTCACAAGCAGCCCATTCCACCTGAATTGTTACGAAATTTTACATGCCTTGAATACTTTCTACAATTTCTACCCCTTGCTCCTATTTCTGGCACCTGGGTCCAGAAAGAACGAGCCTAGTCCCTTTTCACATGACAGTCCCTTGAATATTTGGAGAGAGCTATTATGTCTCCTCTTTTTTCAGGCTTTTTCTCAGAGCCAGCAATTTCTCTCATGTACCATGATGCCTTCCAAGTTTAAGAACTGTGGGATTCTCAATGCTGTCTCTCCTCTATTCCACCATTCCCAACAGGTGGTAGAAGAAGGGGACCACATGGGTTTGGAGGTCAATTTGTATTTCTCTCTAGTTCTTAGGTCACCATGGACAAAAAATTCCAAAAACCTAGAACCAATTGACCAAGAGTCAATCTTTTGGTGATAACTCTATTCCTACTTAGATAAGCTGGTCCCCCAGATAGCAAACACATTATATGGCAGGTCTATAATACTCTCCTCCAGCTTTCTAGGACATGCCAGGGCTGGCATTCCACTGGTCTAAGTTTCGAGGACCTAGGGCCCATGAGGAGGCTTTGAAATGGGATTTGGGTGGAGGATGTACATTATGTTTGGGTTAAATTTTGTCTCATGTAACTTTGGTGCTATCTTTGTTTTCTTATATTTTAACATCCTTTTATATTTTAATATCAAAGTGGCTTTGATTTAAAAAGCACATCAAGATCTGGTGGTTGTGGTCACCATCTTGACCATCAATCCTCATGGTTCTCTATTCTCTGTGTTGTTAATGGTGGAGGAAGTCAATATGTACAAATTCGGTCCAAGAGCACCCATAAAAATTTATATCTCTAACATGAGCTCATGTGCATGTTGATCTCTCTCTCTCTCTCTCTCTCTCTGACTCTCGCTCTATCTGTCTCTGTCTCTCTCTTTTCCTCTCTCTCTCTGTCTTCCTCTCTCTCTCTCTGTCTCTGTCTCTCCCTAAATCCATCCTTTTTTCCCTACTTCCCAATGTGTACTTAGAGTACCATCATTTTCCTATCACTCAGTTTCATAAACTTGGAGGTAGTTTTGATGCTTTGTTTCCTCTCACTCCCCATATGCATTTATGTGTCAGGTCTTTTCAAGTCCATCAATTGCTCATTCCTCACCTTTATACCCACATAGCCACCTAATTATTTTCAGGCTCCCATCAACTCTATCTGAATCAATATAATTCCATCTAATGGGGCTCCCAGTTTCTGCCTTTCCCCTTTCTAATTTGTCCTCCACATAGCTACCAAATTAAGAATCCTAAATCTGATCATGAGTGGTAATAGGAAATAGTGGTTAGAGGGTCAAATTCTTCAAAGACCAGCCTTTAATACAACTGGTTGTATGATGCTGAGTAAGTAACTTAACTTCTGCATCCTAAATAACACTCTATGATTATACATTAGAGGGTTGGTGCTAGTAACTGGTAGAAAGAGTTTCCTCATTAGGAGTTCCTTACACCAACGAAATCCTAGGTTCAGTCTGGAGGAAAAAACAACAATTAACCATGTCCCTCCTTTATTCATAAATCTTTGGTGGGTCTCCATTGTTTCTAGGATAAAATACAAATGATTCAACCATTTAAAAACCCTCCCCAAACTGGCTCCTATCTAATAGTCTAGACTATTCATGTGGTGCCTCTTCATGCCCTCCACAACACTGCTAAACCAAGTTACTGGCTTTTCCAAGATTTGACATCAGTTGCTAGGATTTTATTTCCTCCTCACCTTGCACTCTTAGCTTCCTTCAAGGCTCAGCTCAGGTTTGATGTTCTACATGAGACTATTTTTGATTCACCTACTTGTTTCTGTTCTCTCCCTCATGAAATTACATCATACTTCCTTATCTGTGTTCTTATAGTTCCCACCCTCAGATCGCTACATCTCCCACAAATGATTCAATTGAATTGACCTGTAGTATCACTAGACCTGATGAGTTCTTTAGGGATTGGTAAAGTACGTGCCATCTATATCTGGTAAAGTAATCAGCACATAAGATCCTCAGGGAACCAACAGAAAACCATCCTATCTAGCATGACAGAGAGAGAGAGAGAGACAGAGAGACAGAGACAGAGAGAGAGAGAGAGAGAGAGAGAGAGAGAGAGAGAGAGAGAGATAGAGAGAGAGACAGAGAGACAGAGAGACAGAGAGTTTTTTTAAAAAAAAATTTTGGGTTCCTGAAATTAAAGGGTGACTGTATATTTTAGCATTTTATTATCTGTTATAATTAGGTGACTAATTAAAAGGGTAGGTTATAATTCAGCGGAAATTTCCCCCAGTAAGAAAAAACGGTGTGTGGGGGGGTTTGAGAATAAGGCTGCCCTGGTACATCTCAACTTTTTTTTCGTAATCCAATTTGTTCTAAGAGTTAGTTCCACCATTTCTCTGGGGCCATCATATCATAATTTAATCATTTTGACTTACTAGGGAGGCTGAGTAGTAAGTCTACATTCTCCTTTCATCAGTTTTCTCTCATTTTCTGTATTCCCTTGAAACATGGCCAGCCATTCTTTGGTAGCTCCATCTTCTAAATGTTGCCAGGAAGCAAACATTGACAATGAAGCCAAAATCAGATTCTGCTGTCTTTGCTAAATAGTTTTATGTCCCTCCTTGTCTTTAACTACAACAGCATTCTCAACTTGCACCCACTGGGAAGCATATAATTGAAATGAATTGTACAACGTCAACTAATTCATTGTTTGATTTCTAAATAAATCATATTTAAATCATCCTAGAGATATTCCTAGTAGTATGACCAAAATATCATAATCTTGAGATTCAGAATACAAAATGCCAAGAAAACATGTTGATTTCATTAAAAACTTAGGCAAACAAGCTATCTGGTGCCTTTTGAAATGCCAAGTGGTGATCACTAGGAGACCCTAAGGGTTCATCAAGTGTGGGTCATGCTAGACTGGACTTATTTCCTTTTTTGGACAGTTACTAGAGTCTCAGATCAGGGAAATACTTCTGCTGTAGTATGCTTGAATTTCTGCAAAGCAGCTAAATGACCAAGTGGAGAGAACACTTAACCTAGAATCAGGAAGACTGAATTCACTTCTCAAATTCAAATCTAGCCTGGGATACTTACTAGCTGTGTGTCCCTGGGTAAGTCATTTAACCTCTGTTTGACTCATTGTTTTCTCTCCCAGGGCTGTTGTCATGATAAAATGAGATATCTGTAAAGTGCTTTGCTAAGCTTAAAAGGCTATATAAACATTAATTGTGGTGGTGGCTATTATTAATGTTATTATTGCTCAAAAGGTCTCATGACATCTTTGGTCGTATTTGCTTAGAATTTTCTAATCTCAGGTAATGGAGTCAATAAGTCAGAGCAGGAAGGGACCTCAGAGACCCAGCTAGTACAGATGATGACACTTAGCCCAGAACAGTAATAATGATAAGCTCAAAATCATAAAGGCAGTAGATACCAGAGAAGGGACTGGAATACAAGCCTTTTGACACAATTCAGTCCAATGAAGTTCAGCTGAGTTATCCACTCAGGAAGAACCAAGAGGGTGAAAAAACCACTAGACAATGATGCAGAGTTGGATGGGGGACAGCCAGAGCCAATCTATGAGCTCTTATTTACTGGGCTATGGATGGATAATAACCTAGACCCATAATTGAATAGGAGGAAGAGGAGGACAGCTGACTTTTAGCACACTGCTTCATGCTTTTAATGACCCCAAGCTTCTCACACAAAAAGGGTCACCTTGTAATCAACAGGCTTCTTCCTATGATGATGTGAGTCATGGAACGTCACATTCTCTAGACAATTAAAGTTGATGGTCACTCAGAGGACAAAGTAAAGCCACGATACATGACCAACAGAAAATGGTACAGGAGTAGAGATGTAGGGGAAGTTAGTAGAAAGAGAAGCATGACCAGAGAGGACATGGTTTTATCACATGGCAAGGATGAAGGATAACCATTGGACAGCTTGTTGCTATATCCATGTCATATCAAGAGAAATAGAAGAAAGCCCTCATTAAGTTGCAAGAGTTCTTGTGCTAGATTCAATGGGAAACCATGGATGAGTCTCACAAGAGGAAAAGCCATAGATGGGCTGCATACACTATCAGGGAGATGAGAGGGCCATCAAAGCATCAAGGAGACAAAACACTTTTGTTGCTGCTGTTTTTGTTTTAATGTGTCAGTTAACTCTGAAGTCTGCCAGACAATGCTAGTTTTATTTCTGGTGAACTTGTGTGGTAAAGAGTGGGTTCAGTTTTATTAAACTCCTGTTTCATTTGAAAATCCCTAAATTGGCCTGTGGGAAATTGATTTATCTTATGGTAATGAGCAGCGATCCTAATACATATGTTTCCTTTATCGGTCTTTTCCATCAATTTATAGAATTCTTACTTATTGAATCCTCAGGCAGCTAGGTGAATAGAGCACTTGGGCCTGGAGTTAGTCAGGAAGACCTGAGTTGAGTCTAGTGTGAGACACTTACTAGCTGTATGATCCTAAGCATTTAACCACTAGCTCCCTCAGTTTCCTCAACTGTAAAATAAAAGCATCTACTTCTCAGGGTTGTTGTGAGGATTAAATAAGAAAATATTTCAGGGTGGCTAGGTGGTGGAGTGAATAGACCACTGGCCCTGGAGTCAGGAGGACCTGAATTCAAATCCAGTCTCAGACACTTAACACTTATTAGCCATGTGACCTTGGGCAAGTCACTTAACCACAATTGCTCTGCCTTCCCCCCTCCAAAAAAGAAAAAAAAAAGAAAATATTTGTTAAGTGCTTAGATCAGAACCCAGAACATAGTAGGCCATTAATGCTTATTCCCTTCTCCCCTTCTCTCTTGGGTGATTGATTGTACATTATTCCTTCTTGTGCACGATCCATAACAACCCAATTGACTTACTTGCTGTTCTCCAAAGTCAATAATCCCACCTCCCACCTCAGTACCTGTGCATAGTTTGACCCCTTCTTTCCTCTTACCTCCAGTTCTCAACAGATATCACGTTCTTATTGTTGCTCTTGGAATCTCTTATTTCCTTCGAGGTTCATTTCATGTACCTATAGAAAGCCCTTCCTAATTTACCTTTCTTGATTGTTTTAGTTATTAATGTTTTCCCCTTCTTCCTTAAGTTATCATGCATATACTTATCTGCTTAGATTGCACAAGCCATCCTCAAAATTCCATGAATGTGGCCCATTCTCTCTACTCCCATAGCCACCAACCACGTTGAGGTCTTCTTTATCTCTCACTTGGACTACTGGAAAGGCCTCCCTAATTGGTCTCTTCTGCCTCAAGTCTCTATGCTCTCCAATCTGTTCTCCTCACAGTGGCCAAAGTATAGTCAACAGGGTGGCTGATGCAATCCCCAAAATGGAAGAGGCTGAGGAGCCTGCTTTCAGAAGGGTGAGATGTGTAATGGAAGGGCTCTCTGCTCACCAATTTGGAGTAGGTATGTACATTCCGTATCTGGTTCTTGTTGACCAACTCACAATAAGAGAAGTTATTCATTTACTATATGGCTAGAACTGGGGTGAATTCAAAAGTCACTGATTGGTCAGGGCCAATTTCTTAGTCTCTGGCTCTTCCCAGACCATTGGGCAGTGGAGAAGCAAGGACCAAACCCTTGGTAGGAAGGGAATACTGTAACCTTAATCCTTTATCTCTCCACTAAGGCTGCCACATGAATTGGAGAGCAATTGAGGCTGTATGATCTGAGGTCTTGCTATTGTTTTGGTCTATATTGTTTATTCTTTCTTGTTTTTAGGAGAAAGAGACTAGAGATGGATGTAACTTTGTGAGCTTCAAAAGCCAGAATGGTGAGCTGGCAGATGTCTGGGAATCAGAGACCTGATGGAGCCCTGATGGGGAGGAGAGAAATACCAAGCAACACACTTAACTTAGGCCAGCAGTACCCAAGATGCAGATATATTCACCTATTGACATGATGGCTGGCACATCATAAATAGATGAATAAATTTTTCTTAACCAAATGGAAGTGAATCTGACAGAAGCAAAGCTATATGGAAATTGCATTGAGTCCATTCTGCCCAAGGACTGAGGGGCATAGGGGAGAACGTGTTCACAGGTGATGGAGAGAAATGTTTGCTATTTCTATGCTTGTGATATCTTTGGATTAAAGCTAGTTGATGGTAATTGGTTAGATGGAACTGAGGTACTAATTACTGAAGATGAATGAGGGGAAGGGGAAGGAACCCCCTGGAGTGGGGGCCAGAGCTGATAGCATAGGAGAAAGAGAGGATAACCCATCATAGGTATCCTTAGATCCTTGAATAGCAATCACAACCAGGTTCATTCTGGAAGGTCAAGCATTGATCATTGCAGCAGGTAGATCCTTCCCCTCTGTGATGAACTCCAAGGCTCTCTACTGCCTCTAGGATCACATGTAAACTCTTCTCACTTAGCCTTTCACAACTTGGCCCCAACCTATCTTTCCAGACTCACTGTGCATTCCTCCTCTTTCTACACTCATCTAGTCAAAGTGGCCTTTTTGCTATTCCTCACACCTGATACCCCATCTCCCATCTCTGAGCCAAGGTACTGGCCATCTCCCATGTCTGAAATATACTCTCTCTTACTCAAAGAATTCCTTACCTCCTTCCAGATGAAGAAGATTGATTTCCCTGCTTAATTCTGGTCTTTTGGAACTCCTCATTCCATTGAAGGCCTAGCTCAAACACTGAGGTCTATACAAAGCCTTCTCTGGTCTTCCCAAATCCTAATGCCTTTCCTCCCTAACCAATCTGGATTTATTCTGATTGTTTCTCTTTATATACTTAGAGATGCTGGAACCCCTCATAGAACGACAACAGGGACTATTTCATGCTTTTGTCTTTGTATTCCCAAGCGCCAAACACAATGTCTTGTACATAGGAGGTGCTTGATAAATGCTTTTGATCGGCTGATTGATTGCAATTTCCCCAAAAGAACATAAGCCCTTTGAGGGAAAGGGTTGGTTTTCCTGTTGATTTTGTGTTCCAGGTGCCTAACAGAGTGCAGTTCCAATGGCTCCATAAACATTTTATTGAAATTCTTCCTTTTGGAAAATCTTCCTCTGGAAAATCTTGGATTTCATGGAATCTTCCTCATAGGTCACACAGTAGCTGCAACCACAAACTTACCAGTTGCATCCCTTGGCCAGAACCCTTCCTCTGTAGAATGGGTTAGCTGGGTCTGAAGTTGAATAACTGATCCTGACGCATAATAGATTGGTTCCAGCTGTTAAAGCCAAACCATTCAGATAAACAGGCAAAAGGATGCTTGGCTATAATTTCCTTGTGGGGATTAAACGTCAGAGCCTTAAATGGAGCTCAAGAAACTCTTCTGTGTCTGTCCTCTCCTCAGCACAATTTGGGTTCATGAACTCAGAATTAGAGCAAGAATGGACCTTAGAAGCTATTGAATTCAACTTCGTCATTTCACAGATAATGAAACTGAGGTGCAGAGGGTAAGTGAGGGTAAGCAAGCCTGCATTGCTTCACGCCTTGTCAATACTTCAAAATCCTTGGGATTTTGTCAGAAGGGCAAAAATCCTGTGCCACAGCTAACCCAAGTTACTAGAATCCAAGGTCTAGTCTGAGTTGGCAGAGGCTCAGAGGAGTTCATTCCATTCCAGAAGCATTTATTAGGGTCCTGCCATGTGCCAGACATTGTGCTGGGTATATGAAGACGAAAACAAGAGTCTTGGCTGTCAACTAGGAAGCATTAGAGATGGGGATTCTGTCCCAATATTCCAGACTCCATGTGTGCTGCTGTGGATACTATGTCACCTCCTCTCTCCATTCTCCAACCCTAAGTGATAATAAATGGTATTTCAAGTCTGCCTAATGACAGCCAGTGGCATCATCATCATCACCATCACCAGTGTTTATATAGCTCCTACCGCGTGCTAGGATCTCTGCTAAGCACTTTACACACATCCTATTTGATCCTCACAACAACCCTGGTGGGGTAAGTGCAAATATTTCCATTTTACAGTTGAGGACACTGAGGCAGACTGAGGTTGAGTGCCACACAGCCAGTGGCAGGCAGAGCTGATACAATTTTAGCCATCGAATCATCATGCAAGGGGTGAAGGAACAAGGTTGTCAATATTCTGGATCTCTGCAGAGGAAAGTGCCATGGGACACCCACTACACTTTGTCATGGAGCAGCAAAGGGATGTGGATTGTGAAATTGTCTTTTCATGGGGAGAAGTCCAGAGCTGGGCAGCTTCTTCTATTGTTAGGACTTTCTGATACTCCTCCAGTCCTCTTTTGTTTTAAACATGAGATATATTGTTTGTTGTAAGTTTTTCTTTCTCTCTTTAGTTGCCTATTAAAGCGATTTTTTCAGAGGAATGAAAGTTGTCCAAGGCTACAGGGGAACATGTTTCTGGAAGCTGGCTGAAAAGCACACATTGACTCTCTCCATCGGGCTGAGGGTTTGGGCTCCTTGACAGACAGATGCAGGGGGCCTGGCTCTGGAGCCCATGTTCTTTGGTTGAGAGGCTTCGTGGAAGACACTGTATGTTTCGTGCCAAGAGGTGAGTGATTTTTCTAAAGCTGAAACCTATGCACGCCTCCAACCAACTACATCGGCTGGCCACAGCAAAAGGGGGAGATGGGTCTTATTTAGTTCGATCCTAGGATTTGACACCATTCACCAAAGTATTCAGCAAATTCCTGTTAAATGTCAATCACCATGCTAGGCCCTCAGAGAGCTTACATCTAAGGAGAGACGCCAATCTAAAGCAATTTGGCAGCAGATGTGTCTCTAACAACTGAAGCGGGGTGGGGGCCACTCAGAGTGGCTTTGTCAGGGAAACAGCCCTTGGGCTGAGCTTTGTACAGAAATGGGGCTTCAAGGGACAGGATTAAGAATGGATGATTCTAATCAATCAGTATTTTCTTAGAAAAGGCTTATGGTCTGAGTATTTGTTAAGTGGGTGAGCTTAAGAATCACTGGAGAGAGACAATATACATGTGAGTTTATATAAACCATATACAGTTTTAACACATGGTAATTTTTTTTGGGGGGGAGGCCGTGAACTATGAGAGGGGGGCAGGGTTCAGGAAAGAACCTGCTTCATCTAGGAGGTGGTATCTGTATTTAGCTTTGAAGGAAAATAGGGATTCTAAGAGGTGGTAAAGGGATATAGGCAGGAGATGGGAAGTCACATACATTATGTATGGCTGGAATGTAGAATACGTGATGAGGAATAACGTAAAATAACTGTGGAGATATTGGAGCCAACCATGAAGGCCTTTTATAGGCCAAGGGGAGGAATAGGCATTTTATCTCTTACAAGTGGCATGTCAGAATGGAAGGAACATTAAAAATGGACTCACAAAGTTTGAATTCAAATTCTGATTCTTGGACAAGGCCCACAGCTCTTCTGGGTCTTAGTTTCCTCATATGTAAAAAGGAGGGTTTACATTGCGGACCTTTCTAAAGTTCTTTGCAGCTCAAGACCTATGTTCCTACAATCAATAGGGAGAGATCCAGTTTAACCCCATCTTTCTTAACAGAAGAGGAAACTGATCCCCTAGTGAACAGAAGTAACGGGGTTAAGGCCACACAGGTATGAACGAGATTACCTTGGATATGACCACAAAAAGCCTGCCTACAATCCAGACGCTGTTTTCAATACACTCTGCTTAGACTCTACAGAGTCATTCTCTCCATTGACCAGTGATTGACTCACTGCTTTCCAGAGTACTCTGAATGCCTTGAAACACTCCCGGCTCTCTGAGATAAAAAATAAAAAGCCCTAAATTGATTTTGTCTGTTTCAATAGGAACGAAGATATATTTAATTCAGAAAGTGCTGAATCTGAATTAGGACAAATATTATTAATTTCACATTTATGATGTACTTTTAAATGACTGCCATGTCATTTACAACATTTATTCATTTTTTTCTCTTTTCAGCTACTTGGTAAAAATCCATCAGTGTCTTATTTTTTTTCTTCCTATTTTATAGATGAGCCACCCTTTAATAAGTGATCTATTTCTTTCCTGTGCATATTGGCTAATGGGTAAATGATTAATTTATGTCTACCCAAGCCTCCTCCTGCACTGTATTTATTTTAGTGTGGGATGGTATTTATTTTACCAGCAAAGCATAACTGTATCCAATTACGTGTGTAGCTTTTAAAGGCAGTAAACCAGCCACCAACAGTTAATGTGGCATTAAGTCAGAGGGGTTACATACCTGCTCAATTCTGAGTGATGGCCCCCAAATCAATAGCCCATTGTGCACATGTATGTCAGGTCAGGTCCCGCTTTAATGGGCCCACAGTGGGTCAGGTCCCCTCTCTAATGGTCCCAGAGGGGTTAAACAATGCTTTGCACCTAGCAGGTCATGAATAAATATTTGTGGAATTGAATTAAGCTAGAATGCAGAGATTCAGGAGGTGAATTACCATTGGTCTTTTCCTCTCTTACACTATTAATGTAGAAAATCACATTTGGCAAGGAGAGAAGAAATGGGATTGTTGATATATTTCTGCCTATGGGATGAGAGACAAAGAAACAAGGAGGCTTGGAGATGATCTAATCCAATCTTCTTACTGTATCAACCAGAGAGGAAACTGGGGTCCAGAGAGGTGAAATTAATTGTTTAAGATGGCCTAGGTAGCAGAAGCAGGGCTTTGAAGCCAGATTCTCTGAATCTAGGGCCATCCTGGGCCATCTCCAGTTGTCTTGATGAATATCTGGTCACTGGACTCAGATGGCTCTGCAGGAGAAAGTGAGGCTGGTGACCTTGCACAGTCCTCCCTCACTCAAATCAAAGTCAAGTGCAAGTCATGTCATCATCTCCCTAATGTCAGGGTCCTCTTCAAAAACAACGGACAAACACAATCTCTCCACTAACTAGAGGCAGCTGGACGGCTCAGTCCAGGAAGGCCTGAGTTCCGATCTGGCTATAAACACTTACTAACTTTGTAACCCTGGGCAAATAGTTGTCTCTGTCCCATTTTTGTTTCAACTGCAAGATGAGGGAGTATTATAGCACCTCTATCCAAGAGCTGCAAGGAGGACCAAGTGAGATTACATCTGTAGCAAGTACTTATCATACAGTCCCTGACACATAGTAGGCCCTATGTAAATGTTCATTCTTTTCCTTCCTTCCTAGTGGAGGCTTCCCCTTCTTTCTGAATTGGTGTGGCCTAAATCCTTTTATTTTTTTAAGTTTTAAAAACTTCATTGCTGCCTTTTTATTAGACATTATAGCCATTTCTAAATATTTCCTACCCTACAATCAGACCAAACAAACATCTGAAGCAAGCCAACCATCTCATGACAGTGTGAGTGGCTCTCCACACACAGAGCTGCTCACTTTTTCAACAAGAGGCAAATTTCCTCAGTCTTTGTCTCAAGCAAGTAGATTGGTCATTATCGTGACGCAACATTGAACTTCATTTTAACATCCTTTTCATTTCTGTCACTGTAGTGATGCACATTTGTTTTTTGGTGTGGCATTGCTGACTTTTATCTCCTTCAGTTCCTGCACATTTCCCCACTTTTCTTTGAATTCCTTATATCCGTCATTTCCTATGTCCTAATAATATTCCATTTCAATCACAGGCTGCAGTTAGTTCATTCTTTCCTTAACCGATGGACACCCACTTTGCTTCTCATTCCTAGGTATCCCAGATGTCACATGGTGAATTTGGTATCAGACAATCTTAGCTGAGATCTCAGCTCTCAAAGTTACTGGTTGTGTGAACTTAAATAAATTACTTCCTATCTCTGGTTCTCAGATTTCTCATCTGCAAAATGAGAGGATTGGTCTAGCTACCTGTTCTCTGGGATCTCTTTAGATCTAGGAGCTTGGGGAAAATGCTGCTATCAATGTTTCAATAAATAAGGGAGCATTTCACTTTTTTAAATTTTCTAAATTTTTTTTCTGGTTTTAAAATTATTATTATTATTATTATTTTTTCTGATTTTGACCTCCTGAGGGTATGTGGGTATGATCCATCTTTTTGAGCAGACTGAATTCCCAGGTCTTTGTTTGCTTTAAGCAAGGATTTGTTTTGGCTGTTTGTTAGTTCAGTCACACACACACACACACACACACACACACACACCTCTCACACACAAACACACACCATGGGAAAAGAAGGGGAAAATTCTTTCAATGAGAAAATTCACTAGAATGGCAAGGAATCTTAATGACAACCTGATTTACAGGGAAAGAATTGCTGGAAATTTTTCTTTGTTGTTTCCCCCCTACTTTTCCCATCAAATCTCCTGGTGCTTCAAATGAGTCAGAAGTAAGAACAGAGCCACAACTAGGATGTGGTGACCAGGGCTATGCCCCAGGGTACATGATTGAGAGAATTTAGAGACAGCATTTATAATCCTTCAGGGAATAGAAATAGAGCTTAAGTTCTGGGTTTTGTTCAGGGCAAGTTGTCACTTTTTCTGCAGCAGCTTTGAGAGTTTCTAGGACACTGGTGATTTGTTCAGTGATAGAGCTGGTATGTAGCAGAGACAGGACTGGAACCCAGGTCTTTCTGCCTCTAAGATAGCTATTTCTCCACTCTGTCAAACTGTCTTTTGGTATCTAGTTAGCAAGAATAATTAGGTAAAATATAAAGTTTCTAGCGGGAGGATCAAATTACTATCCTTCCTGGCCTCACACTGTGGCTTCTTCTATGTCAGCTTCATGACCATGTCCTGGGGTCTATGTCTCTGCCCCTCATCTGGTTCCATTGATGGTAGCCCTCCAAGCCTCTAGCCCTAAACATGGTACTTGCTCTGGAAGCGAACCCCCTCCCAATGGCTCCTAAACATTCCTTTCTCCTCACACAGGTTCTTCAATGGTTTTCTAAGGACTGACTATCTTTCCCAGCACTGTCAGCCAATTCTCCTTTGACATCACGCAATGACTCAAATCCTGTGACTCAGAATGAAGCCAAACCTGGTACAAAACAATTACTTGTCCTGGTCAAAAGGTCAAGACTTTAAGCCTCTGGAATTCTTTTTTTTTAAATTAGCTAAAATAAATTCCTTTCTTTTCTTTTACATTTATTTCTAATTAATTAGAATTTTTTGTTTAGAAATACTAAACCACTTAATTTACACAAGGCAAACAAGCTATAAAAATGCAAACCAACAGTGGAAGACATTCAGAGCCCTAATTTCCCATGCAGATCTTACTAGTAAAGTCTAAATATTGGCCTGGAGATTGTCAAAACCAGATGACACAAAACATGCTGAGTGTAGGGTAGACTTTACCCTTTCTAGAATCCAGGAATGGTCTCTGCTTAAATTAAAATGCTTCATTGAGCACAAAAAATGTCATCTGGGTTTATAGCTCTGATATGAATTTAATGAAAATATTTTTCTTCTTAAAAGCTAGGCAGAACTATGAAATACACAAAACCCATTATAGGAAAGCAGCAGGTGAAGCAGTCTTAGAGGCCATTCTAGTGTGGTGAGGATGCCACTGTAATCTGGCATTTTGGAAAGGTGAAAAGTGAGGAGTATGGGACCTAGACGACATCAATTTCACCCTCAGCTGCATCAAGAGAGACAGCATCCAGGAATAAGGAAGTGGCACTTTGTGATCCTGGTCCCTGCTGCATACGTAACACTTGAGGAAGGACTTTGGCCAAGTTGGAAAATGTCCCCCAGAAGATGACCAAGATGGTGATGGACCTCACATTCATGCCACAGGAAAACTGGAAGGAAAGGTCTTGTACATAATAGGTGGTTGTTTAATTGAAATGGATTAAATTAGGAATGATTGATTCGAATGATTAACTTGGAAAAACGAAGCTTCAGATGGGACACTGACTTCCAGATTTTGAAGGGTTACCATCAACATCATCATAATCGATCAATAAACATTTGTTTGGGATCTATTATGTGCCAGGCGCTGTGCTAAGCCATAGGGATCCAAAAAGAGGCAAAAGCCAGTGCCTGCTCTCCATGAGTTTATATTAATAGAATTGGGGCACACCAAGGAAACAAATATGGACAAACAAGCTACATACAGGATAGATAGGAAATCGTTAATAGAGAGGAGGCATTAGAATCAAGAGGGGTTGGGGGGATGACTTCCTGAAGATGAGATTTTAGTTGAGACTTAAAGGAAACCAAGGAGGTCCATAGGCAGAGCAAAGGAGGGAGAGTGTTCCAGGCATAGGGGACAGCCAGAGAAAACGCCAAGAGCCAAGGGATGGAAAGGTCTTGTTCATGGACCAGCCAAGAGCCAGGATCATTGAACTGAAGAGTACATGTTGGGGGTGTAAGAAGACTGGAAAAGTAGGAGGTGGCGGGGTCATGAAGGGCTTTGAGTGACAAACAGAGCGTTTTCTATTTGCTCCTGTTGGCAACGGAATTTTAAAGGTAATAAAAGCTCCCACTTATCTATTTATCACATTTAAAATCTACAAAGCATTTTATACACATAATTTCATTTGATCCTCACAACTATCCTGGGAGGCAGGCACTGGGATTATCTCCACTTAAAAGATGAGGAAACTGAGTCTCTGAGAGGTAAAGCATCTTGCCCAGTTTAGAAGCAGTTTTCTTTAGCCTCAGTCTGCCACTCTATCCATGTGCATCTCATGAGTAAGATACACAGACAATACACGGAACTGACAAAGAGGCTTTGCTATCAGAAAAAAACCAACCAAACAAAACCCAACCCAACTTCCTACTACTTAGAGCTGTTACAAAGCAGAAGGAGCTGCTTTAAGGTCATGTGTTTCTTGTCATTAGAGGTCTTCAAATCAAGGTTCAACTTTAGTTGTTGGCATGGCTGCTTTACTTGGGTATGAGTTGGACTCTATCTCTTTAGATGCTTCTGACTGCTTTGTGAAGCTTTGCCAATAGAATAGCATGAATCTCCAAAAATAGAGGGCATTTCTCTTAATATTCTGGGGTCTTCAGAGTCAAGATCACAGAATTAGTTCTAAGAAAGACCTTAGGTGGAATCCTAGCTGGACCTCCGGTGTGGCCCAGTCTTAAAGATTTCAGTCACATGAGTGGGGGAATGGAGTAAGCATTTTCGTGGAGCCTACTATGTGCTAGGTACTCTAAGTGCTCTTTTAAAATATTATTTCATTCAAACACTGTCTCATAGCTGCTGTTACCCTTCATACTCACATAGTTCACAGTTAGTTAAGACACAAAGTCTCCTTTGAGCTTCAAACACAACTTGTGTGGGTATCACTGAGCTTCCTGAGTCCCAGACTCCTTTGACATTTCCTAGCTATTGATCTCAGGCAAATGACTAAGCCTAGCTGGCTTTATTTTCCTCATCTGTTAAATAAGGGGGCTGGACTCAATGAACTCTGAGGTTTCCTCAAGCACGGAATCTATGAGCCCATGGTCCTGTAGAAATGTGGAAATTAAGCAACTTGCCCAATGACACACATCTTGGAGTCAACCCTCAGATCAGATTCTGAATCTTATGGACCATAGGACTATTGATTTGGACCTTGGAGGGGCTTTAGAGATGACAGAAACTGTAACCTGAAAAGGACTTCATTGACCATCTAGGGTCACTCATCCCTGACTAAGGACCCACTGGCAATCAGTCAATATGCATTTATTATGGGTCTCCTCTGCAACTGGGGGCAACAAAGGGAGGGATGAAACCATTTCAATACTTGGGAAGCTTATGAACTAATGAGGAGACAAGGAGAGAGAGATACACACAGAGACAGAGATATAGAGAAAGAGAGACAGAGACTGAGAGACAGACTGAGACAGAAAGTAGAGGTAGAGAGGTAAGGGGGGAGAAAGAGACAGAGATGCTGAAACAGAGACAAAGAAAGAAATAAAGAGACACAAAGACAGACACAGAGGATATATGCACATATATATATATATATATGTATGTATGTATGTATGTATGTACATACAGGATAAATGTGAAGAGAATACCAACAAATGGAAGGCAGTTATGAGGGCATTAGCAGTGGGGGGAGAATCGGAACAAGATCCACATGAGAAGGCAGTACTTGAGCTCCATCTTGAAGGAAGAAAGGGATTCTGAGTTAGAGGTGAGGGGGGTGAGCTCCCAGTCATGGAGGATAGCCAAAGACACAGAGCTGGTAAAAGAAAGGCCCTATGTGAGAAAGAGAAAGGCCTCCTTGGCTGGACTGCAGAGGGCAGGATGGCAGGTTATGTCCATCAAGGCCAGGAAAGGTAGGTTAAGGCCAGGTTATGTTGGGTTCCAAAAGCTAAACAGGACATTTTCTATTTTGGCCTAGAGGAAATAGGAAGCCCCTGGGAATCTGGGCTTAAGGAAAATTGCTTTAGCAGCCATGTTTAGAAAGGACTGGAGGGTGGGAGATTTGGAGATGGAGATGGGTTAGGAGGCTGCCACAATAACTGAGGTGAGAAATGATGAGGGCCAGAGGTCTGAGCCGAGATTAGAGAGAAGGGAGGGATCTGATACTGGAGGAGCAGAACTGGGAACAGGGGCTGCAAATGAGAGAAGCTCCCTCTGCCTTTGCCCAAGACCTCCAGTAGGGAGGGCATCGACTACTCCCAAGCAAGCACATTTGGAGAGCTTCAATGCTTAGGTTTTCTCTTGCATCCAACTCAAGTTACCTTTTCCCCCTTCTAGTTTCAGCCCATTTCTCTGCCCATTGGGGCCAAGAAGAACAATCTCTCCTCTTTTCCAAGTGAAAGTTTCTCCACTCTCCTTAGTGTATACATGATGAGTCTAAAGTTCAGAGATAGTAACTTGACCAAGGTCACATAAGAAGTGAACTGAGTCTGTATTCAAACCCAGATCTTCTGACCATAAGTTGAACACATTCTTGTCTTTTCTAATGGCCTTTTCTCCTATATCATGTTGCCTGTACTTGAAAAATCTGAAAATTTTGATAAACATAAGAGGGAACTAAAAATAGAAATCATAATGGATTTTTTTTTGTTACAAACTGAATGCCATTGAGTTATTTCTGAAGACAGTAGTTTGGCAAATGTATTAAAAATCAGTCAAAAAGAGACCTTCCAAACACTGCGGAGAAGAATGCATTAAATCTAGGATCTCAAAATTTCCCCCTCTCCGAAGACTGTCTCAGTCAGACAGGAAAATCTCCCCATGAAGCTCCGATTTTTCTTTCCCTCTGTAATAGCTCTGATATTCTGATCCACAAGAAAAGCCAAAGGCATTCAGTGATTTGTTGGCTTTTTGTGCTGCTGCTACTCCCTCTCTGGCTTTTTGACCTGCCATGCAGTAGGTTGCAATTTATTATTTGAAGATGATGCTTCTTCTAGAGAACTGGGTGTCCTGCTATAGCCTTACAGGAGAATTCAGTGTTCCCAGCAGTATCCATCCTGTGCCAGCTTGGGTTCACTCCTGCACCACAGAGTGAGGTCGTGGCCCTCACCAGGCTGCTTGTCTTATAGGCCCTACCTACACATGAGAGGATCCCAGATTTAGAGCAAGCAGGAGCCTTGGTCATTAGCTACTTCATAAACCTCATTTTTACAGAGAAGGAATAAAGGCTTAGAGAGGTAGAGTTGGAAGGACCAAGGACAGGGAATTGGTAGCAGAGCCAAGACTGAACCTGACATTCCTAATCCAGAGATTTCTTTTTATTAGACTCCATTATGCCAATGAGGCAGGTAAAACTGAACTAGGCTTATGTCTCAAATTTTAAATAACAGGTGCTTAATAATTGCTGTTTATAGAGTAAGAATTTCTATTCCTCCTCCTTACTGCTAATACCCTTTCTGTCCCCAAATGTTCTTTTATTTTTTTTTGTAAAAATATATTGTCTTTCTGATTGAATGTAGGCTCCCTGAGGGCAGAGACTAGTTCATTTTTTTTCTCTATACTGCCAGAACCTAGTACAGTGCCAGGTACACAGCATATACTTAATAAATGCTTATGGACTTACTGCTTTGTTCTAGAATTCAATCATCCAGAGTTTCCCCTCTTTAATGTTTTATGAATGATTCAATTCAATATAATTTATCAAAGAAGACAGGATGGTATAAAGCAAAGGGGGTTAGATTCGGAGTCAGAGGCTCTGGCTTCAAATCCCAGTCCTACTAATTATAGGTGTGACCTTAGGCAAGCCACTTCAATGACTCTCTGAGCCTCAGATTCTTATCCACTAGGTGGCCCTTAGGGTGCCCTTTAGCTCTAAATCTGTGGTCCTAAGTACTTATTAGGTATCAGTCACAGTGCTAAGTCTCACTTAAGTCTAATTCAGGAGAAAGTCAAGATACCATCCATGTGATGTCATTGGTCCTCTTCAAGAATGAAGGATGAACAACAATGTGAATGAAAGATGAGCAACAATGTGAGTGAAGGATGAACAACAATGTGAATGAAGGATAAACAACAATGTGAATGAAGGATGAGCAACAATGTGAATGAAGGATGAGCAACAATGTGAATGAAGGATGAGCAACAGTGTGAATGAAGGATGAGCAACAGTGTGAATGAAGGATGAGCAACAGTGTGAATGAAGGATGAGCAACAATGTGAATAAAGAATGAATGACAACAACTGTGGCAAGCACAAGGAATCCAAATATGGGAGAGAAGCTGTCTTCAAGTTGCTTATCCATCACCTGGGGATACTATGTAAACAATGAAATAATCCCAAGATGATCTAAGGAGGCCCAGAGCACCAACAACCCTGGGAATCATCACCTTTCCAGAGAAGATGAAATCTGAGCGGAGTCCCAAAGCAGCTAGGGATTCTAATAGGTGAGGAGGGAATGCATTCTAGTTTTGGTAGCTAGCCAGTGCCAAGTTTGGACCACACATACTGTGTTTGTGGAGGTATGAGGGCAATGTGTCTTAAGTTTAGAAAGATAGATTGCACCATAAAGGCCTTTAATCAGGGTGAAGAGCTTGTGTTTTATGCTGGAGACAATAGAAAAGGGGGATACTGATGGGGAAATGTTGGTAAATAATTCTGATAATTTCTAGAGGCCATAAATATTGACTATGAGTCCCCATGAAAATGCAATGGACTTTTAGGGAATTGCAGATGTAGACACTTCCTTTACTGATGAAGATTGACAATCAGTCAGTAACTCGTAGTCTTAAAGATTTGTCTAGGGCACTGGGAAGTTGAAGGACTTGCTTGCTCAAGGTCACCAGTATGAGTCAGGTCTTACTGACTCCTGGGTCAACTTTCTATCCAATACATTAGAGGTTTCAAATTCAGGCTTCTGGGGCAATTTGGAAATATTTAACAAAATAAACATTTACAAAAATAAATAAGAATACAACAGAACATAATGTTAATGTTTGATTTTCTAAGTCATTCAGCAGCCAGATATAGTTTAGAGCCAATTATTTCTATTTGAGTTTGATACCACAGCAATATACCATGCAACCACTCAGTCAACCAGATAATTATATGTTAAAGTAACTCAAGGAAGAATTTCCCTGATTTGCTCCATACTTCAACATCTAAACATCTGGAATTTCATAGGAATATAGATCCACAGCATGAAAGAATTTGGAAGTCAATTTGTTAAATGTCTTTATTTTGTAGATGAAGAAACTGAGTCACAAAGATGTAAAGCATCTTCCCCAAGGTCACATAAGTAGTACATGGAAAAACTGAGGTCTGAACCCATCTTTTCTGAGTTCAAATCCAAAATGTTTTCTGCTGTACTACACTGTATCATTGAAAGAATTTCTCCCTTTATCAATCAAAACCATATCTTCTCTACCATTACCTTAATGTCTCTCTCTCCCTTTACCTCGATTACCTTTACTGTCCGGGGACAGTTTTGAAGGTGACAGTCCTTAGTCTTGATAACAGTGCTAGCTAGCATGTATATGGTTATCTCATTGGATCCTCACAACATCTCTGGAAGTGGATGCTAATTTCATTAATGTGGAGAACACCCAGTATGGAAACCATTTCCATCAAGACATATTAGGAACTTGCTGTATCTTGGAGACTTCCTTGGAATGCTGAGAAGCTGAGACTTGAAACTGGCAAAGATGATAAAGTAAGATGAAGCAATACTCAACTCTCTTCCACAACTATTCCAACAATAATCAATGAGGAGCACCAGAATGAGTAGTGACTGGGAAATTCAATGAAATACCAGTAGGTCATTTTCTTTCTGGTCAAGGTTACTACAGGGAGATAGCCAGAGACTTGTAAGTAATGGAAAGGACAACCAACCAGCAACACCCACAGCAAAATTTTCTAGTACATAGACTAGACTGAGTCCTGCAGCCATACACTGGAGAGAAAAAAGAGGGATGAAGCTATTGCTGTATCACTGTGTCCTCAGACATTGGTATCCTATCCTTCCAATATAGCCTGATGTTAGAACTTGCCATCTGAAGCTATTTCCTGGGATAAAGAGTGCATCAGAGGTGAGCCTGTGGCTCTTGAGGATCCAGCATGGATGGTGGCTGAGGTGTATGGTTGCATATTAGAAAATGGAACACAGGGGCAGCTAAGTGGTGCAGTGAATAAGCACTGGCCCTGAAGTTAGGAGTACCTGAGTTCAAATCTGATCTCAGACACTTGACATTTAATTAGATGTGTGGCCTTGGGAAAGTCACTTTACCCCAATTGCCTTGCCCCCCTCCAAAAAAAAAAAAGAAAATGGACCACAGATCAGGATCAAACCCTCATCTTTGTTACTGTAAACCTAGAGCAGGATTGTAGATTTAGACCACACATAAGGTCTAGAGACTGTAATTGATTAAGCAGGATATAGAGCATGAACCAAGGGGGAGCCTGTAGTTCTGTTGCTCTGAATCTATAAGAGCCTTCTGGCTGACTGGTAGAGATTGAAAACAATAGCTTTATAATAGATCTCCAACCAGGGGTAAGTCTGCAATTGTTTCACTCAGACTCCATGCTGAGATTAGATGCCTGCAAAGCTCAGATCAAGAGAGTAGTGATTAGCCAGCTCCCTAGATCAGACTGTTCTGGTTATACTGAAAGTTTTCAGCTTGCTGGCCTAAGTTACCCCTGAGATTCTGATAGAACATAGTGCTTAACAGTCAAAGAAAGCAGCAGCAGGACCCTAAAAACACAAATCAACCCCAACATTTCCTCCAGAAGTACACAAGGCCTAGACTTAATATCCTAATTTGGATAGGCTTGAAGAATGAATAAACACCAAAAAATCCACTTCCTTTAAAGAAATATTATAGAGTCAGGGAAACTTGAGATATAAACTCAGAAAAGAACAGCTCAATTACATCTACATTCAAAGCTTAAAAAAAAAAAACCACACCAAAATGTTAAATAGAATTCCTGGAAGAAATGAAGCATAAGTATAAAATTGATATTTTAAATGATATGAGAACTCTAGAGCAAACAATTGGAAAATAAATGCAAGTTCTGGGAAAAAATAATTGAAAAGTAAATGAGAGCTCTAGAGGAAACAGAGGGAAGGAAAATTAACAACTTAGTACAAAGGGTACAAAGGTACAACTGCCCCAAATAATGGCCCTGAAAATGAAAAAAAAAACTCAAACATAAGTTAATTATTAGTCAATGAGACAAGAAATACCTAAAGAAAATCAAGACTAATAAATCAAAGAAATATAACGTACCCCATAAAACAAATAACAAAAACAAATGATCTTGAAAACAGGTCAAAGATAAAACAATCTCAAAATTACTGGAATACCTATAAGCCATGAACAAAATAAAAAAAAATAAGAACCTGAATGCTGTATTTCCAACAAGTCATGAATAAAAACTGTCTAAATCTCTCAGGACCTCTTAGGGAACAAAATGAAAATAGGGAGAATCCACCACTCACCTCCTAAAAGAAAGCCCAAATTAAAACTCCTAGTAACATCATAATAAAAATTCAGTGCTTCTGTATAGATAAAAAAATTCTGAAAGCACCTATAAATAAGAGTCCAAACAGTGAAAAGCCACTGGGTGGATCCCACAAGATTTGGTTTGGTTGTTTTTCATTTGTTCACTTTTGTCTGACTACTCCTCTCCCCATGGACCATAACACACCAGGCCCTTCTATCCCTTCCTGAAGTCTGTCCAAGCTCATGTTTGTGGCTTTCATGACACTATCTGTCCATCTCGTCCTCTGCCATCTTCTTATTTTGCCTTCAATATTTTCCAACATCAGGATCTCTTTCAGTGTGTCTTGTCTTCTCGTTATGTGGCCCAAATATTTATGTTTCAGCTTCAGTACCTATCCTTCTACTGGGAAGTCTGAATTAATTTCTTTAAGTATTGACTGATTTGATCTCTTTACTGTCCAAGGGACTTTCAAAAGTCTTCTCCAGCTCTCCCATTTGAAATCATAGATTCTGCAGCTTTCAGCTTTCCTTATAGTCTAACTCCCACAACCACACATTACTAATGAAAAAACCATAGCTTTGCCTATATATTCCTATGCGAGCAAGACAAAATCTCTGCTCTTTAGTTTTCTGTCCAGATTTGCCATAGCTTTCCTTCACCACAAAGAAGAAGAGATCGTCTTGAGATACAATATTTCAAAAGGTAAAATATGTATTTTTGCAAACAAGAATTACTAACAGAAGGGGGTGGGGTGTCTCAATGATACTTCACCACAAGCTAAAAGGCAGAGACATTGAATGGTAAAGGTGAAAGTCCTCAAACTGAAAACAGACATTTCCCACCCTAGAAACAGGTAGATATGAGCACTGGAGTTTCATATGAAGAACACAAGACAATAATATAACTTCAGGGCTCTGACTGCATTCACATCTTTGTTCCTAGTCACTCATTTATATGAGATTTCTAAAGGAATATAGAAAATGAAAGTGATGACTGAAATTAATCACCCCAAAACAACACAGAGTGGTTTATGAAGTGAAAGGGCTTTAAGGTGGAAAAGAAAGTCTTCTCTCATTTCCTGGTTGGACATGACAAATAATCTCTTAGCCTATGAGGGTGTCAAAGGGAAGAAGCTTCTGCTAATCCTAAATAGAGTTACTTCCCTAACTGAGCCAGCATAGTACCTCCGAGCCCAGACAGTAACTGCCCATTAAACAGTGAGCCCAGGAGACCAATGGATTATTCCATCAAGCATAGATGTCATGTGCTGAGAAGAAAGAACCCAACAGCTGAACAACTAGCCTGGGCCAACCTGGCTACAGCTGCTCATGCAGAGTGGCCTGCCAAATCCCATTCAGCATCAGCTGCCCTGCCCAGACTAGCAGCAGGAGAGTCTGGTGAAGGGCCAGCACAACCATTGTTTGACCCAACCCATCAGCAGATTGGTCCATTCAACTGAGATAGTACCTTGCAAGAAAAACATATCCAGTATAAGACCCATGCCCTGAGAATGGCCACTCCAGTTGTACAATGGAGTAAATAAAGAATTTAATGAGAACTGTTTGAAGCAAAGAAGGGCGTTAAAGATCTATAGTTCCAGAGCTGTGAGAAGCCTTAGCCATGTGTGTCTTCTACATGTGTGCCTGACTTTCACTATACTTTAAGCTTCTGCCCTTTCCGTTTCCTTCTTGGAGAATGGGAAAATGTCTCATCCTGCCACCCTGGAAAATTCTTCATAACTGTTATACTATTTGCTGTACTATTTGAGTAAAAGTCTTTGTTAAAGAACTGAGTCTGCTGGATGATTGTTAAGGGAAAGAACACTGGTAGGGGCTCATAAACTAGTGTTTAGTAGGATAGCTACCCACATAATTAACTCTAGGACCCTGGGAGTAGTAACAGTCATCTCTTTGGGGACCCAACAGGTAAGTGGCAATGTGAGTTGTATGAATAAGACCAAAGAAGGTATTATATTTAGTACAATTAAGGATAACCCTATAGAGGGAAAAAAGGAAATTCAGTTAAATAGAAGACTCCTAAATATTACTGATGAAAAGACTATATCTGAGTTGAAACTTTGCTCACACATAAGTCAAGAGAAATATGAAAAAGCAAATATGTTTGAGCAATTGGAAATAGGTTAATACAAGGAAAAAATGTTTATATTCCAATTTGGAAGAAGAAACAAACATCTCTTTGAAAGGTTTCAAAGCCAGCATGTGCCAGAGACTGAACTGGAACCTTGGTTTTGCTAACTCTGAGACTACCTCTGCAACCACTATGCCAGGTTTCCTTGTCTCAAGAATTTCTTTGACCAAAATACTTCAAAATCAAGTCACCAAAACTCTGCTAATGAATCTTTTTGACTTTATCCAGCCTACACCTGACGGTTGTCATACATTCCATCTCTAGTCCCAGAACGAATGTGTTCCCAGCAAGGAGGAGCCAATATGGTGGAGAGAAGCCAGTAAGTTACCTGAGCTTTCCTCAGTTTCCCTTGGAAACAACACTCTGTCAAGCCTCTAAAAGAATTCTGGAGTGACAAAATCCACAAAAGATGTAGTGAAACAATTTTCTAGCCTAAGATAATTTAGAAGGACTTCAGGAAACATCTGTGTCACTTGGGTGAAAGGGGAACTCAGCCCAGTGTGGGTGGTGTCTGGACAAGCTAGTGGGAGGCTCTTAGCCACAGCACAGATCAGGAACCGAGGCCCTGCAGCTCTGATTCAGCAGGCCAGCTGTGGGGCCTCTAGATCCAACATAGCTAGCAAACTGCCAGTCCTGGAGCCCATGGCAAAACAGATGTGACTAGGCCAGTGGCAAGTGCTGTGGCAAGTCACTAGCCCCAGAGGCCCCAGTGCAGAAAGCCAGTGACCGGACCCTTGGCCCCCAGTGCAAGAAGCTTGAGACAGTGCCCCCTGTATCTGAGGAGCAGAGCTCTACTTTTAAAAATGAGTAAAAAAAAAAAAAAAAGAAAAGCTCTGACCATAGAAAGTTACTATGGTGACAGGAAAGATCAAAATATAGACTTAGAAGAGGACAACAATATTAAAATACCTACATGTGAAGCCTCAGAGAGGAATATAAATTGGTCTCAAACACAAAAAGTCCTCTTAGAAGAGTTCTAAAAGGATTTTAAAAATCAAGTAAGAGAGGTAGAAGAAAAAGAGGAAAAAGAAATGAGAGTTATGCAAGAGAACTATGAAAAAAAGAATCAACAGCCTGGAAAAGGAAGCAGAAAAATTGACTCAAGGAAACAAATCCTTAAAAATAGAATTAGCCAAATGGAAAAGGAGGTAAAAGAACTAACTGAAAAAAGTAATTCCTTAAAAATCAAAAGTGGGCAAGTGGAAGCTAATGACCCTATGAGACATCAAGAATCAGTTAAACAAAATCTAAAGAATGAAAATATAGAAGAAAATGTAAAATATCTTATTGGAAAAAATCAGTTGACCTGAAAAATAGATCCAGGACACATAATTTAATTAGCATTGGACTACCTTAAAGTCATGATCAAAAAAGAGCCTGGACAGCATCTTTCAAGAAATTATCAAGAAAAATTGCCCTTATATCCTAGAACCAGAGGGTAAATAGTCACTGAAAGAATCCACTGATCACTTCCTGAAAGAGACCCCAAAATGAAAATTGCAAAGAATATTGCAGTCAAATTCCAGAATTATCAGGTCAAGCAGAACATACTGCAAACATCAAGAGAGAAAGAATTCAAGCTGTGTAGAGTCACAGTTGGGCTAACACAAGATTTATCAGCTTCTTCATTAAAGGATTGGAAGATTTGGAATATGACATTCTGGAAGGCAAAGGGTCTTGTATTACAACCAAGAATCAGATACCCAGCAAAATTTAGCATAATTTTCCAGGGTAAAAGATGACCATTTGATGAAATAGGGAATTTTCAAGCTTTCCTGATAAAAAGACCAGAGCTGAAGAAAAATTCTGATCTTCAAATACAAGACTCAAGAGAAAAACAAAAAGGTAAATGGGAAAGAAAAAAAAAACACCATGGTATTCAATAAGGTTAAAATGTTTACATCCATACATGGGAAGATGATACTTGTGACTCTTAAGAATTGTACCTCTATTAGGACAGTTAGAAGGAGTACACTTAGAAGGTATGGGTATAGGTTGACTTTGAGGTGATGATAAAATAAATTAAGGAGTGAAGAAAAAGATTGTACAGGGAGAAGAGGAAAGAGGGAGGCAGAATGGGATAAATTATGCCACATGAAGAAGCATAAAAGACCAATTATAGTAGATGGAGTGAAGGGAGGAGGTGAGCATTGTTTGAACCTTACTCTCATTGGATTTGGCTCAAAGAGGGTAGAGAAGTCAGTTGGGTAGAGGAATCTATATTACCCTACAGGGAAGTAGGAAGGGAAAGGGGAAAGAAAAGGCAACTGAGGCCCATAGAAGCGAGGGGAGATTGAGGGAGGTGGGGGTCAGAAGCAAAACACTGGTGAGGTGGTACGGGGTGAAAGGAGAGAGAAAATTATTAGAAATGGGGGAAAAAGGATGGAGGGAAATATACAGTTAGTAACCATAATTATGAAGGAGATGACTTCTCCCATAAAAAGAAAGTGAATAGCAGAGTGGATTAAAAACCAGAATCCTACAATATGTTGTTCACAAGAAATACACCTGAAGCAGAGATTAACATAAACAGAGTAAAGGTAAAAGGCTGGAGTAGAATATATTATGCTTCAGCTGAAATAAAACCAAACCAAACCAAAACACAACAACAAAACACCAGGAGTAACAATCCTGATTTCTAACAAAGCAAGGGCAAAAACAGATACAATTAAAAGAGACAAGGAAGGAAACCACATCTTGCTAAAAGTTACTGTAGACAATGAAGTAATAGCAATACTAAACATATACATACCAAGTGGTATAGTATCCAAATTCTTAGAGGAGAAATTAAGTAAGTTATAGGAAGAAACAGATAGCAAAACTATATTAGGGGGAGACCTCAACCTCCTGTCTCAGAACTAGATAACCACAAAATAAACAAGAAAGAAGTTAAGGAGGTGAATAGAATTTTAGAAAAGTTAGATATGGAGAAAAGTGAATGAAGATAGAAAGGAATATAACTTTTTCACACCCACACAAAAGCTGACCATGTATTAGGGCATTATAAAAATATCACAATCAAATGCAGAAAGGCAGGAATATTAAATATATCTTTTTCAGATAATGATGCAATAAAAAATGACATGTAATAAAGGGCCATGGAAAGATAGATTAAAAATTAATTGAAACCAAATAATCTAATCTTCAATGAGTGGGTCAAACAAATCATAGAATAATTTCATCAAAGAGAATGACAATAATGATACAACATACCAAAATTTATGGGATGCAACCAAAGCAGTACTTAGGGGAAATTCTATGTCTCTCAATACTTACATGAATAAAATAGAGAAAGGAACATATCAATGAATTGGGCATGCATGCGATTTAAAAAAAGCTAGAAAAAAGAACATTAAAAATCACCAATTACATATCAAATTAGAAATTCTGAAACTCAAAGCAGGGGTTAATAAAATCAAACATAAGGAAACTATTGAACTAATAAATAAAACTAAGAGCTGGTTTTATGGGAAAAAACAATAAAGTAGTTAAACCTTTGGTTAATTTGATTTAAAAAAAAAAGAAGAAAATCAAATTACCAGAATAAAAAATGAAAAGGGTGAATTTACCACCAATGAAGAGGAAATTAAACAATAATTAGAAGTTATTTTGCTTAACTGTTTGCCAATAAATCTGACAATCTAAGTGAAATGGATGAATATTTACAAAGCAATATAAATTGCTCAGAATGACAGGAGAGGAAATGAAATATTTAAATAACAACATTTTAGAAAAAGAAATTGAATAAGCCATCAATGAACTCCCTAAAAACAATCTCCAGGGCCAGATGGATTTACTTGTGAACTCTACCAAATATCTAAAGAAGAATTAATTCCAATACTATGTCAATTATTTGGAAAAATAAGTTCTACCAAATTCCTTTAATGACACAAACATGATCCTGATACCTAAACCAGGAAAAATCAAAACAGAGAAAGAAAATTATAAACCAATTCCCCTGATGAATATCAAAGCAAAATTTTTAAATAAAACATTAGCAAAGAGATTACAACAATTTATCATGAGGCTAATACATTAATTCTGGGTGGGATTTATATCAGGAATGGTTGGTTCAAAATTCGGAAAACTATTAGCATAATTGACCATATCAATAAAAAAACCCCAAAAGAAAACATATAATCATCTCAGTAGATGAAAGAAAAGCTTTTGAGGGGCAGAGCCAAGATGGGGAGTAAAAGCAGGAACTTGCTTGAGCTCCTGCTCCAACCACTTCCAACACCTGTAAAAAAAGACTCTAAATAAATTTTAGAGCTCCAGAACCCACAAAGTGACAGAGAAGAAAAAATCTCCCACTGAAGGCAGCCTGGCAGGCTGACAGGAAGGGTCTATCACACCAAGCTGGGAGTAGAGCTCAGTCCTGCATGAGTTACCCTGGCCCAGTCTCATGGCCCAGACCCACCAGGGCAGATTTCAGGAGAGTGAATCACTGGCAGTTGTGGTGGTTTCCAGACTTCTCAACCCATAAATGGCAAAGAGAAAGTAAAAGGTCAGTAGGGAACTCTGTTGGAACTGGGTGAGAGAAGAGAGCAGTCTGGCCCCTGCACCCAGGGTGGCAGAGGTGGTGGCAGTGTGGCAGCTGCAGCTGCTGCTCCATGGTTGCCTCTGGAGCACTGACTGTAGGCAGACCAAGTGACCACACAGAGGGTAATTGATCTTGCATTGATCTGCTTGGATCTGGGTCACAGTCTTGGGTGGCTGTCCTTGGGTGAGGAGTGCTAGCATGCCAGAGCTTGTGATGGCTGTAGAGAGGGCATTCTCCTCATATCTCTGACACTAGCTCTGACAACAGTGGCACAAAACCCCAGAAATTTGGGACAAAGCATTCTTCACTCTGGAAGCAGAGTTCTACCATGGCAAAGAGCTCAAAAGTCAATCAATTGGCTGGCAAGATGAGCAAACAAAGGAAATACAATCAGACCATAGAATCTTTTTGGGGGGACAAAGAAGATTAAAATATAGAACTAGAAGAAGACAACAAAGTCAAAACTCCCGCATCAAAAGCCTCCAAGAAAAATATGAACTGGCTGCAGGCCATGTAGAAGCTCAAGAACAATTTTCAAAATCAAGTAAGAGAAGTGCCAGAAAAATTGGGAAAAGAAATGAGAATGATGTAGGAAAATCATGAAAAGAGAATCAACAGCCTGCTAAAGAAGACTCCCCAAAATACTGAAGAAAATAACATCTTAAAAAATAGACTAACTCAAATGGCAAAAGAGGTCCAAAAAGCCAATGAGAAGAAGAATGCCTTAAAAAGCCAAATTGCCCAGATGGAAAAGAAATTTCAAAAACACAATGAAGAGAATAA
>CM053589.1:191243575-191275081 GCA_028646515.1 Pseudochirops corinnae | reverse complement strand
AGTGGTTGATCTGCAACGCAATGAAATGAGGGCTGATTTTGCTGCTCATTCTCGTATGACATTGAACAGATAACTTCTCTGGACCTTGTTTGGACTCGATGGGCCCTAAGATCCCATCCAACTTGGCATTTATGATCCCATGATCCTTTCTTCATGGCTGCTAAGGATGGTGTCATGGGAAGAGCAAGGGAGCTGGGTTCGAATTTGTATTATCCCAATTATACTTGAATAGCCATGTGACCTCAGACAAGCCACTTTAATCAATTAGAGAGCCTAATTAGCAAAGCCTTAAGGACCTACTATGTGCCAGACATTGTACTGGTGCTAGGGATACAAATAAAAAGAGAGAGAGCGAGACAGACAGACAGAGACAGAGAGACAGAGAGAGACAGAGGAGAGAGGGAGAGAGAGAGAGAGAGAGAGAGAGAGAGAGAGAGAGAGAGAGAGAGAGAAAGACAGTCCCTTCTGAAGAGGAACTGAAAGTCTAATGAGGAAGAAAATTAAATACATACAAAATGACTATGGAATAAATATAAAACAGGGAGGTCGATGGATGGATGGATGGACAGATAGATCAAGTACTTAAATACAGGGTCCTAGGGGAAGGAGGGGCCTAGCAATTGGAGGGTTCAGGAAAGGTTTCGAGAGGAAGATAGTGCATGTGCTCCCTCTTAAGGAAGAGAAGGCCTCTGAGGCAGAAAGATGAGGAGGAAGTGCATTTCAGGCCCAAAGGATGGCCAAGACAAAGGAATGGAGACTGGAAATGAAGTGTCACGAGTAAAACAGAAACAGAAAAAGCCAGCTGGGCTGGTTCACAGAATGCATCCGACGAGACTGGAAAGGTAGGGTGAGGCCAAGTTGCAGAGAGCATTAAAAGCTAAATAGGGGGCGGCTGGTGGTACGGAGAATAGAGTCCTAGAGTCAGGAGGACCTGAGTTCAAATGTGACCTCAGACACTTGACACTTACTAGCTGGGTGACCCTGGGCAAGTCACTTAAACTCAATTGCCTTGCCTTCCCCCCTCCAAAAAAAGAAGAAAAAAAGCTAAATAGAGTTTATGTTTAATTCTAGTGTTTTTTTCTGTCTATTGAGTAGGAGACTCACATGATCAGATCCACACTTAAGGAAAATTTCTTTGGCAGCAGGTGTAGGGTGAACTGGAGTAGGCAGAGCCTGGAGACAAGGAGACCAGGCAGGAAAGTGTTGCCGTAATCTGAGAAGTGACGAGGGGATGAACCTTGGTAGGAGCTTTTGTGCATGAAGAGAAGGGCTTAGATGTGAGAGATGTCATGAAGACAGAAAAATGAACCAATCTGCCAGCCGAATGGATCCATGTGGTGAGGGGAAGTGTGGATTCCAAGATAATGCCAAGATTATGAACCTGGGAAACTGGAGGCATGGTGGTGGCTTTGACAGAAACGAGGAAGCTTGGAAGAAGGGAGAATTTAGGGGGAAAGATCCTAAATTTAGTTTTAGATAGGGCGACGTTAAGGTGTCTCCAGAAGTTCGAGTTTGAAATGTCTAACAAGTAACTGGTGATATGGAAGCCTTATATCATCTGTATAGAGATGGTAGTTAATACATCATGGGACCTGGTCTGGTTACCAAGAGAGAGTGTAGAGAGAAGAGGGCCCAGGCATGTTAGGGAACACACAGAATTAGGGGGCACATCGTGAATGGTAAGCCTTAAGAGAGGCTGAGGAGTGGTCAAACAGGGAGGAGGTGAGCAAGGAGGGAGCAATGTCATGGAAACCTAGGGGAAAATATGCAGGAAAAGGTTGGTTGATGGGGTCAGATACAGTAAATAAGGCAAGAGAGGTGGGGATGGAGGAAAGGTAATTAAGAAATTGCTGGTAACTGGAGACAGCAATTTCAAGTGAGTGATGACCAGGTCAGAAGGAAAAATGCAAAGGATTGAGTGGGGAGAGGAAAGAAGTGGAGCTTGGACCTGATCTTGGTCATTTATTCCCTCTTAAGCCTCTTCTAACTCTAAGCCCAGGGCCCCATGATCCCATGTGAGAGCAAAGGGAGCAGAGTCTCATTCAGCAGTGACTCCTTAAATCTGGGAATTTTCCAGTTATCCTTCCTCTATGCTTTCACTACACATCACCACCTCTTTCCAAGGTGGAAGTGTTGACAAAGAAGAAGGTGCTGATTTCTGAGTTACAGTTTCCCTATTGGAAGGGAGCCAAGGCACCTTGAAGTCTGACCAGAACACAACCCCTCTTTCTTTGGAACCTACTGGATAAGAAACCTAATGGATGAGGGATTATGAGGCATCTCCTCAAAGAGCTCTTGGGATGGGGAACCTACTGTCTCCCAAGGCACACTGCCTTTGGCCAGCTCTCCTTAGGAAGTTCTTCCTGACATCAAGCCTGAAGCCACCTCTCAGGACCTGACACGATTGTTCCCAGTTCCATACTCTGGGACCAAACCCTTCAGGGAAAGTCTTGGACAGCCCTAGTCATCCCTCAGTCCAGAGCTGCTCTCAGTCATGCCTGACTTCCCCCGATGCTCTGGGGTTTTGGTTATGTACGTTGCCTGGTCCAGAAATCATTGCTCAAAGGGCATAGGTCTAGAGCCAGAAAGGACTTGAAAAGTACCATCTTCCCCACCCCTCTTACTTTATTCTAGATGTGGAAACTGAGGCTCAGAGAGGTCAGATTACTTGACCAAGACTTCCAAGGTAGGAAATGGCAGGAGCAGGCCTTGAACCCTGGCCCTTAAACTCCAAATCCAGCACTCATCTCCACTCATTTTGCTGCTGAAACATTCATGTCAGAATTTGCAAACTGGGCACCATTTTCTAATGCTGTCTGTGGTTTGGAGTTCTCTCTGTCGGATTCTATTCAATTCCATTCAATTATTAATTAAACACCAGACATTGTGGCATAAAAACAAATGTACCAGATACTGTGGGCATAAATACAAAAACTAAAGAGCCCCTGACTTCACGGAGTTTCTGTTCCACTGGGGAAATACGATACATGTTGTTGTTGTTTTGTTGCTTTTCAGTCATGTCTGAGTCTTTGTGACCTCATTTGGGGTTTGCTTGGCTAAGATACTGGAGTGGTTTGCCATTTCCTTCTCTGGCTCATTTTACAGATGAGGAAACTGAGGCAAACAGGTTAAATGACTTGCCCAAGGTCACACAGCTAGTAAGTATCTGAGGCCACATTTGAACTCAGGTCCTCCTAACTCCAGCCCAGGTGTTCTATCTACTGCACCACTTAGCTACCAATGACAACACATGTACAGATATGCAAATGCAAAGTTATTGGAAACAATTTGGGAAGGAGAGTCAAGAATTTGAAGATATAAAGATATTCCAAGAGATGGAGATGAAAGGAGGAGAGCACTGAAGACTGGGAGAGCAGTCTGTGCTAAAGCAAGGAGGAAGTAGATGGCGTTTTGTGCATGGAGAACATCGAGGAGGACCGTTTGACTACATTATAGCATGCATGAGGGGGAACCTGGAGAGGTGGGCTGGAGCCAGGTGGGACGACTGTAAGTGCAAAAAGAACAGTTTGTATTCTATACTTGAGGTAATAGGGAACTATTGAAACTTCTGGAGCAAGGGAGTAACACGGCCAGACTCAAGCAGGCAACCGTGTGGAGGATGTATTGGAGAGGAGTAAAATCATCTAGAAAGGAAATCAGTGAGTAGACTAATACAGTTTCCAACCCAAGAGATGTTGCTGATGCTGCTGCTGCTGCTGCTGCTGGGTTTTGGGTGGGGTTGCCCTAGGCTGGTGGCTGTGTGAAGAGCAGAAGAGAATGAATGTGAACAGTCTTGTGGAGGAAGAATTGAGTCGACTTTATTATCTTCATCATTCTTGGAGTTTTCAGGAACTAAACCAATTCAAGCCTGGATGATGTTGACTGAATAATGATGGCTCTGGATAAGGATGATTCAAGGCCCAAAGTTGCCCACCCTGGTCCAGATAAAGGTGTGGAGGTGGGACACTTCATAGTACACATTAAGGAAAAATGCCTCATCTTGAGCATTGTACAAAAAGGGTAGGGTGAGGGAGATATCACCCTACCTAAGTACAGGGTTAGAGTTAGTAATAGTCACTAGAAGAAATGTTTCACTCAAAATGACAGTCTCAGAGTTGGAAGGAACCTCTGACACTATCTGTTAATTAAGAAGCATTTATGAAGCACCTATTGTTGACAGGCCCTGGAGATACCAGGACAAAAGCTACACCAGTCTCTCCCTCTGGAGACCTTAAATTGTAACAAAGAAGACCACATGTACGTATGTATGGAGGTAAATAGAGAAGATATACAAGGTAACTGAGGGGAGGGGAGGGCATTAGCCAATGAGGGTACCAGGAAAGGCCTCACAGAGAAGGTGGCACTTGCACAAAGTGTCAGGGATTCCAGGAGGCAGAAGTGATGCAGGAGCACACAGCCAGTGCAAAGGTGTGGAGGTGGGAGATGGACTATTTCCATCTTTCCCAAGACTACCTGGCTGAGTGTTTATCCAACCTGTCTTCTCCTCTTTGAAAAAGATACTACCCTCCTGTGATTGTAGGTGCCCAGGATTTGGAAGGCTTCATTCCCAATCTAGAGTAAGTAGTGAGAGGTGCTAATCCCAAGAGAGCACTGTGTTAGCCTTAGCTACCACTGGCTGAAGAAGAGCCCCAAAAGTCTGGTAGCTGTCCACTCCAGGGAGCCTTTGAGCTCCTCAGACAGTGCATGCCAGAAAGAAAGGAGACTGGACAGCAGTAACTTTGTAACTGAGCCCTGAAGTACCCAGGGAACCTCTGGAATTCCACAAGGGACCCTTGCTGGGAAGCAGAAATGGGGAGTATTCTCACATTCTGATGGCATAAGTACATGGCATTGGTCTACTCATTGATTTCCTCTCCAGCTGATATTACTCCTCTCTAATAAATCCTCCAAAGGGTTGCCTGCTTGAGTCTGGCCATGTTATTCCCTTGCTCCAGAAGTTTCAATGGTTCCCTATTACCTCAAGGTAGAATACAAACTGTTCTTTTTGCACTTACAGTTATCCCACCTGGCTCCAGCCCACCTTTCCAGGTTCCCTCTCATGCATGCTGTAATGTAGTCGAACAGCCCTCCTCAATGTTCTCCATACACAAAATGCCTTTCACTTCCTCCTCGCTTTTGCAGAGACTGTTGGCTCCCCAAGTAAACGCTGAGCTCCTTAAGATCAGGAACTCTTTTTTCTTTCTTTCTTTCTTTGGATCCCTAGCACTTCACCCCGTGTTTGGCACATAGTAGGCATTTGTTGACTGACTGACAGGCTTGAGTGCTGCCTCGGCTATCCAGTAAGGCAGATTTTCTAGGTTTTAAAGGGGAAAGGTTGGAGGAAAGTCCTTTACCCAAATTAACTCTGACAAAGCCCCCAAAAGGTAACCAAGTTCCTTTTCAGTATGACCTGGCTTGCAATTCAACTCATTGTTAAGCACCTAATATGTGTAAGGTGCCAGTTAGGCACTGTCAGTATAAAGACAAAAATGGAAACAGTCCCTGTCCTCAAGAAGCTTACATTCTCCTGCAGTGGATTACAATATTTAAACAAATTCAAGTCCGTTCAAAAAACACCTACTATGTGCCAAGCGCTATGCTAGGTCCTGGCGTTACAAAAACAACACCAAAAAAAGGTCCTTGCCTTCAGGAAGTTTACATTAATGTAACATAGTTTGCATAAGGATTTACTTGTATTTTCTCTGAATTATGTGCATCATCATTTTTCTTAAAGATATCTGATGCTCCTTTCTCCCTGCACCCTCCCCACAACCCCAATGCCTATTTTCTTGGCTCTTTCATCTTTCCATCATGAGACAGGTAATAAAAAAAAAAAAGCCACTGAAAAACAAAAGGGAGAGAAAGGAGAGGCTTCTCTGTGATTCTGGGAGCTCCCACCCCTGGATCCCAATATCAGAATCACTGGAGGGGGGCATAAGGGGAGTTACCTGTCTCAGCAGCTGTACAGCATTTCATTCATACCCCTCAGAGAGCTTTAACTAACATGTCTCCAGGAAACTTTATTAAGTTGCAAATACTGTTCATTTCACTGTGAATCCCCGGTTATCAAAGGCAGCTCTTCTTCATGTGAATAACCAATTTACATCTGGCAAAGACCTCATGTCTGACTGTGGACATCAGATCCTTATATTATTTACAAAAACATCCAATTTGATTACATTCTCCCTACGCAATCCAGTCACGAGGGGCCTCTGGTTGTCCTGTTAATTACATTCTGCAGAAGGTCAATGGAAGCAACACAAATTAGGTTTTTCACTTAGTGCTTATCAGAACCTAAGAAATATCATTAGCGCATTTTAGATGTACCAGTGAAATCCCTGATAAGTTTGTTATAGAGATTAGACCAAAGAAAGCTGTGTAAATTAATAAGCTTATAACTGGAGCCCCAGGGCATTTGTTTACTGAAGTTCTGGACTTACATAGATGGTTAAATCTTGGCATACAACTCCTTAAAAATCTCTTTGGCTCGCACCCCCTCCCCACTTCCTGTTTTCTATCAGAATCCAACTTTTAAGTTTTCCCAACAAAGGGAAAGGACCTTCTTCTCCTCTGCAAGCACTTGGGCTAACAAGATCAAATATGAGACAGATTTCAGTTAGCCTGACTGAAAACTCAAAAGGATTTCTGTCTCAGTAGTCCTTGGTTTTAAAGGCCAAACCCAAAGGCATAACTCATGTGTGAACTTCATCAGTGGTAAGAAATCACCCTGCTAACCCTCAGGGATACTACACCTAGAGAGCAGAAAGCCCCTCAATGTTGATATCAAAACATTGGGTCATGGACACCACAGGTGAACTGGCAGATGAACCCGGATTAGAATCCAGGTCTACTAACTCTTAGGGCAGGTTTCATTCTACTATAAGGAACAGACTCCCTGTTGCCATGAATCTGCGATTTCCCCTGCTTTTCATTTTACTTCTGTTCTAGCCCATAGTAGCTGGACTTTTTTTAAAAATCTCAAGAAATATCATTGAGTATTGATGCTGGTATTGGGAGGAACATGCATGTTTTCTTGTGACCTCTCTCTTTGTCCCTCAGATTGTCTTTAGTAGGAATTTCCATTCGGCCTTTGGCCTTCACACTCATTTCTCATAGCTACTGGTTTTTAGGCGTTTCACTCCAAAGGAAATTGAAATCTCCTGAAGTAATGGGATGTCATCATCCGTGGACATTCTTTCCAATGACGGAAGTCACAACCCACCCAAACCTGTCCATCCTATGTACCTTTTGGCCATGTCTTCAATTAAGTCCTTTGCAGGGGGTCTATATAATGTTCTTGGGGCCCTCCCGTCTTCATCTTGACATCCTGAAGGAACCAATGTTGCCGCAAACCTATACATTGGTAATTCTTTGCTCTTGTTCAGTTTCTGCTTAAAGACCTGGTGTGATGAGGAACCCACTACCTCCCAAGGCACACTGCCTTTGGCCAGCTCTCCTTCTTAGGAAGTTCTTCCTGACATCAAGCCTGAAGCCACCTCTCAGGACCTGCCACCATTGCTCCCAGTTCCATACTCTGGGACCAAGCCCTTGAGGGAAAGTCTTGGGCAGCCCCAGTCATCCCTCAGTCCAAAGCTGCTCTACCCTCAGGCATCACTCAGAGCATCCAGAAGAGTCCCTTCTGTTTGTCATGCCTGACTCCCCCTGATGCTCTGGGGTTTTGGTTATGCATGTTGCCTGGGTCCAGAAATCATTGCTCAAAGGGCATAGGTCTAGAGCCAGAAAGGACTTGAAGAGTGCCATCTTTCCCATCTCCCTTACTTTATTCTAGATGTGGAAACTGAGGCTCAGAGAGGTCAGATGACTTGACCAAGACTTCCAAGGTAGGAAATGGCAGGAGCAGGCCTTGAACCCTGACTCTTAAACTCGAAATCTAGCACTCATCTCCACTCATTTTGTTGCTGAAACGTTTGTTTCAGAATTTGCAAACTGGGCACCATTTTCTAATGCTGTCTGTGGTTTAGAGTTCTCTCTGTCAGGTTCCTTTCAATTTCATTCAAGTATTAATTAAACACCAGACATTGTGGCATAAAAATGTACCAGATACTGTGGGTATAAATACAAAAATTGAAGAGTCCTTGACTTCAAGAAGTTTCTGTTCCACTGGGAAAATATGCCACATATACAGATACACAAATGCAAAGTTATTCAAAGCATTTTGGGGATAAGGGAGGAGCAAGAACCTGAAGAAATCAGCCTGGCAAAGTAGGTAACTCCTGAGCTGAGTCTTGGAGGATGCTGGGAGACAGAGGTGAAAGAAGGAGGACAGTGAAAACGGGGCAAGGGGCACCACCTGTGCAAAATCGTGGAGGAAATAAGTAGCATTCTGTGTATGGAGGGCATTGTGGAGGGCACTTTGACTGTAATGAGGAATGCATTAGGGGGGCAGGGTCCTGTGCAGGCAACTGTGTGGATAATGTCCTGGAAAAGAATGAAACCAGCTAGCCACAAAACCAGTCTGCAGGCTACTGCAGTCTCTTAAGGAGAAGGAGAAGGGCTTTGGGGGGCAGTCAAAATGGAAAGGTGAGAGCACTCTTGTGGAAGAAGTGATGAGACATTATTCTCATCATCATTCTTGGAGTTCCAGAAACTGAAATGATTTCAAGCCTGGCTAATGCTGACAGGAGAGAATGCTGACTCTCACTGATGTCTACTGGCTAGTGTGAAGTGGAAGTGGGCCCCTGACCTCCCCTAGTCACTGGCTTATGCCTTGAAGCAGAGAGATTAGCTGCTCTTTCATCACTGATCCCAGGTAGTTTAACTGCTGATGCCACTCATGGGTGACGAGCTGTTTCCAAACTTAAGTAATCACATGGGCCAGCAAGTTTACCAGTGGTGGTTTTATGTCCTCTGAAACATTCTGCTTTGCCCAAATATTAACGGAGACAATGAATGATTCTGTGACCATGAGCTTAGGGACCACAGCGAGATGCTTGAAAAGGGAAGTCAGTCCTTAATGGCTTTCCAGGCAAGGAGCCACTATGGAAGGCACGGTGCCAATTAAAATGAAGCCTCCGAATTTATCTTCCTTCTGGGGACCAAGTCCTGTGCAGCCTCCCAGGAAGGAAATCAACTCTCATTAGGGCCTTAGCAACCTAATCTGGCAGCATTGCTAGAGCAGGTCGATTTTTTTTTTTTAAAGGAACCTTTATACAGGCAAGGACCATGTATAGTAAATTATTACTAATAGATAATTATGACTCATATGTTAGGGGCCCAATAAAATGATTGAATCTTGAAAGATAACAAAACCAGGAGACCACAGGATCATAGACTAGTGCTTGAAGGAACCTCAGTGGTCAGGCTAGGCCAGTCTTCCTCATCTTAGAAATGGGAAAACCATGAATCTATGGAAGCTCAGTTTTCTACCATTTTAAATGGGAATGACATAGTAGTGCTTATCTCACAGGATCAGAGGAGGTACTATGTTTTAAAAGGCTCTGCAAACTTTAAAGTGACGTGTGTACAAAATGGACATCTAATGGACATTAGCCAAAATGGACAAAATGACATCACCATGTTGGGGTCAAGGTGCAATAGGTCTGACTATGGCTGATCAGACCAATACAAATACTATACTAGTATGTGTACACACTCATATACATAGGTATATGTCTATGTGTGGGTGTATATGCATATTTATATAATCACATATATATATACTATATATGATATAGAATATAGATATAGTATAGTATATATACTATATGTATACTATGAACATATGCATGTGTGTGTGTGTGTACACACATCTATCTATCTATACTATTACCATCATCACCATCATCACCCCAGATCATACACATAGTGTCAGCAGCAGTCAGCCTGACTTCAGGCTCTCTGCCTCTAAGCTCAGGGCTCTTTCCAGCTTGGAGATGCCCACAACAACCCAAGTAATATTTACAGTATCTTAGAGAGTGGCCAGCTCTGAGCTGAAGTTGGGTAACCCAATTAAGTGTCAAGGGGTAAGATTTGACCCTAGGCCTCCCTGACTGCAGTGCAGCACTCTTTGTTAACACATTGTCTATGGCATGCTGTCCCTTGGACATGATCACTGTTTAGAGCATAAGAAATGAATTTCCCTTTCACAGGTGAGAAAATGGGTACAACTGCCAGTCAATGTTAGAAGAAAGTACTGAGAATTCAAGTCCTTTAGACTTGTCACTACCTAGAGAGAAAGAGTAATGCAGTTGGTAGAGGAATTATGGTGGGGGTGTTGGGGAAGAGATGAACACATGGTGGGAGTTTTGTGTCTCCTCCCAGCTGCCCAGGCTTTCCTCTGTAACCATACTTCCCTTGTGACACACATGTGTCTCAGAGTTGTGCCATTCACAAATATTTATACTGTCTCATTAGGCTCTCTCATTCAATCAGGGGACAAGAAGTCCTTTCTCCAGGATGTCTTCCATCCCTTCTGTCTTCTTCTCTTGGTCCATCAGCCACACTCAACCTTCAGGTTTTCGTTATCTCTCATTGAGTTTATTATAATACTCTGCTAATTGTTTTCTAGTCATTGATCTAGTAAGCTCCCTAAGGCCCTTATCTGCCCCCTTACCCTCTCACTCCCTCCCTCCCAGCCTGGGAAATCTTCATTGGGTCTCTATTAACTAAGAACTAAAAACGTCCTTTGTGGGCATTTCACAGACCTCTTGGGTCTGTTTCCTCTCTACTTTTCCAGCTTTCATTAGACTGTCCCCCTTTTGTGCCCCACTTTCTGCTTGATATAGAATTATAATCTTCCCTTTCATATATTCACAGACAGCACAGTCAATGCCTGTATTATATTCCTAGCACATAGAAACCCTTACTAAATGCTTGTTTGAATGACTCTCGACTGATCACCTCCATCTTCCTCATGGCTGCAATAGCCTCCAACCACCTCTCATCTTCTTCCTCCAGCCCAGATTGTAATTTCGCTTTTCCTTTTCCTACTATGCTTTCCTCCTCACAACCACTGAAAGTGATCTCTCCCTCCTCAGATGTTCTTAGGACACTTTATCTGCTTCTCTGCTTTAAACTCATTAGGTAATCTTTGTGTGCATTACACTATGACATGTGTGTGTGTGTGTGTGTGTGTTGCAGGAAATGTCTATCCTAAAGCATGTGAAGACTTCCCCCAGTTGAATGGGTGGATGAGAACAATTTGTTCCAACAGCCATGAAGATGACTGATTCAGGTGCTGTGGAACTCTTAGAGCTTGGTCAGACATTGAAGATGCCAAGGTCATACACTGTATGCCACACCATCACCAATCATCTTGACTTTTGTCCTGCCACTGGACTTCAATGATTCTGGAAGAGCAAGCCTGATGACTTACTATAATTAAAGCCTTACTTTAATAGAATTCACACACAAGTCAAGATATCATCCCACCAAGTCATTGGTCCTCTTTGAAAGCAAAGTAAAAACAACTATGTATGTGTATGTAATGTGTGTATACATATACACATGCATATACATATACATACACATACACATACATATACACACAGGTGGTACAACAGATAGAATCCTGGGCCTGGAGTCAGGAAAACTCATTCTCCTGAGTTGAAATCTGGCCTCAGATACTTACTAGCTTGTGTGGCCCTGGACAAGTCATTTCACCCTGTTTGCCTCAGTTTCTCATCTGTAAAATGAGCTGGAGAAAGAAACGGCAAACCACTCCATTATCTCTGTCGAGAGAACCCCAAAGAGTTGGACAGGACTGAAATGAGTCAATAGGGACAATAACTCATGCAAACACACACACACACACACACACACACACTCACACACTCACACAAACAAAGGGGCAGAAACATTAACAACAGGCAAATCAGGAAAGGTCACTCAATAAGAGGTTCCTCTTGAGGTGAAGAGATGAAGGGAAGGGAAAACAATCATTCTTGGCATGATACAGATTATACAGACACATGGAGGTAGGAGAGCAATCTCCTACACAAGTAAATGTCTTAAGAGGTCTGCTGGGGATACGTACACAAGTGAGAAAGCTCCTGCCTTCAAGGAATTGATATTCTACAAACACTAATGGATTATGCAGGAAACAGCTTGATTTGTGGAATTCAATTAGTTGTTTTGACTAAAAGTTCTCCCGTTAGATCAGCAAGACCAAAATCCTTTACCCCCAGGGCAAAGGAAAGGTTAAATTACAGGGTGTGAATACCACTCACTAGTTGGAAAGTTTCCTGGGACACGAATCCAGATTCTAGCTATTTATATCATGCCTGATACTTAAGCAAGGCCTCTACCAGTGCCACTCTTTGATTTACGGCTGAGGAAACAGAGGCAGAAAGATTTAGTAAGTCACACATGGTCAAACAGCAGCTTAGTGTCAGAACTAGGATTAAAATGCTTGACTCAAGAGTTTCTCCTCTTGCTAGGCCTCCCCCAGCCCCCACAAAAAGCCATGTGGAAGACATTTGAACTGCCTGCCAAGTGATCCTATGATCTCAGTAAGCAAGAGGGCTAGAGATTGGGCACTGGGGCATATATACTTCACCTTTCATAAAACATGTTCCTGAGAGGTTGTCCCTAAACTATATTTTTCCCCAAATTGAATTGTAAATGCTCCAAAAGGGAGAAGCTGAATGTTTCAAAGGGACTTCCTTTGGTGAAACAAAGAATCTTTTATAAATCATTTCCCTTCTCAGATACATCTGTTTTGTAAGGTTAGGTTCTGATGCACCAGTATTGTTTGAAGTGGATACACGTGTTTGCTTGGCCTACCTTCTTGGGATGAAGGAACAAGATAAAAGGCAGGGGTCTAACCTGCCCCCTTCCCTAGAAGTAGTGCCTGGCAGTGGTGAAGGAATACTTTCTACTTAGGTGATAAAGACTAAATGATGGTGGAATGGGGAGAATAAGGATGGGGGTTTTTTTGAGAAATTTTGAGGTCACTAGAAAATACCAAAAATACAAGCAAGCCCCACAAATAAACCCCCCCCCCCCCAACACACATCAAGGTGATAGGTACACAGTGAAAAAGAATGTTGAATTTTAAATCCAGATTTCTGTTTCTTACCACTACCTGTGGACACTTTTGCCAAATTCTTTAACCTCTCTGGTCCTCAGTTTCCTCATTATGAATTGAGTGATTTAAACTCAAGGATTTCTGAGATTTCTTCCACCTCTAAATCTGTGAAACAAGGTAGGGCTGAGGTTTCAGCCAAGAGAAAAGAAATCTTAGAGAAGAGTCTGATGGTAGTCTAGAATATAATAGAAGCACCCAGAACATCTTTCTTGCAAATGAGACATATACTTCATCTCATCAAAAATCATAGAGCACTACCCAGATGAGACATTTACATTTAGTAGTCCATCAGAGAATGTAATTAATATAAAACAGAAGTATTATTTAATAAAACAGTGCAGCAAGAGAAAAGTACCAATCGAATATTCTTCTTCAGCCTGGACACACTTTCCCACAAATCACACTCCATCAATGGAAAGAGTGGACCAACCTAGGAAATACATTGAAGGGTATCCATACTAAATAGGAAACACATATATGAAAGGTCATTCTTCATTCAGAGATATTGAAAGAGACAGAGACAGAGACAGACAGACAGAGAGACAGAGACAGAGAGAGAGTGTGTTTTTTCTAACACTGGTTCTTAAAAGTGTGGTCTAGGGACCCTTGCACATGTCCCAAGACCCTTCTGGGAGGGCTCTGAAGTAAAAGTCATTTTTAATAACAATACTAAGAGGTTTTAATTTCTAAAACAGTAGAGATTTAATCCCAGAAAAAAAAGAGAGAATTTCACTCATTATTTAAAGAATCTAAAGGGGAATGATTCCAGGACCAAAAAAGATTTGTGAACCACTGGCCTAGAGTATGGGAGGTGGGGAAGAAAGGCAGATAGAGACATAAGAACATAGGCTAAAGGCACATATTTGAAAGAAAAACACTCCCTTTTAGGCTGCTGCTGGCTCCCCTTGGGGCTGTTCCTCTTACTTGTTTCGTGGGGCAAGGAGGCTTTTCTGAACAGGGTTCTGAGGGTCCCAGAGATTCTTCAGAATTCACTTTGCCTTCATTTGTAGTATGCATAATGTTGCTCTCCATGGGGCACATCTTAGAGAGTCTCTTACAGAAACTTTGTATCAGCTGAGTTTTAGTGAGAGTACTGAAGTTTACCCAGTGTTAGATTAGGGGCAAAAAACTTACAGCTCTTCACTTCTCATGAGAGAAAAACCTAGGACCTGAAAGGTTTTAACTATTCAACTTTTCCCCCTTCAAAAGGATTCTTGCCTCCAGAGGCCAAGCTATTTTAGAATATAGAACACCAATCAGTTATATTAATCTGTCTTTTAACCTACCATTTCTGAGGGCCTTGTATGAAGTCCCAGATAATTATCTCTGACAGGGTTAGAAATCACTTCTAGTTCTCACATAACCCTTAAATGTATATCCTTTGCCTTTGCATTCCCCATTTCAGGAGCATGGGAAGATCTGTTAAACAACAAGAGATTTGTTGGTCCCAAAATTTTATCAATGCCAACACCCCCCTCCAAGATCCTGTCTTTATGAATAGGGTTTGTTTCATTCTTTATATTTGTAACTCTGGTGCTTCTGAGACAGTATCTGGGCACATACATGCAGAAGAAGAGAGACAGAGTACTTAATTTTAAATACTTGTTGAATTGAATACTGATGCAAATGAAAGGAAGAAAACAGGCAAGAACCCCAAATTCCAAGTAGAACAATTAACCATCCAGTCAGTCTTTTGTTCCATAATACCCCTGACTTGATGATGATCTATTTGGCTAGCAACAAGAATACTCAGACTTGCTTTGGGGGCTTGAGAGGACTGATGTAGGAGGCCTGAGGGCAGGTGGAGGAGCAGCAATAGGTTGAAGAGTTTGTAGAATAATATGTCAGGCAAGATGTAAGGGAAAGTGACTGTCAGTTTGAAATATCCAAGATGTGGAACGGGAGTAACTGGAGGAAATTGTGGACTCTCTCATTATAAGTCTTCATGATAAGGATGGATGCTACCCCATTGTTAGGGAGGATTCCTGGATTTGATTAGATAGGAGATTTGGTAAATATTTGTGTATGTACCTCCCCAGCCCCCAAAGATGCACATATATACACTTTCAAATTAGAACTGAAGTTGTAGAATCAGGGAATACCAAACAAGAAGCAAGAAAGTTATTAAGTTCCTGAAAGAGAGAAAGAGAGAGAGAGAGAGAAAGAGAGAGACTGACTTCCCTTCAGGGGTGGATGAGAACATTTGTTCCAGTGGCCATGAAGGTGGCTAAAGCATTGCCATGGAGTGCTTAGAGCTGGGTCAGACATTGAAGACACCAAGTTCATCCACAGCATCCCAGACCACTCCCAGTTATCTTGACTTGTCTTTGTCACTGGACTTCAATGACTAAGGAAGAGAGTGAGCCTGATGTCTTTGTGAAACTCTGCTTCACTTAAATCCAATTCACAAGCCAGTGATGTCATTGGTCCTCTTTGAAAAGAAAGGTCAGCAAAAAACAGGTGTTTGTGCGTGCGGGTGTGAGTGCGTGTGCGAGTGCCTGTGTGTGTGTGTGTGTGTATGTGTGAGTGTATGTTATCTCATAAGCTCTGGGGGGTACAAAGATAAAAGTAAACCATCTCTTCTCATGAAGAGGAGATATTCTAATCAGGGATGCCGATATCGTGACTATATAATAAATACAAAACAGCTTTGAGGGAGAAGTTCTAGTGTGCCTGGAGAGTCAAAGGTTTTCCATAGAAAGTGGTCCTTGAACTGAGAATCCCTAGTTTTCTTCAAAGTTCAAGCACCACCTTCTGTGGAGGAACAGCCCTGTCTCTGTGGTTGGAAGGGGGGCAGAAATGTGGACCCATGTCCTTTGTGAAACAACTGGTAGACCAACGTGCCTGAATCTTAGAGGAAGTAGAATAAAGTGCAAGAAGTCTACCAAGGTGTAGGAAGGGTGAGGGTTGTAAAGGGCTTGAAATGTCAGACCTCAGAGGAGCCCAGATCAAGTCTCAACAAGGCCCTTCATTTTACAGATGAAGAAACTAAAGCCTCCAGTGGCTTGGTAATTTGAGGAAGGCTACAGAGAGCCCGAGAAGCCGGCCCTCACTTCAATTTAGCATGATCTGTTTTTGGCTTCCTTGCCCATTTAAAATGCCTTTTACAGAGACACAGATCTAGGATGTGGAAAGCGGACACTGTAACTGCCTGATCAGCATGGGCTCTGTGCGCTCAGTTACTTTCTAACCAAGCTTCATAAGGCATGTCGTGGGTATTGGATACAAAAGTAACAGAAGGGACTGGCCTTGGCCTCGGACGTCTTACCGTCTTGTCTCTAACAGTAACATGGCCTTCAGGGAAGAATGGGGTTACCCACTGGAGATGACCCTTTCCACCATGACGAGCACTGAGTTCTTGGGAAAATTAGGCTGTTACCTGCCAAAGTTTGATATTTTTGGATAGCTTCTTGCATCAAATGAGAAATGTTAGGAAAGTTAGAAAACCTGCCTTCAGAGTCCTAATGTTGACGCTCTTGGGATCGAATGGGATTCTGAAGAGGAAAGGAACTTAACGGGCCACAAATCTCCCCTTTCTTCTTACAAATGGGGAGATCCGCGGCCCAGGAAAGTAAAGATGGGTTCAGAATAGCAACAAAGGCTGCCTTGACCTACAAGCCCCTCCCCATGAGCCAGAAGGTGGGAGGTTTGGGGGAGAGTAAGAAGAGGGTGGGAAGATGGGGTTGCCCCATCCTGCCGCCCCCCCCCTCCCCCCCCCCGCTCCCATAGGGGGCTTGGACTGCGGTGGAGAGCACCTTTGAAGGAAAAGCAGTAAAAACCCGAAGCTGGATGAAAGGAAACTGCTTGGCCCCCGCTGCCAGGCCGGGATGGGATGGGGGGGGGGCGCCCGCGAGCGAACTTTCGGGGCCCGGCCACTGGGCGGGGGCCACGTGGAACCGTGCAGGGAGACCAAGAGTACGGCCCCAGGGGAGGGGTGGGGCAGGCCCCCAAACCTGGAGGTCGGGCCCGCCTTGGAGATCTTGGGGGGGGGGCGGTGAAGTTCGGGGCACGTGTCGGTGCTGGGGGTTGGGGGGGAGGGCCCCTCCGTCCCCCCAGCCCGGCCCCCTCGCGTGCGCGCGCGCAGCCCCGGGCCAGGCCCGGCCACTAGGCCCTATTTTCATGAATGAAATCCAATGCGTGCCTATAAATAGCCACGAAGGCTGCTCACGTCACAGTGGGAGCTGTGGCCGTGGCCGCCGCCGCCGCCCACTCCCTCCTCCTTCCTCCTCCCGCTCCCCCTCCTCCCGCTCCTCCCCGCCCCCTCCTCTACCACCTCCCCCTCCTCCGCCCCCTCCCCACCTCCAGTCAGCGCAGCCGCCCGGGCGGGGCGGGAGGGCAGCAGGGCCGGGCCAGAGCCCCTTGGGACCGGACAGGAAGGGACGGGACCGGGCACTTCGAGCGAGCGGGTGAGCGTGCGCCCCGCGGCAGACGCCCCAGCAGCGGACGGCGGGCCGGCCGGGCGGCAGGAAGCCAGCCGGGCGGGCCGGCGGGCAGGGGAGGGGCGGGCGTGCCATGCCGCTGCCGCCACTGCTGCCGCCGCCTTTGTGCAAAGTTGGGCAGCGGCTGGCGGGCGGCGGCAGCGCGCTGCGCCCCGTGCGCCCCCGGGCCCCGAGCTGTGGCTGTTAGAGCGCACGACCCCCGGCCCCTGCCTGCCAGCCAGCCAGCCGACCGGCAGCCGCAGAGCACCGAGCGCCGCCCCCGGTTCCAGGGCTCCCGGGCTCCAGGGCTCCAGGGTAGGTTCTGTGTCGTGAGTCCGCTATTGTCCCAAACTTCCGGAGCAGCCTCGGCTTCCTTGCTGCCCGGTACCCCAGCCGCCCTCCCTTAGGGGCAGCTCTGTCTGCCGTGGCTATGACCGTGCCCCTGCAGACAAAGGGAAGTGACAGCTGCGCCCCCAGCCCCCCACTCCCGCCCCACAGCAGGGATCCGCTCGGCTCAAGGAGGACCCCCCCCCAACAGGTTGCACCGCCCCCTTCCCCCTTTCCCCTCCCATACACCCTGTTCTTCAAAGGCAGGGCTTCCCAAAACCTTCGGAAATGGGGCTGGTTCCTCCCAGTGCCCCGAATGACAAAGGGCTGTGCTGGGGCACACCCCGGGCACTCGGGGGGCGTGAATGCAGGAGAAACCATCCCTGATCACACTTGGCACCCTCGGGATAGTTTACCGATCAGCCCAGAGTTTGGTGCTCCCCCACCCCCCACTCCTGCCTGTGTCTGTGGAGTCTGTTGTGGGTTGCTGTGACAACAGCTGAGGGGCTGGTGCTATGCATGAGGGGTTTGGAGAGCCCACATACCTGGTCCTGGTGCTCAGAACTTTTGGAGGGGCTAGCCAGGAAAAGGTACGAGGATGGGAGGGATTTCCACCGCAGGAGACCTGACAGGAAGGGGGAGGGGAGGAATTTTAAACATTCCAATCAATTGGTCTGTTGGCTGGGCTGTTTCTATCCCTTGCGATATCAAACATCTCAGTGCTGAGAAATGTCAATATTTGGACTTGAGCAAGCCAGAAAGTTGAAGCAGGAGAGTCAAGCAAAGGGTCCTGGATTTGGCTTAGCTCAAGTGAGCCCAAGCTGTGCATTTGGAGCTGACTGTACACATCTGCTCAAGTTTGATCCAGCCACTGTCCAGGGCAGATCTAGGAATGGAGGCCCTGAGAATGGCCCTGCCTGGGCCTTCTCCTCCTCAGCCCCTCCTAGGGGGCTCTCCTGGGATCTCCAATTAAATGTCAATCAACAAACATTCAGCACCTACTATGTTCCAGGCACAGTGTTAATCTCTGGAGACACAAAGACAGGCAAAATCAGCCTCTACTTTTAGGGCACTCCTTATCCAGTGGGGGTGGGGAGAGATAACAATGCAAAGACTTATGTACATGCAAGATATACAGGGGAGATACTCAGCTCGAACCTGCGCTGGCCGGCTCACTCAGCACTCTTGGTGGTGCTGTGCCTGCCAGGCCCCTCAGCTCCCCACGCATGCTTTAACTTTGTTCTTTTTATTTTGTTCATGTTTCCACTTCTGAAGCTTATCTGTTCTGGAAAAGATCAGGCTTCTTTTTTGCTAAATAGCATCCACCTGCCTGCCCCCAGATAGAGGAGAGTAAGCCAGTATCGATTCCTTGGATTTTGTCTGGGCAGGCTTCTGGCTCATTGAGATGCTGTGTTTACAAACACTTGTCAGAATCAGGGAGTTGCTTCTAACTCCTCCTAAAACTTCTTGGAGGCCTATGGGAGTCAGTAACTACTAGACCATAAACAGAGAACTGAGCCGTTTTCAATGTAAACAGAGACTGCAGTCCAGGCACACACACTCCATGAATGAGTGAGTTGGGCCATAGGAAGGAAGGAAGGAAGGAAGGAAGGAAGGAAGGAAGGAAGGAAGGAAGGAAGGAAGGGAGGGAGGGAGGGAGGAAGGAAGGAAGGAAGGGAAGGAAAGAAGGAAGGAAGGAGGGAGTGAAGGAAGGAAGGAGGGAGGGAAGTCAGGAAGGAAGGTGGCAAGAAAATGCTTCTCTTCTCATTTGTCTGAACCTCATCCGGGCAGCTGAAATGCACACTCGTTTAGTTAAGGTGGAGATGAACCTTTCTGTGTGTGGCATCGGGAAACCTTTCCACAGTCACCTCCTGCTCCTTGGGAATTATCTAATCTGCCCACTGTGCTTTTACAGAAGGGGAAACTGAGCTCTAGAGAGAGGAAATAACTTGCCCAAGATCACAAAGATGATGGAGGAAGGATTCAAACCCAGATTCTCTGAGTGCAGATGTGACAGTCTTCCCACTTCATTCATGTGGAGTAAAGTCTGCAGAGATTGAGACAAGGATAGCAAAGTGGCCTTAGAGTCAGGAAGAGAGCAACTGGGTGATGTGGGCAAATCACTCTCTGATCCTTAGGCTCCTCTGAAAAATAGGCATGACCCCATTGGCAGATGATGTCTCAAAGCACTCTTGGTCTTTTGGCAAATTTTAAAGGATTATGTGAATGTTGTTATTAGAGTTCTAGGCCAGGATGAGAGATCAGGAACTCAATCAAATTTCATGCATTGAGGCACCTACTGAATGCCAGACAATAAAATATAATGAGTTTTGAGTTCGAAAGAGACCTTGTTCTTCGATTGTGCCAGACTCCTCATGACTCTGTATGGGATTTTCTTGGCAAAGATACTACTGGAGTGGTTTGCCATTTCTTTCTCCACTGGATTAAGGCAAACAGAGGGTTAACGTGACTTGCCCAGGGTCACACAGCCAGTGAGTATCTGAGATCAAATTTGAGCTCTGGTCTTCCAGACTCCAGGCCAGTGTTCTACCCCGTGAGCTATCTAGTTGCCTACCAAAGAGACCTTAGGGGTTATCTAGTCCCCTCTTTTTTAAAATAATATTTTACGTTTTTCCAATTACACGTAGATATAGTTTTCAATATTCACTTTTATATGACTTTGAGTTCCAAACTTTTTTTCTCCCTTTCTCCTTCCCATCTCCCTTCCTCCCTCTCCAAGACAGGAAGCAATCTGATATAGGTTATATGTACAATCATATTAAACAAATTTCCACATTAGTCATGTTGTGAAAGAAGAATCAGAACAAAAGGAAAAAACCTAAAGAAAGAAAAAACTAACTTAAAAAAGGTGAAAATAATATGCTTCCATCTGCATTCAGACTCCATAGTTCTTTCTCTGGATATGGATAGCATTTTCGATCATGAATCTTTTGGCATTGTCTTAGATCATTGTATTGCTGAGAAGAGTCAAATCTATCAAGGTTGATCATCACACAATGTTGCTGTTAATGTGTACAATGTTTTCCTGGTTCTGCTCACTTCATTCAGCATCAGTTCATGTAAGTCTTCCCAGGTTTTTCCGAAATTTGCCTGCACATCATTTCTTATAGCATAATAGTGTTCCATTACATTGATATACTACAACTTGTTTAGCCATTCCCCAACTGATGGACATTGCTTCAATTTCCAATTCTTTTGCCACCACAAAAAGAGTGCTATAAATATTTTTGTATATGCATATAAATGTGTCTTTTCCCCCTTTTTATCCCTTTGGGATGCAGACCTGCTGGTGGTATTGCTGGATCAAAGGGTATACACAGTTTTATAGCTCTTTGGGCATAGTTCCAAATTACTCTCCAGAGTGGTTGGATTAGTTCACAACTCCACCAATAATACATTAGTGTTCCAATTTTCCCACATCTTCTCCAACATTTATTCTTTCCCTTTTCTGTCATATTTGGTAATGTGGTAAGTATGAAGTAGTACCTCAGAGCTGTTTAATTTGCATTTCTCTAATCAATAGTGATTTAGAGCATTTTTCATATGAATACAGATAACATTAATTTCGTCTTCTGAAAACTTCCTATTCATATTCTTTGACCATTTATCAATTGGGGAATGACTTGTATTCTTATACATTTGACTCAGTTCTCTCTATATTTGAGAAATGAGGCCTTTATCAGAAATACTGGCAGTAAAAATTGTTTCCCAGCTTTCTGCTTTCCTTCTAATCTTGGTTGCATTGGCTTTGTTTGTGCACAATTTTTTTTAATAGTACATAATCAAAATTATCCATTTTGCATTTCATAATGTTCTCTCTCTTGTTCAGTCATAAATTCTCCCCTTCTCCATAGATACAACAGGTAAACTATTCTTCGCTCTCCTGATTTGCTTATGGTATCACCCTTTATGTCTAAATCATATACCCAGTTTGACCTTGTCTTTATATATGGTCTAAAATTTTGGTCTCTGCCTAGTTTCTGCCTTCTTTCCAGTTTTCCCAGCAATTTTTGCCGGATGGTGAGTTCTTATCCCAGAAGCTGGAGTCTTTGGGTTTATCAAACAGTAGGTTACTATAATCATTAACTACTGTATCTTGTGTACGTAATCTATTCTATTGATCTACCACTCTATTTATTAGCCAGTACCAAATAGTTTTGATGATTGTCACTTTATAATATAGTTTTAAATCTGGTAACAGCCAAGCCACCTTCTTTGCCTTTTTTCATTAATTCCCTTGATATTCTTGGCCTTTTGTTCTTCAGGATGAATTTTGTTACTTTTTCTAGCTCTATAAAATAACTTTTTGGTAGTTTGATCGGTATGGCACTGAATAAGTAAATTAATTTAGGAAGAATTGTCATTTTATTATATTAGCTCAGCATACCAAGGAGAAATTGATATTTTCCAGATATTTATATCTGATTTTATTTGTATTAAAAGTGTTTTGTAATTGTGTTCATAGAGTTCCTGGGTTTGTCTGGGCAGGTACTTTATACTGTCTACAGTTATTTTAAATGGTCTCCTCCCTTTTGAGTAGAAGAAACAGCCCCAGATAGGTGAAATGACTTTTTCTCAAGTTCCAGCTCTTCAGTCTTTTTTCAGTTGTGTCCATCTCTTCATGACTCCATTTGGGGTTTTCTTGGCAAAAATGCTGGAGGGGTTAGCCATTTCCTTCTCTACCTCACTTTACAGGTGAGGAAACAGAGACAAACTAGATGAAGTGACTTGCCCAGGGTCATACATCTAGTAAGTGTATGAAGCCAGATTTGTAGTCAAGATCACATGGTAAATAAGAAGAGAGTTGACATTTGAACTCACTTCCTCAGTTTCCAAATCAATGCTTTCCACTGTGATGAACTTAAGCTTGTACTTTGCCTGGGTTTTGATTCCAAAGGTCCTTCTCTGACTTTGGGGTTTTTCTTCCCTGATTTAAAGGGAACATTTTGGAGCTCATAAAGTGTTGGGTGAGGGAGCAGATGTGTGCAGGGTACCCTAGTGAACTGAATGTGGTAGGATTCCCAGGGTACACACAACCAAGGGCTCCTTCACAGGGTAACAGAGATGACATGAGGTAACTGGGTAACTCTGGGAAGCCCCCATCATCTGGTGATAAAATGCTCCCCCTAAGAATCCCATTCTCTAGGCAAAGCAGATTTTTTAAACAGTGAATCCAGTGTGGAGATTCAGAATACTGGCATACGTTGTCATCCCCCTTCTGTGTGCCAGGCAGCCCTAAGAGGAAATACAGAAGATGTGCCCATCTCCACCAGTGGGGATGATCAACCAAAGGGGGAACCAAAGTCTACTCTAATTTCAGCCAGTATTTACAGTGTGAGCTTGGAATCACTGAATTCTAGGTCTACCCCCACTACTGTTGCCACTTCTGTGGGACCTTAGACAAGCCACTTACCCTCTTTAGGCCTCAGTTTCCCCATCTGTAAAGTGCAATAGGCTGGCCTAGATAACCACTGAGATGCCTTCCGGTACCATAGCTATGATGTCAGCATGCCCCCTTCACTTTCTTTGTGCCCACTGTTTTCCAAATGTTATTTTTATATAGTTCCAAGGTATATAGGATAGATGTGTACATACTCTAAATTGTTACCCATCAGTGTCAGGATATCCTAGACAAAAGCAAAATTAAGACAGCAGGGACTAGAGGAGAGAGAGCTGAGCTTGTTGTAGGAAGGCCTAGGTTCAGGTTCTTCCCCTGACTCATACTGGTCCTGTGGCCCTGGGCAAGTCTCTCCTATGTAGAGAGGTCACTCTCAGTCTCGGGTGTAGAGGAGTTATCAATCAGTACCAACAAAGATATTCCTTGCCCAGATTCCCTGGCACCAGAGATCTGACCCCCCAAAAGAAAGAAAGGAAGCTTCAAGCAGGGCACTTGGCAAAGGAAAGGTGAGTGGCCACCCTTTGGGGCAGGTGGAGCCCTACTGGGTACTCTCTGTGGGTAAGGGCTTGGAGAGCTCCTTTGCTTTGATGTAGGTAGTGCCATCGGGGAGAAGCGTTCACTCCTTTGCTCTAGGGCAGAGCAGGGCAGTATCTCCAAGCAAACCCGTGTCCTGAGAGATTTTGCTTTGTTATGGTTTTGTTTCCTATCCTGTGCCTTGTCTGAAACCCCTAGTTCTGGATTAGACCTGTGTTTGGTCCACTACACCAGATCGTGTAGTTAGATGGAGAAGTGATCTTGGACACCATGTTGTTCAGTCCTGTCATTTGACAGATGAAGAAACTGAAGGGCTTTGTTGTTCAGTCATGTCTACTCTTTGTGACCCCATTTGGGATATCTTTGTCATTTCCTTCTCCAGCTCATTTTACAGATGAGGAAACTGAGGCAATCTCATCCTAACTTAAGCTACAGATTTAAGTTCTTCTTTCTGTCCAGTGTGCTCATTTGCATATGTCCAGAAAGAATTATTTTCGATCTCAAGTCTTGTCAAAGTTACCCAACTCAGATATCGGGCGTGCAAGAGTGGATGGGCTCTTTAACTGAGAGTTAAGGTCAAAGCTTAAGAGGCAGGCAGCTTTTTGATGTTTACTGATTGTGCTGACCTTGGACAGGGTCATTTTAACCTCCCTGAGGACAAGACTTCAGTTTCCTTAATGAAGGGGGTTGATCTAGGTACCCCTGAGGGCCCTCTGAATCTTCTGTGATCCTAATGCATTCAGCCAGAGCTGGGTTTTCTTGTAAAGATAACTGAACTTTGACTCCATGGACCTGGATTTGAATTTTTGCTCTGCAACTTTTTAGCTAGGTGACCCTCAGCAATTTACTTCTTTTCTGGGCCTCAGTTTCTTCTGCAAAATGAGAGGGTTAGACTGGATAATATCTGTGGGTCAGTGAAGTGACCTTTCCTTATTTTGTGCCAGTGACCTTTCCTCACTTTTTAAAGAGATTATAAACTGAATGTTTGTTGTAGCCCAGTCATTTTTCAGTAGTGTCTTACTCCTCTTAATCCCCTTTGGGATTTTCTTAGCAAAGATTGGTTTGCTATTTCCTTCTCCAGCTCATTTTACAGATGAGGAAACTGAGGCAAACGGAGTTGAAGTTACTTGCCCAGGGTCACACAGCTAGTAACTGTAGTAGGCCAGATTGGAATTCAAGGAGATAATCCTTCCGTCTCCTGGTCAGGGCACTCAATCCACTGCTCTGCCTAGCTGCAGCTAAGTTGCATGTACCTGATTTTCTCAGTCACCTTAGCCTAAGATGATTGCTGTAGCTGACTGTTCATTGCACCTTGTTTCCCACAGAGGGTGAAGTGCACGAAGCTTAGCCTGTAAACGTCTTCAGAACAAATGACCTTTGATGTACTAAATTAGTATCAGCTTGCTCTTTGGTATGAAAAGAAAGCAAAAAATAGAGTGAAATGAGCAAACTTTAGCATAACACAGTGTCGGAGAGTGAAGCAGCCTCCTCCTAAGTTGTTTTTTCCCCCTCAGTGAAGTTCCTTGACTGTCATTCTCATTGCTGTTTTTGACATCTCAGCACCGTTTTAAACGGACTCCATCATTTCAGCATTGAAAGTGGGCCAGTTACTCCTCCCTCTCAGCTTTCATTTACTTCTCGTCCTGGAAAGTATCACATCCCCTTCCATATATCTATCCTCTTGCATGAGGAAAGACATCCGTTTTATTCTTTGGAGGTGGCCCCTGAAAACCCTCTAAGTCAATCCCTGGGCCAAAAGTCCTTTTTAATAACCTGCTTTGGGGCAGTTACACTGCTTGGAGGCTTCTTTGTTTACTTCAGGACTAGGTACTTGCAGCTGCCTGAAAGCTGGTGCTGGAGAATCAAGGTTTGATCACAATTCTTTGGGTCACTGGTAATTCAACCACGAGAGGAAACAATTCCAGTCTTGCTTTGTGTAGGTCAGTAACTCAGTTAATAACTATTGAGGGAGAACTCATGCCCTGACTGAGCCCTGGAGAGGAGGCGTGAGGAAAATGTAAGCCAGAATTGGGGCATGCTGAAAGGAATCTGGGATTTAGAGCAGGAGGATTTGCATTTGAGTCCCCTCTCTGGCATTTTTTACTTGACATATGATCTTGGGAAAGTCATATTCACCCACCCTGGGCCTCAGTTTCCTCATCTGTAAAATGGACAGATGGCCTCTGAAGCCCCTGCCAGACTACACCATAACCCTGTACTGTTTACGCTCTGGTCCTAAGGTGCTTACAGTCTTGAAAGGAGACAGAGCCAACAAAAATGGATTAGAACAATGAGTGGGGGCAGTGCCAAAGCCTTCTGGACAGATGATGTGATCCTCTGGCCTACAGCAGAGATAAGAGAGACACTGGAAAAGCTCAGGGTGTTCCATTCTGTTGCACTTTGGTGGTATCTCACAGACAGACATGGGAAAATGTCAAAGTTAGTGTCTATGTGGATTCTCCAGCAGATCATCTGAGTGAACATTTGGGGGAGATGTGGTTACCTGGATTCCTATCACAGCCGGAGAAGGAGAGAGCCTGCTTCTCACTAGCTACAGCTCACCTAGCCTGGCCTGTTGGAAAGTGTGTTGGAGTCAGGAGAAATCTGGGTTCAAATCCCACCCCTAGCCCTCATTCCCATGTAGGTGGGAGTGAGTGGAGACCCCAATTCAGACCCAACTGTAGCACTTACTTCCTGGGTACGACCATGGCCGAGTCACCTCCGTGCCTATGCAACTCAGTTTCCCCAGCTATAAATAGGCAGTATTGATCAGAGGGAGCAGTGGCGGCCCTGAACTTGGAATTCGGACAAATGTGAGTCCAGATCTCATCCCTGACATTTCCTGTTAATCAGTCAGTAAACATTGCTTCATCTCCTACCACATGCCAGGGACTGTGCTAAGCACACTGGGGACACAAAAGGAGGCAAAAGGCAGCCCCTGCCCTCAAAGAGCTCACGCTCTAACAGGGGAGAAAACATACAAATCTGTACAATCTCTATTCAGGATAAATAGGAAATGATTAAGAGAAAAAAGGCAGGAGAATTAAGGGGACGAGAAAGGCTTCTGGGAACATAGAACTTGAGTTGGCATTTAAAAGAAGCCAGGGAAGGCAGTAGGCAGAAGTGGATAGCGAAGGAATGAGCTTTCAGGCTTGGAGGATAGCCAAAGAAAATGCCCAGAGCTGAGAGGTGGAGTGTCTTGTTGCAGCAGCCAGGAGGTCAGTGTCTCTGAATCACAGAGTATATGATAGGAAGACAGTGCCGTATAAGAAGAATGACAAGGGAGGAGGCCACTTGACAGAGGGCCCTGGGCAAGCAGTCCTAGATCTTTCTTGAGCCTAAATTTGTTCTTTGGAAAACAGGGTATTAAATCCTGTAGTAATCTGCCTCACAGAACTTGAATGAAGTTCAAATGAGATCTTGTGGATAAAGTGTTTTGCAAACACTGTGATGACGAGGAAGAGGAGGAGGAGAATTTCATTCTGATCTTCATGTACATTCGGTGACATTCAGTACTGAGACAAGTAACTATCAGCCTTCTTGCTAGCATATTATTTTTTATTTAATGCTTAGTGGATGGTCGCACAGGTGGGTAAAATCACTGCTTTTTTGTAAATGAGCAAAAGTGGCAGGATCTGAACCAACCTTCTGTTGGCTCACTGAAAGCATCCTCTGCCGAGCTCTCCTGGCCAACACAGCGATGGGAATGATATTATACCTCCTGCTATTAACACGTGCTTTTGATTCCTTCTCTTAAATCTATATTTTGAAATGGTTTCTCTGTAGTTGAGAGATTCTGAGTCTTTGGCAGGGTAACATTTATTGAAAAGTTGTTTTTATGGGTTCGTCTTGTGTCCAGCAAGGTGGACAGCAAAAGTTTTGACTATGATAATGGCCCAATTCCAGTATAGTTTTTGGTTGGACTCTCAATGATAAGATCTGTCTTGGAAAAATGGCCACCTTCCAGTTGTATAATTCTAGACACCGAGTTGAGGGCTCTCTAGATATTGCGAAAGTGCTTAACTTTTGCAGCCCAAAGGAACATGTTCCACAGTAGTGCCAGTCTATCTATGGTTCCTAGTGCTGATGGCCTGGACCTGGATTGTCATTACAAACTCCTCCTTCCCCTATAAACAGCTCTGTGTGATTCAGTCATTTGATGGATGCATTTCTGTCAACATATCATTAACTGAGCTCGTGGCTATCACTCGTGGAAGGCCACACTTGGGTCTTCACAGGCTCCATCCAGAGGTAAGCCACTTTTGAGAATATCCAGGGGTGTGAGCCAATTGTCAGTCTTTGCTGTTGCTTGGTGAAGGGATGTCTATGTGGTCCAAAAGAATCTCTCTCTCTTAAGCTTTTAACCTGTTTATCTCTACCAATCCCTCTTCTCTCTTTTGACCAGGAAATATGTTCAACTTTCCACAGATGCCTTAGGGGAATAGGACCTGTATTTCACTATTAATATATGGAGTTCTGTTCAGGTACTTTCCAAATCTGTCCTAATCAACTTCATAGTACTGGAGTAGAGGGAACGATCCCATTATTGTTTCCAGAAAAGCACTGTTCCAATCATCTCAGACTAAAGAGGACCAAAGAGGCCTATTATAAGCACATTTCTACTCCCTTGCATTGCAATAGAAGCCAGAGATTTTCCAGTAAACAAAAGCATGACATAAAGAAGAATGGAGAGAGCCAAGTTTCTATTAGGAACCATAGTTTCCTTCGAGATGAGAGGAGTGTGTGTGTGTGTGTGTGTGTGTGTGTGTGTGTGTGTGTGTGTGTATCCTAGTTAAACTTTGCAAATAGGTCACACCCAAAGATGGAGCAGCACCTTCTTAGCTTTGGGAATGTACTGAGGCCATATCTTTGCAATCTATTTGTGGTTTTTTTTCTTAGTTAAGGAAATAAACAGTAGGTGCCATCAGTCCTCATTATAAAAATAGCTAACATTTCAATAACACTTTACATTTTGCTAAATACTTTATAGATTTAATCTCACTTCACCCTCAAAACAGTTCTGTGAGAGGTAGCAGCATCAGTATCCCCATTTTATAGATGAAAAAACTGAGTATCAGAGACCACCTCTCTCGCTTGGATCTCTGTAATTATCTGACCGATTCTTCTCTGTCTTCTTTTGGGGATCTTCATGCAGGTCCCACTCTCTAGCTATCAGTGTCCCTCAGAGTTCTGCCCTAGGTGCTCTTATCTTCTCTCTCTATACTATGCCACTTGCTGAGCGCACAAGCTCCCATGGATTCAGTACTCCCTTCTGTGCTGACATTTCTCCAGTGCTTTTGTCCTGCCCTAACCTTCCAGCTGACCTCTGATTTCGTGTCTCCAGGTATCTTTCAGACATCTTGAAGCAGATGTCCAACAGACACCCTAGATTCAACACGTACAAAACGGAACTTGTTACTTTTCCCCGTAAGCCTTCTCCCCCTTCCCTAGCCTCTCTTCCCTTTTACTGTGGAGGACAGCAGTGTCTCCCAGGCCCTCAGACTGCCAGTATCATGGTCACGCTGGACTCCTCACTCTCCTCACCCCTCCATGTCCAAGCTGCTATCCAAAGCCTGTCAATTGTACCTTTGCAGCATCTCTTGAATAGGCCACCTTCTCTCCAGTGTGTCTCCACTCCTCCGACACCACCACCTGAATGGTCCAAGTCCTCATCACCCGACACCTGGGTTACTGCAATAGCCTGCTGGGGGGTCCACCTGCCTCAAGTCTCTTTCCACTCTGACCCATCCTCCACTCAGCCACCAAAGGGATGTTTTCTAAAGTACAAGTCTGGCCACGGCCCCCCACTCCACTCAGTAAACCCTTTTTTTGCTCCCTGTGGCCTCCAGGAGCAAATACAAAATGTTCTGTTTGGCATTCGGGGTCCTTTGTAACTTGTGCCCCTCCTACTTTTCCAAGCTTCTTATTCCTTACTTTCCACCACGTGATCATTGATCCAGTGACACTGGCCTTCTGACTGTCCCAGGAACAAAGCCTGGTCACAGCTGGAACCTTGAGTCAGGATCTTCTGCTCCTTGGCCTCTGCCTTTCTCCTAGCCTACAAACTTCTGCTTGCCTGACTCTTTGGGACGGCTCTTCTGGGGAAGTCTGGACTTCAAATGACTTCTTCTCTCAGAAGCCCCTGTAGCAAGCCACAGCTCTCCAGATCACATCCTTTTATTATTCTTAGAACAAATTACTTCTGAAATGTTTGTGTTTCGGAGGACATTCATCATGAGCGGGCTATAATAATAATTGTCATACGTAGTTTTAATCAACGAATGAGCATACATTAGGCACCTACTTTATCACAAGCCTTGTGATATCAGAACAAATGGAACCATATTTGGGGAGAGAATGTGTATGTAAATAAATATAGGGGAAATAGCCATTTTAAAATAGAAGGAAATTGGAGAAGGTCACACTAGACCCTTGAGAGTGTGGACCACGAAAGGTCACAGGCAGAGAAGCTGGTGCTCAGGCTGAGCTGTGAAAGAAAGTAGGGGTGCCAAAAGGTGGGGGTGAACTCCCCAAGGGGAAGGGGTGGCACGTATAAGGCCACAGAGACAGGCTGTGGGCCTTTCTAACCATTTCTCATGTGAGGAACAATGAGAAGGTTCAGCAACAGGGCCAAACCAGAGAGTTTGAGAAGGGGAGTGGACCATACTTAGGCTGGAAGGGCAAGTTGGGGCCAGATTGCCAAGGCCTTTAAATGCCAAGCAGAGGAGTTTGGATTTGACCCAGAGCACAACAGGGAGTCATTGAGTGGAGGAGTGATGTGGTCAGACCTACACTTTAGGAGAAGTTGCTTGAAGAGTGAACTGTAACGGGGAGAGAATTATGGCAGAGCCACCAACTGGGAGGCTTTTGCCATAAATAGTCCAGGTAAGAGGCAGTAAGGGCCCACAGGAGGGGAGCCATGTGAGGGGAAAGAAAGGCTACGTCCTGGGGATGTTGTGAAGGTCAACATGACAAGATAATGTGAGGTGACAGCGTAAGAGTCAAGAATCGCTTCTAGGTTTTAAACCTGGGAAACCTGAAGGATGGTGGGTGCCTTCAAGAGGAAAAGTGAAGTCTGGAAGCGGAAGTGGTTAAGGAGAATCCTTTGGAGCCTGAAGGGGATGTGATCATTCTCTTAGGTATTTGATGGGATGTTATGTGGAAGAGAGAGGAGGCTTGTCCTGCTTGGCCCTGGAGGGCAGAGCCAGAAGCCACTGGGGCAGAGGGCAAGGAGTTACGAAATAGCAAATGGAGGCTTGATGCCATAAACAACTTTGCAACAGTCAGAGCTGTCTCAGAGTGGAGCAAGCTGTCCATGGAGGAAGTGGGGGCTCTCCACATAGGACATCTGTAAGCAGGAGTGGGATCATCACTCGTCCAGAGCTCTCTGTTGGGTCTGGGGTGGATTAGAGACCACCGAGGTCACTTCCATATCTGAGATCCTGTAATTGTGTGACTTGAGAGGCGGGATGGCCTCATGCCTCTAGGATGCTCAGTAGCCTGAGTGTAGGACTGGGAGTCAAAAAGACCTGAATTCAAATTTTGCTTCAGACATGTATGTAGCTCTGTGATCCTGGGCAAGTCTCAGTCTGAGTTTCCTCATCTATAAAATGGGGATTGTCTTTCTAAGTTCTTTTTTTTGGTCATGGCTTTCAGGTAGTCCAATAATTTTTAAATTGTCTCTCTTGGATCTATTTTTTAGGTCAGTGGTTTTTTCAAGGAGATATTTCACATTGCCTTCTATTTTTTTCATTTGTTTG
>CM053589.1:191232283-191243075 GCA_028646515.1 Pseudochirops corinnae | reverse complement strand
TTTGAGATTCTTTTTCCATCTGGCAAATTCAAGTTTTTAAGGCATTCTTCTCCTCATTGGCTTTTTGGGCCTCTTTTGCCATTTGAGTTAATCTATTTTTTAAGGTGTTATTTTCTTCAATCAGGTTGTTGACTCTCTTTTCATGATTTTCTTGCATCATTCTCATTTCTTTTCCCAATTTTTCCTCCACTTCTCTTATTTGGTTTTCAAAATCTTTCTTAAGCTGCTCTATGGCTTGTAGGCAGTCTTCATGTTTCTTGGAAGCTTTTGGTGTGGGAGTTCTGTGTTGTCTTCCTCCCGTTCCATGCTTTGATCCTTTTTGTCTCCAAAGAGAAGGAATCTAGAGTTCGGTTGCTGTTCTTACTTTGCTTCCTTTGCCGGCTCATGTTGCCAGTGAATTACTTGATTTTTTAGCTCTGTGGAACTCTGCTTCCAGAGGGGAAAGCTCTGTCCCAAGTTGCTGGGGTTTTCGCAGCTGCGGGAGCTATTAGGAGGCCGCTGCAGCCCCCACCAGCTTTGGCTCACTGAAAATGCACCCCAGGACCACCACCCAAGACCACGATCCAGATTCAGGCCACTCAACACAAGAGCACTTAGCCTCTGAAGGATCACTTGGCTCCCCTGAAGTCTGTGGGCTGGGAGCTCTGAAGCAGCCATGTGGAGGCGGCTGCAGAGCCACAGTTTCTGCTGCTTCCTTGCCCTGGAGGCAGTTTGGCTGGACTGCTTTTCTCCCCCAAATTTAGCTGAGTTCCACTGACCTTTCACTATGTCCTTGTTTCTTATGGCTTGATAATTCTGGAAACTGCCACAGCTGCCGCTGATCCACTCTCCTGAAGGCTCCAGCTGTGGCTTATCCTGGCCACCCCAGGGCCAAGCTGCAGTTTCCATCCTGGCTGATTTTGGCTCCCAGCACACTGGGATGAGCCCTTCCTCCCAAGCTGCCTTCAGCAGGGGATGTGTTTTTCTGTATTTTTGTGAGTTTTGGAGCCTAAAATTTGTTTAGAGTCATATTTTATGGGTATTTGAGGTGGCTATGTGGGAGCTGTGGACCCTTGTTGCTTCTATGCTGCCATCTTGGCTCCACACTAAAATGGAGATTGTCAACCAGACTGAACTGACTTCTAAGCTATGGATGATTGGTGCCAAACAGAGCAGGCTAGAGACAGGAGAGTCAGGAATCAAGCAGAAGTTTAATTTCAAAGTGAGAGAAATGACTTATAAGCAAGGAAAAAGATGAGACACATGTGCCAGGGCACCACCTCTAGTGGGGGGACCAGAGGCAGTGGGGCAGAGCCTCAGTGTGCATACTTGTGGCTAGACCAAGGGTCAAGCAGTGTGGTATAGCAACAGTTCTGAGGCCCAACAACAGCAGTGATGCACAATAGAAACAGTAAGGTAAGGTTGTCTGGGTCGATTGGTGCTTGCCCAAGCTCAGGAACCATCAGTTCCAGAGAGTGAGTGCAAAGGATTGTTGTTATGCCAAGCTCAGGACACATCTGCTTGCTGTGCCTTAGCTCTGGAGAGCAGGGCATCTTCTAATATCTTGACAGGATAATAATTCATAGTACCTGCCTCCCACAGCTGTTGCGGGAGTCAAATGAGACAGTATTCATAAAATGGTTTGCAAAACTTAAAATGCTATAGAAATTCTGGTTGTTATTATTGTTACTATTATATTATGCAAAAAGCATTGAACTTGGGTTCAAGAGACTGGGATTTGATCCCACCTCCAATACCTCTTATCACTTGACCGCTTCTCTGAACCACTGTGGTTTTCATCTTTCCAAGAGGGCTAAGGATGCTTCTGTGCCTCTGTGTCTTGCTTATATCCCACGTGCCTTGCTGTGAGGACAGTGCTTTGGAAGCCGTAAAACAGGATAGAAATGTGTGTCATTGCTCGTGTATGTATTTGGCTCTTATTAAATCTGAAGGGCAGCCTAGAGAGATTGCCAGCCACTTAGGACAATGCTAGGGCCTGCTGCTCTTAAATGATTGCCTCGTTCCTAGCTAATCCTTAGTCACAATGTCAGGGATCTGTGATTTCCTCGGTATGGCTCCCCTATCCAACAGTGTCTTCCCCCATCAAAAAAAAAAAAATCACATCATATATATGTGTATCTAGTTGTTTGAATGTTGTATTTCCCCCTAGAAGAATGTGGGCTCCATGAGGACAGGGGCTGGTTTGCTTATTTAATACCCTCTGCACTTAGCACAGTGCCTGGCACATAGTGGGGAGCTTAATAAATCCATTTTGACTTGACAGTGTCCAGAGTGGCTGTGATCAAAAAATTCATCCCCTTGCAGCCAAGCTGGTCAAATACTTTCTGGAAATGAGTTAGTCTGTTACCCAGATGACATATGCCCTGCTCTTCCTTCTGTCCTTCCTTTGCCAAGTCCAGACTGATCCTTGTAGATCATCAGAGGATCCAGTTTCTCACAACTCAGTCCAGAATTATGGTCTTTGAATCCACATAGGCATTGGAGCCATCCCACCCCTGCCATGTTGGATTTGAGAGCTTATAACGGAACATGCAAAAACGAGTAATGGTAGGATTCCATTGGTGTAAAGGGATGGTCCACCATGTGCAGAAGCTTTTGTTGTTGTTCATCCAGAGCTGAGACTGCTTCTTTTCTTGGAAGTGAACATCTTGTTGCCCACAGTCCTGTTCAAGGCACCTTTCCTGAGGCTTTATTTTTTGTACCCCCATGAAGCTTTGGGTCCTGCAGCAGGCCACTCATTGCTGTAGAAGATGCTGAGGAATGTCATGGCAAATGACTCCGACGTGCGGAGGACCGCCTCTTTGGGCCTCCCTTTCTTCATCTGTAAAATGGAGTCTCACATTGCCTGTGGCTAATTTCCCTCACCAGGTGGCGAGGTTCAGACGACAGAACGTCTCTCTAGAGGACTTAAGCCTTAATATACCCATTTTATAGATGAGAAAACTCAAGAGAGCAGGACTTGACATTGGGAAGACTTGGGTACAAATTCCCCCTTTTAGATCACAGATTATTAGACCAACTTTGGGCACAGCCCTGAACCTCTGAGTTTCCTCTTCTGTGAAATGGGAATCATCAAAATAGCCCCTCCCTCACTGACTCATTGTCAGATGCATGAAAAGAACCTTGCCGACAGCAGAGTGCTCTACACAGGTCAGCTCTGGTGATGATGGCAGATAATGTTACACAATGAGTGTGCCAAATTGTAGCAAGATAAAGTGCTCTGTCATTTTTCTTGTATCTCAGAAAGGACTATCATCTCTCCTCCTAGGCAGGACTCTGGGCTTGGCGGTTGTGTGATTTTGACTAAGTACCTTCTTTTCTGGGAGCCTCAGTTTCCTCATCTGTAACATGGGAGTAATAATGCTCATACTACCTACCTGACCAGAGAGTACTTTGGGGAACTCAAAGATTGTATAAATGTATTGTTATTATTACCTTCCTCAGCCTCTAAAAGTTGATAATAATTATAATTCCTAGAGAATAGCAGTAGAGTTTTTCCTGCATTTCCCCCACTTTCTTGAGTTCCTTGTCGTCTTGCCTTCATCTCAAATCACCGGGATCCCGCTGGAGCAGCCTCCCTGGTTGCTGTCTGCTCGGAGCCAGCCCTGGCCAAGCCTGGTCCTGTTCCTACTCCAGGCAGTGCCTGTCCCTTGCATTGATGCTAGCAGTACAGACTTGTAACAATTCCCCTTTCACCCTCTGTCATCTGATAACTCGCCTGCCCCCCCCCCCCAATTTTGTCTCTGGGAAATGTTTTCCAACACCCTTCCCACCAGCTGCTGCCCTCACTCCAGCGCTGGGTGCCCAGCCTGGAAATTTTTTAACCTGCCCACTGGCTCTGTGTATCTGTTATCAGCTGCACTGTGGAAGGCAGCTGGGTCTCCATCGCTTTCTTCTTTGTCTTCTTCTGCTGGGAAACCTGAGGGTATACTGCAGACCTCCTTTCAGGGTTCTTCTAGAGTGACCACAATCCATGCTGCTATGTGGAATAATGAGAGTTCACATTCATCTCACAGTTTCACAGTGGTAAATTCACTTTTCCGTGTAGTGCCTGGCTGGTAGCCAGTGTCTACTAATACCCTGATGATGGCCCGAGGTCATACATTAAGTGGCAAAGCAGGATTTGAACCTGGGACCTCTGAAACCAAATTCAGCATCCTAACACAGGTTGTAACTGTTAGATGGAGGATTTGAGCCTAGGTCTTCTGCCTTCTCTCCACTGTACTGCACTGCCTTAAATCGAGAGATGGATGGATAGATGGATGGATGGACGGATGGACGGATGGTTAGATGGATGGACAGATAGATATTGATGGTGTAAAAGGACTCACCCAAAGTCACACAGGGGTACACATCGCAGCCAGGATTCCAACCCATTCACTGTCAATTCAATGCCCTTCCTACTATACCATACAACCCAACCCAAGGGATATGGCTGCTACAGCATGTGAGACATAAATCATAATTAAAGGAGGCACATTGATTTGGGCTTTACAGTTTACTGGGCTTTGTCTTCCCCACCACCTTGTGAAGGACAGTTGAAGAGGTACTGAACATCACAGGCTAGCAGTTCTGGAAGGGATCTCAGTGGCTAGGTAGTCACCTCATACCCCAAAGGAGGCCCTTCTCCAAAGTACCAGGCCATGATTATTTCAAGTCCACATGAGCCACGGTTTTCTCCCATGTCATTTGAGTGAGTTGGACAAGCTGATCTCGAAGGTCCCACGTTTATCTTTTCTGTTTCTCCTATAGAATGAAAGCTTGTGGGCCTGCCATCATTGCCTCCTTTTGCATAGGTATACCTTGGGTACCACCAGCCACAAGACTGACGCTCTCGTCCCTTGCTTTGTATGCCCTGGCTCTTTCTGGAGCTCCCTCTATCCAGGGGTTGTCCTCGGACCCATTTTAAAGAGTGAATGACTTTAGCTTCTCTGCAGCAGGTCCAGGTCACAGGCATGTAGAGCCAGAGCCAAGGGCTGGATTTGGCAGCCAGTCCCGATTGCTCCTGGAAAGGGGCCTCTTTCGAGGGGAGCTATTTCCACACAATCTCAGCTAGCATCTCCATAGTGCCTTAAGGCTGTCAAACACTTACATACGGTTGTCTCAGTTTGGAGCCTTGGGCGGTGAGTTAGCCTCAATTTATTAATTTGTTATTAGCATTAGCATTGTTGCCAGTTTGCAAATGAGGAGAATGGAGCAGACCAAGGTTGGGGGAAGTGATTTGCCGAGGCAGTGTTCACCCTCAGATCTCCACCAGTCCACCACCCAGCTGCGCCATAGAAGGACAGAAATCAAGGAGGAAGTTTTCCATAACTCTCATGTGTGCTTGAAATCCAGAGCTGGTGTCCTAGGACCTGATTCCAAATCCCATCTCCATTCCGTGCTAGCTTTATCATCTCCTTAGGCAAAACTTTCCCCTCCCTGGTCCCATCTTCCTCCTTGTAAAAGGAGAGGAATTGGGCTGGAAGATCTTCAGATCTCCACCTTGCACCATCATCCATCCTCTGGATTCACATGTCCAGAAACCAAAGCTCAAGGCCGATCAGAAAGTACAAACGCCTGGCCAACTTAGAGGCTGCTTCTCTCCAGAGCCAAGTTTTCCAGTTTGTTTTATTCAATATTTCCCCTCTTTCTTTGCAACTGTCCAAGCTGGAATTTAAATCTACATCTTCCTGATTCCAAGTCTCAGTTTGTTCTCTCTCCACTGAATTATCCTGCCTCCCAAGGAAGCTTACTGCATTAGAGGAACAGACTCAGAATATGGGGGTGGATTTTGTCTCTTTTGCTTGTTAACTGTATGCCCTTGGGCAAGTCACTTCCCTTCTTTCTAGGCTTCGGTTCTGTCCTTTGCAAAAGGGAGCAGTTGGACTAGATGACCTCCAAGGTCCCTTCATGGTGTAAGTTGGTGGTTCTGAGAAAATCAAATCAATTTTGATTTCAGTTTCAATCACAACAGTTCTGTTTCTGTCCTTCTCATTATAAATGTCACATGGTCTGAGAAATGGATCAAAAGAGGGCTAGAGTCATTCTTACCACTCAGAAGAATGTGAATAATTATTCTAATTGTTCAGTCATTTCAGTCATGTCCAACTCTCTCTGTGACTCTAATTGGGATTTTCTTGGCAAAGATACTGGAGTGGTTGGTCATTTCTTTCTCCAGCTCATTTTCACAGATGAGGAAACTGAGGCAAACAGGGTAAAGTGACTTGCCCAGAGTAATGCAACTTCCTGACTCCAGGCCCAGCATTCTATTGACACCTAGCTTCCTAAATATTGACTTTGAAGGATGGTTCCATGTCTATTTTTCTAAAGATACTCCTAGACATTCTTCATAGGTTAAAATTAGGATCTCTTATAGGTGGTTTGCAGGAATAATAGAATTGGCTTAGGAGTCAGAGGACCTTGGTTTTGGGATACACCAGAGGAGTATCTCTGGGTCAATATGGTAGATAGAGAGTAGAGTACACAATGAGTTGAGTGCCCCCTGCCCAGGACAGAAATGGGAGGAATGGGTAGAAATAGCAAAGTCCAGATTTGGCTCATGGTCAGGAAGAAGTTCCTAATCATGAGAGCTATCCCTCCCCCCCCAGTGGAATGGGCTACCTTGGGAGGAGGTAGTGAGTTCCCCCTCACTGGAAATCTCCAAGCAAAAGCTGGATGGCCACTTGGTGGAAAAAGAATTATCTTCAGTAAGGATGGTACTAGATGTTCTCTTCCAAGTCTGAGATTCTTTGATTCTGGGAGATAAGCCTAGAAAGTTAGTTTGGAGCCAAACTGTACATCCCATCTGGCCTACTCTCATATTATATTCCCTTTTACTTCCCAATTTCTGCCTTTTGACACCCTCTGATCCTTCAAGGTCAGGTTCAGATGCCCACCACCAGCTCTAGGAAGCCTTCCTTAGTGTCCCCAATTGAAAAGGATTTCCCTAGCTTCTGATCGCGTAGCATTTCATGTTCTGATGTGCACAGAGACAGCAGCACATCAACAAACATTTCCCGTACCCCTTCTGACTACAGAGCGCTGTGGAATGGATTAGGGGGCACCCAAAGTTTACCTAAAACAAGGGTCCCTGCCCTCCAGGAGCTTACATTACAGGCTTATATTACCCATCGTCCCCTGGTAAGTTCATTAGAGACTAAGCAAAGCACCGTGAGGTCATTCCCGACGGGGGCACCTAGGAGGGGTTCAGAGATAGGATGGTCTCTGAGTTGCACTTTCAGGGATGAGCCAGAGTTCAGCAGGCAGAGGGAACCAGAGAGGACATTTCAGATGCCAGGTACAGACCGATCAAAGTCAATGAGGCATGAGAACACAGCACGCACCAGTGGACAAAGAGGAGTCCAACCCAGCTGGAGCATGATACAAGGAGGGGGCCGACGGGAGGGTGGAAAGGTCAAATGGTCCCAGGTTTTGTAGAATAACAATAATAATGATAGTTGGCATTTGTGTAGCGCTTTGAAGTTTGCAAAGTGCTTCACAAATATTGTCTCATTTGATTGTGACACCCCCCCCCCCATTTTTAAAAGGAGGTGAGGCTGACAGTCTGGTGCCACCCAGCTAGAAAGTCCTGAGGTTGGATTTGAACTCAGATCTTCCTGATTCCAGTCCCAGGGCTTTGTGCCTCATGGAAGGCCTTGAATGTTAAGTAGAAGAGTTGCTACTTTATGCAGGAGATCATAGAGAGCCTCTGAAGACTTCTGGAAAAGAATGGCATGAGTTTTTAATAATGACCACGGTGGGATTTGTAAGAAAGCAGTGTTGCAGACATGAATTGACTGGGCTTGGCTGCTGATTAGGTGGGAGAAACGAAGGAGGGGATGAGTGAGCAAGAAACCCAAGGTTTCTCCTTCAGAGTGAGTACTGGTGTCACAGACCAAAATGGCACTGTCCGAGCGAGGGAGGAATTCCAGGGGAAAGGCAATGAATGAGTTCTGTTTGGGACCTGAGGGAGTTCCAGGTGCCAACGGGGCACTAGGGAGGGGGGCGGGGGATCTGAGGATCTGACAGTCAGAAAAGAAAGGTCAGGACACAAGACAAAAGTTTGGGAGTCATCTACGCAGATGTGGTCAGTGAAGCCGTGGCGATGAGGAGATTACCAGAGAATAAGTTTAGAAAGAAAGAAAAAGGCATAAAGGCCCAAGATTAGAGGTATTATGTGTATGTACATATACATATGCCTGTGTATATGCATATATATTTCTCTGTGTGTATGTATATGTGTATATATGTATGTATATGTGTGTCTACACAGACACACCAATCCTTTACTCTCTGGTATATGTGTGTGTATACATTCATATACAGCACTGCTGTTACTGTTATTTCCAGAACATAAATGCACTTGATTCATTAGGGAACATTGTGAGCATAAATCAGATTTTGAGTTTGCTCATATAAGATTTCTTTTGAGAAAAAAAAAGAGCGAGAGAGAGAGAGAAGACGGGAAAATATGCCACATTTGTTGTATATCTTCTGACTCAGTAGGAGCTGTGGTCAGGGGAGGGCTAGGCTGAGCCTATCCCTCCCCAGCTTTCTTCTGGCACTTTCAGGCCACTAGGTTTCTACCCTCCAGCCCAGCTCATGGGAATTAGGGTGGTAGCTGAGCAGCAGCCTTTATTGTCGTGTTTATGTATTCCTTAACTATTTAACATGCATAACACTGTCCTACTGTCTTAATTGGGTTGCTGTCTTTTTTATGTGTCACTGATGACATTTTTTGATAATTGTACTCCTAACGCTGTTTTCCCCATAAATCCTATGGCTTTTTATTGCTTAATTTTACGTAGTGTGGTGCTTTTGTGCTGGGTTATAGCAGAACTGACAGCATGTGTAATTTCAACTGAAATAGATCATAATTATTCAACATTATTTGGTAAAAGGGAATAAAACGTAATTATTCCCACCTTAGAAAAATGGAAGAAATATTCAATACAGTTATTGTGGCAAATACAGTGTAACAATTATTTATTAAAAAACAAAACTAAAAATAATACGTTGATCTAAATTCACAAAGAAAATTCCAGGCTCATGGGAAAAGCCTTCTATCTCATCTTTTCCAAATTATTAAACACATTTATTCAGGAGATGTTTAGTAAATGTCACTGGGCTGTGGGAGATGAGGGTGCTAGCTCCCCTCAAGTAGCTTACCATCTATAGTAAGGTTGGAGAGAATCTAATACAAATTAGAAGACCAGCAAATATCTTTGTAATATATATATATATATATATATAAAATATATGTATTATATGTAATATATATAAATATCTTTTGTCTTAAAATCATACCATCATAGCTTTGATACCTTAAGTGAGTGAGAAAACTTGGAGTGAATCTATCAGAACTAAGTGTAAACAGAGCCTGTAAATCTCCGGGAATCAAAGCCATCGAGCAAGAGATCAAGTCATGCCCAGAAAAATTATATAAAGGGAAGCAATTATGTCAGAACTAGGGTGATATTCTGAGTGGGTTCAAAAGATTGGGGGCAAGAAAGTACCCAAGGGAGGACTGAGCAGTGGCCAAGAGTATCTGGGAAGGAGAAAGGAAATGTTGAGTGAACAGAGCCATTGGTTCTGTAGACATCTGTTTCCGAGAAGAAAGGGAAGTCTGGAGAAAAGGTCAGTTCTTTCCCCAGCTTCCACACACAGTGTAATTTAATCTGTTGTTTCATTAACCAAAAACTTCTAGTAACTGTCTTTTGCCTCTGCCACAAAGGGGCCAGGGGTTAACCAGAGATAGTTATAAATGTAAGGTTGGGCAAAGAGCCCAAACTCTACCTAGGTAGAAGAAAGTTTCCTAACAGCAGATTTCCAGCACATACAGACTCAAAACTTTTATCGAAAGTAAACTTGCTAAAATGGATAGGAGGGAAACACAGAGGGACCTTAGGGGCCATTATATAGGCCCCATCGTTGGCTTACAATGAGCTGGTTTTTGCTGCAGTCTTACAAGTAGAATATGAGATTCCCTTGTGTTCTAATTTGTTTTAGAATCTCTGAAGCCTGCTACATGCATGGTAAGCATCTTGAGAACAGTCCCATTGTTTGTAGGAGGCATTGATTAAGTTTATGATTGGCTTACCATATCCAAAGTCATGGACTGTGAGATGCAGGGGATTGGTTGATATATGAACAAGAAACATGGAAGTTTCTAGAAAATGGGAGGATGAGGTTGATAGAAAGGAAGAGGCTGATCCAAATGAGAGGTAGACTGCTGCAAGAGAAGCTGGGGTTTGAAAAGGAGTTTGTTTTGTCTTTACTATCAAAGCTGTTATATGGCAGCTGTATAGAACTTAAGAGTCAGGGAGGTCTGGGTTCAGATCTTCCCTAGGTTCTTGCTAGCTTTGTAACTCACCCTATGCAAGTTAACATCTCTGGCCCCATTTTCTGCATCTGTAAATTGGGAATAATGGTGCCTTTTACTTTATATGGTTGTTTTGAGAATCCAGTGAAAGAGCACAAATAAAACAAAACCCTGGTGTTAGTGACAGCTCTTTTTATGCTTATGAACAGTAAAAGACAAAAAGGAGGTCCTTGATTTCCCATTGTTGTTGTTGTTCAGTCTGTGGACTCTTCCATGACCCCATTTGGGATTTTCTTGGCAGAGACACTGGAGAGGTTTGCCATTTCCTTTTCCAGCTCATTTAACAGGTGAGGAAACTGTAGCAAACAGGGTTAAGTGACTTGCCCAAGGTCACACAGCTAGTAAGTGTCTGAGACCAAATTTGAACTCAGGAAGAGGAGTCTTACTGACTCTGGGCCTGGTATTCTATGTACTATGGCACCATCTAAC
>CM053589.1:191167283-191229783 GCA_028646515.1 Pseudochirops corinnae | reverse complement strand
GGAATGTGAAGGTGCAGCAGCAGAACCACTGGAAAGGCCCAGCCCAGTGGTCCTTAGGGAACATGGTTGGGAAGAGGCGATCTGGAAGGGTCTCTCATGGGAGGCAAGGTGCATGTTGGGGCTAGACAGGGGGAAGAGGGGAGGGAAGAAAGGTTTCTTACTCCGGTCTACTGGACATTTGTGCAGCAGTCTTTGGCCTTGTTTTCCTCGTTATTGGTGTCCTTAAAACTGAATTATGCAATAAAATATTTTTATTTGCTGATCATTGATCTTTGTAAGATAGTCAGAGGCTTTGGATCCAGACAGGGTTAGACTTAGTTCTATTCAGTTACAAAAATCTTTCACTTTGTGCAAACTAGGGGTGGGAGTAACGGCAAAGGACAAATGCAGGCCTAATATATGGGGAGAATTTTTTTTCAAAAAACACTTCCTAACAATTAGAGATGTTGGATCTGAGTTCAGGTCTCACATCTGTTACTTTTTACCTGTGTGGCCTTGGGGGACGCATTATTTCTCCTCTCTAAGTCTCAGTTTTAATTGTAAGCTGAAAGGCTTGGACAAGATGGCATCTACCTTCCTTTCCAGCTCTAAATGGGTGTGTGCAGGGGGAGGGGAGGAATTCTCTGACCACTTGTTTGCTGTTCTGTTCAGGTGAGGATTGTATCAGTTGTCCTCTGAAGGGCCTTCCAATTCTCAGATTCTGGAATAATCTTTATCCAACTTCTATTTGGATTCTCCAGTAGATACAACCATGTGTACTTTCCTTGGAGGTCTTGGGGACCATCTCTAAATAGCAAAAGAAAAAAACTCAATCTCATGGAAATGGCCTGACTTAGATGTTTGTGGACAAGTTTTAGAAACCCACATTTGAAAAACAGGTTGGGTGAATGAACCGAACTTTGTAAATTTATGCTTTTAAAAGATAAATGGTATTCTCATCATTCGAGAATATTTCTTCAGTGCCTCATTGAGCATGATGGACTGGGCACAGAACAGAACAATTTAACCAAGACTATAAAGGCCTTTGTGAGGCCAAATTTGTGCTTTCGATAGAGGGAGGTGAGGAAAGACAGACAACAGAGACTGAATACATAATACCTGAGGCCTTCATTCAGTCCTCACGCAGTTTTTAACTAACCGCTGAGGTTGTCAGAGCAGTGAATAAAAGTCTCCGAGTGATTGACATTTGAGGGTGGGGAGAATGTTTTGGACCCTCCTGCTGTGGGGCCCCAGTTGTTCCATCCATCCCTTTGGTCATTACTGTCTCATCTTACGCAGGTCACCATGTGCATTTGTTGTAGGTTCTGGAAACAGAGTAACTGTTGAATGTATGATGTCATTTTAAACATTATAGAGTCATGGGTTCTCAGCCTTCAAAGGGACCCCAAAAGCCATTTAGTACCTGAAGGAGAATTCCATTTACAGAGTACTAGCCAGGTGGTCAGCCATCCAGCCTTGGTATAGAGCCCACCAACAAAAGGAGTCCCACTCTTACTCCTGGACAGCTTTAATTACTAGACACCTTTAGCTTATCTCAAGTCTTACTCTGCCTCCTTGCAACTTCCATCTAATGTTTCTGGTTCTACCCTCTAGGGACAAGCAGACATTTGACAGTCTTTCAAGTACTTGAAGGGAGTTATTATCTTTTCTTAAGTTTCTTCTCCAAGCTAAAGATCCCCAGTTCTTTCTAACAATCCTCATATTTCATGATTCCAAGGTTCTTATTCACCCTCCAGATGTCCAACTCAGCATGCTTCCTAATGTAGCATCTAGCACTGATCTCAACACTCCCAGTAGGGTCTGACCAGGACAGAGCACCATGGGCCCACTACCACCTTCCATCTTGGGTAATGGATCATTGGAGGTTGAATAATTTAGTGTAGCCTTATTTCCCTTAGTTTTCTTGACATTTTTGTTCTGCTGTTCTATTGAAGTCATCTAAATCTCCAGATCTTTTCAGATGAATTGCTTTTCAGCCACACCTTCTAAGTATGAAGGTAATTTTTTTAACTCTAGTATAAGACTTTTGCATTTATCCCTATAGATTTTGTCTTATGAATTTCTCACCCAATAGGCTAAAGCCTATTGAAATCTCTTTGGATGCTACTCTATTATCTAACATAGCATTCAGTTATTTAGAGGGCATAAGCTGTTTCATGCTTATCTTTGGATCTCCAGTGTCCAGCTAAGTGCTTGGCACATAATAGGTATTTAATAAATACCTGTTGATTTAATAAGTGGCATATTAGCTATCCCCTCCCAGCTCTGTTATCATCAGCGCATTTGATAAGCATGCCACTCATGAACTGTCAGCAGTCATCTGATACTAGGGAAGACTGGAGACCCCTCATTTAAGTTGCCAAAAATGTATTGGTATATATGGATTTTATGAAGCGTAGATGTAGTCCATGATGGAAGGAACCCTGGACAGTGCACACGCTCTTAACCGCAGAAAGTATCAAAGAAAGGCAACACCACAGAAATGAAGTGACCCAACAGTCCACAAGGAGGTAGTATGCTAGAGTCAGTGGGCAGGTGGAAGAGGATCCTTGACCCTGCCTGGGTCATGAGAGACTTCAGGAGGTCATCTAAAGGAAGTGAAGAAATGAAGAACTCTCTGGGTTGATGGAAAAAGACCATTTGACTGTGCTCTGTTATTAAAAGAAGTGTCCATAATGAAGGGGCCAAGAGTCCCACTGCCCTGGTCAGTCACATCCAGAGTATCATTCTGTTTGAGTGGCATACTTTGCAGGGAAATTGACGAATGGGGGCAGTTTCAGAGGCATTTGACCAGGTTGGAGTAGGAATTGGAAACTACGTCCATTTCAAGATCAGACATAGGAAGTGGATGGTGTTTCAATTTCATTTAATCAATTCAGATGTGTATTAAGTGCCCACTTGGTATAAAGCTTTGTGCTTTAGCTATCTTTGGATGTTTGAAGTGCTTCGGGGAGAAGTGACTTGACGTCATAGAGGAGTCATGTGTTTATTCTGTATGGTCTTTAAAAACAACAGATTCAGAATCAGGAGCTAGGTTTGAAGACCTAGATCTACGTGTATGACCGAAGCGAGGTCACTTGTTGCTCTGAGCAGGAGTCTTCATTTATAAAATGAAGGGAATTGGGCAAGATGATCTGTAAAGACGCTTCCCACTCTAAATTCCTAGGTAGTCTCTGATCCACTAAGTTATATGGAGACAAATGTTGGTTCAGTATGAGGAGGAACTTCCTAAAAAGTAGAGCTCTTTAGCATTTGGAGTAGATGATAAGCTAAAAGTTTTGTTGTTTAGTCATTTTCAGTCATGTCTCACTCTTTGTGACCTCATGTGGGGTTTTCTTGACAGAGACACTGGAGCAATTTACCATTGTCTTCTGCAGCTCATTTGGCTGCAGAGGGGAGGCAAACAGGGTGAAGGGACTTGTCCAGGAGCACACAGCTAGCAAGTATCTGAGGCTGGATTTGAACTCAGTTCTTCCTGATTCCAGGCCAGGCACTCTTCCCATTGTATCCCCTTGCTGCCCTGAGCTAAAATTACTGGGGTCATTTTGACACAGGCTGGATGACCACTTCTGGGACATTTTGGAGAGACAACATCTGAAGTCTTTTCCAGCTCTTAGAGTTTGTTATGAAACAGTAAGGAGGATAACAAAGAGATGTGAAATGGAACAGATCTTTTCATATTTCTCCAGTTTCTATTAATTCTCATCAACAATTTAATTTATAATTTAATTTGTAAATTTAATATACATGAAGTCCTCTCAGCTATTCAGGGTTAGCAAAAGAGACTCCATGGTTTAAGTCCCAGCTATTTCTCCAACCTATTCGTCCTCTTTTTTTCCTCTTCGATTGTAGAACTTAAGTGTGTGTTTGTTTGTTTGTTTGTTTGTTCAGGTTTGTTTCTTTTTTAACCAGTTCTGTCCTTTGCACTTCAATAACTATGAGACTCTTCCTCATAGTTTGTCTGAACCTCTGTGTTGGTGAGAAACATTTGTTTTCCCCTCAACTAGCCAGTCCCATTCAATTCCTTTTCTGCTCTGGAACCATTTCCATAGACCTTCTGAACTGCATGACATAGGCATGAATAAAATATAAGAACATTTCCCCCCAATTCCTGCTGAGCTAAAACCAGTAATTAAGAAACCAAGAAGAGGAAATGTATGCAGATAAAAGATACCACCCTCCTTCCCCATCTGCTGTAGGCCCCTTGCTCAACAGAAACCTTACCAGTTTGGTTTTGCAGTAGTCTGCCGATAAGATAACGTTTGTCAATTCCCCTTACTCAGCTGACTTTTGATCCATCAATTGTTATTTCATCCATATTTTTTATAGACCAAGTGATTTCCTACTGTTCATTTCATGTTTGTCATCAAGAAAACAATGGCATTACAGAAAAAGCTAGGAAACTGGAAACCCCAATAACCCTGAAATTCAGGAATTGAGTTCTAACTCAAAATCCTGCTAGATATGATCATATTGGTCAAATATTCCTAAGGCATTTTTAAAATTTAAACCAAAATTATCATTGTGTTTCAATTCTAGAATGATTCACTTCAGTTCCATTAGGAGTCGATAACCAAGCGAAGTCTTTCCTATCCTCCCACAGCCAGTTCCCTTTCTGTCTTGTATCTAACCCTCGTTTGTATTTGGATTTACTCTTTATATTCATTCATCATATACTTCTGCGTGTGTATTGTCTCCACTATTAGATGGAGGCCCTTCTCGAGAGCAGGTTGTTTCATTTTTTGTTATCTGTACGCATGGTGCCTCCCTAGCCCAAGGTCTGGCACACAGATAGTTGACTCCATACAAATGTTATCGATGGCTTCACTGACCATTTATTGAAGGACTGCTTTTTGTAAGTATCAGGCTATGTCAGCCTCTCGAATTATTAGTTTCATTGATCATTTTAAAAGGCCTTTTCATTTAAAAAAGAAATCCTTCAGTGTGAATGAGTTTAGGGTACTTCTCTGTGAGTCCCTTTTTACTGGGACTTGCCACCATGAAAGGAGAAGGAGGCACACGAAGGAGAAGGGAAGGAGAAGCTGGGAGTCCCAGAAACACCAACTGCTTCACAGCTTTGCCACACGTGATCTAAGTAGATTTAGGAGGCAATCCAGGGGTCAGCAAATTAGAGCCTTTTTTTGCATGACCAGGGATTTAAATTCATTTTTGCATTTCTAAATACAATAAAAATTTATTTATAAATATAAAGACCATTCTTAGTTCCAAGGTGGGCAGTGGTAAGATACTGACTTTACTTTGTACCAGACCAGAAAATGAAGTTGTGGGGGAAATGGAGGACATGGAAATGAGTCACACATTCAATCCCAGCTCTGATATATATTAAGTGTGTGGCCATTCAGCAAGTCACTTTGTCTTTTTGACACCCATTTTCCTCATCTGCAAAATAGGGGAGATCATTCAGGTGGTCTTGTGAGAGACCATGACACAGCAGAAAACACCGTGGCGTTGAGAACCAGAGGACTGGGTTAGAGCTACTTGGGACACTGATGTTAAGTGACTTGTTCAGGGTCACCTGACCAGTATTTGTCCAAGGCAGGACTTGATCTTCCTAACCAGCCCATTATCAACTGCTATTGATTAGTGAGAATCCAGGCTCTGGCCGGGTGTTTCCAGTGTAACCTCAGGCAGGGCACTTCTTTGAACCTAAGTTTCTTCGCTTGTAACATGAGGGGTTTGGTTAGATGACCTTGAAGGTCCTTCCAGCTCTTAAGTCTGGGATTTTATAAAAGCACTTTGTAAACCTTCAAGATGGACAGAAATGTGTTGTTCCTTTAGAATATTCTGTGTGTATATTTATATATGTATGCTTATCTATCTATATATATATGTATGTATGTACGTATGTATGTGTATATGTGTGTGTGTGAAGAGAGAGAGAGAGAGTTTTATATATAGTTATTAACTTTCAAAGAACTCCTCAGATCCTACCTTTTCCTACTGCAGTGCATGGGCAGCTAGGTAGCACAGTGGATAGATTGCTGGGCCTAGAGTCAGGAAAAACTAACTCCCTGAGTTCAAGTGTGACCCTGGGAAAATCACTTCCCCCTGTTTGCCTCAGTTTCCTCATCTGTAAAATGAGCTGGACTAGGAAATGGCAAACCACTCCAAGATCTCTGCCAAGAAAACCCCAAATGAGGTCCTGAAGAGTTGGACGTGATTGAAACTACTGAACAACTACCATAGTCTACCACAGCATTTAGCATTTAGTCATTACATTATTATAAATCTAAAATCATGTGGAGTTATAACCAAATTCTGCAGTTGGAAAAGTTAGGTCAGTCTCCTCCCTTATTCCCTCAATCACTATCCCTATGACTGCCCAAGTCAAAATAACCACCTTTGACCGTGACTCCTCTCCAGGGGCTCCCTTCCCCATGAAATTATAAGCTCTCTGAGGGCGGAGGCGCCTTCACTCTTTTTCTTTCTGTGCCAGCACTTGGTGCATAATAGGCATCTAATAAAGGTCTTTTTCTTCATGTATTCATTTGTTCATTCATTTGTTTGTCCATTTCCTCTCATATCCTATGTGGGACTGGCCCTTCCCAGATTATAAACTTGTTATCATAAATAATGATAATTTATACTCCTGATCTCCTCCAGTACCCTTAGCATAAAGTCCATTCTTTAGTGATGATGATGATGGACATTTATATAGTGCCCTAAGGTTTTACAATGTTCTTTACAAACATTGTGCCTTCTATTGCTATAATCCATAGGAGGCAGATGTTATTATCATCTCTTTTACATATGAGGAAACTGAGGTAGGTAGGAGGTAAAATGACTTGACTTATCGAGGGTCAAACAACTATTACTTGTCTGGAGCCAAATGTGAATTCAGGTCTTGTTGACTCTAGGTTCTGAACTCTATCCATCGCACCGCCCAACTTCCTCATCATAGTCAACAGAGGTAATGAGGTACAGTGGAACGAGTGCCAGACTGGTGTACTGCTTGTGTTTACAATGTACATTACTTGATTTGCTCATTTGGTCTTTATAGCCAGTTGTAACTAAGTCAAGGTGACTGGAGCTTTGCCTCAAGAAATCAAAAGTTAGAGGATGCAAAAATTTAATGGAAGCTCTTTTAGTGGTGAGAAGCCACTGTAGTTTCTAATTCTCCCAGCCATTTGATTGAACTTGGCTTCATTGCTTATTGCATTTTTTTACATCATGAATTACAAAGTCAGATTTAATGGTTTGCTGCTCTGTGCCACTGGCTGCAGTCACCAAAATTGCTAGTTATAGCACTGCTCACAATGAAAGTGTTTACGGGTATTATTGTTCCCATTATACATAGAAACTGAAGCTGGGGTGGGGGGGTGTTCATTTAGTCACACAGTGAATTAGAAATGTCAGAGACAAGCATCAGAACCAGGTCTTTTCTGACTCCAAGTCCAGTCAATCAGCAAGCATTTATTAAGCACTCACTGTTTGCCTTGAGAGCCACATCAACTTAAGAGGCAAATACAGGATTCTCCATTGTCCCTCTCCAGATGGTGCTAAGACATCACTGAAGCTTTGGGTCACTTAAGGCAGTTGTGCTTGGAGAAGAAACAAATGGAATTTGCCTTGGTGCATGTCACCTGGTAATGTAATGTACGCTGGCAGACAGTGGGGAAACTGCTGTTCACAGAATAGATTTGGTACTGCATGGAGCACCGCTGCCTGCGTGGAACTGACCCAGATGAGAGTGAGTTTTTATACCTTGCCATGAAAGTCCCTCCAAAAAAAAAAATTGTTTCTGAGCATGAGAGATAATCAAGGCTCTCTAACTTAATAAACCATTTCCCACAAAGTTCCTTTCAAGCCTTTTCCCATGGTCCCCCTGCCCCTGACTCTCCCCAGCTGAAAGGGTTCCCTTCTTCCTAGCACTTTATCAGAATCTCTTCTTGGGCTCCACACACCCTACTTTGCATTTACTGATCTGTGTGCATAGTAGGGCTGGGCATGTGCACTGATTGGTCACTTTATGTGGGACACATGCTCTGGCTAAAGGACATAAACAACTTAGTAGCCCTTGGCTTTTCCTTTGGTCCCCATGCCTGGAGTGGGTCAAAGAGAGCTGGCCAGGAGGGCTGGCCACTCAGTGGTCTTTAAGATGAACCCAGAGAAGAGCTCTCCACTCTCTTCTCTTCCTCTGTTTTGAGCTCAGGAGTCAGAGAGAGAAACAAACAAAAATAGACCAAGTGGGGTTAAGGACCTGAGACTCCTTTGTTGTAGTGGAAAGTGCCCTGGACCGGAAGGTCAGGAGGTCTGGGTTCAGACCTAGCTCCATGACACATATTGGCTGTTTGACCCCAGGTAAAGCACTGAACTACTCAGTCTCAGTCTCCTCATTTATTTGGATGGGGAAAATTATTTGTACCCTACCTACACATCATTAATGAATGAACAGAATTTTATTAAGCACCTACTATGGGCCAGGCATTGTCCCTAAAAGCTGAGGACCACAAAGACCACAAAGACAAAAGGAAACAATCCCAACCTTCAAAGACCTTTCCTTCTATTGAGGGATGAGTTCTTATAGAACATATATGGACAATGGATACAAGATATAAGACATTTAAATAGACTAATGACTGATACAAAAATTAGCGAGTGTTGTTTGGAAATGAGTTCGATCAGATATTGTATCCATCCTACAGTCCTATAAGCTAAAATTGACTGCTTCATCTTGTTATCCTGACTTAGCCAGTCAATCAAGTAAACATTTTATTAAGTGTCTACCATGTGTCAGGCACTGAAGGTACAAAAAAGGACAAAAGGTGGGCTTTGCCCTCAAGCTCACAGTCTGATGGAGAAGGCAAACTTGATTCTGTGCCCCTGTGACCATGAAGACAGGTCAGATTTCCTTCCTAGCTAGTTGTCACCATCACCTAACCCTTTCCCAAAGTTTCTGATGATTCTTATCAGGGAAGAATAGTAAGCAAGGTCCCCCCCCCCCCATCCTTCAGCCAATTACAGTTCACAATTTAATTGTCAAGCCCCTCTCCCCAGGAGCTTCACTTGAAAACTCTTCATTCTTGAAGTTTTGAAGATTTCAGAGAAATTGAAAGTATGCTAATAAGGACAATTCATATCCACATGGTACCTTAAATTTTAGCGAGTCATTTCTACATTCTTATTTGTGCCTCAACAGTTCTGGGAGGTCAGTGTTGTTCTTATACCCACTTCAAAGATGAGGAAACTGAAGTTTTAAGATGATCCATGACTTGCCCATGGTCTCACAGCTAATAGCACCTAAAGTGGGATTTGAATCTGGTTCTTGCTGACTAGGTCCAGTGATCTATCCAATGTGCCAACTGGAAAAGACCTTAGAGTGCAAAACTTTGCAGGTGGTTATTTTTTTTTCAACCAGACTCAAGATTTCATTGACATAGGGTGAACAGTCTTCCTCCACTGATGTAGGCTGACAACTTGTCTGCAACCTGTAGTCTTAAATGAGTTGTCTAGGTAACTTAGTGGAGAAGTGACTTGCTCAGGGTCACACAGCCAACATGTTAGAGAGGAGACTTGAATCCATGTCTTCCTGACTCCAAAACCAGCTTTCTATCCATTATATCAGCCTGCCCTGCCCCTCATAGTCCATAGTAGGTGCTTAATAAATGCTTGTTGAAATAAGTTAAATCGAATTGAATTAAAGTTCATCTCTTCCAACTTCTTTATTTTTATGGAGAAAAAGTTCTTGGCATGGTAGTAGGCATTTAATCAGTGCCTGCGAATGAATGAATGAAATATTTATTAAGCACTGACTCTACAGCACACCATGATGGCCATAAAAATGGAAAAGCAAGATGGGTCTTGCTCTCAAGGAGCCTACCTTCTAATGGAGGAGACCACACACAGAAGGTTTGAGCTCCAAGTCACATAGAAAGGTCTCATGGTCCTTAGGGGGCAGCTGCAGAGCATGTGATAATTAATGCCTCTTCTCTAGCGTCCTTTCTGCTGATAAAATCATTTCCACTCCTGATGTTGAACCATTTGACAGTCAGTGGCTGGTGGCGAGTTTCTTTTGATTTATTGTTGTGTGTTGAAGTGATCTTCAAGAATTCCCAAAGCTTGTACATGACAGAGCCAGAATTCAGACTCATAGTTGAGTGCTGTCCCTGCAGCTCCCAGTCTTTCTAGTGCCCTTGTGTTAAATATTGGGGATCCGTGGTCAATCAGGTTTTCTTAGTTTCTTGAGGAAGATAGAACGAGGGGAAAAAATAGCAGTATTCCTGTTTGAGATTGATCCCATGGCTGCACTGCCACATACAAACGCTCTTATTCCCCACCCCCACCTCCACCCCCAAACCCTTTGGCTTCCACCCCTACACGTTATTCATTCATCCAGTCTGTTCACTTGGCATTCCTTTAAGGTGAGACTTTGCCTTTACATCTGTACATTGTTGCCTCCTGGCTGAACCTGCCCCCATCGTGGTGGGAGAGCCATCTAGGACTCATTTTCATAATCTGCTGTTAGATGAAATCTTCAAGGTCAGGCCCATGACATCACCTGACTAGCCTTGCCTGGGCAGTTTGGGCCAGAATATTGGAGTAAAGCCAATAGGTATCCAGTCTCTTCTGCTCTTAGACATGGGCAGCCCATGCCAGCCATGCCCCCCTCAACCCAGATCCATCTCCAGTTGGCAGGTTTGTATTTACAGAAAACTGAGGAGAAAATGACATGTTAAGTGGAATCCATCATCTGGGGTCAAAACAACCGTGTCCTTTGGTTTTAATTTTTATCCTGATGTGGGTAGAGATGAGGCTTTCCTTGATCTCAGCCAAACCGGGGGTGAACTTGGAGCTTTCTGTGGGTTGGAAGACCCATCCAAGGAGAGGGGATAGTGTACTACTTGGGACTTCAGAACCAAGGAGGGCCCCCAGGAGAGTTGTGTAACAACCCTCTTGTTGCAGATTTGGATAAATGGACACTGACATGGATTACGAAAGGCCCAACGTTGAAACCATCAAGTGTGTCGTGGTCGGAGACAATGCTGTGGGGAAGACCCGATTGATCTGTGCCAGGGCATGTAACACCACCCTGACCCAGTACCAGCTGCTGGCCACTCATGTGCCCACAGTATGGGCCATTGACCAGTACCGAGTTTGCCAGGAGGTAAGGGGGTTCTGCCATCCTGCCGGGCCAAAGGCCTGGGTGCCTTCCAGTTGAGACTGACCACCCCTGAAAACACGAAATTGAGTGGTTGGGCAGGAAGAGGAGCAGCAAAAAAAATGACCTAAGAGTGTCTGGGCTCCCTCCCTTTTCACAGAGCATTCATAGAAGTAAGCACATTGGGGGCAGTAATAATAATGGGCCACTTTTTTTGGACTATACCTATGATTTCCTTAGTATAGGGAACTGCCAGTTAAGAAACTCCCTCTACCATCACAGATTGGTAACTGCTTTGTCATTCAGAGTCTCAGAAAATATTCTGGGGCCCTAAGAAATGCAGTGACTTGCCCAGGGTCACACAGCCTTTAAAACTGGCAAAGCCGTCTGTCCGTAGTCAACAGGCATTTATTAAGCACCTGCTGTATACCAAGCCCTGCTGTATTAAGCAATGGGAATGCAAAGAAAGATGATAATCTGGTCCCTGCCCTCTGGACGTGCCCATTCTAATGGAAGATACAACATGTCCCATAAGTAGGTCTATGCAAGATAGACTAAATCCAGGGAGCTGAGTCTCTTAGAATGGGGAAAACTAGCAGCCATTCTGTCAGCTGGACATTCAAGCCTGGCGTCCTCTTGAGCAGAAGTGACCGTTCTGCTCCGTCTCTATTGCAGGTCCTAGAACGCTCTCGAGATGTCGTCGATGAAGTGAGTGTCTCTCTCAGGCTCTGGGATACCTTTGGTGACCACCACAAAGACAGGCGTTTTGCTTATGGCAGGTAAATAAAGTCTAGCCTAATTTAAAAAAATTGTGATGCTTGGGTTTGCGGAATCACCTAAGCAAACACGGAGTAGAGGAGAGGTGGAAAGCACACGATATAAAAAAGATTGGGGGTGGGAGGTCTTAGTGGACCCACAAGCTTGAGATGAGTCAGCAGCGTGCCATGGTGACCCAAGTACCTAATGCAAACCTGCGCTACATGGAGAGGAATAGCCTCTGAGAAAAGGGAGAGGGAGGTCAGCTGCACTCTCCCTCCTCCTTGGAACACATCTGCAGGGTTATATTCTGGTCAGGGCACTACTTTTTAGGAAGACCATTGAGAGAGTGGCTGGTGTCCAGAGTGGTGAGGAGGGACCATCCCACATGAGGAGCAGTTTGTCAATAAGCATTTATTAAATGGAGCACTTGGGGAGAGAGAAGCAGTTTCAGCTCAGAGTAAGGAGAATCTTCCTAACAGTTAGAGCCGTCCAAAAGCAGTACAGGATTCTATGGATGGCAAGCCACAAGCATTTATTAAGCACTTAGCGTATACCAAGCCTTTTGCTAAGCACTGGAGAGAGCAGGAAAGGGAAAAGGAAGAAGCCTCCCAGGACGAATTCTGATGGATGCTGGCAGACCAGTCTGGGGTGTTGTTGTCAGTGAATCATAGGCTTAGGGATGGAAGGTCCTTTGGGATCTTCATCTAGTACAAACACCTCTTTTACAAATGAGGACATGAGGCTCGGGGAGAGAGGGGGTGAGAGGTTTGGCAAAGGTCATGTAAGTAAGTAGGGGCAGAGTTGGATTTCACCCCAGGTCCTTTGAGTTCAAGTCCATGGCTGTCTCTTCTGCTTTAGATCAGATGCCCTCTGAAGGCCCTCCCAAATACGGGCATCCATGATAATGACTTTCTCATTGTGTGGTCCCACCTTTGCAGGGCCCTACAACAATGCCATGAGGATGTAGGGGGCAGCCTAGCTTCACTTTCTGTGGATATGTGTGACCTTGGTAAAGTCAGCTCAGTTTTTCTGCTGTTCATCTGTAAAACAGATCATAAAGCATTAAAGTTATAGCTGAAAGAGACCTTAGGGGCGTCTGGTCCAACCCACTCATTTTACTTATGAGGAACTGAGGCCAAGAGGGGTCAAGTCACAGTCACCCGAGTACTGAGTTATAGGAGATATTTGAACTGACTTGAAATTGAGCTTACCTTGGACTGTCCCAAATTGCCTCTAGGGCCTGGCCTAGTTACCATTCAAGGGCATGTCCAGCTCAGAATGCATGATCCTAAATCCCAAGTCAGTCCAATCCATATAAGGCAGCAGGGAATTCTGTGGAGCTGTTAGACGTCAGATGAGTCCACACAAGCCATGACCCCTGTGGCCACAGGAGCCCCAGGTTTCCATTCCATTCTCTTCTGCTCACAAGGCTTGGCTGAACTTCCTTCATTGAAGAGGCAGAGAAACTGTGGGTGGGGCTGCTCTCATGATGTTCCCAAGCCTTCCCCTTCTGCTGCCTGTCTCCTCAGTCCAGATAACACTTCCCTTGCCTTCTGCCAGACTATTTCCAATCATTTTGAGACTGGGCAGCCCCATTTCTGGGCTCCATCTGCTCTCCCAGCCTTTTTGTGGCTACATTAGGCGGCTCTGCTTTCCTGGGTCCTTCACGACATCTAAATCACCCTCTTGAATTCACTGGGATGTCTTTTTTTCTCCAGAAACCATCTCCAAATTCCTCTTTAGATGGATTTCCAAAGTACAAAATCAGCATCAGTACCAGATGCTGGTTTTTTTCCTCAAAAAAGTAAGAAGAGGTGGTGATGAGAAAGTGAATCCTGAAGGAAGAATGTGGGGTTCCATTGCCGCAGGAAGATGGATATTAGCCGTAAAGTCCTCACATTCAGTTCAGTAACTACATGAATGAACAAAGTGAAAACTCATTCATTATGCTCTTACCGTACGCTAAGCAAAAAGTAATGGAGCCCTTCCCGTGGACTTAATAAATGCCTGACAGTGCACTTCCTGGGCTGCGATACAGAGGGGTTTCCATGTCTGTCTTCCAGATACAGGCTAGGACCTCAAGAAATTTACAGTCTAGGAGGGAGGAAATAGGCCATGTAGCAGAGAAGTAGCATGTCCATTGGAGTATGATGCGCCAAGACAGCTTATGGGAGGGGAGGTGCCCTCTTCAATGGCAGCTCTAAGGGAAGGGCCCCCAGAGGGGGTGGAGGGTTTAAGTGGCTATAGGTTTCTACAGTGTGTCCTAGAGGGTAGAAAGCTTGGCTTGGAGTCCAGAACACTTTCTGTGGATATGTGTGACCTTGGTAAAGTCAGCTCAGTTTTTCTGCTGTTTGTCTGTAAAACAGATCATAAAGCATTAAAGTTATAGCTGAAAGAGACCTTAGGGGCGTCTGGTCCAACCCACTCATTTTACTTATGAGGAACTGAGGCCAAGAGGGGTCAAGTCACAGTCACCCGAGTACTGAGTTATAGGAGATATTTGAACTGACTTGAAATCGAGCTTACCTTGGACTGTCCCAAATTGCCTCTAGGGCCTGGCTCTAGACCTGCCTCAGATATAAACAAACTGTGCAACCTTGGGAAAGCCCTCTGCAACCTTTCTGGGTCTCCTTTTCCTCAGCTGTCAAATAAGTGGATTGGACCTGAGTAAGGGGTTCTTAATCTGGGATCCAGGAACTTCATTCATCTACATATCCATGTATGTGTGTATGTATGTATGTGTATATATACATACATATATAAACACACATACAATGTAGAATTTTATAATGAGTTTCCTTTTTATGATTTTAATCAGCTTCCTTTGCAATCCCTATGTATTTTAAACATTTAAATATAGAATTCTGAGGGAGCCTCCTCAGCCTTTGCCGCCCTGCCAAAAGGGACGCAACACAGAAGAGGTTACAAAACCATGGATTAGATCATCTCCGAGATGCTTCCAGCTGAGTCAGTGGTCCTGAAGTCCCTGGGGAAGTCACGTACATTCTCAGTGCCCTGGGCAAACCTCTCGAGACTAGAAATAGCAGGAGAAATGGGAAGCTGCTGGTGCCAAGGGGAACCAGGAATGTCTTCTTGCAGAAGATTTTAGCTAAGACTTAAAGGGAGCCAATTAATCAATCAGTAGGCATCCATGAAGAAGCTACCCTGTGCCGGGCACCGTGCTAAGTACTAGGGATACCAAAAAAGAGACAACAGTCAGTGCATCTCTTCAAGGAGCTTATACTCTAATGGGGGAGAAAACATACAAACACACAAATACATATATGTTTATGTGTGTATACAGTGCATATATCAACATACGTACATGTGTGAATATACACAAAGAAAGGACAAATGGGAGACCCTTAACAGAGGGAAGACAGTGGAATGCAGAGGACTAGGGGAAGGCTTCCTGAAGGCGGTAGATGGGTCTCAAGAGAAGCCAGGAAGGTCAGCAGTCAGAGTATCTCAGACCTGGGGAAGGGACAGCCAGAGACAATGCTCAGAGACAGGAGAGGGAGCATCTTGTTTGAGGACCAGCATTAAATGGAAGAGGACAAGAAGAGGAATAAGGGGCAGGACCAGAGAGGAAGGAATGAGCCAGGTTCTAAAGAGCCTGCAAACTAAGGGATGCTACTTAGAGCTTTGCGTCCCAGTTGGGGCCTTGGAAGCATTTTCCACAGGGTAATCATTGTTGAGTTGCATTAAATAGGAGTCTGGATTTAGAGCTAAGGAGGACCCTGTGAGTCCCTCTGAGCCAGGAGTTCTTAATATTTGTTTAGGTTCACAGACCCCCTTGGCAGCCTGGACAAGTCTCTGGATACCTTCTCAGAATAATGCTTTTAAATGCATAAAGTAAAACATGTAGGATTAAATGGAAAACCAGTTATTTTGAAATACAGCTATCAGAATGTTCCAGACCAACTGCATGGTCCCAGGTGGAGACCCTCTGTTCTTCTCCAACCTCCTCTTTTTTCTAGATGAAGCACCCAAGGGCCAGGGAATTGAAATGTGTTAGTCAAGCATCACACAGGTAATAAGAGTCACGGGTAGGATTTGAACCCAGATCCTCTGATTGTAGGGTCAGTGCTCTTTCTACTAGAGGCAAGGCTTCTTAACACCTTCATTCCAAGCTGGTGGTGGTTGGTATTTGTCTTTCCTTCTCAAAGAGGACCACAGCATCAGGAATCATGAGTTGTGTGCCAAGCTGGTTCACACTTAGATAAGAACAGATGGATTGTTCCCTTGGATAGCCAATGCATGAAGCATTAAGCACCTAGTGTGTGACCAGGATTAGGCCCTGAGTGTGGAAATACAAAAGCCAGTCCGTCCCTGTCCTCGGGAGGAGAATCTGCAAGTTAAGCAAACTAATTAAACGTGACTCAGAAGATACACTAAGAAATGGAGGGGAGGGGAAAACAAAAGAGAGCAGGAAAAATCTATTTTAAATAAAACATTTTTAAAGTTACTCAAAGGGATCATCTTCCTCTGGCAGTGTAACCCTTCTTCATCCCCTCCCCCAAGAGCCTTGCTTTGTAACAAATAGAAAAAGCAAACATGAGAGAGGAGACAACATCAGGACCCCGCACGTCAACAGTGAATGATATGAATGCCTGTGCAGCGTGGCCAGTATCGTATGAGAGTTCCCCATAGCCAGAGGATCCCAGCTCTGCAGAGAAGGAAGGTGACAAGGCATAGGCATACGGAAACCAGAATTCCAGTTCAGTCCAACAAGCCTCCTTAAGCCCCTACTCTGTGCTTAGGAGGCACAATGGATAAAGCGCCGGGTCTGGAGTCAGAAAGACCTAACTTCAGTCCTGCTCAGACACTTTGCTGGCTGAGTGACTCTGGGTAAGTCATTTCACCATCTACCTCATCTTCCTCCTCTGTGAAATGGAGATAATAATAGCACTTGCCTAACCATGTTAGTTGTGATGATCAAATAAGATAATGGTTTTTAAATGCTTCGCGTAGTGCCTGCCATGCAACAGGCTCCAAAGAAATGTCCCCTCCTGCCGGTATTGAGCGAGGCACTGGGGCCACAAAGACACATCAATTGGCCCCTGCCCCTCCAATGACTTCTGGTCTGCTGGTTGGAGCAGCTTGGACTCCCTGGCACCAGGCGTGAATCCACACCACTAGAATTGCCATTCTGTTTTTCTCAGAACTCACCTCTTTTCTTCCCTGGTCTTCCTGCCTCTGCCTCCTTGTTTCTGGAAAGTCCTCATTTCCATACGTTGGTTCATGGACCATTCACTGAACTCCTCAGTGGATGCCGAAATGGTGGCTGCAGGGGCTTTCCACACATGGAGAGCTCAGGCTACATTTCTGAGCCCTCTATATTGTGCAGGGAGAGATGATGAGCTCAGACCCTGGGAGAAGGAACGTGCCCCAAGAGGGCTTCGGCTCACCTCTCTTCTCCAAACAGCTCTGGGCCTACCAGTGAGATTCCTGAGATGTTTACGTTGTGGTCAGCTTTCCTGTGAAACTGGGCAGTGGGTTTTTCTGTACCATGGGAATCCCAGGCACTGGTCCCTGCAGCTCGAAAGATCTGATGGGGCATCAGGCAATGGGAGCATCAGGCTTATAAGTCAAGAATACCTAGGTTTGAATCCTGCTCAGATACGAGCTGTGTGACTCTGAACTACTCATTTCATCTCAGCCTCAGTTTCCTCATCTGTGAAATGGGAATGATAAGAGTGCCTCCCACCTTTGATTGTCATGAGGACCAAGGGACGCATTGGGAAGTGTTGTATGGACCTTAAATCACCAGACAGATGATCACTTCTCATCGTTGTTGTTGTTGTTGTCATGCACTCTTTTGTTTAACACAAAATTCATGGCTAGGATTCACTGAATAGTCCTGTCTTGTGAAGGAGGGATCAGGCTTGTTTGACTTGGCCCAAGAGAACAGAACTAGGAGGTCATGGGGAGGGATTTGTGGAGAGAGGCATAACCTTTCCAACAGTGAGAAGTGTCCAAAGGTGGGATGGGCTGCACCTTGGTGGCCATCTCCTCTAAGCCAGAACAAGAACAGGAGACCCTCAGTGTGGGGCTGGGCCACCACCGGTTGAGGATGTTGTCCACAGAATTCTTGTTCAGGTGGGCTGGGCTCGTTGGCCACCAACTCAAGTGAGCAAGAGTTTGTTAAGTGCCTCCCCTGTGCCAGGCACTGGCTTTTCAATGTTGATTCTGTGATCCCTCAGGTCTCTGCCGGTTCTAAATTAATGAGCTCATGATCCACTGCATTGGGAGTCTACAGACCTGGGGAAAAGATGGTCTCTGGGCTCCGTGACCCTCTTGCTGATCAGACACCTGAATTAAGCATTGCACTAAACTCCCCAACCCCTGGCCTCCCAGCTCTAAATGCTGAAAGGATGCCCAGAATCATCTCCACTAGCACTATAGCTTAATTATTGCCTCCTCTTAATAGATAGAATCAAATAGCCCCTTCAAGATCATCTCGACAGCCTCCTCACTCTTCATCTAAGGAAACTGAGGCCAAGAAATCACATAACTAAAATTAACCCTGGATGTTTGCATGCTGTCTCCCCCATTAGAATGTATACTGCTTGAGAGCAAGGATTCTGGTTTTGTTGGGAGTAATTCCAGGGGTGTAGCTAGGTAGCATGGAGCCCAAAGCACTGGGCCTGGAGTTAGGAAGACCTGAGTTCAAATCCAGTCTTAGGCACTTACTGACTGTGTGACCCTGAGCAAGTCACTTCACCCTGTTTGCCTCAGTTTCCTCATCTGTAAAATGATCTGGAAAAGGAAATGGCCAACCGCTCCAGTACCTTTGCCAAGAAAACCCCAAATGGGGTCACAATGAATCAGACATAACTGAAATAACTGAAAAACAACAAAAAAAGGTATTTCTTGCCTCTCTTTGTATCTCCAGCAACTTAGTACAGTGCCTGGCACTGATAAGCATTTAATAAATGCTGACTGACAAACTGCCGAGTTGGGGGGTCCTGGAGGTCAGTGGGTTTTTTCCACCACATCACGTTGGCCATTGCATCCTGTGCTCCTCTGACCCAGCATAAACAAACCGCTCCGTCAGGTGACTGTCCAAAGTCCATTGTCTTTCATTGCCCTCTGAGAGGCTCAGTTCTTTAGGAGCAAGACATTCCCTCCACCACTAGGGATGATGGTTTTCAAATCAAGTTTCACTCTCAGTCACATGCCTCAGGAAGGCTCCCCTGCACTCACCTTTTGGTTTGATTTTAAGCTGTCACAAATCCCTCTTTATTGCTGCATTTAGGGGGATTTTTACCTTATTGTTGAAGGAGGACTGTGGTTCTTCCAGGGGACCAAAATAAAACTACAGAGATTGATTGGTTTTGTAAGAGAGATGCCCCAGATTTCCCATTATACTCTTCCAATGCCTGTTATCTACCTCACCTTCCCCTGTAACAAAGAGAGACAGTCAGCAAGTGGAACTGACTAAGCATCACTATCTGATGATGTACACCACATTCCACACCTGGAGTACCCCACTTCTCTACTAAGAAGAGAACACACATTCAGCTGTGTCTTTTATCATCCGTTCAGTGTAGCTCTTCATTGTAATTAATCTGAATTCAGCCACCTTTTCCTCTTCATTATCAAAGTAACTGTTCTCCTGATAGATTGTATATTATAGAACGTTGTATATCTCCTGATAGGGTGTATATTATTCTCCTGATTCTGTGCTTTTGTTGTTCAGCCATTTTTCAGTCCTATCTGACTCTTCATGACCCCATTTGGGGTTTTCTTTGTGGAGGGGTTTGCCATTTCCTTCTGCAGCTCATTTTACAGATGAGGAAACTGAGGCAAACAGGGTTAAGTAACTCGACCAGGATCACACAGTAAGTGTCTGAGGCTAGATTTGAACTCAGGAAGATGAGTGTTCCTGACTGCAGGCTCTATCCACTGAGCCACCTAGCTGTCCCTGGTTCTGTGCTTTCTCTCTGGCCCAATCTAATAAGCTGGTCCATGGTTGTGTTTCTCCTAACTTGTCCCCAGGGCATCATTCTGCTGCCAGATGTCTCAGAGAGAACGGAAGGAATCTTGGGACCACAGACCTAGCAGGAGAAGGATCTTTAGAAGCCTACTTATTTTACAGAAGAGGAGCTGAGGCCCAGGGGTGTAACTTGAGATTAGACATGGAGTGTCAGAGGAAGGATTTGAAGCCAGAGCTTGGGACTCCAGACCCAATGCTCTTTCAGATATTGCACCATCTTTGTGATTGTGACTGAAAACCCAAGGTCCTTTGAAAGAATGTTCTAGTTACTTTAGTTAAGAAGCCTGATTCAGTAGTTGTGTTTATTCTGAGAATCCTTAAAAACAGGATCACCATCATCATCACCATTGTCATTATTTTGCTGGAGGGAAACTCCTCAATTTCCAGTCATTTTGACTTTCAATGACTTGTCTTTTGGGAAGGAAGCCAGAATCCTCATTATACTTTCTGTCTCCATTGGGTTGACAGCCCTGTTTGGGACCCACAGACATGTTTGCCATCCATGAGAATTAACAATCCATGTGTTGTTCACAGCCCCTTCTGGGGGCTGGGGAGCAAGTGCATCTGGACCCTTGTTAATCATTCATTGTATTCCTGTGATGACAGGGAGAGAATCCAGATTCACAGCAGAGTGCAGGAGAACTCTACCTCCAGCCTGTCCCCTGATCCCAAGAGGAGGGTTAAGAAGTTGCCCCTTTGAATATTCAGAATTGGAATCCCAGCGTGAGATTCTGCTGAGTGTGTTCTTCCTGGTTCATGAAGATGTCAGGAGTGGGCAAGCACTCAATGATCCCCTGCCATTTTTCCCAGAGTTCTGTAATGGGTAACGCCTTCTCCCCAGCTGGCAAGGCTCTGACACCTTCTTTCCCAACAAATCTGATTTTAAAAATAAGGCCAAATAAAAAAATAGACCTTTTAGCTGAACTGAGACCCCTGCTTGTCCTCCTGTTATATAGGAAGAAAGACCCCCTCCCCAGGATGTGTCATCAAGTCTCTGTAAAGAGGAACCCAGGAACCAGTCGAGAGAGAGGGGGATTGAGCACTTTAACCTCATTTTGGCATGATGTGGCCCTAGCCAAAGTGGAGTGGAAAGAACCTGGATTTGATTGAACTGGGTTCAAATGTTGCTTCTGCTTGCTAGGACAATATTTCAAAAATCATTGAGTATGGCCCATTCATTTTACAAATGAGGAAACTAATGCAACCCACCCGTAGAGGTGAAGAGACTGGCCCAAGGTGACTAAGCCACAGAGCCAGTATTTAAACCCAACTCCTCTGACTCCAAATACAGGCTTCTTTCCTTTTGCTGTGCTCCCTGCCTTTCATTGTGTAGTAACAAAGCTAATATAGGTGCTGTCTATGCCTCTATCTAGGTTATTGATTCAAATGTTAGACATCACAGAATCAAACACAGATCCCTTCCCTGTGCATGCCCACACATACACACGCATGCATGTAACAGTAAGCTCCTTGAGGAGAGGTGGGAATTTTTTTCATTATCAGGTCTACCCAGTTCTTAACACAATGTCACTTAAATTGAATTAAAATTAATTAAATTGATTTAACACCTCTCTAGCTGGCAAGATCCTCCATGTTTCTTCTCCCAGCAAATCTGATTCCTAAAACAAGGTACAACTGATTTTGGAGATGCCTGCTTATTCTTCATTTATCACAGAGTCACAGGCATTTATGTATTGAATTGTGGTACTCCTGGGTTTCTCCTTCCAAGCAGACATTGAACTTTCAATGACTCCACTTTAGTTCTGGTCCTTCAATTAGCCCTCACCCCATCCAGTTGGACTCTTGTCTAAACCACCTCTCTATCTTGGCTATCCACAACAAAAACATGAGAGGCTTCACCCATTTCCATTAGCTAGGTGCACCATATCTATAGCATTAGTAACTGTCGTGAAAAGAAAGAAGAGTGGGCTGGCACAGCCTGCTCATGATGATGCCAGGTTGCCTCTTTGTGATTGCTGCTTCCTTTTCTAAATGTTCACTAACCATCCCTCTAGTAATACATCTTAGATGTTGGCAGGAATTGAAGAGAAGTTCCCTCATTGGCCTAGAGTTGGCAGATTCTATTCTCTTCCCTTTTGGAAAAGTGTATCATTTGTCTCCTCCCCACATGGTGCGGCTTCCATTCTCTGCGGTCTTCCAGTGATCACCAACTGCAGCTCGGCACTCATCTTCCAGTGGGAAGTGGAGCTCCCTCCCTGGGCCTAGTACCTGGAATTCACCAAGAGCAGCTGGGCATCCTCTTGCTCTCTCTCCATTTATCTTGGCTACCAACTTACAACTGCCTCTTGTTGTTCTGTCCTTTCTAGTCCAGAGATCATTGTCTTTAGCAGAGAAAAGAGAAGAGGAGGCAGCTACCGCACCTGCTAGTTGTGCACTCTTACCCTCTCTAGCTTCATGATCCCCATTTATAACACTAGGAAGTTGGACTTTGTGATCTCTAAGGGTCCTTTGGGCTTTAAGTCCAACACAAATGAGATCCATATGTAAATGAGATCGCATTTGTAAAGCGCTATAGAAATCCTAGCTGACAAGCATTATCTTAGTGTCTTCTTGAATTCCCCCATTTCAGTTTCATTCAGTCAGCCTTCATTAAGTGTCTACTATGTACAAGGCACACATGAAGGGAGAGAACCCGTCAGCATCTTCATCATAACACTCATATGGATAACAATTACAAAATAACTCAAACTTCTGTAGCATTTTACAGTATACAGAGAGTTTTCTACATAGTCACACTGTACAGTAGGTGGTGTAAATATTCCCATTTTACAGAAATGAAAATTGAGACTCAAAGAGCTTAAATGTCTTGCCCATAATATTGGACTAGAGATTTGACCTTAGAAAGAGGCCTTAGAGTTACTCTGTCTAATCCATCCTAGTCTTTTTATAGAAGAAGCCTTAACCAGGGTTCACAGTTAGTAAGGGGGCTGCTATGAGTCCTGACTAGGCTTTTGCTCCCTCTTGAAAACTGGTGATACAGGGCTGCCAGTCCCTACCCCTGCAGCCTTCTCTTCACCCAGTGAGCCGACCGTCGTGCCTTTGACTCTTTCTCCTACCACCTCCTTTCTATCTTTTCAGTGGTTTTTCTTATTCTGTTCTGAATCTCTGCAGTGTCTTTAAAAATCCAGAGCTGAAAGTAGGTTCCATACCAATGGGGCGGATGGATGGATGGATGGATGGATGGATGGATGGATGGATATGTAGGTAGATAGATGGATGGCTAAATGGATATAGAGTGGTATAGGTAGGTAGATGGCTAGGTGGATGACTAGATAGACAGATTGTAGGCAGATGAATGGATAAGTGGACGTAGAGTGGGATAGATAGAAAGATAAATAGGTAGATGAATGGATAGATGTATAGGAGCAGCTGGATGGGTCAGTGGGTGGGAGGAGAGAGAGAATATGAGACTAATTAGCATTTACTACTTGTTACTTGTCTGGTGCTGACAAATGTTATTGCTACCACTTCATAGGACCCGTAGCCAGATAATGCTACTTTGTAGCAACGAACAATGCAGGGTGGGGGGAGCCCTCCAGGAAATAAGATAAGGGGAAGGGTAGGAAGGTTTCCCAGAACTGAGGGAAACAGGGAGTTCTCAGCACCAAATGTGAAGAAGGGCTGAATCTTGTCCCCTTGAACTTGCCCAGTCAAGAAGACACCTCTATCCCCACGTTTTCTTTCAAGACATCTCAAATGCGGAGGAAAAGGCCAGCACAGTGGCCAGTAGCGTCCCAAATGAGAGGAAGACAGTGAGCGGGATGAGTTCTTACTTTTCCTGGGCATGATTTCCTGTGATGGGTGAATTATTTCAAGCTGCCTTCCCTCTGTCCACAAAGGTCGTTAGTATTTAAAGTTCCTGCAGTAAAAAACTGGCCAAATGTCAGGACGTGTTTCTGAAATATAAGACTTTTTGGAGATACATGATTCAATTCTCCAATCATGTATTACCTTCCCTAAAAGCAGGCTCCTCCAAGCCCTTGTGGGTTCTTTTCAGGCAAGGTAGAGAGCACAGGGAGTCACAGACAAAAGTCATTCTGTCCTCCTATTGTGTTGGCTCAGTTCAAGCCCTCTGAAAAATATAGGACTCTGGGTACCTGGTGTTTGCATCCTGGTAGGGAAGTAACCATCTCTGCCTTTTTCTGGAGCTCATAAATCCATAAGGGCACAGATGCTAGAGATTGGGGATGCACCTTTGCTTTTCCCCTGACTTGGAGTTAGTGCCAGGATAGGCCAGTTTGGAATGAGGCTCTGCTAAATCCCTTCTACAAGGCAACATTGATCTTGAATGGCCAGAAAAATAACTGTGTGTGTGCCTGTGTGTGTGTGTGTGCCTGTGTGTGTGTGTGCATGTGTGTGTGTGTGTGTGAGAGAGAGAGAGAGAGAGAGAGAGAGAGAGAGAAGGAGAAAGAAGGAGGGAGAGGGAGAGAGACAGAGAGAAGGGGAGGAGAGAGAGAAGGAGAAAGAGAAGGAGGGAGGGAGAGAGAGAGAGAGAGAGAGAGAGAGAGAGAGAGAGAGAGAGAGACAAGGAGAAAGAAGGAGGGAGGGAGGGAGAGAGAGAGCATTTATTAAACATTTGCTACATGCCAGACACTGTGCTAAGCACTAGGAAGAGAAATACAATCCAAAATATGTGTGCCCCTTATATTTATACATATATATGTATATATATAATGTGTATACACACATATACTTGCATATATATACACATGTATATATACATATGCATGTGTGTATGGAGCATGTATACACATGTACATAGACACGTGTCGTGTGTACATATGCGTGTGTATATATAACATATGTACCCATATACACTTGTGTGTAATCCCTGGCCTCAGGGGGGCTTACGTTCTAATGAAGACAACACATCCAGGAATCTGCAAAGAAGGCCCAGAGTCCCCGTGGCTCAAGAGCGAGGCTTTTCCTCAGCCTTTGTCTTCATGACACTGAGCTCAGCACCTGGCATAGAGTATTATACTCAGTCTTTGCTCAGTTGAGTGGAAGTGGCAGGCATTTGTTAAGGTGCCGCTGAGGGCCAGGACACTCTGCTCAGACGCTGGGCCTTCCAAAGAAACATCCCCTGCTGTCAGGGAGTTTCCATTCTTCTGGAGTGGGGTGGGAGATCCAACATGGACATATGTGTAGTAAGCATATGCCAAATATTGACCCAGTAAATAAAGGTCGTTGGGTGGGGGAGGAGGAGGAGAGAGGAAGCACGGGCACCAAGGGGACTGTTGGCAGCCTAATGTCAGGAGTGATGTTTGACCTGAGCTTTGGAGGGAGCTGGGGCCTCTGAGAGGCCAAAATGAGGGCTTTTTTCCTTTAGTTTTTTCTAGTCTGATTTCTTATTATTCTCCTTCATATGATCTCTTTTTCTAAAAATCAGACTATAAAAGTATTCTGTTTTATAATAATTCACATTATTTGATTAATTATTAACATGATACTAGCTAGAATTTGTATTACACTTTTAGGGCTACAAAGTGCTTTACATCTTGTCCTCTCTACAGCCCTTGGGAGTAGCTGCTGTTCTTAATGGTGTTATCTTTCCCATTTTACAGATGAGGAAACGAATCATCCCTGAAGTGACTTGCCCAAGGTCACACAGCTAGGAAGTGCTGGAAGCCTTACTGACCCCAGGTCCAGAGTCCTCTCTACTGTAGCCAGCTCGTATTTTTTCTACTGCCTCAGATTAGCTTGGAAGGGAGTTTAGGGATACCTCTCTTCTCTCTGATAGAATGGAGTCCAGCCTAAAGATCAAGGGGCTTCCTCCCTCCTCCCCCTTTTGAGACAGGTTGCACAAACCAGAGTGCTAGCTTAAGCTAATTCAGAATCTGTTGCAGATGCCACATGGAATCATAAATTTAAAAGAGACCAGGGAGGCCATTTGTCCAACTCTATTTTACGGATGAGGAAACTGAGGCTGAGGGAGAAATTGTGTGTGTGGTTTGTCATTTGTTCTTGAAGAGGACCATGACATCAGGGAGGTGGTGCCATAACCTGCAAAAGTGAGACAGAGCTGTGCAAGGTCACCAGCCTCACTTTCTCCTCCGGAGCTATCTGGGTCCAGTGATCAGATATAGATCGGGACAACTGGAGATGGCCCCAGACACAGTGGGAGACCTCGTCTGCCCAAAGTCACAGAGGTGATATGTGATAGAAGCTGGCTTCAGCCCCCACACCTCCAGTTCCAAATTCAGGGCCCTTTCTGCTACTCTGCATAAGAAAGGGAGAAGTCTGGACTCTGGGGTGTTAGAAAGGAAGATCATCCAGGTAAAACAGGTGACAGGTGACGGCAGGGAGCAAAATGGACAGAAGAAACAGCCTGTAGAGCTTGAATTCCTGGGGGCAGTTAGGTGGGACAGTTAGTATAGTACCTGCCCTGGAGTCAGGAGGACCTGAGTTCAAATCCCCCCTCAGACACTCACTAGCTGTGTCACTTAATCCCAATTGTCTGGAAAAAAAAAGAAGAACTTGGGTTCTTGGCTCTTCATTAGGCAATTATTCCTCATCCAGCACATCACAGCTTTAGTAGTTAGAGGAGGGAGGGGCCATGATTTAGGGGAGGAGAAACCAGCAGTCAGTTCCCTTTCAGATACAAACCCTGACTTGCTATCCTAGAAGCTGCTGAGACAATTCAGTAAGCATTTATTAATCACTTGCTTTGTTTCTGGCTGTGGGGCAGTGACTGGGCGGCTAAGTCCAAGAAAAGGCAACACCCCCTTCCCCCCTTAAGGAACTTGTATTCCACTGAGAGGACATAAGAGAAGAAAATATCAGGACAAAGTCATTTCAAGAGGGAGAGAGCACCAGGAGCTGAGGAAGATACAGCCCCTGGAGGAGGCAGGGGCCCCTTAACTGGCCTCTGCAGGAAGCTCCAAGGTGGAGAGGAAGGCATAGGATGGTCCAGCTATAGGGGCCCGGGGTACAAAGACCCAGAGGGAGGAAATGGCCTTGTGTGGTCTGGGACCAACCAGCTGCCAGGTTAACTGAAACTGAGACCATATGAATGGGGACGATATGAATAAGACCAGGAAAGTCTCTCTGGGGCCAGATTGTTGAGGACTTGAGGTGTTTGTAAACAAATGAGTAATTTCTAATTGTAACAATGACAACTACTGTTTCTATAATGCTTGAAGGTTTATAAAGCGATTTCCAGACATTGCATGTTATCCTCAAAGACACACTGGGGAGGCAGAGGCTATTCTTAGACCCCTTTTACAGATAAGGAAACTGAGGTAGATAGAGGTAGAGTGGTTCGCTTGCCCAGGGCCACGCAGCTGCTAAGTGTCTGAGGCTGGGTTTTAATTCAGGTCTTATTCAGTGCTCTGCCCACTGCCCCACCGTGTTGCCTTTAAACCCAGAGGCAAAAGGGAACCATTTATAAATATTCCCAAATCCTTACGACTAACAGTTTGGCATCATCAAGAAACCAAGGGGCAAGGAGAAGAAGGTAGGGAGGTGGGAAGCCAAGGGAAGAGACTTTACCCAGAATTCACTAATAAAGGTAATGAAGGAGCTTCCCCTGAGATGGACTGGAATGCCATTTTATCTTAATTATTTCTATTATATTCCCTCTTAATATTAAAGTGAATGGTTTTAGGATTTAGCAATAAAAACTCATGTGTCTTGCTAGCTGGAGTGCCATATCAGTGATTTCACTTTATAGGGACACCTGGTGTGGAAACTCCCGTCACTGCTTTAATGGGGCTGGGAGTCCTAGAGAGTTGCCTTAACTCATGTAACTCGTGAGTAATCTGCCCAAAGCCGCAGCAAGAATACCAGATAGCACTGGGTTGATGCTTTTTCTAGGAATGAATGGTCCCCAGATGCTAAGGCAGCAGTCAGAAGAATGTGCTGAGTTCTTTGGAAGTGACAGAATTGGAATCCAAGTCTTCCTGACCTGCTATGACCCCCTGCTTCTCAATTGCCATGCATATGTTTTTAGGGTGGCAGAATGCTTGACATTCTTTTTCTCTCTTGAACTGCACAATACCCCCAATGAAGTAAGTATTGTCCCCATTTATAGGTAAAGGAACTCTGAGACTCCCAGATAAGAAGTGACTTGCCAGTGGGCACACAGCTAGTAGGCATGGGAGACAACTCCAAATGAGGTTGGTCTCAACTCTCTGTTGCCACCACCAGGCTGCCCCTTCGAGTCTTAATCCTGTTGTGGCTTAGAGTTATTCTTTCCAGGAGTCTGTGACATTCTTCTGTGTGCTGCCTTGGCATGTAGGGACTGTTCAGTCCCAGAAAAATAATTAACCCAGTATCATTCTGGTGTCACGGAAGCATCTAATTAAGTGGGTTAATCCACCTTTGAAGGCAGTTTCCAAAACATTATCAGCTTGCAGAAATGTTGACCATTCACCCTTTCTCATGTGTCACTTTAGGAGACAGAACCTGGAGAAATAACATCCAATTCCTGGGGGTTTCATTTTCAGTCTTTTGTGACATTCGTGAGAAATCACATGACATAGTGAATTATGGTCTGGAGAAAGGGAGATCCAGGGTCGAGGCCTGCCTCTGACACATTCACTGTATGGAAATGGGTGTTGTTTAACCATCTCAGTGCCAAAGACAACCCTCTTAAGACTAGACATAGAGTTGAGTCACAAGTCTTCATCAGTAGAGGGAGTTGCCGTCCCACCAAAATCACAGATCTCCCCTCTTTGTCCCACCCCTGGGGTGGGAGGGGGGGAAGCCTAAAAGACATAGTCACCCCTGGCTGGTTTATTTTAGTCCTTGACTAAAAAGGCTACAGGCTTACGGGTCCAGGCTGTCTTTGTAGCCTAGAATACAGATTAAGTTTCTTTTGTACCTGTCTGTGTTGAATAATATCACACAAATCACTTAGCTGTCTTCCAGAGGTCGAGGCATGGTTGTGGAGGCCTGGCCAGACTCTCTGATGAAGTCATTTGATGAAGCCTTTTTTTTTCGAAATCAGCTGAGAGACTTGTGCACACACAGTCACTCAGCCCTCAGTCTTTCTTCTGGTTGAGTCCCTAATACAGTCGTGCCCCGCTCCCAAGAAGATACTGTTACTGACTTTAAATGGAACAACATTGCATATACTCCTTTGGGGAAACCGGAAGGTATCTGGGGGGAACGAAGTGAGGTGGGAAAGAAAATGTCTTTTCAGAAATCGGCCTTTCTGTCTTCAGATGATTCTTCATTTATTTTCCTGATTTCTGCTTCCGTAGAGGTTATGCTCTTATATTATGGCCAGATAGTGTCATATAGGGAGCAGACCTCCACCCAGAAAGAGTGAGGAACCAGGAGGGTTGAATAGAACTTGCAGAGGCCAGTTTAGGTTGGACATTAGGAAGAATTTCCTGACAATTAGAGCTTCCCAGGAGCAGAATGGGCAAGCTTGGGAGGCAGAAGGTTGCCTGCAGGCAGGCGGCTTCAAGCAAGACTGGGTGCCCATGCAGCAGGTAGGCAGCCATGGAGATTCTCTTGCAGCTTTTTGTTGGCCTGGATGATGGCTGAGGTCTTTCTAAAGCAGTGGTTCTCAATCTTCCTAATGCCGTGACCCTTTAATATTTGTATGTGGGCGTATCTGCATGTGGGCAGACCCACCTGGAGACGGATAGAGGAGTGGTGTCTCGGTTCCTAAGACCATTGGAAATATGTTTTTTGATGGTCTTAGGTGACCCCTGTGACCCTTGTGTAAGAGTCATTCAACCCCCAAAGGGGTCGCGACCCACAGGTTGAGAACCACTGTTCTAAAGGATGAGGTTCTCTAATTCTTTGACTCACAATTGGATGTTTGAATAGGTTGTCCATGTTTGTGTTCAAAGGGCATGTGTTTTGCTCTTCTTATTCAAGAGCAGGAAACCAGGGAGAGAGGCAGGAAAATACGGGAAGGAGCCCACATATTACCTCCCTTGAGCTTTGACCCATAAAATGAGTCATGGCTGGTTTTCTTTGGGATTTTCCCATCAGTCCTCTCTGGTCAGACTAATTCTCCCATGACGTTGGGCTATTACACTAGTATAGTCACTGAAAGTTTTTTTTTAACTGGAAAAAACCTTGAAAGCAGAGGTCCTTAACCTTCTTTGTGTTATGAACTCTTCTGACAACTGGAGACCTATGGATCCCATCCCAGAATAATGAAACCATAAGTGATATATTCCAGACCAGTGTTGGGTACCTTTGGTGTGAAATTGATGAATGACACCTCTTTCATTTTTAAGAGTGCCCCCATCCTATGTTTTTTGGGGGGAAAGGTGATACTTTAATCTGCATTTTTAAATGTTGCTTCCTACTAAACATGCAGTTAGGGACCTTGGGAAAAAAGAAAGTTCTGCATGCTAATCACTCCCCAATCTGGATATATTTCAGGGTGTTTTGCCAGTTTCCCCCACTTAACATCTGTACTTAAGAAGCCTCCCTGCTCTTGGTAATGTATGAATATGATTTCTCCTGCCCACATCCAGGCCGCTGCATGGTCTTAGCCTGCCTTACTCAGATCCCCTGCAGGCTGTCCCTAATAGGGCTTTTCATCCATCATGAGTATGGACTGACTCAGCCATCCATCTGCAGGTCACTTGTTATGCTTGCCCTCACTTACCAAAACCCTCCCCATCTCATCCAACACTGGCTGCTCCCTACTAAAAAGCCAACAGCACCCCCAAGCCAAGCTCCCACTTAACACGTTCCCCTCCTGTGCCTTGCTCCGTGCTATTCTGCGTTCTGTGGATTTGTTTGTTTGGTCTCGCACTATCAAACAGGGTGCATGGAAGGGGGACTCTGCTAGGAAGGATTTTGAACATTGTCGTACAGAGTGTGCCATGGCCACTGTTGGGGCAGAGGAAAGTTGGGTCCCAGAGCCCAAGGAAAGGGCAGTGTCAGTGACTGGAATTCAGACTTTCTTGTAATGGGACCAATGATGAGAACTCTCAGTCCATTATTCATAGGTAGGGAAGCCATGGTTGTTATAGCTCACTGAGGTGAAAAGTGATGTGGGATACTATCTTTGCAGAAGGGATGGGGGAACAAAGATGAGTTAATTAGCAAAAGGACACCTTTCTGAGCAGGAGACAGCATGGTTGCTCTCATACCCTCGGTGGCTACATTTTGCTCTATCAACAGACCCTATCAGCTCTTGGTATGGCCATGTGGCCCCACAATTAAAAAGTGGATGGAGTAACCACTGTTTGGAAAGCTGAGATGGGATGAGCTGGCCCTGAAGCAAAGCCCCCGAGGAAGGGCTGAAAGAGGGTGGGTGGTGTGCCCGCTTGGGTTAAATCAGCCCTTGTCAACCTTCCAGCTGGGCTGTCCCATTGCCTGTCCTCCCTCTTGCAGCTCTCCACCCCTTCTGGTGTTCTCCAAGCAGATGGTTGCTCACCCATGTTGCTCATAAGTGAGAATTAGAACTGGAACGTTTTGTCAGTGTCAGCTAACTCAGCACCTTCATTTTACAGATAAGGGAATTGAGACCCACTGAGGTTAAGCAGCTTGTTCAAGGTCACTCAGATAGTAACTTGACCTAAGTGCAGGACAAAGTCATATGATTTTAAAACTAGAAGGACCCAGATGGGTCATCCAGCCCAGTACCCTCAATTTTCAAATGTGGAAACTGAGATCTCCTATCTGCTACAGTAAAAACAAAGAGGTCTGGGCTAGGCAGGATGAAGAGCAGTCTTGAGGCAAAGAAAAAAGCAGAGGAAACTTGATCCCTTGCACCTAATTTGGCTCATGACAGGTGATTTGCTAATTCATTTTCCCAAACACTTCTTCAAAGGCCAGATTTGATGTTTTAGATGGGAGAAACATCTCTGCATTTGGATCCTTCTACGAACTCTCCCTTCCCCAGTTTGCTAAATTTGGCTGGAGACATTCTAAAGAAAATTTTTTTGTGGGTTTGTGGCATTTACTGCTCCAAATCTGGCTTGGGCCAAGAAATGTGGGTAACACGAAGCTTTTGAATTTTTCCCCCAACCTCCACCAGTATTTGGGCCCAGCTTTCTCTGCAGACCTGTTCAGGCCTTAAGTCTTCCCCATTCCTTTGTCGGTCTTTCCCATATGAGCTCTGCCCTGCTTGTTCATTGTGTGGAGGAGTTAAAGATAAAGGAATGCTTGTGATCTGGGGGCTGTTTTACGTTTTACCTCTAAAGAAAAGTTGGTGTAAATGAAGCCAATTTCTTGAATAATTCTGTCTGGTTCCCATCCCCACTGACTCAGCAATAAGAGAGACTTCCTCTTTCTTTCCCCCCCTTATTCTTCCATTAATATTGGAGTTGCTTCAGACTGAACTAATCTCAAGTATTCTCAGAGATTTCTTGGAAGGGAAAGTGCTCCTGTTAAGCCTTTTATGGGAACATTCCCCACTCCTCCATGTAACATAAAAAAATCATGTTTTACCCAAAGCAAAAGGATGAGCATTTGTTGGAGATGTCGTTAAGGTGTGTTTTTGTCAAGCATAATTATTAAGCCCCTGCTATGTGCCTAGCATTGTGTTAAGTGCTAAAAATAAAATCAGTCCCTGCCCTCAGGAAGCTCCCAGTAAAGGAGGTGGGGCCGGTAGAGAAACCAGATATAGCCAGGATAAATCAGAGATAATCAACAGAGGGAAGCTTCTTATAAGGGGCCTGGGAAAGCTTTCTGGGAGAAGAGGAGGCCAACGGAAGAAGGGATAGAATTTGGGGTATGGGGGACACCAAGCAGAAATGCCCAGAGTTGAGAGATGTATTGCCTGGTTCAGATATGGAGAGGACCAGGAGACCTCTGAGGCCTTTTCCAATTCCAAGCCTGCGAACTCCAAAAATCAGGATGTGTGAGCATGTCTTAGAAAGATTTGTCTCTGCTCGTTTGCATCCTTCCAATAGTATATAAGCTTCTCAAGGGCAAGAAGTCCAGTTTGCATTTAATGCCCATAGTACCTGACACATAGTAGGCATTTAATGTTTTTTGGATTGGGTAGACTAAAGCACATTTTGGAAACTAAGTGGAGCACCAGACCTGGAGTCAGGAAGATCTGAGTTCAAAACCAGTCTCAGACACTTAATAGCTGTGTGATCCTGGGCAAGTCACTTGACCCTGTTTGCCTCAGTTTCCTCACCTGTAAATTGAGTTGGAAAAGGAAATGGGAAACCACTTTGGTATCTTTGCCAAGAAAACCCCAAATGGGGTCATCGAGAGCAGATATAATTGAACAACAACAAGAAAGTGCATCTTGGTATCTCAGACAATTCTGCTTCCCCTTTCCTGCTGTCTTTTGCTCTCCACTGAAAAACAGATGTGACAGTTGGGAAAGCCTTGAAAGCCTTACAGAAGTCCCTCTTCCCAATCAAGACTGTCTCTGTGCTCCTTGTCCTCTTTCTAGATTAGCTTCTCTGCCCAACATTTGGACAGTTTTTCTTGTCCTCCCACATTCACCCCACCTCCTGCCATGTCTGCCACTGGTTTTTAGAAAAACTCCAAATTAAAAATTCATACAATCTAGGAAGATAGTAAATAATGATTTATTTAATGTCATTCTGATATCACTTCAGATTTTAGAAAATGCTTTACATACATGATCTCACACTTAATCCTCACAACAACACTGTGAGATTTAATCTATTATAATTCTCCCTTCACAGATGAAGCAACCAAGGCTCAGAAAGCTAGAGCAATCACCCAGGTAGTCAAGACAAGGGGAGAAAGGGTTCCACCTTTGAGCCCAACTGCATCCTACCATGCTGCAGAAAGAAGACAGAATGAGAATAACTGCCCTTTTCTCATTCCCAGGACCAGCATTTCTGAAGACAGCCTGGTGTCAGACACTGAGCAGTCTCTGCACGGAATGTGTGTTTTGATGAAAAGTTATTGAATATCACTCGTTCCTTGGAGTTCTGCCTAGAGATATTCTTAGCTGCAGGTCCTGTGTTTTCTTGGACTAGAGATAGAAAAACTGGCTTGGAATCCAGACTGGTGTTCCCAAAATAGCTCCTTGCTTGTATAGATCGGCGTTTATGCCAACAGAATGAGGACAGAGATTTATAGAGAGATGTGAACACAGAGGTGATTCTGACAGAGCACCAGTTCTCTGTTGGCCTGTTTCTGCATCAATAGCCTTGTAGCCTTATGTATATATTAGAAAAATAGGATATATACAATAATGAGTACATTACCTTTATTTTTAAAAAAAATCCCTCACGGTGCTCTATAAATCATAAATGGGGGTTGTGAGGAGAGAAGTCTTGTCACTGGGCTTGGTGATTGCTTCTGGGTTTGATCAGAAGGCCCATCCACTGAAGAGGGGAAAAAGACAGACCTTTCAGAAGACACCAGTGGATTTTTGAATAAACAAGCTATTTTAGTTTCAAGGAAGCTATGTTATTCAGGACAAGCCTTCAACCATCATTTCCTACAAAGAAAAATTCGCCAATGTTTCAACATTGAGCCACCTTCCCCAAAACATTTCTTACACTTAAATTTTTATGCAACAGAAATTTTACAAAATAAGTTGTTGTACAAAGACTTGGCCTAGTGTGCACACATTGTGCTGGGATTCTAAGTAGTTTGCCTTGTCTCCATCCCCAACGTCTTGCCTCTGTTGGTCATCTGGAGAGGACTGAGTGTGTTCAGTGACATGAGTGTTCCAAAGGTTGCCTTGGCAACTGGTCCATCACTGATTTCTCCTCCTCACATGTACCAGCATCATGTTCAGTCACAGCACCGCAGTCTCGGCTCCACCACAGGGAGGCGAATTACGCCACTGAGAACGTTGTCCTTTCTAGGTGCCATAGACGTGCCTTACCTGGGCTCCTGGGAGGGCCAGTTAGAGAGAGACACGCGACATGGCAGAGCTGAGCACATTCCTGATCATTTCCCTTCAACGCAGACGCTGAGACCTTGTCAGAAAGCCCCAGACCTTCCATAATGTGGTCTTCTTTTATTTGATGATTGGGTCACAGCCAGCAGAGGCCTGGCTAGCTGATATAAATAGAGTCTGGGGCCACTGAAAACTCAGGGACTAATGAGTGATTAGTGGGGAGTGCTTTGGGCTGTGTTCCAGGAAATGTTGATGCTGTTGGATAGAAAAATTGACTACCAAATGTCTGAATCATAAGGTGCTATTCAATAAATCCCAGGGCCCTAAGAACACGCCTTCCCCTGGGCTTTTTGGCCTCACTCTGCCGATTTCTAGTGACCTTGAAGCTTCTGTCTACTCTCAGGGTCCTATCACAGACCACCCACATTCCAGCCTCATTCTCAAAGCCATCCCCAAACATGCAGGCTAATAGTTTCAAATCAGAAATATTTTAATAGAAAGGGGATTTTTTACTGTATGCTTGTATGAATTTATGCCATTTTCCTTGCTGTTAAGTTAGAGGCAGACATCATATATTAGATTTAATGCAAGGACCACCCCCTCTAGTTACTTCTTCCCATGTGAATACCCTGAGGAATTTTATGTCCTGATACATAGATTCAGTGAGTCAGCATTTATTAAGCACCTGCTGTGTGCCAGACACCGTCCTAGGAGCTGAGGATGCAAAGATGTCTGCCTTCGGGGAGTTTACAGTCTACCATGTACAGCATGGAGTAATCTCAAGAGAGTGAGGGCTTAATACCTCACTGAAGATGGCGGGGCATGGAGGGAGGGAGTGTCTGAATGTGTTTGTCTCCGCAGACTTGGAGAGAGGATACCTTACTTGTGACTGAAGAGCAGCATTTGGATTCTGACCTGTGATTCTATTTTGTACAGAAGTAATGATAATAATGACGACGACTGGCATTGATGCCTTGCTTTAAGGTTGGCAGCGTGCTTTACATACTCTGTCTCATCTAATCCTCATTAAACACTGGGAGGTAGGGGCGCTATTATTGCCCCTGTTTCATTTGGGGAAACAGAATCCCCAGACTCGCGGACAGAATTCAAACTCGGGTCTTTCTGACTGCCATGTTCAGCACGCTGTCCATTGCAGCACACTGCCCCTTGGGAAGAGAGTAATCTGTCGGTCAGAAAATCAGAAGTGGACAAAACCGAGATGAGCTGTTTATTGTGACTTTAACCCCTTGCTCTTTGTGTCCCTCAGGGCTAATTTTTATAGAAGATTCAAAGCCTTCCTGTTACCTCTTCTGCCTCCGTGACTTTGAAAGGCTCCCATTCATCAGTAACCTTTTTCATGGGTAGCTTGTGAATGTAGTCACAGTCAGAATACCAGTTCCGATGGTATATTGGGAAGCTGTTTTGGAACAATGCTCTCTCCTCTGTGAAGATGGTGATTTATTGTATAAAGAGAGAAAGAGAGAGAGAGAGAGAGAGAGAGAGAGAGCAGAGACAGAGAGACAAAGGGAGGGAAGAAGGAAGGAATGGAGGAAGGAAGGAAGGAGGGAAGGAAGAAAGGAGGAAAGGAAGTTTCATATGAGGATTTCATATTCTTACATTTTTTTCATTCCCAATGCTGATTAGCAAGGCTTTTTTATTAATAAAGGTAGCCAAGAAACCTGCTTGCATTGTGCACTCAAAAAATGAAAATAGTTGGCAACGCTATCAGGTTTTGCAATCTGCAAAGTGTGTCATATGCAATGCATCATGGGAGCCCATGGCACCCTGGTGAGAGAGGTTTATTGTACAGGTGAGGAAACTGAGGCACAGAAAGGTTAATTCACCTGCCCATGCTTACACAGCCAGTGTCAGGTAGGATCTCAATGCAAGAGTCTTTGGTCACAGAACACCACACTGCCTTCTGTCTTACCCCTTTGTCTCCTGGTTAGCTGTACTTCAAATAGTATTTCCTTTGTCCTACATAGAGTTGGGCATCAGCTCTTCTGCACCTTTTGTTGGTTTTTTTTTTTTTTTTCATTTATAACAGATGTATACCCTCCTTCTGTTGTGTGTGTCTGGGGGCAAGGCTGGGGTGTGGTGGAGAGAGTGTTGTGAATCTTTCTGTTTGCTTCCTGACGCCAGAGAGAGAAGATATTTTCAGTAACGTTTCAGTCTCTGTGCCTTATCTGATTGGTTGATTCCATCTCACATTTATGTTTCAGCTGGTAGACATTAATGGGGTTTTGGGTGTTATTACTGTGGAAGGTTGTGTTTTGTGGGGTGGGGGCATGATGAAACTATTTCTTGTGAACAGAAATAGTTTAGCATGTTCTGATATTCTGACTAAGTCTAAATCACTCTTTGTTGTATATCACATCACTCTGAGCCTGTTGATGCCTGTAGGCTCTCCAGGGCGTATGAAAATGAGGCCTTGGGCTTTTGTGGCAGTGCAGTGTGGAGGGCTTATCATAACTTGTGTGTTTGCATGACTCTAAAAGTTCTCTTCCCCGCTCCACATTCTCTTTTCTTGAAGAAAAAGAAAGCTCATTCATGTGGCATGAGGTGTGTGGAAAGAATACATGAAACCTCAGGGGAGTGATGGAAATGCTCCTGCGAAACAGATGTCATTGGGATTTCTTCTGTGGTTTCCTTGTAGGTCTGATGTTGTGGTTCTCTGTTTTTCAATCGCTAATCCCAACTCCCTAAATCACGTGAAAACCATGTGGTATCAAGAGATCAAGCACTTCTGCCCTCGCACCCCAGTCATTCTCGTTGGCTGCCAACTTGACCTCCGCTATGCCGACCTCGAAGCCGTCAATCGAGCCCGACGCCCATTAGCCAGGTAAGGGCCAGCATGCCTAGCAGCCAAGGCTTTCTATCCTTATTTGGAGAAGATGATGGTACTGGCCTCTCCTCATTAGCTGGATGCGGGCTTTAGATTAGGTTTCCAGTAGGAGAAAAGAGAGTGTTCAGTGGATCATCCAGACTCCTGCTGCTTCTCTTGTGACAATGGCATACTCATCATCATCATCATCTTCACTATCATTATTATAGCTAGCATTTTTATACAGTCCCTACTATGTGTCAGGTATTTTGATAAGTTCTTTACAAACATTATCTCATTTAACCCCCAATCCTGAGAGGCAGACACTATTATTGTCACACCCATTTTACAGATGGGGAAACTGAGGCAAACAGGTCAAGTGACTTGCTCAGAGACACAGCTAATAGGTGTCTAAGATGAGACTTGAATTCAGGTCTTCCTGACTCTAGACCTGGTGCTCTACCCACTGCTCCACCTGGTGGCCTCTTTACAAGGTGGCTTGCCAGCTGAGCTCAGGCAATGGAACATATGGTTTATTGTGTTTTCTCCTATAAAAACATAATGGATCCCCTGGAGGACGATGAGGGTTTGGCCTTCTTAGCACAATGATGTCACTGACCAATCAGTTCAGATAGAGAGCCCAGAAATCTATGTATCTATGACACTTAAAGATACCTTGTTAGAGGTGCCTGCATTTCCTGGGTGTGGTTACTGGCAGTAGCTGTCAGGCTAGTATTACTTAGCCTTGACTTTCAATTTCTTTCTTTCTATAACTGTAGAGGGAAGGAAGGAGAATGCTGACTAAAAAAATTTTATAGGAACTATTCACGAAAATGCTACAAAATGAAAATTTATTACAAGATTTTTTTTTTTTGCCCTTTGGGTATAAATATGATAACAGCCCATATGTCTTGGAAATATGCCTTTGTTTTATTAAAATTGAGACTTATAGAAGGGGAAAAAGAAAGAAGCAAAAAAGAATGAAAGGAGGGTCATTCACGTATTTTTTAATGCCCACACAAGATGGCAGGCCACAAGGGAATGCAGATGAATAGGATACCTTTGAAAGTTACACACTGAATTTATTCTACATTTTAAAAGAAAAACAAGCCATACATAATTGAGATTAACAGTGCCATAGACAATCCTCTTTTTCTGTTCTACAGTGGATATATAAATGCTCGTTTTACTTGGTATTTATGAAGTTCAGAATAAAATAACAAAAATTCAAAAAGAATTTTTTTCATAATTTCTAGAAAAGGAGCTTCACAGTTTTCCAATTGAAGGGCTGTCATTTTTTTTCCCAAAGGACAGTATTAAATTAAATTAATGTAAATTAAATTAAATTTTAAAAAAAAGACTCAGATCTTTTCTTTGCCCTTTGGAATCTTTGTCTATTTTTGTTGTTGTGTTTTTGCAACTGTAGGCAAATGTATAGTAATCCCAACCATTAGCTGAAGGCTCTAGCTTCACCAAACATTAGTAGAAATTTATTTATTAAGTTCTTCTGTGTATTTTTTTTCTTTCTGGAAACTCTCTGCATGAACTTGATTCCAAGGAAACATATATAGACAACACCCCACATACACACACGTGTGCACATGTGTTCCTTGCCTCCATATGGTTTCACACATCTTTTATTCTAAGCTCGACTATATAAAAAAACACCAAAATGCCTCAATGATAAATCGAATCAAGTATGAATTATGATCTTATAGCTATGAATAGTTTTCATTTGACATTTTCAAAATGTGCCAAAATGTATGTTAAATATTACATTACCAATTGCACTCGCTTCTGACTTGAGAAAGGCAAAATATCACCAGATCATGTGATGTTGAGCTGGAAGGGAACAGCTTGGTCCACATTTATGGCTCCTCTTGTGAGCTGATCAACAGTCATTAAACATGTCTTTATAATCAACAGTCAACAAGCTTTAATTAAAGGCCTACAATGTCCCAGGCACTGGGCTAACCACTGGAGAGAAAAAGAAAATCAAAAACAGGGTCTTGGACCCCAAGGAGCTCCAATCTAATGACAGGAATATTCTGAAAGACTGGTAAGATTCTTGGTCATCTGCTCCTGTCTTTGATAATTCTCAGAAACACAGCCATGGCAACAAATAATGCTTTTAATAATAAATCTGGTGCTTTGCATCCTTAGGTTTTTGTGCCCTTGAAAGTACTTTGATATGGACGATCTCCTTTGGTTCTCATCACACACAGATCCTTGTTTGTCCTTTGTTCTCAAAGAGGACCATGACATCGTGACTTGTAAGCGAATTAGATTTAAGTGAGGTAGGACCGAACAAAGTCACCAGCCTCACTCCCTTCTCCAGAGCCATCTGGGTCCAATGGCAAGATATAGATCAGGATGACTAGAGATGGCCCAGGATACAGAGGGAGACCCTAGAGAATAAAAGAAGAGTCTGTCCATACTCTACCTTGGTCAGACCACCTCTGGAGTTTAGTGCTTAGGAAGGACTTAGGCAAGTTGGGGAGAATTCATACGTTCACAAGAGGGCCCTGAGGCTAGTGAACAGCCCCTAGATCATGAACATCCGTTGAAGGAACTAGGGGAACTCTGAAGAAGAGAAAACTTGGATTGGGCTCTTTAGTGAAGATGTCATATGGAGAAGGGCTTAGCTTCGCCCTGTTAGGTCTCAAAGAGCAGAAGTTGGAATAGTGTTTGAAAATGCTGAGAGGTATTTACGACTTCCTCATAAGGAGAACTCTCTCCTCCAAAGTGGAATGGGCCGCCTTGGAAAGGAACAAGTTCTTTTTCATTGAGGCCTTTAAGGAGAAGCTGGATAAATATTTGAGTGTGTTGAAGTCAGTGTTACTTCCTGATAGGAGTTGAGCTCGATGGCCAGGAAGGTCCCCATCCAGTTCTGTAATTATGTCATCCTTTGTTTATCCTCAAATTGCCATGTGCATAATGACCACAACAATTTAAATAGAAAGACCAGCTATCACAAAGCAATCCAAAGTGAGTGTGGCCAAATTGCAAAGTCTAACTCTGGCCCCAAGAAGAGCGATGAGGAGGCATCTCTAAGCCACTCCTTTGCAGGGGTGGGAGATCGGGGGTGATAGATACGGTGGGGCTGCGGGTGGGAATGTGAAACATTGCATGTCTGATCAATTTTGACAATTATTTTCTCCTCTTTTTCTTTAAAAAAATATATTCTTTGTTTTTTGGGATGGCTTCCTGGGAAGAGGAGAAATTTAGGTGATGTCAAAATAGATTATATCAATCAAAAAAAATTTTTAATTACACATGAGAAAACTTTGGCTCTGGGAGATTAAGTCATTTATGTACTGGAAGCCATGTGGCATTGTGGGAGAAAAAGCAATGAATATGGTATTAAAGGACCCAGATTTGAGTCACAACTCTGCCATTTGCCATGTGACCTTGGGTAACTCCCATCACTTTTCTGAGTTTCAATCTCCTTTTCCAGAAAATAGAAATAATAATAATAATACTTGTCCTACTTATCCCATAGAATTTTTATGAAGATAAGATACGGTATGAAAAAGTTGTTTATAAGCTATAAAGTACAGCAGCCACAGAGTTCCCAAATTTAGGAGAAGGAAGAGACCATCTGGTGTCAACCCCTACATGGAAGGACTCACTAGTGTATGATAAAGGGCTATACAGCTTTCACAGCTTCAGAGTGCAGTGAGACTTTTAGACACCCCATACATATATGTAGTGTATGTGTGTAGCTACACAGTTTTAGTTATGTGAAGGTATCATAGACATAAACCAATAAATGTTTATGGAGAACTCACAGGATGTAAAGAACAATGCACAGACCTTACCTGCAAGCAAATTGTGCTCCAAATAGGGAGTCAAGGTATAAATACTTAGGTTCCCTCTTTGGCCCTTCCCAAAGAGGGGCCATCCAAAACCCATCCAGGCTGCTTGACCACATACAGAGATCCATTAAGAGATGGGAGTCAACAGCACTATTTCACCCATGAGATGGAAGATGGCCAGGCCTTACTGTGTACTCTCTGTGCTATGGAAGCCCAGCCTCTGACTTAAGATAGAGTCTGAGGATCTTTCCCTCCCATCCTCTCCGGATGCCAAGGCCTGTCCATCTATCTGTCAGTGAACTTCTTTTTTTGTTTTGTATTGTGTTGTGTTGTATTGTATTTTGTATTGTCTCTAATTAAAGTGTAAGATCCTTGAAAGCAAAGACTTTTTCTGTTTGTATCCCCTGAGCTTAGCATGTTGCTTGGCATGTAGTAAGGACTTAATAAAAACTTTTTCACTCATCCCTTAATGTAACATTAAATAGTAAAACCAGTTAGATTACTAGATGATGTAAGTGTATCCCAGCTGATCACTTGAAAACAAGCTATTAGGTAAAACCATGTTATAGGGGCAGTTAGTGCCCTAGTGGATAGGAGATACATTCTCCAACTCTCTCTTTTTGTGTGCATTTGTATCCCCAGAGCACAGGACAGTGCCTGACACATAGTAAAGCTCATAATACAGCTAGGTCCTGATTAGTATAAATATTGAATCATGTGAAGGGGTCATATTATTCAAATTCACTATTCAAAGTTAAAATCTTATGTAAAATATGGTAATTGCTTCCAAATGGTTGGAAATATGCCATGAGAATCCAACTAATGAGACCATTTCACATAAAGTATTGTTTATGCTAGCCAAGGCTTGGTTGTAAATTCCTGTTGACTTGATTTACTAACGATCAAAATTCAGACTATATAATGACTTTAAAATGGACTTTCCAGGGCTATATGAAAAAAAAAATGGTTCTATCACTGCCTAGTATAATGCTTGGGTTGCTCTGATTACTCTTCTTTTTTTTAATGAAGTTATTTACGCCATTTCAAATTTCTGTTTCAGGCCTATAAAGCGAGGAGACATTTTGCCACCAGAAAGAGGCCGAGAAGTTGCCAAGGAGCTTGGAATCCCGTATTATGAAACAAGTGTGTTTGACCAGTTTGGGATTAAGGATGTGTTCGACAATGCAATTCGAGCAGCACTGATTTCCCGAAGACACCTGCAGTTCTGGAAATCTCACTTGAAGAAGGTCCAGAAACCTTTACTTCAGGCACCATTTCTACCTCCTAAAGCACCTCCACCAGTTATCAAAATCCCAGAGTGTCCCACCACGGGCATGAACGAAGCTGCCTATTTATTAGACAATCCGCTGTGTGCCGATGTCATGTTTGTCCTTCAGGATGAGAAGCATATTTTTGCACACAAGATTTATCTTGCTACCTCCTCTTCCAAATTTTATGATCTTTTTTTAATGGAATGTGAAGAGTCTCCCAGTTTCATTGAAGGCACTTGTCAAAAAGAAAAGCCCAGTCGGGACTTTCCAACAAGGACTTTGAGTCTTGATACTGATGAAGAAAGTGTGGACTCTGCCTCAATCCCTTTAGCTTCTGAAGGCCAGACATCCCAAAGTGAGGGTGTGTTGAAAGAGCCAGAATTGGGAGCTGGGGACCTCCCTCCAACCACCAGAGACTTATCCACATGGAGCAAAGGGTTCATTGACATGCACAAAGAAATGCTAATCAACCCTGTTTCAAATAGAGTAGGTTTTGTGACGGTGGTCAGGATGGACTCTTCCCTTCAGTTGGGTCCCTTTAGGACCCTGCTTCGGTTTCTTTATACGGGGCAATTAGACAAAAAAGAAAAGGATCTAATGAGACTGGCTCAGATTGCGGAGATCCTAGAAGTATTTGATTTGCGAATGATGGTGGAAAACATAATGAACAAAGAGGCCTTCATGAACCAGGAGATCACTAAGGCATTCCATGTCAGGAAGGCCAACCGGATCAAGGAATGCCTTAGCAAGGGGACATTTTCAGGTGAGTGGATCCAGTGATAATCCAAGTAGTTGTCTCATGGATTCCTTTTTATGTTTTCATAAGACAATGGCATAGACAAGAAAGATATTGAGAAAATGAGTTCCATTATGGGAGGTATGTATACTAATCAATCCTATTACTCAAAATTCACCCCTAAAATCTTACTCTTTCTACTTCAGCTACAGCTGTGCCCTCTCACGACTTACATTTACCAGGAATGGAAGCCCAGTGGTGCTCGTAACTTTGAGGTGGCACTCGACAAAGCTGTTGCTGTCACTCTCCCATGCCCTGTGTTACCTCCCTCACTTTATTCCTTTTCAGCTTTCCTTTCCTTCTCTTCCTGGCCTGGCTTTCTCACTTTACTCTTCTCACTTTTTTTCTCCCCTACTTATGCCTTAGACCCTCTGTTGGTACCGTGGCACCTTCTGGTGGTGCTCAGTGACTTGTTGACCCTTTAAGGATAGAGTATTTGGTATTTTTTTACTTCATTATCGTTTTCATACTGTTTTACACATCGATTTGAGTGCCTGCCCTTGTAGAGTAGAGGTCAGAGTTCCTTATTTTATTACTTGCTTCACTATCTCTCCTCACGATGTACATCAGGACGTGTTGGTCGGATGAATTTTATTTTTGATGAGTATAATAGCTCATTGAGCAATGCATCCCAGTTTTTGGCCAGAAGAGTGGACCGTAGCCTCACAAGTTAACATGGACCAATAACTTTAAAGAAAAAAATAAAACATTCAGTGGAGAGAAACCAAATGTATTGAACTTATCCCCTTATTTTCTGTTCACACTTTTGGTTCTGATGGAAATCTGTATTCATAGGCAAAACCCAATTATATTTTTAGCCATTGATCACTTGGCCGTCCTAGCATTTTTGTCTTTAATCAACCCCAGCGAAAGGGGACTTGGAATAGAATCAGCAAATGTGGCAGGCAGCCTGGTGTGGTGGTCCAAGGGCTGTATTTAGAATGAGAAGACTACAAATCCTGGTTTTGCCACTTACTACCTCTTTGACCCGAGGCAAGATCTTACCCTCTCGGGTCTCTGTTTACTTTTCTACAGAATGAGGGCATTTTTCTAGATGACCTTGAAGGTCTTTCCCAGCTCTAAACCTCTGGATTTGTGATCCTACAGTAGGGATAGCAAAGCCATCACAGGTTGGGGAAAGGGTTGTTGAACCCAACACCTCTTGCTTAAGCTGTCCATCGATAAAGTGTACTTAGGACTCTGTTTCTTCATTCCCAAAGCAGATGTGACGTTTAAGTTGGATGATGGGGTCATAAATGCCCACAAACCACTGCTTATCTGTAGCTGCGACTGGATGGCCGCCATGTTTGGAGGATCATTTGTGGAAAGCTCCAATAGTGAGGTATATATCTATTTTAAAAGAAAAATGTTTATTGTAATTTCTTTACAAGTTATAGGAGGATGGGAGGACTGGATACCACACCATACCAGGATTGGTCAAAGAAAATGGGAATGTTTAACTGAGAGAAGAAAGACTTGGGTGTGGGGTGATGGGGAGGATACTTCCTTTATTTCAAGTTTGAAAGACCATCACATGGAAGAGGGATTAGACTTTGGCACTTCAAAAATGCTTGCTGACCTGACAACCCCCCACCCCCCAAAAAATACAACCCTTTTCAAAGTAAGGAGAAACCAGGCACCAGTATACACGGCTATTTGACTAAGCTGAGGAGGGGAGGGGCAGAAGGGAAGGAGATGAGATGGCCTCTAAGATTCTGTCCAGCTCTAAATCTCTGAACCCTGAATCTGTGAACAGATTAATTTATGCCAAAACAAGAAGGCAGCACACAGAACAGAAAGTGTTTCCGTGCTTCCGTTACTGAAAAGTCTGGGCCTGCCAGTTGGGTCAGAGCAGCCAGCCTCCAGAAGCTGCCAAGGAGAGTAAGCAGGGGCCCAAGATGGTCAAGGTCAAGCACGTCGTGAGGAAGGAATGCCGTCAGAGCTGACTTCACAAAGGCTAATCCGTTTTATCCCTTCCCAGAACAGAAGCAGATAGTCCTCAGATTAAGATGATGGGAAATAGGACCAAAACAAAGATTTAACCAAGGAGATAGAGTCCAATTGTATGTGTTTGTCGACTAGTTAGTGTTTTCCTCCCCAATGATGATGATAAGAATAATAATAACAACAACAGATGTATAGAGTGCTTTAACCTTTGCAAAGTGTTTTATATCTGTTTTCTTATTTCTGTTCTTAACAATCTTGTAGGGTAGGTCCTGTGCACAGCATTATCCCCATTCTATAGATGGAGAAACTGAGACATGGGGTAATTAAGTGGCCTACTTCTAGTCACCCAACTAGGAAGAATCACAGATGAGGTTCAAGCTCAGGGTTTTCTTGACTCCAGGCATAACCCTCTTGACCATGCAGAGACCACACCATGAAAACACGAAACCTCCAAACTCCCACAGCTAGCACACAGTCATGTATTCACCTATCACCTCAAGGGCAGGGCAGATTGAATCGTATATGTTCAGTGACTGTGATGCATTTCCTTTGCTTACCACAGTGACTTCTAATCTTTATGTAGCAGTGTTTCTCCCCCATATCAAAAAATTGTGCCACACCCTCCACGTGCACACGTGTGCTCACACACATAGACAACACACACTTTTTATAACCCAGTCTATGTTGGTGATGGAGAGAGAACACGCACACAGGCGCACACACACATTCCAATGTGATTTTATTCCCACATCATCACTATCACTTTTGTTGCTTTTTGACTAGAACTTTGTTTTCTCACGAAAAAAGTGGATTGTTTATGTGGAAGTTGGGTCAGGCAATATCTAGTAACTTTGACCATTGTTCTGCCGCTGCCCTTCCCCTAAGGTCTCACGTCCTCTAAGGGTTCATGCCTCACAATTCAGAAAATTCTGGCTTATTAAGAATGTCCGCATTCCATTTTCCTCTCTTACCTTCTGGATCTCCTTCTCCCTTCTTCCTTCCTGGTTCCCTTGTACTGGTCCCATTGACTCCATCCCCTCAGCAGAGTTTAAGGACATGAGGGCTATAGTGTGGAGAGGTTGAGTGAGGAGAATCTTTAAGTCTAATCCTTCCTGCAACATCTTGCTTCCAAAGGATTATTGCTGTTTGCCAATGACATATTAGTGTACTTAGAAAACCTCAGAGAATCAGTAAATCAGTAGACAATCCATAGATTCAGTCCACTCTAAAAATAATAACCACCTCATTTCCATTTTGTGTATACTTCTGTATCTATGTACAAACGTGTCCTCCAATGAAATGCATGTTCTTTGAGAGTAAGGGATTGTTTCACTTCTGTTTTTATATACATATACCTGACACATAGGAGACCCTTAGTAATGCTTATTGATTGATTGATTGGTTGGTTGATTCACCTGAGTAGCAAAATACAAAATAAACACACAAAAAATCAATACAGAACTAAAAAAAACCAGGAGTAAGTAATAATATTAGAAATTCCATTCAAAATAATTGCAAAATGAACAAAACATCAAGGACAAGATATACTGAGGACTCATGTAGACACAGCTACCAAAGACACTTCACTGAAAGAGAGGAAGACATAAATGGAGAGCTACTTAGTGTTCATTGTTGGGTCATGCCAACTTAGTAAAAATGACTAAATAATACTAAATACTAAATAATTGAAAGATTTAATGCTATACCAACCAAACTACCCAGGAAATATTTGCTAGGACTAGATTGCATACTAAGAATTGGAGCCCTGACTCACTGGAAAGGAGCAGGTATATGTGTTAAAGGTGAAGATTCTATTTTCAGAGAAGAAAGGGAAGGCAGAGCAGAGCAGTCACTAAAGGACTCACTGATTGATTGAGGGTAGTGAGTCAAGCTGTGGGCTTATCCTTCATCCCTAATTGTTTTTTTTTCCCAGAATTTCCTGGTGAGGCTCCAGTTTTTACAAACAATTAAGAATCTCTTTTTCTGTAGCATTATCAGAAATGATATTAGGTTAACCTCATACTAAATGGAAAAAGAATGTCCTTGTTGGTATGCTTTTAAGGTTTTTTTTAATTGTTTAATACCTTGGAAGATGTTGTATTTCACTTATATTTTTCTTATTACTTTTAATGTAGCAGTAAGCATAATTCTCTCCCCAGAAGCACTCAGCATGGGGTTCATTAAAAATACATACCCAGATTGTAGTAAACAATGCTCCGGAGGAGAGTGCTTGCTCACTCACGTGAGACCATTTCTGATTATGAGCCTAATAGTCTGAGCTGATCTTTGCAATTAAAATGATAAACCAACAAAACTTGAATATGCAAAATACGATACGATCTTAACATGTGATACATAATCTCCTTTTCTTCCCTTTTGTGGTCTTAAAATTTTAATGCTTTTAATCATTTTCCCTGTGACCTTTCTCTTATTAAAAAAAAAAGACAAGGAACACACAGCTTATGTGACATTGCACACCCACAGCCCCCCCATACACCAGGGAAAGGGGGAAAGGAGGCACAGGAATCCTGGAGAATATTTATCCTTTAAAAAAAAAAAAGACTGCTCCCTTCATTCAGTAGAATGCATATTTAAAAAATCCAATTCTTGGATAAGTATTTGACTCCTTCTCAACTTATTCCTTAAAAGGTATTTTTAAAAAATACCTGCTTGGGGCTTTTAAAGTTAATTCTGAAGTTTGGAACCAGAGCAAGAGCCTTGGATAATTCAGTCCTGGGAAGGAAATGAGTTCCATGGCGAATTCAGTTTTTCTCACTTGCAGCAGCGGGCCACACATCCTGCCTGCCGCCTCTGAGGAAGATACTGGTGCTTACCATGGCAGAAACTAAGTCACTAAGGAGAATAGGTTCATGTGGAGCCCAAAGGAAAGGACAGGTCACGGGCCCAGGCGGACGGACGTCAGCGCCCAGCGGGGGCCAGGGGAGCACAGGGCAGCACCACTTGCTGGTGTCTGTCATCACGTGCTGGCTGGAATGATTGGTTTTAGTCTGTAAGGTGGGGAGAGAAGGGAGAGCAGGCTGAGGTAATTTTAGCATCTTCTTTATGATGGACACATTTACTTTATTTTTCTTGGAGAAATGTCCCCGGATACTCTCCTAACAAAAACATACAAAGCGGGGTTGAAGACACAACATTTGAAAGATCGCTTCCCCAGCTGGGTTGCCTTGGGAGGTGGCTGGTTCTGCTGTCCTGCAGGACAACTGCAGCAGCGTGCTGATGGGAAGATGCTCAAAAGGGCGGTGGAGGGCCTGGGTTCGAATTCCAGCTCTTTCCGCCAATGTGATCTCGAGCCCATCCCTTCCCTCTCTGTTTAGCTATCAGGAATGGGACTGAGTGACCTCTCAGAAGTGCTGATTCACCCCCAAAGTTCGGCTCATGGACACAAAATGAGAGCTGAAATGTGAAGGGGGTTGTTTCTGCAGTTAAGCTTGATGGAGTTCCATTGTTTCATATCCCTTTTGCTGGAACATGGCGGGCACTTAATGAAAGTCTCATGACTGACTGAGGCTCATGGGTTTGTAGAGCTGGAAGGGACGGTTCTCAACCTGTGGGTTATGTTCAATTTAAATACATCCTGCATGTCAGATATTTACATTACGATTCATAACAGTAGCAAAATTACAGTTATGAAGTAGCAACGAAAATAATTTTATGGGGGTCACCACAGCGTGAGGAACTGTATTAAAGGGCCATGGCATTAGGAAGGTTGAGAACCACTGCTCTAGGCCATCTAGTTGATTTCCCTCTCCCATTTTGCAAAGGAGAAAATTGAATCTGAGCCATGTCAAGTAACATGTCCAAGGTCACACAGATTGTAAGTAAAAGAATGAGGATTTGAACCTGGGTCTTCAGACTCCAGATTTAGAATCAGAGATTCCTAGATCTGGAGCTGGAGAGGACCTCAGAGGCCAGTGAATCCAACCCTTCTCATTTTATAGAAGAAATTCAAGGTCATGCATCTGAGATGAGATCTGAATGTGGGTCTTCTGATGCCAGAGCCCGTTTTCCACTGTGTTATTATTCCCTCCGGGTATCGTTTTCCTCTCTTGTAAAATGAAGGGAATTCGGTCTGTTCCTGCTTTGGCCACAGCACTTGTCCCCAGGGTCGCTGTCCGTTTGCATGAGACGATGTCTCATCTTTAAAAAATCACAATAATAATTAATAACAAAAATTTAAGACTTCAGGATTTGCCAGCAGATGCTTGGGCCTTGCTGTGACTCAAGACCCAAGCCGAGCGGGCCCCACTGCAGAAGGACAGCCTCAGCCTCTGCCTTGTCTTTGCAGGTAACCCTGCCCAGTATCAACAAGCAGTCAATGCAGGCCGTGCTGGATTACCTGTACACCAAGCAGCTGTCCTCCTGCTTGGACCTGGACACACTTGAATTAATTGCCTTGGCAAACAGATTCTGCCTGCCACACTTGGTCGCTCTGGCAGGTGAGCGTCCCACTTCTCCAGGGCGGGGCAGGGTGGGGCACCCAGAGTAGCTTGACTCTATTTCAGTCCCTACTGTAGTGCTCTCGACATGTGATACAGTCTTCGTTCCTCCCTTTTCCTGGTCTTAACGTTTCAGTGCCTTTAAGCATTTTCCATGTGACCTTTCTATCAAACAAAAAAAAGCCAAGGAACACACAGCGCATGTGACATGGCACACCCACAGTCCCCCACCACACGGGGAAAGGAGGGAATGTTTATCTTCAGTTTTTAATGCTCCTTCTTCATTAGAATGCACATTTAAAAAACCCAATTCCTAGATAAGTATTTGACCCCCTCTTGACTTTTTCCCTAAAAGGTGCTGTAGTAGGGATTGAAACAGTCAGGGACCGCACATAACTTGCTGGCCCCAGAATGGCCTTTCCCCAGCAGGCCCAGAAGCAGACCCTACTGATATGCCCAGTGTATATGCCAGGATGCTTCTGGGCCTGGAAGCTTGTCCTACAGGTGGCCCTGATGTCTGCAAGCTCAGTCTGATTGAGCCCAGGCCCATCAAGAGCTCAGGGTTTTTAGTGAAGGGTCAAGTAGGTTTATCAGCAAATTTGCCCCAGAGGAATGAATTGTTCAGCCACATCAGCCCCCCAAAACCAGATAATCTAACAAGTTAAAGAGGGTCTGAGTGGTCTATGGGAGAACAAACGGATACAAAATGTAGCTGGAATGTGGGGTTAGAGAATGAATTAGAGTGTTTATGTGGTTGTGGAATGTGGAGCGGATTCCTTATGGGTATGGGCTGAATTGCTCCTGGGCTCATGGAATGTGGGTTGGATTGCTGATGGAGCCACAAATGTTGAGAGAAATTCTATTAAACAAATCTTTTTTTTTTTTTATTTGCTCATTTACTTTTTATTCACAAGATTCAGTTCCACAATCACTTGAGTTTCAGATTTTCTCCCCTCCCTTCCCCCCCCCCCCCCCGCCATGGTGGCGTGCAATCGTGTATAGGATCTGCAAATACTTTCACATTGTACAATAGTTTGGTCATATAGAAGGGCTGTAACCAATGAGTGATAACAAATCTTGATTAAACATCTATTTATCGGGTACTGTCAGGTATTGGGGCACCCAGGTAGCACAGTGGATAGGACTCTGGGTCCTGGAAAGACTCATCTTCCTGAGTTCAAAGCCAGCCTCAGATACTTGTCGACTGGGTGACCCTGGGCAAGTCACTTTAACCCTGTTTGCCTCAGTTTCCTTATCTGTAAAATGAGATGGAGAAGGAAATGGCAAACCACTCCAATAGTATCTTTGCTAAGGAAACCCCAGATGGGGTCACAGAGAGCCAGACATGACTGAACAACGATTAACAACAGTAACGGCAAAATGCCAGGTCTGGGCATACAAGTCATCCCTTCAGTCAACAAGCATGTATTAAAATACCTACTGTGTGCCAGACGCTGTTCTGGGTACCAGGCATATAAAATAATCAATCCAGAAGCATTTATTAAGTGCCTACTGGGTGCCTGCTGCGCTTGACACTGAAGATACAGATTCGAAAATAAACATGGTATTTGTTCTCATGGACCTTAAACAAAAATGAAACAGTCCCTGCCCTGAAGTCAGCTTGGGAAGTATATGTTTCCAGTTAAGTAAATAGGAGGCAATTTGAGGATGAATAAGAAAGTGTGGTGTCATCAGCTTGAGTAAACATATATTAATTACCTATTGTGTACATAGCTCTAAAATAGAGTCTGAGGGGAAATTAGATGAGGCATGACCCCAGCCCTCCTGGAACTTAAAAGAAGGGTTTGTTTGGTTTTTTTGACTACCCCTAAGATTCTGTTGGTGTAGAGAATTCTACATGAGTAAACTCCATCCACCAGTGGAGATCGCCACCTCCTGCTCTGTAATTTACAGACTAGAGTTGCCTTGGAGCACCAAGAAATAAAGTGAGATGGCCAGGGTCACCCCGGGTCAGAGGTAGGCCCTGAGCCCAGGCCTTCCTGCCCCTTTGTCAGGGCTGTGTACATTAAGCTACATTGCCTCTCCCAAGAAACTCTAATGCCCAATAGAATGTCAGTATATAGAGAGTTGTCAAATGCCACGTGAAAAGGGAGGTCATTACAGCTAGGGGAGGCGTCTCCAAGCAGTCTTCACTGACTGGGGTTTCAAAGGATGCACGAGTCCTCAGCAAACAAAGACCAAGAGCCTTCCAGAAAGAGAAGATAAGGTGTGAGCAAAGCCATGGAGGTGGGATGTTCAGGGAAGAAAGGGCTGCCTGCTTGGGTTGGAGCCCAGTGGTGATGAACCCAGCAAGGACCTCCAAGGTTGTCTAGACCAACTCGTTCATTTTACAGATGAGGAAACTGAGGCAAACAGTCACGCAACTAGTTAGTGTCTGAGGCCACTTTTGAACTCAGGAAGATGAGTCTTTGCAGGCTCTAGTCTTGCCCAAAATGGTGTCAGAGATGGGATCAGAACTAGTGTTCTTATCATTGTCCTTTCCTGCTTCCAGTCAGGGCCACTGGAGGTAATTGCTCTGGAGTAGTCTAACAAGATCTGTGCAGAAGAAAGAGGCCTCTGCCCCATGAAGGGTGGGTTGGAGGGGTAACTTTCAGAGGAGAGAGAGGGAGTTTTGTAGTAGCCGTGGTTGAGGGGCAAAGGTACCGATCTCTAGAAATATTACAGAAGGAAAAAAAGCTTAAATCTGGCCCCAAATGACCACCCATCTCAGCCTTCCAGCCATTACCAGGACATGCCATGAGGATGACAAGTTTGTATATAGTAAGTGCTCAGTAAATATTCGTGGAATTGACCTGGCTTAATTCAAACCCAGCCCTGAAGGAAAACTTCTTCTCAAGGAGCCAACTGTAAGCAGAATGGAAGAAATATTTGCCAAAACAAGCTAAGTAGCGAGAGCAAAAAGGAAACAAAATGAGGAGGTGGCCAGGAGCCTCCCAGTCCCCACGCTCTGCTGTGGATTAACTCTCCTCGCCTCTGTATTGTCTGTAGGGGCCACGAATACCTTCATCTCTCTCAACAACATAATACTGGTAAATGTTTGTTGAGGCCCAAGACAAGAAAGCCTGGTGATGTGGAAGAGAAGAGACTGCAATGTCTGGATAGAGGGAAATTCACTCCACGAATAAGAGGGAAATTTAGAACCAAGAAAAGCCCATGCTTTTCAGGCAGAAGTTCTTGGCCTTCTCATGTGCCTTGGATCCCTCTGGCTGTCTGGTGAGCCCGATGGATCCTCTCCTCACTAAATGCATACAGAAAAATAACTAGGATTAACAAAGGAGGTGATGAAATATGACTATTAATGAAAACAATGTTTTTAAGTTACCCAAGTTAAGAATCGTTGGTTTAAAGAAATGGAAGGAAAGGAGACATTCCAAGCCAAAATGGGGCAAAGACTGGAACTGAGACAAAATTCTAGGTTTTTAAACGCTGAGCAACACAATGTAAATTCTGCTTCTGGATGGTCCCAGGGAGCACCAGCTCTCTCTTCCTGGTGACTAAAGGTCTCACTGATCTTTATGAAACAAGAGGCTTTGTATTTGGTTAATTAACTTTTCCAGCCTTTAGGACAGGTCTAGGCAGCCCTATACCTCTCCCCCTTAAAAAACACCCACCTTTCCTTGGAGGGCCCCTCCATTCTTCACTTCACCTTTCTGCCACCTAAGAGTCATAGTTCTGTCTTTGCTTATCTTTACCCCAAAATCCAATAAGTTGCCGTCTTTTCAAATTCATTTTAACCACTCTTTTGGGGGCCTCATCACCTTTTGCTGGGACTCCTTAAATAGCTGCCTGACTGACCTGCAGTCTCCCTCCTCTACACACAGTCAGCAAATGGATCTAAGTACAAGTCAGACCTTGTTATGCCTGTGCCCAAGAGGCTTCACTGGATCCCCATTGCCCATTGGGTAAAAGATAAACTTCCGAATTTGGCATTATAAGCCCTCTGCCTCCTCATTTCTGCCTCTTGGAACCCCCAGTGTCTTTTAAGACTCACTTCGGGTGCCTCATCCTTTAAGATGCCTTTGCTGATCACCTGAGTTGATCACACACCCTGCCCAATCCTGGTCAACTTCTTAATGTCAGGTGCTGAACTTGGAGTCAGGAAGACCTGAATTCAAATTTACCTCCTATACTTACTAACTCTGTGACCCTGAGCAAGTCACTTACACTTTCTCAGCCTGTTTCCTTACCTGTAAAATGGGGAGACTGAACCAGTGACCCCTGGGATCCCTTTCAGCCTGAAATGTCTGAGCCTACGATCCCATGCCTCCAGGTCTATCATGGACTTTATGACTCTCTCAGATGCCAATCTATGTTAGTAGATGAAATTCTTCACTGGGAGCTGTCCAGACTGAAGCCACAAGTCCAGTGGGGGAGGGGGAATAACATGATCATCTTGTCCGGTGCCAGGAATGGAGAAGGGAGCATGACTTGGCAGCTGGCCGCTGGAGAGAGTGGAGGGTCCTCCAGCTGTTGGCTGTCACCCAGATGTCATACTACCCCTGCCACTACCGCGTGCCGTTGCTGCTACTCAGAAGAGGGCTTAGATCCTTAGTTGAGGCGAGTCATGGGCAAGCAATCGGATGTGGAACTGGCAGAGCCAAGTTTGAGCCTTTGCTTGAATGCTCCAGCTGGGTGACCATCAACAAGTCCCTTTGCCTCGCTGAGACTTGGTTTCCCAACCTGGAACATCTGCCTCACAGGACAAATGGGAGAATCAAATGAATTCAACCCTCTTACAAAGTGCTTACTGTGTATTAGGTGCTGAGGATACAATGACAGAAAATCACAGCTGAACAACCCCTGCCCTCAAGAAGTTTAGGTTCTGCGGAAGGAAAAAAAAACACTGTGCACAGATAATAATAAAGATGACAGTGATGTTTCTCCAGCGCCTACCCTGTGCCAGGCGCTGTGTGGACGGTCCTACCCGAGCCCTACGGCCACCCCAAGAGACAGTTGTGATTCCTCCCCATTCCAGCTATTATTGTCACTATTTATCTTTGCTTTGTGAACTTCTGTTCTACGTCCAAATTCTCTCCCTCCTCCACCCACTGGGAAGACCAGAAAAATAAAACCCATTATCAGTGTGAAGTATGATACTATGATACAGCTGAGGAAACTGAAGCAAATGGAGGGTAAGTGACTTGCCCAGGGTCTCCCGGCTACTAAGTAGATTCTCACTGGTGCAGCACTGTGCCTAATGCGCCACCTACAGGCCAAATGTACAATGTGCTTTGCAAACCTTGAAAGCTTTCTAGAGATGTTAGTGATTAATTATTATTGTTCCAAGCTGTGAATAGCACTCACCTGTCCCCACCTCCTCTTTCTCCCCCAGAGCAGCACGCGGTGCAGGAGCTGACCAAAGCAGCCATGAGTGGGATCGGCATCGATGGGGAAGTGCTATCCTACTTGGAGCTGGCCCAGGTTTGTCACTATCGGCTTTCCACCCTTCCCATGCCCTCCTCCAGTGGTCATGGTGTTCTTCCAACATTCTAACCCTGCATCTGACCAAATAAAGATGTCCCCAGAGGGTGGTGCCCTGTGTCTGCAGCATGGATCTGAACTTTATGACCCTGGGCACCCTCTTTACCTCAGTTTCCTCATCTACAAAATGATCTAGAGAAGGAACTGGCAAACCACTCTAGTATCTTTGTCAAGAAAACCCCAAATGGGGTCACAAAGAGTCAGAAATGACTGAACACCACCACCTGAGGAGAAATTTGAACTCCAGTCTTTCTGACATCAAGTTATGCCACTGAACCTCCAAACTGCATGTACAGGTCTTCACCACAAAAGTACAGGGCTAGCACACATGTATTCTGGCTCTCTTGTCCAGTTTGAAGTTTTTTACTGACAGAAATCCCAGACACCTAAAATGAAGCTGGGGAAGGTATGGATTGGAAGGACCTTCAAGATCCTCTCTCCTAACCCCCTCATGTCACAGATGAAGAAAGGAGGATGGGGTGGGAGGGGGAAGGAAAGGAAATGCATTTTCCCTGGGTCATATAGGTTGTAATCAGCAAGTCAGAACTAAAACATAGATCCTCCAGCCCCAGCCCCGGACCCCTTTGTCCCACACGTTTATGCTTCTCTTGGACAATCAGTCCAGTTTCTGGCTGCTTCCCCCTTTTGAGCTTCTTGCTGGGTTATTTCTAGTGAGAGAAAAAGATCCCAGATTCCACCTTCCCAGAGCCTTGCCTCAATGCCATCAGCACTTCCCTAAATTACTGTATATTTACCAGATAAGAAGGAAAAAGTATGGACCTTAGAGTGATTGATCTAATTGGCCATCCCCCAAGACAGCTTTGGCATGAGATCTTTGTTAAGAAAAGGATACATTAATGAAAAAGTTTCAGTCAAGTAGCAGAAGGAACATAATACTATGTTTATAGCAGAAAAGGAGAAAATTAGAACTTGAAAAAAATCCCAATTTTAGAGGTAAAAGGAGGAAAATGTAAACCTGAGCTTTAAATGTGAATAGGTTAAATTCAATAAAAATGTGACAAATAAAAAAAGAAAAAGATATGTTTTCTTTCTTTTTTTTTTTTTTGCCTTTTGGAGGGCAGTTGGGGTTAAGTGACTTGCCCAAGGTCACACAGCTAGTAAATGTTAAGTGTCTGAGGTCAAATTTGAACTCAGGTCCTCCTGACTCCAGGGCCAGTGCTCTATTCACTGCACCACCTAGCCACCCCAAGGATACATTTTCTAAAACAAATTAGTGTCTTGGGGGCTTTTCCCCCATAGGTCCATTCAGTCAGTAAGTGTTTGTTGAGAACGTTTTATGTTCTAGATACTTAGACAGAAACCAAACCTGCCCTCAGGAAGTTCACATTCTCACACCCCATCCAGCTTGGAACCCTGAATGTACTATTGCTGGGGCTTCCTTCAAGAAAAATTGGAGGGGCAGCTAGGTGGTACAGTGAATAGAGAGCACAGACCCTGGAATCAAGAGCACTTGAGTTCAAATGCGGCCCCAGACACTTAGTAGCTGTGTGACCTTGGGCAAATCGCTCAACCCCAAATGCCCTGCCCTCCCCCCTTCAAAAAAAAAAAAGAAAGAAAAAAAGTAAAAGAAAAATTGAAACTTTGACATGATGACATTAGTCAGTGCCCCTCTATTAGAAACAGCTAGAAGATACAAAGCATAGAGTGCTTCACATGGAGTCAGGAAGACCTGAGTTCCAAGCCTGCCTTGGACACGTCTTAAGCTGTGTGACTCTAGACAAGTCCCCTTAACACCTCTCGGCCTCAGTGTCTTCAAGTGTAACGTAGGGATGGTGCTTTTTTGTCGTTGAGTTCTTTCAATCATGTCCAACTCTCTGTGACCCCGTTTGGAGTTATCTTGGCAGAGATACTCGATTGGCTGCCATTTCCTTCTCCAGCCCATTTACAGATGAGGAAACTGAGGCAAACAGCATTCAGTGACTTTTCCAGGGTTGCATAGCTAGCAAGTATCTGAGACCAGATTTGAACTCATGAAGATGGCAGCACTGTTCTTCCAGTTACCCATGTTTGTAACATCACTGTCATCCTCAATGATGTCACTCAAACTCACCTCACATTTCCAATCTCTTACTGAGTCTTGTCATTTTTCCTTCCCAACATCTCTCACGTATGTCCCTTTCTCTCCACTCAGCTGCCACCCTGGTGCAACTCTTATCATCTCTTGCCTGGACCCATTGCTTGTTGGTGTCTCTGCCTTGCTTCTCTCCCCTCTCCAATTTATCCTCCATTCTGCTTTGAGCATGATTTTCCTGAAGCATCAATCTGGCCGTGTTGCCTTCCTGCCCCCCAACCACATGCTCATTAAGCTCCATTGGTCTCCTATCACTTGCCTCCAGGGTCAAATAGTAGATCCATAGTTTGGCATTTAAAACTCTTCCCAATTTGTCCCCTTCCAATCTTTCCAGTCTTACATTTCACTCCCCTCCATACACTCTGTTATCCAACTACACCAGCCTCTCTGTTGCCCCTCTTAGAAGACATTTCATCATCTCCTGACTCTGTGCCTTTGCAGTGCCTCTCCCCTATACCTGGAATGCTCTCCCTCCACCTCTGCCTCAGTTTCCCTGGCTTCTCTTTTCACAGTAGGCCTTTCTTGGTCCTCCCAGCTCGTAGTGCCACCCCCTTTCAGATTACCATTCATCTACTCTGGATATGTCTTGTATGTAAATGAGGATGAGGAGGATGCTGATTAATTCCATTTTCTCTCTCCCATTAAAAGGTGAGCTTCTTAAAAACAAGAGGCTACAAGTTTGCTTTCTTTGTATTTCTAGCCCTTAGCACATTGTACTTAAAATACGCTTGTTGTCCCAATGGAATCTAATTGCCAAATACAAAAGAAGAAGCCTCTTTTACTAGAGCCTCAGTAAGAATCCTCATGGTGAGGGGTATTAAGAGGAGAGGACGGGAGTGAGACTCCTGGCCTTGTCGTTGGCAGGGCTCAAAGAACTTGAGTGGTGACCTCCCTTCATTCCTCTCTAGATTTCATCTTCCTCCCCATCTCTGGAAAATAAGGGGTCTGGGTTTGCTGCACTCAAAGGTCTGAGAGCTACCCCCTCAGTGGCTTTGCCAGTCTGTTTCCTATCCCTTCTCACCTTTGGTTTCCTGTACCCTCCACTCTGCCAGGCTCAGCTCAGGTGCTGCTCTGCACATGGGGCCATTCCTGTTCCCCCCACCCGACCATACTGTCCCTTCACCACACCCAGAGAGACTTTGTTTTGAGAGCAGGCTTTGGCCCTTTTTACTTTGTATCCTCAGAGCTTAGCACATGGCCTGTTAGACTGTAGTCACTGGAAGATGACGAACAATGTTCCCATAACAACAAAACCTTTTCCCCGCTTCTCCCACTAACCCTTTCTTTGTTCCCAGACTTCAGGGCATTGAGTGACCTTTCTTCTTCTCCTCCCCACAGTTTCACAATGCCAATCAGTTGGCAGCGTGGTGCCTTCATTATATCTGCACCAACTACAACAGTGTTTGCGCCAAGTTTCGAAAGGAAATCAAAGCAAAATCTCCAGGTGAGAGAAACAATTGTCTAAGGGGCCCCAGATTCCTTGATGGTGCATGTGGACCTCAGTGTCCTTGGAAAGGCAGCAGATACAATAGAAGATTGCTATGGGACTGGTTAGGAACTCTCAGAATTAAGTTGCCTTTCCCTCCCCACTCCTTTCTTCTTTCTTCCCCTCTCTCTCTTACTTCCTTCCTTCCTTCTTTCCTCTCCTCCCTCCTTCCTGCTCTCTCTCCTTCCTTCCTTTTTTCCTTTTCTTCCTTCCTTTCTTCCTTCCTTCCTTCCTCCCTTCTTCCCTCCCTTCCTTCCTTCCTTCTTTCCTTCCTTTCTTCCTTCCTTCCTTTCCTCCCTCCTTCCCTCTCTCTCCTTCCTTCCTTTCCTCCCTCCTTCCCTCTCTCTCTCCTTCCTTCTTTCCTTCCTTCCTTCCTCTCCTCCCTCCTTCCCTCTCTCTCTTTCCTTCCTTCCCTCTTCCCTCCCTTCCTTCCTCCTGGTAGAAGGACGTGATATTGGCCAGAAATAGCAGCTTCCTGGGAGCATAAATCACAGCTTTATATATACTTTTTCAAGTGTAATCAACACTCACCAAGGTGCAGGCTCTTCATTGTTCAGTCTCCAGAAGCCACGTGTGTTTATCTAAGATATGGAATCATACTGAATAGTGTGGTGGCACTAAGTAAAGTTCCCATGACAAGTGCACGGTGGCCATTGAGTTTCGTCAATCCACAAGTAAGGGGCCACTGTTCTAGAATCAGTCTGACTTTCTCTGGAATCATTTCCTAGGCTCACAGTCCAATTCTTTCTCTACACTTAGGTTTTAACCCCCTAGATTCGCAGCCAAGAATTTTTTTTTTTTTAATATTTGTGGCCTGGTGCATTTTCTAGACCCAAAACATGGCACTTTGTCCAGACTCAGGGTTTGGGGCCCTTTTGTCTTGTGCATATTACCCAATGCTTCTATAAACTCTCCTATTTCCTTTCAAGACCCATAGCTGGACATCTTTTCTAGGCTCTCAACAGAATACTTTTTCTAGACTCACCACCCAATAGTTTTTCGAGATTTGTGGCATGGCAGTTTTTTCTCCAAATATTGAATCTCACCACCTAATGCTTTTTTAGACTCCTAATCCATTTTTTCACCTCTAGACTCACACCTAACACAAGAATTTCTCTAAAATCGTGATTAATGAGTTTTTTTTCCTAGACATGCAGGTGGGCACTTTTTCTAGGTTCTCCGCTTAGCACTCTTTCTAGATTAACAGCTGATATTTTTAGCTTTCAGATCCAGCACTTTTCCTAGATTCAACCTAATGCTTTTTTTGAGACTTGTAACCCTGATCCTAAGTCCAACCCTAATCCTTTCTCCTGACTCATGGCCTAATACTTTTTTGAAAACCTCAGTCCAATTCTTTTCCAAGATTTCAGCCTGAGGATTTTCCTTGAGTTACTGCCCAGGTCTCTTTCTAGACTTGGCATTATTTCTAGACTTACACTGGCCTTTTTTCTAGCCTCATGACCTAGCAATTTTTCCTAAAATCACAGCCCCAGACTTCTAGGCTTTTAGCTGAATGCTACTTTTTTCTGCTCACACAGCAGTACTCTTTTTCTAGTTCCATAATCTAACACTCTTTCTAGACCAATATTTTTTCAAGGTTCATACCTTATCAGCCAGCTCTCACCTTGCCTAGACTCATGCCATAATACACTTTCTAGACTTACCCAACCAATCCTTAAGCTAGGCTCTAGACTCTCTTTCTGAACCCACATTTTTTTTTCAAGACCTCCCCCTTCCTGCTCACAGTCTAACTTCTTCTCATTGTCTGATTCTCTCTCCACCAGACAATCAGGAATACTTTGAGAGGCACCGCTGGCCACCTGTTTGGTACTTAAAGGAGGAAGATCACTACCAGCGAGTGAAGAAAGAGAGAGAGAAAGAAGAACTGGCCCTGAATAAGCACCACTCAAGACGGAAATGGTGCTTCTGGCACTCGGCTGCCACGGTCGCCTGAGCAAGCAAGGAGAGAAGCCCAGGAAAGACCCGCCCATCCCCCAAACAGCAACAACCACAACGATACTGTAAGATTAGAGATGAGATGAAGGTCAGGTTTCAGGCACCTATTGGACTCTCCGTCTGTGCATTTACTTTCCAGAAATATCAAAGCACAATCTCCCCAGAAATGAGCCTGGACGACCAATGCTGATGCTTAAACTGCATTCCTTCGACTAATATGTATATTTTTGGTTAGGGAGCGTGATAAACTTAGTCCATTATGACAATTTCTTTTTATACAGAAAATCCAGCATTCACATTTCAAATTCCAAATTGGAAAAAAAAAATATTTTTATATGGTCTTGTGTATTTTGTTGAGGCAAAAATACTATGTATTGCTTAATTTTACAGGCCACAAATTAACCACGAGGAGCCAGCCCCATAATTAAGTTGTTACTCTTGGCCCACAGACGGACATGAGCACTGAGGCATCATTACATAATGAGACCGTTACTCCCACAGTTGAAAGGAAAGAGTCAGAATGAAATTCCCCAAACTGTGACTTAGGGAATATTTAATCTTTGTCCTTCCAAGCAACATTGGTATAATTAACAAGTCAACTCCAGGAGCGGGTATTTCCAGTATTTGCTATGTAAGTGCTAGTAATTATATGATTATGTGTGCCATGTAAAATATAGTGATATCAAATATTCTGTTGTTGAAAGTGTCTAGATTCAAGAGGATAATCTTCATAATCGTTAGAAGGGCTTATTAAATCCCAGCATTATCCAGGGCCAACTCACTGGTGGACCTGAATATAAAGAAAGAGAAATATGCTGGTCTTATCTGGGTGGTTGTCACAGCTGTGGGGGTGGGCTATTCCTTGATCTTTGCAGGGTGTCTGCATGTGTGTTTTACCTGTTGACCGGAATCAGACGTGGGGGACAGGGTGCGTTCCTGATCCTTGGCTCATTCATTCAGTGTGCTCACATCTCACCCCCCTGAGCTGGGTTGCTCTTCATTACCTTTCCCCATGGACTCCCTTGTGGAACTCAGTTCCTGTCTTTCATTCTTCCCAAGGAAAATTCATTCAGCTGCATCTTAGGGTCAGGAAGCCTAGCATCTCTTCTAAAGACTAAAGGCACCTGGTATCAGAGACTGGAGAGCTGAAGACTCACTGAGAATTCTACAGGTTTGGAAGCAGATCCTTCATGAGTTAGGCCTGGCTGTTTTGCCAATCTGAGCTTTTCTTGATGGAGCAGAGGGTCAAGAACTTGGAAACTTTTCAGCTGAGCGGTTTCCTATTGACATCTCCGTAACAGAAATGACCAGCCCATATGAAACAGGATTCCAAGGACTCCATTGCATACCCACAATGGCCTTGGGTATGGTGGAGTCAGGGCTGGTTCCCATTAGTTGCTTGGTACGCTAACATGAAAGGAATCTTTTTTTTTCATCCTAGGGTTATAAAAAGAAGCAGTTGAACCCCAGTGCTGCAGATCAGGAAAGAATTTCCAGATGACAGCCATATGCATTTTTAAAAAAATATATTCAGGTTAGAGATGGATATTTATTCCTGGCTGTAGCAGCACCCCAGGGCAATGGAAACTGCTTAGCATTGGATGACATCAGGGACCCAAGCTGATAGGAGAGACTCTTTGAAAGAAAACCAGAAGAGTATTTGGTAACCCCCCCCCCCCCAGC
>CM053589.1:191148528-191167183 GCA_028646515.1 Pseudochirops corinnae | reverse complement strand
TTGTTCTCAGCTGCTGAAACCAAGTGGCTGGTTCATTTGGTTAATGCTGGCTATGGCCTTTACCCTTGGTGGTTTTATTTTATGTTTTTTATTTCACAGAAAGCCAATAAAATTGTTTAGCTACAAAATGTTGACTCTGGCTGTTGGTTTGCCAAGGAGGAACCCTACCTTGTGCCTAAAAGGTTGATAGCAGAGCTGTAACAGTTGTAAAAGAAGACTAGATAAAGGGGACTATGGTAGGAGGGAAGTCCCATCTTCCCTCCAAGTGAGGGTCTTCTGGGAGCAGCCCTTGGGATGGGATCCCGATTTGTGGCTGGCTGTTGACTTTCTGGGGGAGAGTTACTTAGAGTTTTGGGGCTGGACCTCAGAGGTCATCTCAGGAAATCAGCATAGGTGCAGAGAAGGAGGGTGCCTCTGAGGCCCAGTCTGAGAGGTCTTGTTTGTACAGGGAACCAGCAGCAAAGGCAGCCAGAAAACTCCAAATACATCGTAGAGTCAGGAAGAGCCAAGGTGAAATCCTACCTTAGAAACTTATCACTCCGACCTGGGACAAGCCATTTAATCTCCCTAAGCTACAGGTTCTGAGGTCCCCTTCAGTTCTCCAAATCTCTGATCCTTTGAAATGGGTTTTGATCCAGGCAATCGACATGAATGTGTTAAGGGCAGGGGGCTGGGAATAGACAGACCAAATGATGTAGTGCCTGTGTCAAGGCACTTGCATTCCATTCAAAGAAACAACATGTGCAGAAAGTTCCACCAATGGTGGCATGAAATGATGTTGGGTAGGAGCCATGAAGGTGGTCTTTCATTCCAATCACAAGGCAAATCACTTCCTCCTTCCCAGTTTCTTGGTCTGAGGGGCTTGGATTAGAGACTCTCAATGCCTCAGTGCTCTAGATGCTGTGATCCTGAGGTTGAGGAATTAGAGAATGCCTTTTGGGGTCAATTCATTCAACAAGCAATTATTAACGGTTTGCTGCCCTAAAACAAGACAAGCACTTGCCTTCAGGGAGCTTATATTCTATAGTACACACATAAGTAGATACAAGATACATAAAAAGTAATTTGGGGGTCTGGGTGGAGTCCTAGAAAATCAAGGAGATTGTTTCAAAGTAGTTTATTGTGAAAGGAGCTTTGGATTTAGGCTTAGGGTTAGATCAGTAAGTCAATAAGCATTTATTATGTCCTAGACACTACTAAGTGCTGATGGAAGGTTGGACAAATACGGAGTCCTAACCCTAATTCCATATCTAATCCATTGGACCCCTAAACAAAGTCAGAGAAATACCTGGATCCAAATTCAGCCTAAGACATCTTCAAGAGGTCTTGCCTGTTTGTCCAGACTGTTTAGTTGCTTCCCCAAATTGCTCAAATTTCTTTCTGCATTTATGGGGAGGGGGGGGAACAGCTAGGTGGTGCAGTGGATAGAGTACCAGGTCTGGAGAACCTGAGTTCAAATGTAGCCTCAGAAAATTACTAGCTGTGTGACCCTAGACAAGTCACTTAACCCTGTTTGCCTCAGTTTCCTCATCTGTAAAATGAGCTGGAGAAGGAAATGGCAAACCACTCTAGTATCTTTGCCAAGAAAATCCCCAATGAGGTCATGAAAAGTCGGACACAACTAAAAAACCACTGAACAATAACAACTTTTTTCTAATTTCCAGAGCTGTACAATTTGACTTTCATCTCTCTGACCCCCATAATCAGCACCTGGAACATATAAAGTATACAAGTGCTTGGAACTGAATCGCACCCCACATCCTGCCAGCATCACCATCCCTTAAGTATACTTGGGGATGTATCCCTGGGAATATTGCAGCATAGATTGGATACCCTATATGTAAGCCCAGGGACCAAGCAACAATGATTTCTGTTTGGTTTGGGGTTGGCTTTTCTTTTCCCTCAGAGGAATTTAACACTCCAAAAATGTGATTCAGAGCTATGGCCTCATTTTCAGTTTCTATGTGTGTATGTTCAAGTACTAACAAAGCTTTAAAAAACCCTTCCCCAGCAGCTCATGGCCAGTGCATCAGGGGAACTGACTAAAGGAAGCCGTCTTAACCTCACATGTACTTTCTTTGCTCCAAAATGCTCATTGATGGAATCGTCTTGTAATTCAATAATTTCATTTGTTTGGGGGCACATCAATCTCTGTTTTTGTACATTTTCCATTGGAATTCTGGTGTCCTGTGCTACCCAGAATGTTTGGGCTTGGAAAGAAACCCACAAGTGTAACCATGAGATTCGCCTCCCTTTCCAAGAATATTGCTGGAGGAAAGGGGAAAAAATGCTTTTCCCTTGAGCTGATTTTTAAAAGCACACGATGTCCCCAGAAACTACTCCTGCCTTTGCTGCAGGCTATTGAGACTTCTGGTCTTTTAGAACAGGTCTGATGAGGGTGGTGCATCAGAGACATATTTACAGGTGACTGTCTACAAAATATGGAAATGATTGGAATGATTCCAAAATGGATGATGTTCAAGAGAATGCCAAGCAAGGCTGTAGCTCTCCAGACACAGAGAGGAGGCAGCCTAGGGCACAGTGAAGGGGCAGGTGAGCGGGCCTGACTCCAGCTGGCTGCTAAGACTTCGTTCACTTTCCACACCTTTTCTGTCCACAAGCATTTATTCATTTATTAGCATCACAACAGCCCAAGGGGAGATAGTGGCACTGTTAGCATTAACCCCATTTCACAGATGAAGAAACTGAGACTCAGAGAATAAATGAAAAAGATTTAAGTGCATGCTATGTGCAAAGCATGGGTGGGGGGGATATAAATTTAAAAATTTGAGATAGTCCCCGCTATCAATGGACATACACCCTAACAAGGGGAGGCAAGCCAAGGGCACATAGCTAAGCAACAGCAGGAGGTCTATAGTGGATAGAATGCTGGACATGCAGTCAGGAAAGACTGGGTTTGAATCCTGCCTCTGACACCTTAGAGCATTGTGGACCTCTGTTTCATCATCTGTAAAAGGGAGGGGTTGGATTCATTGTCCCCTAATGGCCATTCACCTCCAAACTTCTGATCCTCTGGATTTCTTCCAAACATCTTCATGCCCTTGTCAATGACCACTTAACTTTTACTCCCATAGTCAGCTCCACAAACATCCATTAAGCACCCACTATGTGCCAGGCATCGTGCTAAGTATTTTAGTACAAGTAATTTGCACAAAATTGATGAAAGTCTAAGTAGTACTGTCCCTATTTTTCTGATGAGGCACACAAGGCAGAATTAGTTGAGCATGGACACAGAACTTGTAAGAAGCACTTGTTTTTAGTCCAAGTTTTCATGACACCAGGGATAGTGCTGTGTCACAGAAACACCTTGTTTCCATGGACCATAAGTCTTATTCATCTGGGCTCCCAGAAAAATCCCCAGGAGACACTGACAAGGACCACCTTTTTATGTGCTATTCATCTCAATTCAGCAAGCTCCTACCATGTGTCAGGCACTGTGTGAGACCCTGAGCATACAAAAATAATCATGAAACAGCTCCTGAACTCAAGGATCATTGTACTGGAGAAAACAACATGGACACAGATAACAAAACATAAAATATATACCAGTTATTTGGGGTGGGGAGCAGGGCTTTATCAAGGAGAAAGAGGGAGTTAGGAAAGACCTCTTATAATAGGTAGCAATTGAATCTTGAAGGGAGTTTCAATGGGCAGAAGGAAGGAGAGAGAGCATTCCAGTCGTGGAAGACAGCCAGTGGAAAGATAGGATGTCCTCTATGGGATACCCCAAGTAGACCAGTTTAACTAGAAAGGCAGAGTGTTAGAAGGCACTTAGAAGTTGATTGAAAAGAGATGATAATGCCTGTAGTCCCCTGAAGCCTGGTCATAAGCTTGTGAGTCTCAAATGATACAACAAATGCTAAGCGCTTTGTAAATCTTACAACGCTATTAAACTTTAAGACTGCACTAAGACTTTTGGGACATGTCACATAAAGGCCAGTTGTCCACCCACCAACAAGCATTTATTAAGCATTTACTATGTCCCAGGAACTGTCCGAAGTGCTGGAGATATAAAAGCAAAGAATGAAACAGTCCTTATACTCAAGGAGCTATTATTATAGCTGCATGTCTGTAATATCTGACTACATAAACTTCTGATGCTTCTACTAGATTGTAAGCTCCACAAGGTCAAGGATTACATCTTATTTTAAATTAATATTCCAATCCCAGCACTGAGTATAGTGCTCTATGCACTTTGTAAGTGTTGGATGAATAGACAGACAGATGAAAGGATGGTTGGATGGATGGAAAAATGTAACTGTGAAATGCTTAGACCACACCTCGCCCCAACAACAGAATACTGTTGTCCTTCTACATTTCATCTTTTTAAAAAAAAAAATTAAAGCTCTAGTCATCTTAAAAGATACAACACCTAAGCATTTCATCTCCAAAGAATTCTTCTGACAAAGGAAGCTGCAATGAATCGAAGTATGCTCTTTTCTGGGAGGCAATATATTTCCTATAATGGCTTGCAAAATGAGTACTGTAAAGGTATCATCAGTGGAATGTGAAATCAGAGGAGGAGGAAAGCTGATCTTGTGGAGAGCATCCAGGAAAACCCAGAAGACCAAGGACGGCTTTCAGGATAAACTGCTATTCATGAAATATGAAAAGAGCCTGAAAAAAGCTTCCAGTGTCTTAAGTACATCCTTTAGGGATGCACATGGAAACATGAGACTCGTAAATTCATGATTGAAAACATGATTTTTTTATAAAAAGAAAAATAGGGACAAGATTCACAAAGGATGAGAAGGATTGTAATTGTAGAGGTTGGTTAGTGGTTGTCCTCCATTCTTGAAGAGGACCAAAATGACATTACTACATTAGAGTCAAGTTACAATAGACCATGACTGATCAGACCAATAGGATCTTGCAATGCTCTATCTCAGGTCAGGCACAAAAAGTTCATGTGCACATTTAGGGTGAATTCTCTAAATTTGCACATCTTGAGTTTCTGTTGAGCTACTTCAAATCTGCTTTGCGCATAGAGTACAGCACCTTTTCTGATGCTAGCAGTCCTTTGCCAGTGCCTCCCATAACATACAATCAATTCCAGAGTTCTTAAGAGAGACCATGAGAGTCCCTGTATAGCTCCTTCTGATAACCATGTGAATGCTTGCCCTGTGCGAGTTCTCCATACAATAGTCTTTCTGGCAAACGCACATTTGACATTGGAACAATGTGCCCAGCACATCAGAGTTGCACTCTGCAGTAGAGTTTGAATGCTTGGCAGTTTAGTTCAAGAAAAGACCTGCATGTATGGTACCTTATCCTGCCAGGTGATCTTCAAATCTTCCTAAGACAATTCAAATGGAAGTGATTCCATTTCCTGACATGACGCTGGCAGATTGTCCAGGCTTCACAGGCATACAACAATGAGGTCAACACCATGGCTATGTAGACTTTCAGTTTGGTAGTCAGTCTAATACCTCTTCTCTCCCACACTTTCCTTCAGAACCTCCCAAACAATGAACTAGATCTGTCAATGGGTGTGTCACCCTCATTATCAAAATGTACATTCCTAGAAAGTATACTGCCAAGGTAAGTGAACTTATCCATTTCATTCAGAACTTCTCCATTTGCTGTAACTAATGGTGCCATATATGGATGGTGTGGTGGTGGCTGATGAAGCACCTGTGATTTCTTGGCGTCAATTGTTAGGCCAAAATTAGCACAAGCAGCAGAGAATCAATGCATACCGTGTTGCATCTCAGTCTCAGAGTCTTCATTGAGTGCACAATCATCTCCAAATGAAAAAAAAAATCACGCACCAACACTCCCTCCACTTCTGTCTTGGCTTGTAGCCTTTTCAAGTTGAAGAATTTAATATGAGTATGGTAGCTTACCTTGATGTCATGTTCATCTTTGTTGAAGGCATTTGACAACATGACTGAAATCATTCTGCTAAAAAGCATGGGATCAAGCATGCAGCCTTGTTTCACTCCATTGGTGACTGGGCAAATGGGGGACCATCATCCATTATCCAAACCCCAGGTGAGTATGCCATCGCCCAATGTTCAATACTGATGAACTTCAAGCAACCAAAATTTGACATAATTTTCCATAAATTCCTGTGACTGACTATCAAAGGCCTTGGTCAGAGCTATAAAAGTTATATACAGAGCTCTTTTCTGCTCCCCCTGGAGTTGTCAGGCAGTAAACACTGTATCCACTGTTCCTTGAGATGCAGTGAATGACCCTGGTGTATTTGGCCTCCAACCAAGCCACCTTCATGACTATTGAAGCAAATTGTTTTCATCTGCCCATTCCACCAGGGGAAGTCTTCACATGCTTGGGGTAGACACTCCCTTAACTCACCGATGGGTTTGAGCCCCCTTGGTTGCCTTCAACCTGGTACTGGAGCCTGTCTGCCAAAACAGTTTACCAGGATGTGGCCAATGTGTATGCTTCAGCTTCTTGGAGTCACAGGTGAGAGTTAGGTAGATCAGGGGACATCAAAGATGGAAAGCAGCTCCCACACCAGAGGTGCTAGTCTTCCCTGAGCACACCCTGCATCCCAGAGGTAACATGGTGAAAGAGATGGAGTAACAGACTTGGAGTCTGGAAGAAGGAGGTTCAGATCCTACTCTTAATGCTTACTTGCTGTGTGATCATGTGTAGAGGCACAAAACCTCTCTAAGGTCCCTACCATTCTTTGATTCTGGGATCTGAGACTGTTCTAGTTTCAGGAATTCATTTCCCACAACAGCTTGGCTTTCATCATCAGAATCCCTAGGTGGATTTAATAAAACACTTTGAGGGCCAAGGGTTAGTGATGGTGCATGGAGGAAAGAGCAGTGTTTCTGGAGTCAGAGAGTTCAAATCCCTCTGCCTCCTGCTAACAGTGTGACCTTTGCCAAATCTCTTCCCCACCCTGGGCTTCATTCAGTTTCTTCCTCTGAAAAGCAAGAGGATTGGACTAAACTCCCTCTATTATCCCTTGTTTTCTAAGTCTGTGAACCTATGACCTCTTCTCTGTGACCAATTACATGGACACCTCATCACTTATATTCTCTGGGTAGTTATTCCCCCTAAGGCTCATTTTTGGGGGGTTTAGAAAGATTCTAAAGGCTCCATTGAGAATAGAAAGGTTTTTCAGTTCCATAGAGCCACTCACAACTTGCTGGGAGAAATTCAGAATTCTTCCTCCTGAGAATTCCTTTTTTTTAGTTATTTAGGTTTTGTATTTATTTTTAAATAGCTCAGGTTGTCATTAAGTGGTGTTCTAGGGATGGCTGCTGAGCCCTCTGACAGTAATCTCTGCTGAAATCTGCCGTCCCCAAATGTCACTCAAACTCCTTGACTCTGTGACAAGGTTATAAATGAAGCTCTCTGCATGTGAATGTCCCGAAACAAGAGAGAGTACTCAGGGCCAATCAGGGATCCCTCCTGATCTCTGAAGATGGTGGATAGGAGACAAGTTTCTGGCTGGATCCGTTGGAGGTTCTTCCTAGCACTTTGGCTGCTAGGTAGAACTGGGCCTGAAGTCAAGAAGACCTGAATTCAAATCTAGCCTCAGACACTTGCTAGCTATGTGACCCTGGGCAAATAATTTAATTTCTGTCTATTTCAGTTCCCTCAACTGTAAAATGGGGATTATCATGGACCTACTTTTCAGGGTTCTTATGAAGAAAAGGTTTCCTTCCTTTCTTGCTGAGCCCTTAGTTCACCATTATTACATATCAATTCAATCAAAAACAAGAATTTCTTCAGTACCTGCTATGTACAGGATCCTGTGCTAGGTTCTGGAGATATGAAGACAAAAATAAAACAGTCCTTCCCTTTGGGGAAATTACACTCTACTGGGAGAAAATCATAGAGGATGAAAGTGTGATAGCTATAAAGCTGGAGGAGACCTTAGAGATTAGAGTCCAACTCTTTACATTTAGGGAAACTAAGGCCCAAAGAGATCAATAGAACCTTTCCTGTTTTCTTTCCTACAATCCTGGAATCTGATAAGCAACAATAATTACTTACATTTTATTTAGCTTTACATATATAGTGGTGGGGCAGCTTGATGGGGCAGTGGTTAGAACACCGGGCTTCAAATAAGGAAGACCTGAGTTCATTGAGGGCATAGTCCTAGCAGTGGTTCAACTAGGTCAAAGGTCATGTATTAGTTAGTAACTTTTTGTGAATCATTCCAAACTCCTTCCCAGAATGGTTGGACCCATTCATAGGTCCACCAACAGTAAATGCATCAATGTTCCTACTTTCCCACAGCCTCTTCCACATCTGTCATTTTCGGGTTTTGTCAACTTTGCCCATCTGTTAGGTGTGAAATGGAATCTCAGAATTACTTTAATTTACATTTCTCTAATTAGTAGAGACTTGGAGTATTTTTCATATGGCTATAGATAGACTTGACTTCTTCCCTTGAGTACTGCCTATTCATAGCTTTACAGTGTTTATCAATTGGGAAATGGCTCTTGTTCTTACAAATTTGAATAAGTCCCTTACACGGAGTGTCCCAAAAATCTTAGTGCTCTTCTAAGCTGTTTAAGCTCAAATCTGTACTAAGACCTTGAGGGACACACAGCAAATCCTAGAAATGGGACCTTTTTTTAGATAAACTTGCTTCAGCTATTTTTCCAAGTTAATTATTTCCCTTTTAATCTTAGCTTTATTGGACTTATTTGTGCAAAAGCTTTTTAATTTTGTCATTAAAATGATCTATTTTGTCTTCTGAGATCCTTACTCCCCCTTATTTCTCAAGAATTTTTCCTTTTTCCATAGATCTGATAGGTTATTTTGCCAGTGTTTCTCCAATTTCTTTCTAATTTGAAGCTATATCATACTTCCAGGATCTTCCCCTCCTTCAGTGTAGGTATTCATTCTGACAACATAAGCTCCAATTCTGGTTTGAGACATTTAGCAGCCATGAAATGCTGCACATACTTAATCTCTCTGACCCCTGGTTTCCTTTTCTATAAAAATAAGAGGGTTGGATTCAATGTCACTTTGAATTTATGATCCTTTTTCACTGACCCTCACAAGAATCCATGTAGGTAGAAACTACTAGCAGCCCCTTTTTTAAAAAAGGAGAAACAGAGTCTCAGTCTCAGTCTCTGACTTGGCCAGAATCATACAGCCAATAAATGTCTGAGGCAGAATCTGAGCCCAGTTGTACCTGATTCCGAGTCTAGCATACCATTCCTTTGAAGTCATAATGAGACCAGGGATTGATTGATTGATTGATTGGAGAGATGAGGATGGTGCTGATTGTATCCTCCCTTTATAATTCATATTAGCACTCAATGATGTAATAAAATGGAAAATCATTGCCCCAGTTCTTGTTTTCTTTGTTTGGTCAAAACAAATAACCCTAATTCTTATTTCTGGTACTTTAGAGCTCAAATTACACACACACACACACACACACACACACACACACACACACAAGCACTTAGCATTGTGCTTGGAACATAGTAAGTGTTTAATAAATGCTTGTTGACTTGACTTTCAAATTGCCTTATATATGCATAATATATACACACATATTGTTATTTCTGTCTGTATAATTTTCCTTCCATAGAATGTAAGACCCTTGAGGGCAGAGACTGCTTTGCCTTGATCTTTGTACTCATAACCTACCATGATGCTAACTAGCACTTAGGAAGTGATTAATGAACCCTTGGTGGGTTGAACACTGATTTCTCCTTCTACAAACTACCTGCTACATTTTCTAAATGTACAATCTTATCCCTGACAATATTCATTTTAGCATCTTAAAGCAAAAGGTTTTATGCTTGTCTCTTGTCCCTTCATGTGTGTAACCCTCATCTCCTTTTTAACATAGTAAGCACCTTGAGGGTTCTGACCCAAGGAGGGTATCCCTAAAATGTTGGCCAGGTACGACCAGGTAGATACTCAGTGAATGCTTTTGGAAATGCCCTAGGAAGAAAGAAGAGAATTAGCAGTGCTTGCCTGTTTGGATTGGTGCTCAGCCTACAAAGAGAAATTAGCAAAGCTTTGGGTCTTTGCCATAGTGAGAGAGCATGGCCAGATGGAGGAAGGAGGTTTTGAAGGGACTATGTTCTTGGAGGTGTGGAAGGAGGATGTGAAATATTTAATGAGGACTTGTAAGCATATGGACTTTCGGGGAAATTTCTAGCTCAGTAAAGACGTGTCATACTTCCAGGATCTGTGATTCCTTTGGTGTGGGTGTTTACTCTACCAACACAGACCCCAGTCATTGCATGATTGAATTGATGGTTTTTGAGAGATCTTGTGGCCAAATAATTGATCACCCCCTGGTCAACCAGGTGATGGCTTTCTCTGAGTTTACCTAGTTTTGATGACCATCACTTAGGCCCATCCTGGAAGACTTTTCAGCTCAGTTTAAGACCAGATGGGAACTTGTATTATACTGAGTGAGCCATGAAGAACTCAGGATTATCACCATATGATGAGCCATGGGAGAAGGGCTCTAACAGAGAAGAAAAGAGAATGTAAATCCATCAAAAATGTGTATATGTGTAGAAGGCATTTAATTAAATTCAGCTCAGCAGTTGTGTGCCAGGCACTATGCTAGATTCTGGGAAGATCAATACATGAGCAAAATAATTACAGCCCTAAAAGGGCTTACACTCTACTAAGGCTCAGCTCAACTGCCACCTTCTACAAAAGACCCCCTTCCTGGTCCCCATCAACTGTTAGTACTTTCCCCTCTAACATGGCCTGGTATTTACTGTCTTATGCATCTTGTATAAACCTATTGAGATATAAGCTGTGTCTTCTTTTAGAATGTCAGTCCCTTCAGGGCAGGGACTATTGTGCTTAGCAAAGTACTTGGCCCAGAACAAGTACTTTAAAAATGCTTACTGATTGAGTGAATGAGTGAGTGGAGAAAAGGGGAAGAACTTAAGAAAGGTTCTAGAAATAGAATTGACAGACTTGGCAACTGATTGAATTGGGGAGGGAGAGGAGGGAGAAGTCCAGCATGAAGTGGGTTTTTCATGCCTCCAAGACTAGTGATGATGGCACTCTCAACAGAAACAAGAAAGTTTAGAAGAGAGATGGATTTCAGTTTCCATACATTCCAGGTACTGTGCTAGGCACTGAGAATACAAAACTAAAAAAATCCTTTCCCTCAAGGAGTTTACAATCTATAATGTTGGCTAGCAACAAAACCTCAGGGCATGAGCAGAGACAGAGAGAAGACCAGACCATAGAAAAAGGCAGGTTCAACATGACTAGTGGGGTCTACCAATTCTAAACAATGCACATAAGATCATTTACCCCAATATTTGAAGGATTTCTCTAAAATTTTCTTTTTCCTTTTATTATTTTTCCTTTAAAAATGTTTCAAAGGATGGTCTTCTGAAAAGGAGAAGGATATAAGGGGAAATCTCAGCAATGTAAAAATGAGATATCAATAAAAAAAATTTTTCTTTTAAGAGAAGCAAATCTTATAGAAAGACTCATTCTGTATTATGAAAAGTCTCAAATGGGAAGGTAGATAACTTGAACTTGGTCCAATGAGCAATGGAGAATATTGCTCAGGGTTCTTCAGGGGAATGGCTATCGGATCAAAGAAAGTGGATTAGAAAGAAATAGTTGGTGTCAGTATACAAGAAAAGACTAATTTTTCTGAGGTTTACTTTCCTTATCTGTAAAATTTTGCATTTGTATCTCCAGCACCTAGGACAGTATCTAGAATATAGTCGGTATTCTATAAATGCTTGTTGATTAACTGATAAACAAGATGGAAACAATACCTATGGTAGCTACTTCACAGGCTTATCTTGAAGTTTAACTAAGAAAAAAAATATGTAAATTGCCTTTGAAAACTCATTTATAATGACCAGGGTTAATTGCTGAGAAGAGATAAGAAGCACAACTTCTTCCATCCTTTGTAGACTTGGAATCCTACGTAGTGCATTACCTAGACTGCCAGACACTGAGTTTGTGTTTGTTCGGTGTTGTTCAGTGTTTCTTGACTTTTTCCCTCTTTCTTCTTCATCTTTGTTACAAGGAATGCAAAGGGAAGAAGGAAGGATATATCTGGAAATGGAGGGGATAAACAAAAGATATCTGTAAAAATCATACTAAAAATTAGTTTATATTATTCGTTAACTTTAAAGTGCCTGTACGATGGCAGTGCTACAGATCAGGTAACTGAGAAATCACTGGGCTGCAATGCTCACATGATTTATTATTGACTAGGCCTTTTAATGATTATTTCAATATGGTTATAGAGGTCTGAATTGCCTTTCTCCCTTTCCGATGGTATCCATCCTATCAGTGATTTTATCAGCAAATTCTTACTAAATGAAGACTCTGTGCAAGACACTCTGAGGGATATGAAGAAGTATAGAGATAAGATTCTAAAGTTCTGGAATTGACAGCTTAATGAAGAGACAACAAAATGTGAATGGGTGGAAGACAGCATGGTATAAGGTGGTCCATAGGATCACAGAGTTAGAGCAAGAAAGGTTCTCAGAGGTATAGGAGTCCAACCCCTTCATTTTACATATGAGGGAACTAAAGCCCAGAGAAGGGAAATGAATTGCTCAAGATGGCAGAGCCATTGTACAAAGTTCAGTCCTTTGAGCCAAAGTCTATGTTGGCAAATACTGCTCACAGACCAACTCCCGTCCAATACCTCTTTTCATATAGTCTTTGAAATGTGAAAGGTCTTTATATTTTTAAACAAAATGCTATTGTGTTGTTGTCAGTCAGTTGTTTCAGTCATGGTCAACTGTTTGTGACCTCATTTGGGGTTCTCTTGGAAAGGATACTGGAGTAGTTTGCCATACCTTCTCTAGCTCATTTTACATATGAGGAAACTGAGGCAAACAGGCTGAAGTGACTTGGCCAGGGTGACGTGGCTAGTAAGTGTCTGAGGCCAGATTTGAACTCAGGAAGAGGAGTCTTCCTGACTTTAGGTCCAGCACTCTGTCTACTATGCCACCTAGCTGCCCCAGGTAGAAAATTTTAAATTTAGGCTTAGAACATAGTCAGTGGAAAAATATTGGGAGTCAGAGGACCTGGGTTCAAACCCCAGCTTTAAGACTTGCTACCTATGAGACCTTGGAAAAATCTTTTAACCTCTGTGGCCCTCAGTTTCTTCATCTGTAAAATCAGGGAGTTGGAGAAATAACTCTGAAAGGCCCTTTTAGCTCTAAAGTCATACTTGAAACACTAAAATGCAAATATTCCATTTTTAGTATCCCTTTCCTTAAGTCAGTTCTCGTGGGAAACAATCTAAGCATGGGGAGAGATTCCAAAATCCCCTTATCTGATCATAATCTATAGGCTTTCTTTCCACCTCTCCCTCTGCTTTCTCTCACCAAATCCTTTGTCCACATTGACCTCCAATCCCTTGACCCCTTGGTTCTCTCCCAGGTCATTACTCTTGTACTGGCCACTCTCTCCTGTTTCCCCCATCTTTATTCCTTGGTGCACCAGATAAACTCTACACTGTTCTTTTCTCTGGAGTTTCTAGCCTCTGCATGCAATTGTGCTCCTTCAAGCTTCGGGCATGTATCATTCCCACCATTTGTCACTAACTATGGTGCAGGCCCCCATCACCTCACATCTGGATTACTGCAGTAGCTGCTGCTGGGTCAGCCTGCCTCCAGTCTCTCCCCACTTCAGTCCCTCCTCCATTCGGTCACCAAAGGTATTTTCCAATAGCAAAGGTCTGATCATGTTACTCCACCACTCAAATGCCAGTGGCTCCCTATTGCCTCCAGGATCAAATGCAAAATGCTCTGTTTGGCATTCAAAGCCCCACATAACCTAGCCTTCTCCCACTTTTCCAGTCTTCTTATATCTTACATCCTGCCATCTACTCTTCTTTCCAGTGACACCAGCCCCCTCCTGTTCTACCAACAAAACACTCCATCTCTCTGCCCCTGGCATTATCTCTGGCTGTCCCCCATGGCATGCATTGCCACCTCATTTTCGCCTCTTGACCTCCCCAGCTTCCTTCAAGCACCAACTAAAATCTCATCTGCAGGCAGCCTAGATTTGGAGTTTAACAGGACAAATGGATGGGTCAGCCACTAACTGTTCAACAACCTCGTTTGATAGATGGAAAAACTGAGGCCCAGTGAAGTTAAATGATTTGCTCAGGGTCACACAGTTTCTAAGCATCTAAGGTAGAATTTACACTCAGGTCCTCCTGGCATTCAGTTCTAGCATTCTACCTTCCATGCCACACTGGTTCTGATTCAGTCATTTTTAAGTCATGTCTGATTCTTCATGATCCAATTTGGGGTTTTCTTGGTAAAGATACTAGAGTGGTTTGCCATTTCTTTCTCCAGCTCATTTCACAGATGAGTAAACTGAGGAAAATAGGGTTAAGTGACTTGCCCAGGCTCACATAGCTCAGTGGTTCTCAACTTTCCTAATGCCGCGACCCTTTAATACTCGTATGTGGGCATATCTGCATGTGGGCAGACCCACCTGGAGATGGATAGAGGAGCGGTGTCGGTTGCTAAGATCATTGGAAATATATGTTTTCCAATGGTCTTAGGTGACCCCTATGAAAGGATCGTTCAACCCCCAAAGGGGTCACAACCCACAGGTTGAAAAATGCTGAATAGCTATTAAGTATTTGAACTCATGAAGAGGAGTCTTCCTGACTCCAGGTTCAGCATGGTGCCACCTAGCCACCCATCCTGTCTTACTACTATAGACATTTGTAAAGTGCTTTTCAATCTTGAAAATATTCTTTAAAATGTAAGTGATTGTCATTGTTATCATAGCATGTATCCAAGCCCAAATGCTTGGGCTTGCCTTTGAATGTCTGGTGAGAGAGAGAGTATGTTACTTTAGGAGGAGGTCTACTCCATGGCCACTCAGGCACCCCTAGTATCTGTGTGAAGTTCATTCTTCTATTGGTAAATTCTGCCTCCCTGGAACGCTACACCACCCCCAGGCTTTCAGCCCAGAGCCATGTTCTAGTAAAGCACCCATCGAAATGGGGTCTGGGGATGCCTCAAGGCCCTCTAGGGGGTCCATTAAGTCAAGATCATTTTTTATTATAACACTAAGATATTTTAATTTCTAGTATGGCAAATATCAGTAAATGTAACCCATATAAACAAAAGCTTTTTAGGGGATCCTCAAATCACTTTTCAGAGGGAAAGGTCCTGAGACCAAAACATCTGAGATCTAGTGGGTAAGTACCACACCAAACTAGTCAGAAGCAGCACAGGCAACACCCAGAATCCCAGATAGTAGTTGGTCAATTTGGGCAGTGTGTAGCAATATGAGGAACATTAGATCTGGGGTCAGAGGTCCTGAGTTAGAATCCCAGCTCTGCCACTTACAGTCTGTGTAATCTTAAGTAATTCAAACAGTCTAGGTGCTAGATGCTAGAAGCACAGGGTTGTTGTAAGAATCAAATGAGATAGTATTTGTAAAGCACTTGGCGCAATGTCAGATACATAGTAGGTACTTAATAAATATATGTTTCCTTCCTTTCTGGGACTCAGTTTCCTCATCTGAAGAATATGGCAGGTGGGTGGGATGGGGAGCCTTGGTTCCAAACTAAACACTGTGTGGACAAGATAGGTTTGAGGCCCTGACCCCCTTCTTTCTACCTATGTAGACTTGGGTAAGTCAGATTCACTAAATACATTCACTTATAAATCATGTTACATGAATGTAATAGAATATTTCTAGCCTGTAAGAAATGAGAACCAGGAAGAAAACAGAAGTGTGGAAACCCTTCTGGGAACTGATGCAGAGTGAAGTCAGCAGAAGCAGGAAAACAATGTATAATGTAACATACATAATAATCGTCACAATGTGACTGAAAAGAACAACAAAGAAACAAAACCTTCTTGTTACAATAACCAAATTTAGCACTGAAGAAGAATTGAGAAAATGCACCTCTTTCACATCCTTGCAGAGGTGGGGCACTATGGATGTGAATCACTATTTACACAGTCCAATTCAGTGTTTGGTTAGCTTTTTTTTTTTAACAGTTTTTTTCTTCCCTTTTGTTTTTACTCCTTGTCACAAGCAAGAGATGTCACCCTGAGTAAAGGAAGGGATATATTATGAATGTTATATAAAAATAAAATACATCTATAAATCATTTTTTTAAAGGAAGGGACTGTGCTAAGCGATCTCCAACCTCACCCCCAAGTTCTAGAATCTATGAGAAAATGTTTTTTCTCCCCTGAAGAGCATAAGGTAGCAGAAGTCACCAAAATGGTGTACACACAGAGGCACTGAACAGTGTCCCTCCGTGTGCTTCTAGTCTCTGTCTGTCATCTGCATGGATTTGTTAGCTGATGGTTTCCATTCTTTCCTTATTTTTTGTCTGGGTGATAATGTGGTACTCAGACAGGGCCTTGTTTCCTCCCCAGCTCTTGAGTGGAATCTCCATTATTTATGAAGTTTTCCAATTTCTTTAATGCTCGGCTTTTTGGCTAGAGGGATTCAAATTGATTTGGTAGAGTGGTTTGTGCCCTCCTATGTGAGATGATGCTTCCATTGCCTTTCCTTGCAGGGCTGGGTTCTGGCTGCCCAAGTAGGTCACACTCCACTGAGTATTATCTTTCTAAGCCTCAGTCTTCTTATTACCACAGAACTCCCTTTTCAGCTCCCCTGTCTGGGGCCCCCAGAGGGCTGAGTGGAAGGCAACCAACCCCCTGCAGGGCCCAATGACCAACTGGAAATCTGCTCTCACGTCTCCATTGGGAAAGGAGTTACCAATCTCCCAAGCTGCTTCATATGGCCCTGCCACCCCACATCCATAGAGAGGGCATTTCCTCCATCCTGCTGCTTCCAAACAGCCAAATTAAATTCATTTTAAGCATATAAGGACCCTTCTAGAAATCAAGTCATGGGGTTTATTTCTGAAGGAATAGTAACAATAACAAAAATCCACTGTGCCCTCAACTGTCTATGTAACAGACATGGGCACCTAAATTATGGGCCTTTGGGCCACAGTTTGACAGCCCCTGAAAAGAACAATAACAATCATTCACATGTATATAGCACTTTAAAGTTTGCAAAGCCAACTATTTCATTATTTTATTTTATCCTCATTTTATTTATCTTTATCTCATTTTATCCTCACAACCATTCTGAGGTAGGCCCTATTATCCCTAATTCACTGATGAGAAACCAAGATTCAGAAAACCAAGATTTCCAAAAGACCCATAGTTAGTAAGTTACTGAAGCAGGAATTAAGCCAAGATTTTCACGCCTTTCTCCAGTTCACCTCAGAGAGCGATGAGGGATCTAGCCAAGGCACTTGTTTTATAAGTAAAGACTTGGAGCCAGGTGTAGGTTCAGGTTCCAGCACTGATACTTAATGATTATGTGACCTGCAGCACAGTGCCCTGAAAAGGATCTGGGTTCAGTCTCTAGCTCTGACACCTGCTACCTGGGTGACCTTGGCCAAGTCACTTTGCACTCTAGGTCTCAGTTTTCTCATCTTTAAAATGAAGCATTTGAATTAGATGACCTTAAGGTCCCTTCCAGTTCTGACTGTGTGATCTATTATTCTCAGAACGAATGAAAAGTCATTTTCTAAGTGCTATGTGCCAAGTCCCATGCCAAGGTTAGGGACAGAAATGTAAAAGCAAAAACAATTCCTCCTCTCAAGGATCTTATATCCTAACAGGGAGAGATAACCCATCTCTGGAAGAGTGGACAGAGAGATGCATGTTAGTTTGGAGAGTTCAAAAGATTCTGAGTGGAGCGAAGGGGAAGAAATTGACCCCCTTTCCAGGAAGCAAAGGCAGAGTGGATCTAAGTATGATACCCCTTCCAATTCCAGGTCTTTTATCTTATGACCAAATTGTCTCTTCTGTATCCCCAGCATTTAGCACTGTACTTGGCACATATTAGGGGTTTAATAAATGTTTTGTAATTGAGCAAGAAAAGATCCTCTAAACCTATCTACCTTTTTTCTTTATTAAAAATTTTTAATTTAATTTTTTCTTACATTTTAAGTTCCAAACTGTCTCCCTCCCTCCCTCTCCACCTATACTAGAGAAGGCTACCACTTGGCACAGATTTATAAATACACATAAAACCATACTATTTGTACTTCTATTCAACAGTTTGTCCTCTGGAGATGAGTATCTTTCTTCATAGGTCTTTATAATTGATTTAAGTATTTATAGTACTCAGAATAACTTGATTGTTCACAATTATTCTTCAGACAATATTACTGTTGCTACATACAATATTCCCTTAGTTCTTCTCACTTCACTTTTCATTATTTCATACAATTCTTTCCATGTCTTTCTAAAACCAACCAGCTCATCATTTCTTACATCACTGTAAGATTCCATCACAATCCTATGTTACCATCTAGTTTAAAAATTTTTGATTTATGGGTTGGTCACATTCACCTGCTATTGTCCCCTGAACTTTGTGGATGGCTACATTTCCTAGAGTCACTATAGATCATGAGGGGCAGGAGAAATACATGTCAAAACTGCAACAGGACCAGGAAGTTGTAGTAGCAACCACACTGGCATACCCAGGATGGCTGCTAGAACAGGTTCTTAGATCTGCTTTACTAAGAAGAATAGCTGTTTGAGGGGTCAATAATCTTTTAAAATTATATTTATTAGTTCAGAGGAAAAGTTAGCACTCTGAACTTCAGAGAAAATCCAAACAAAGAAAATAGAGAAAATACAAGCAGAGAAAT
>CM053589.1:191130435-191148028 GCA_028646515.1 Pseudochirops corinnae | reverse complement strand
ATCCAAACAAAGAAAATAGAGAAAATACAAGCAGAGAAATAAAGACCAACAGACAGGGCCTCTGACTGAGAAATTATCACAAAGCCACAGATAGTTCCAACTGTCTGACCAAGGCAATACATACATAGTTACCAGAGAGAGAAGCATCAACATCTGGGTTTTTCAAAGGCAGGAGGTTCCTTAATGGCTACTCAGTTTTGTCTGGTCAAATCATTAGAACACTCTTCCAATGAATGAGGCCCAAAGCAAAATGCTAACTTCAAGAGTTAGTATATATACCCTTCTTCAGGGTCAGAGGGCATCACAACCCTCATGACTCACAACTAATTACAAAGTAACAAAAGATGTGGGCCTTCCTGAAAAACAAGCCTCCCCCTAATCAAGCTGCCCTTAATGGGCTCCATGTGAGGTCTATTAATGGGGGGAGTGGAGGAATATCTTCTATCTTATTAACATTACAGAAGTCCAAACATTCTTGGAGGGTTAATGCTGAGTGTGGGCCATGGTTGGGGTCATTTTCACCAGTAATCATATAATGGGATTCCCAAGTCAACCATACCTGCCTCCTACATGGCTCTCTTCTTTCCTCTAAGTCAGGATTGACTGTGCATTCTTTTGCTTTCCAACTTGGGAATGTATTGACACAAGAAGTAGGGACTTTGAAACAGACCTTGAAAAAGTCCGGTGACAAGTGACTGTGCTCATGAGGAGAAGATTAAAAGTTCACCAGTGTATTGACTCATAAGCTGAGGGGGCAGAGAGGAGTTTTCTATATTTAAGGAGACATAAATATATTCTAAAAATAAATAAAAAGAATAAATGTATTCTAATATATTTAAGGAGAGGAGACAAATGAACCAAGTCAGGGATGTGTGCATGGCAGAAAAAGATCCCAGAGGCACAGTGGAAACAATAGCAATGACAGTCTCTGCCTTTTTCTCGTCTGTAAAATGATCATTAATGAGGTTAATCATTTTTTCAAGTGATTTTTAATCATCTTTTTCCTTCTTTGGAAGCTGTCTGTTCATGTCCTTTGACCGTTGGTCCACCCAGACTGGAAGATGCCTTTGAATGGACACCTTTTGCCCCTATATTTACCAGGATCTTCTAACATGTCTCCTTTGCATGTCATATTGTCTACATATTTGCAAAGTTCTATAGTGTTTAGGAAAAATCCTTCTATTCCCATTTTTAGTGTTTTATCATGGATTAACACTGGGTTTTATCAAAAAGATTTTTGCATTTATTTATATGCTCTTATTCCTTTTATTTTGGTTTATATATTGCATTATACTTGGTTTTTTTCTAACATTCAAGTAGTCTTGCATAACTGGTACAAACCCTGCTTGGTCATGGTGAATTATTTTTAAGTTCATTGCTGTATTGTTAATTAATATTTTATTTTATATTTTTGCAGCTTCAGTTGACCTGAAGTTGAAAAATTCACTAAGAAAACTCATCTTTATTTTTTTTACTATTAGCTTACCCATATTTTAAAATCAACATGATATTTTTCTTCATAAAAGAAACTGAAGAGGATTCAGTAAGGCATTTAAGAAGCATTTATTAAATGCTCATTTTGAGTCAGGCACTATGCTAGGGATAGAAAGAAAGGGAAAAACATGGGTTTTGCCCTTGAGGAACCCACATTTTAATGGAGAAAGAGCACACAAATAACTTTGCACATACTCAATATAGACAGTGTAATTGAAAAGTAATGTCAGTGGGGAGTGGGAGGAGAGGAGCCAGGAAAGCCCTCTTGACAGAAAATGGAATTTTAACTGCCTTTCTTTTTAATTTTATATTTTCTTTTTTTCTTGTATGTAAAAACATGTAAAAACAATTTTAAGCACTTGGTTGTTTTTTTTTAAATTTTGAGTTCCAAATTCTCTTTCTCCTTCTCCTCCTCCCTCCTTGAGAAGTCAACAATTTGATATGGGTTATACATGTGCAGTCATGCAAAATATGTTTCCTTTATTAGTCATGTTATGAAAGAAAACACAAAACAAACAAAAAGAAAGAAAAAGAACAAGAAAACCAAAGTTAAAAAAAAAAAGGTATGCTTTGATTTGCATTCAGACTCTATCAGTCCGTTTTTTTCCCTTTGGAGGTAGATGGCATTTTTCATCATAAGTCCTTCAGATTTGTCTTGGATCACTGTCTTGCTGAGAATAGCTAAGTTGCTCACTGTCGACCATTGTTACAATATTGCTGTTGCTGTGTACAATGTTCTCCTGATTCTGCTCACTTCACTTTGAATCAGTTAAGGTTTTTCAGAAATCATACTGCTTGTCATTTCTTATAGCACAATAGTATTCCATAACCCTAAATGCTCTCATGCGGCAGTAAGAAAAAAGCAATACACAGACTCTCAAAGTCTCTCTTAAGAACTTTGGAACTGACTGCATGACATGGGACACACTGACACAGGACTGCCTAGCATGGTGTGCCCTCATCAAAGAAGGTTCTGTGCTCTATGAGCAAAGCAGAATTGAAATAGCTCAAAAGAAACTTGAGATGTAACAACAAGTTTAGAAGATCGACCCCAAATGTCCACATGGACTACTTATATCCAACCTATAGTAGAGCATCTGAGCTCATATTAGTCTGATCAGTCATGGTAGGATACAATGTGACTTGGCTCTAACATAGTGATGTCATTTTGGTCTTCTTCAAGAATGAAGGACAACAGCCAACCAAGCACAACTTGCTCAGCCATTCCCCAAGTGATGGGCCTCCTCTTCATTTCCAATTCTTTGACATCACTGGAAGAGCTGCTTTAAATATTTTTACATATACATCCTTTTCCCATTTCTCAAAATCTCTTTGGGATATAACCCTAGTGGTCGTATTTCCGGGTCAAAGGATATGCATTATTTTATAGCCCTTTGAGCACTGATCCAAATTGATCTGAGCTGAGTCTTGAAAGAAGCTAGGGAAGCCTGGAGGCAGAGGTGAAGAAGAAGAACATTCCAGATATGAGAGACAGGCCGGCGAAGGACAATCAGGAATTGGAATATCGTGTAGGAGGAAAAACAAGAAGACCAGTGTAGATAGATATTAGAGTATGTAGAAGGAAGTAAAGTATAACAAGACCAAAAAAGAGTATAACAAGGCAGAAAGGGGTAGAGGGGCTTTTATTTGATCCTGGAGGTAATAGGGAGCCATTGAAATTTAGTGAGAAGAGGGAAGACATGGTCAGACTTGTATTTTAGGAAAATCATTTTGGCAACTGAGTGGAGGGTGGATTAGAGTAAGGAAAGATGAAACAGGGAGACTAGAAGGTTACCCTCTGTTATATTTATGAATAAATTTTGTTATAGAAAGATTATTTTTGCTTGGAAATTAGAACACTTTGCGCATAAATTGATGTGGGCTTGGCATTTTCCATACAGCGATTCTTTGAAGATTTGTGTTATTTCTACCTCAAAGATTGGTCATTCAAAATTGCCTTTTGTTTCAGTTTGGATAAAATGTTCCATCTCTATGTCTTTGTACAAGTGGTCCCCATTTTTAGAATGAATCCCCTCCTTGCCTATACATCATAGAATCCCTAGCTTTTTTTTAAAGAGACAGTTTAGCAGTCACTTCATCAACACACATTCCCTGAGCCCCCACTGGAACCCCAGCCCCATGTTCAAGTTCATCCTCTCTCTTGAAATTACTTGGTGTATACTTTGTATTTACTTCCTCGTCTACGTAGTTTATTTCACCAATTGGATGTAAGCAGGCATTTAATCAGTGTTTATCAATGGAATAAGCCACCCTCTAGGCCCTCTGCAAACCTGATACAGTTCTCAAGCCTCTCAAAGTTGTCATGGATCTTTGAACCCATGGAAACAGTGAGGACTACCACAGAGAGGAGGAAGAGCCAGCAGGTTCCAAAATTCTTCACATTTCTTCCCTGAAATCACTCACTCCATCTAACCTTTCAGGTAACACAGGGCAGACTTCTAGGCTTGGATGAACTGGACCAATTGTTAGAAGGAATTTGATCTCTTTGAAGCTCTGCTTTGTTGTTTTGGTAACAGCTCAATTCAAGGCATGCTGGAAGGCTTAGTGCCTCTTGCCACTGGGTTTTGTACCTGGCACATAATAGGGGCTTGATAAATGTCCCTTGATTGATTAATAGTCAGAGGTAAGAAAGTGGTGCTGAGTTATCCATTCTTCTGATTCAGTAGTCGATTAGGGGAGCCTTCCTCATCAATTATTTCAAGCCCTGAGTCCTACACAGCCAGAACCAGGTTCCCTCCAACTTTCTCCACAATGAGCCAGAAAGGGAATATTTGTACATGTTTCAGGCAATGACACTTACATTTCATATCGAATGAGTAAATGTGATGAATGAATGAATGAACAAACAAATGAGTAAGGAAGGAAGGAATGAAGTGCTAAGTCAGTATCTGAGTACACTGCTCCTCATGGTACTTTCAGATTTTCAAGGCAATGTCACCTCTGTCACCTTCTTACACAAATCTAGTCTGCTGAATGTTAGAAACTGGAAACTGAAGAAAGGGCTTTGTAAATACATTCCAAGTCTTGGTTGCAATGCCAGTTCAGGTGCTCAACTCTTAGAGAATAAGGAAATTTTAAAAAGAATCCAAGCATTCTAATAGTATGCCTGGAATTCAATCTGAGACACACCCAGAGAAATCAAATTTATGAAATTCCACAACTGGAAAAGACTGTAAGAAAGATGAAATGAAGACACAGGAAAAAAACCCAACAACCAATGCCACACAAAATAGTCACAGCTTTGGAAAAGAAAATAAACTACTAGCAATTTCTTAATAAGTTTTACTCATTCCAAGCTACCATATAATCATTAACTATATTCATTCTGGACAACTGCAGCATCCAGGGGGGTTTCATCCTTTCACCAGGGGCAGACAGGGAGTTTGGCGCCACTGTCTTTGCTTATCATGGCCCAGAGCCTTCTTTTGCAAAGATACCGTCAGCACTATAAATATTTTAACTTCCAGGAGACTGAAGCCCAAGCCACATGTCACCTTCCAAGGCTTCAAACACAGTTCTCGGTAAAATGGTCACTTCTAAGAACAAGGTAAAATCTTCAGCTTTGACTCTTACCACCAAAAACATATGCCCAACTTACTAGAGAATCAGCAAGAAAAGCAACAGGCTAGTTTTCCAAGAACTGTCTCCTGGTGGTGATATCTCTGACCTTCCCTCTGCTGCACTACAAACAGATTTAGTATCACAGAATCCATCTTGGGTTTCAATGATGAGAGCTCATCTTACAAACAGCATTTTAAGAGCAGCACAGGACTCTAGCCCAAGGTCCTTTTTTTATAAATGAGGAAACTCAGGCCAAGAGAGGGGGATATGACTTGTTCAATGTCAAAAGAGTAATAAGTAATAAGTAGCCAGCATTTTTCAAACCTCCAAATGATAATAATAACCAGTGAGCATATGGTGCTTAAAAACATACAAAATATATTACAAAGACCATTATGTTTGATCTTCATGAAAGCCACATGAAGCTAAGGTTCATAGAGGTGAACCTTAGACCTGCCCTGGTCACACACCTAACTACTAAGTGTCAGAGGGGGGCTTCAAACCCTTGTTTCTCTTGATTCCAAGTCCAGCTTTGTTTCCACAAATCCAACAAGGCAATTAGGTGGTACAATGGTTGAAGCACCAGGCCTGGAGTCAAGAAGATTTGAGTTCAGATTCCACCCTCCAGACATGTAATGGCTGTATGACCTTGGGCAAGTCACTTGACCTTTGTCCTCAGTTGTCAGACAGGGATAATAACATCATCTCCCTTGAAGGGTTATAGTGGGGACCAAATGAGATAATACCGGCACGTGGTAGCTGCAATATAAAGACTTGGTTGTTTACCCTTCTTCTTTTCCCAAATCAGGCTGGGATGTGTACATGTTCTTAACATAGAGCGGTAGGAAGCAAGGTTGGAAAGGCAAGTGGGAGCCAGACAATGGACAGCCTCATTCGGAACCTGTGATCGTCCCGCTGAACTGGTCTGAAGTACACTGGTGAATGTGAAAAACCTTTGAAAAATACTCTCGCCAGCAAATGAACAGGGCAGACACTATCACACATGTTTATTTGGTATTTAAATGGCTCTTACATATTCTTTACTTATTTGTCAATGGTGCTAATATGGGCCAAAACAGGATCGGTCCAGTGAGACTTCAACTGGGCATCCATCACTAGTCCTTGAGTTCAATTACTCTATCGGTCAGTCAGCCATGTGTCAGGTCTTGTACCAAGTGCTGGGGCTGCAAAGAAAACAAACAAACACATCCATGTCTGCTCTGAGCTGCTCATGCTCTAATGGGAGAGGCATAAAAACCACTATGAACAAAAAAGCCATGGACAGGAAATCGGTGATAACCAGAGGAGGTAAAGCACTAGAATTGAAGAGGAACTTTACCTCTTTAAAACTACCTAATTTTGTAATTGAGCCTGGCTTCTCCTCCAATTAGAGAGGTGTGACTAAATCCCCTGTGAATTAGACACTTGTTCCTTTGGTTTTGGTTTTTGGATCTCAATTACCCCATCCTGGATTCTTGTCACTCTTGACTCCCAATGCTCACTTCAGACATTTGTTAAACAGGTTCTATTTGTTTTCAGTGCCCCCAGATTCTCCTCTTTCCTCATTCACTCAATGAATTGGGATTTTGGGATCCCTCACTTTGACACCCTACCTGTTACCAGCAGCTTAAGACCTTTATGCTCTCTCCTCAGTCCACCTCTTCTCAAAATCAGTTAGCTGGAGAATGAATCTGATCAATTAGGTCCCATTAAGGTATTACCTTCGATCTCTCAATCCTATTGACTGGCCCTTTCTGGCTGCTTGGAAGCATCTCAAGTCTCATCAAACTTAAACAAAATAATCACTATGTCCTACCATCACCTTGGGCTACCTGATCACTCCTCTCTTTCTCAAGTCAACCCCTTAGAAAAATCCATTGACATTTATTTCTTCTACTTCCTCTTCTCTCATTCTAAACCTTTTACAATCTAACTTTGGAACTCATCATTCAACTGAAACTGTTCTCTCTAAAGTTACCAGTGTCTTCTTACTTGATGGCTCTGATGACTTTTTCTCAATTCTTACCCTTCTTGACCTCTCTACCGCCATTGACACTGCTGACTTCCTTCTCCTGGATATTCTCTGCCTTTAGGTTTTCATGACACTGATGTCTCTCTTGGATCTCCTCCTACCTGTCTGACTGCTTTTTCTCAGTCTCCTTTGCCAGATCATAAACCAGATCATATCCCACAGCCATGAATATTTCCCGGGGTTCTTTGTTAAGTCTTCTTTCCTCTATAGGTTCTCTGAATGACCTCATCATCTCCCAGAGATCTAATTGTCATCTATGCTGATGACTTACAAATCTATACATCCAGACCTATCTTTCTCCTGAGCTTTACTTCCACACTAACAACTGCCCAGAAGACATTTCCAATTGGATATACGATATGCATCTCAACTCAACATGTTCAAAACAGAATTAATTCTTTTGTCCCCAAAAGTCATGCCTCTTCTAAACTTTCTTATTTCTGTCAAGGACACAGCTATCCTTCCCATCTCCAAGGTTAACAGCTTTGTCATCATGTTCAACTCCTCATTCTCACTCACTCTGTGAATCTAAACAATGACTAAATCTTGTCATTTCTGTCTTTCCAATGTCTCTCACTTTCATCACCTTCTCTATACTCACATGGCTATGAGTTTTCTTCAAGTCCTCATCATCTCTCACTGGAATATTATTTAATTAATTGATTAAACTATTATTGAACAACTTCTCATTGGTTTCTCTGCTTTCTTCTTGCCCCTCTCTAATCCATCCTTTACAGAGCTTGCCAAAGTGATTTTCTTAAAGTATGGGTTTAACCATGTCATTCTCCACTCAATAAACTTCAGTGGATCCCTTGTACCTCCAAGATCAAATATAAAATACTCTGTTTAAGTCTTTTCACATCTTGACCCCAATCTATCTTTCCAGCTTTATTAAGCATATCTCCCTCTTCATGAATAACAAAATTCAGCCAAACTGGCCTTTCCAATTATCCTCCCACGTGACACTCTATCTCCCATCTGCATGCCTCTGCATTGGCTATACCCAGTGCCTGGAATTCACTCCCTCCTCACTTCTGCCTCTTAATATCTCTAGTTTCCTTCAATACTTAATTCAAAAGCTTCAACATGAAACATTTCCTGATCCCCTCACCTGTTAATAGCCACCCCACCCCACCCAACTCCATCCATAGTCTTTGCAGAGAGAGAAACAATAAGTATAGGGTGGGGGAAAGGGAAGGCATAAATGGTGAGGGAAATTATACCAATGCCCATAGATATTTCCCCTTCACCTGATCAGGTAAAGACCAGTCAATCAGCATTGACATCCTTTCCTTCTTTAAAACTGCCAGGGGAAAAAAAAAAAACTTTTGAGTACCAAAAGAAGCTTGTTTCTTCAGTTCATTAAGTCAGCAAAGTTTGAGTTTAAATCCTGCCTCAGACACTTACTAGTCATGTGACCTTGGGCAAGCCACTTAAATTCTTTCTAACTCAGTTTCCCCAATTTTAAAATGGAGATAATAATACAACCTATCTCCCAGGGTTGTTGGGAGGATAAAAAGATATACTTGTAAAGGCATTTAGCACAGTCCCTGGAACATAGTAAGACCTTAAGAAATGCTTGTTTTCTTCTTTCCTTCTCAAAAAGAGGCACCTGAGTTCTCCACCCAGCATTTGGCTTCTAGACAAGATGGAGCATCAGGGTAGCAGAGATACTACCAAGCCAGCTGGATTTAGGAATAATCCAACAAACACTTATTAAGTGCCTTCTCTGTGACAGACACTGTGTTGTGTAGTGGGGACATTAAAAAAAATATTTCCCATCCTCGAAGGACTTACATTTTAGTGAGGTTACACCACATTTACAGAAAAGGAAACACAGGATAGATGCAAAGTCAATACACAATGATTTTACTTACAGATTAGTAAACACAAAGTATGCACTAAATCAGTATAAAGTGATTTCAAGTGGGAGAGAGCAGAGAGCTCAAGGCATTCATTAGATTGGAATACTCCAACCATCTTCTTGTTGGAGTTTTCAATTCCCATATTTTTACTGTTTATTTTTTTCAATTAACAAAAAAAAAACAACTTAATTTTTCCCCTTCCAGTTTCTTCCCTCACTGAAAAGAAGAAAAGAAAAAGAGAAAAGAAAATAAAGAAAAACAAAACCCTTGGAATAAATCTGTATAGTCAAGCAAACAAATTCCCATATCTGCCATGCCTTTAAAAATACGTGCCTCATCAGCATCCTGCATCCATCACTTCTTTGTCTGGGGGCGGACAGCCTGCCTGATCCCCAGGACCTGGAATGGTGGTTGGTCACTGCATCAATCAATGTTCTTAAGTATTTCAAAGATGTTAATCTTTGCAACATTGTTATAATATAAATTATGTCCCTGGCTTTGTATCAGTTCATACAAGTCTTTCCAGGTTTTTCTAAAACCATCCCCCTATCATTTCTTGTAGCACAACAGTACTCCATTATTCATATACCATTTCCCATTTAATTCAACCATTCACTAATTGATGAGCCCCCCTTAGTTTACAGTTCTTTGCTACTGCATAAAAGACCTGCTTTAAATATTTTTATAATATAAGTCCCTTTTCTCTTTTTTGATCTCTTCAGGATTTAGGCCTAGTAGCAGTATCACTTAATTATATTATTTGGTGGAAAATAAATTTGTAATGTTTATCCTTCATCTGAGGGGCAATTGAACGAGGTAGAGAGAACCCTGGGTCATGATTCAGGAGACCTGGGCTCTGTTTCCCAGATCTTCTACCAACTGCCTATGTAAACTTCTGCATGTGGTATATAAGTTATCTAGGCCTCTATTTTTTCATCTGCAAAAATGTTGATGGTGCCTCATATCCAGCAAACTATCAAAGATGCCAAAAGATGAAGGTAGCTAATGTTGGAGGAACTGCAGAAAGATAGGCATGCACATACATTGTTGCTGGAACTATAAATTATTTAATGAATTTGTAAAATAATTTGCAATTACTACTTTTTCAAAAGACTAAAACAGCTATACTCTTTAGCCTAAAGGTCTCACTGCTAAACATACAGTCCAAGAAAGGCAAAATCAAAAAGAAAGGGTCCATATATACCAATTCTTTCAAAGCAGCACTTTTCTGTGTTAACAACGAATTAGAAGAAAAAAAAAGATGAAGTTGATGTCCATCATTTTGGAATCACTCCACAAGATGTGTTATCTGAATGGAATGAAATATTACTACACTAACAGAAATGATGGTTTTGATCAATATAAGGAAGATTCATATGAAATGACTTCCAGTGAAGTAAGTAGAACTAGAAAAATGACCACAGTCGTGCAAATGGAAAAAAACCAACGATATCAATGAGCCATGAATGGGGAATAGTTTATAGTGACCAAATAAGGTCCTGGAAAAATGCACCTTTCTTTCTTCTATGTATACAAGTCTGGAGCTTTGCAGAGGAATGCTGATAAGTATACATGACATACTTTTAAATTTAATTTGCTTTTTTAACATTTTTCTATCACTTTCTTAAGTTTAGACAACCAATAAAACAATAAATCAAACAATACAAAGAAGTATAAAATGCATAACATATCTGGGGTTCAACTGGATTGGAAGGATTGCAGGAAGATAGGCACATTAATATGTTGTTGGTGGAGCAAAGACTATAGAAAAGTGCTCCATAAAGAAATAAAGAACTAGGTGGAGGAATACTCAGTGTTCATGACTAGGTCACACCAACATCATAAAAATGACAGTAATACCAAAATTAATTTGCATTTTTAATGCTATTCCAATCAAATTGACAAGAGAAACACTTTACAGAGCTTGATTAAAACAATAACAAAATTCATTTAGAACAACAAAAGATTTAGAATATCAAGGGAAATAATGAAAAGAAGTGAAGACAAAGAAAGAATAATGCTTCCAGACCTCAAACTACATTATGAAGTAGCACTCATCAAAATTATCTGGTATTGCTTAAAGAATAGAAAGATAAATCAATGGAACAGAATAGACAGGGGAGATTCAGAATGAATAGAACTCAGTAACTCAGTATTTTATAAAGTAGAAAATACAAGCTACTTAGGGGAAAACTCACTAATTGATAAAAACTGCTGGAAAAAATAACTAGAAAGCAGTTTGGCAGAAATTAGGCTTAGACCAACACTTTACGCCACACTCCATAATACATTCTAAATCGATATATACCCTTAATGTTAAATATCACAGTATAAAAAAAAATTGGAAGAGAAACATATCAGATATTTCTCATAGCTATAGGTAAAAGATGTTTTCTTAACCAAACAAGAGATAGGGCAATAACAAAAATGAAATAGATAACTTTGATTACCTGAAACTGAAAAGCTTCTCACAGACATGAATGCATCTAGGATAACAAGGAATGTGATCAAATAGGGGGTAAAATCTTTATTTGAAATTTCTCTGATAAAGGTTTGGTATCTAAGATATATAGAAAATGAATAAATATGTATGTTTAACAGCAAGTCCCCAATAGATAAATGACCAAAGGATCTGAACAAACAGTTCTCAAAAGAACTGCAAATCACAATCACATTTTAAAAAATGCTCCAAATCATAAGTAATAAATGAGATACAAATCAAGTTAACCTTCAGTTTTTACCTCACACTCTGCAAATTGACAAAAATGACAATCAGTGTTGGAGAGATTGCAAAACAATAGGCACATCAATATGTTGTTGGTGGAACAATGAACTGGTACAACCATTTTGGAAAGTAATTTGGAATAATGCAAATAAAATGACTAAAATGTCAGTACCCTTTGAACCAGAGACTCCTCAACTAACACCCCAAGGAAGTCATTGATAAGAAAAAAGTTCCCATATACTCCTAAATATTTATAGCAAGACTTTTTGTGAAGAATTAGAAACAAAGCAGATGCTCATTAATTGTGGAATGTCTAAAGAAATTATGGTATGTGAATATAATGAAATTCTACTGTGTTATAAAAAATTATGTATGTGATGAACACAGAGAAGTATGGAAAGATCTGTATGAACTGATGCACAGTTAAGTAAGCAGAAACAAGAAAACAATCTATACAGTAACTTCAAAACTTTAAATGGAAAAAACAATGATATGCCAAAAAATAAAAAATAAATGTAACAAAATTATGAAGATCAAATGAGTCTCAAATGAAGAGATATAAGAAGATACCCTCAACCCACTCTTCATGGAGATGAGAGCTCCACAAGTATTAGATATTGAACATGTTTTCAGACTTTTTAAAAATGCACTTCAATGTAATTTTTAATGTATTTAATGTATTGATCAGTGTTTTTTTCTTTTGTAAAAAAATACTGTTTGTCATATGAGATGGCTCTTTGGAAGGGAAAATGGAGGGATACATGGGATACTTTGGTGATGTATGGAAATCATCAACAAAATATGGAAATATTTTCCATATTTTGGAAATCATCAACAAAAACTTATTTTAAAAAATTAAATCAAGTCCTGATTTGTAATGTTTGTCGATTTCTGAGAGGTAAATATACTGAAAATTTAACAATTTGTTCTCACAAACTGGTTCAAACTGACTCCAGAACACCCCAATAGATGTGAAAGAATGCCTATGCTGTCAGATTTGGTTAATGTGTTGGTTGGTTTTGCTAGACTGCTTTTTTCACTTTGAGAGAAGAGGAAAAGATATACTAGAAAATAAAGGTGACTATGAAAACAAATATCTTTCATAAGGAAAAACAATCTTTTAACAGAAAAAATATGTGATGAGGTAGATAACTTGAAAGTACTTTTTACATTTAACATTGTTATGGAACTTGATGTTGGTCTAATAGTGATCTGATGAGAGTTTAGCTCCTTTCTACTTGACCTTTTAAAAAGCAGGAAATACAATAGAGTGGAAGGAACACTGGCTGCTCCCTCAAAGGACTTGACTGAGAGCCTCACTCTATCATTTCTTCCCTGTGGGATCTTGGGCAAATCTTTTCATCAATCTGGGCTTCAATTTCTTCCACTACAAAATGAAGGGGTCACATTAACTGATCTCTAAGCTCTCTTCCAGTTCTAAACTTAAAAATCCTTACCAAATGAAGAAATCAGGGAAGACAGAGCCCAAGCTTATTTGTAATAAAGTCAAATATATGTTACTAGGAGAGAGTTGGAACTATTTTTTTTTTGGCAAGATCTCAACAAGTAGAACCCCTGGTGTCTACAAAACCCAAATTGTAATTGCAAAATGCCTCCTATTATGGGGCTGGTATTGTTCCCAGATTCTAAAATGTGTAGTTTTAAATTCCCTCTTCTACTAAGAAATTCAAAAAGGGAAAGTTAATCTTCTCTTCCTAGAAGCTTCTCAGCCAAAGCAGGGTTTGGTGCATAAATGACTACAGGGGGTGGTGTAACAAGGTCCCTATTGAATTCCTTGGGCCCCTTACCCAAAAGGATCCCTTTCTTTCCCCTTTCTAACTTAAGTCCTAGCTCCACATGGATTTAGGCCAAAGCACTGGGGTCATAGAGTGAGGACAAAAAGTAGTGTTGCCAAACCTTTGTTCCATTAGATTTTTAATTCAAGACTTTGAAAAAGCCACGATTTCATCTGTGGAGGTCTGATCACACCCTGCCACAGATACCCAATACCCTAGTAAATGGGTTCAAGCATTGTCATGGCCTAAAAAATCCATTCTCTGACGGCCATCAATCTCATTTTCATCTAAGAACTTGAAAGCCAGGACATTAGGGAGTCCTTTCCTTCTTTAAAATGGACAAAGGGACTTCCAGAAGTCAAGATGGCAGAATAAGGCAAGAATGCCTGAACTTTCCCAAATCCACCTCCAAACAATTGTAAAATAACACCTCAAAATGAATTCTGGAGCAGCAGAAACAACAAAAAGATGGGGGTAAAATAATTTTCTAGGCCAAGACAACTTAAAAGGTCTGTCTCACTTGCGTAAAGGGGGAGCACAGTCCAGTATTGGTGGTGTCCGGGCAAGTCAGCAGCAGGCCATGTCCCAGCAAGTCAGAAGGAGGCCCTGAGCCCCACACAGGACAGTGACTGAGCCTGCCCCCACTTCCATAGACCTCACCTTCACAGCAGCAATTGAGCTGCCAGGGCCCAAAGACCTTGGTGCAAGATTTTTCATTAATGTTAAACTGTTTCCACCCCTACATGAGAAGATGATATTTCTAACTCTTAAGAACTGTATCACTATTAGAGCAGATGAAGTATACATAAACAGAGGGTGTGGTCATTTTATAGGATGATATCCAAGAAATTTAAAAAATTAAGGGGTGAGAAAGATGACTGCACAGGGAGAAGAGGGAAGGGAGAGGTAGAATGGGGTAAATTATTTCACATGAAGAGGCCCAAAAGACCTATTACAGTGAAGAAAAAGATGGAGGAGGAGAGCATCTCTTGAACTTTATTCTCATTGAAATTGATCCAAAGAAGGAATAACATACACACTCAGGTAAAAAAAAATCTCTCTCACTCTATAGGGAAATAGTAGGGGAAGGGGATAAGTAAAAGGGAGAAATAGGGGGGAAATAGGATGGAGAGAAATGCACAGTTTATAATCATAACTGTGATTGCAAATAGAATAAACTCACCCATAAAACAGAAATGGATAGCAAAGTGGATTAAAAATCAGAATCCTACACTATGTTTTTCACAAGAAACATGCTCGAAGCAGAGAAACACACACAGGGTAAAGGTAAGGAGCTAAAGCAGAATGTATTATGCTTCAGCTGAAGTTTAAAAAAAAGTAGGGTATTAGCCGTGTGACCTTGGGCAAGTCGCTTAACCCCAATTGCCCTACAAAAACCAAAACAACAACAACAAAGTAGGGGTAGCAATCATGATCTCAAAGCAAAAGCAAAAATAGATCTAGTTAAAAGAGATAAGGAAGGAAACTCCACCTTACTAAAAGGTGCCATAGACAATGAAGAAATATCAATACCACACATATATGCAGCAGATGACACAGTATCCAGATTCTTAAGGGAGAAGTTAAATGAGCTACAGGAGGAAATAGACAATAAAACTATACTAGAGGAGGACCTCAACTTACCTCTCTCAGAGCTAGATAAAACTAGCCAAAAAAATAAACAAGAAAGAGGTAAAAAGAATTTTGGAAAAGTTAGATATGATAAACCTCTGGAGAAAATTGAATGGGATAGAAAGGAATATAACTTTTTCTCAGTGGTACATGGCACTAACACAAAAAGTAATCATGTATTAGGGCCTAAAAACCTCACAATCAAGTGCAGAAAAGCAGAAATATTAAATGCATTCTTTTCAAACCATAATTCAATAAACATATTCAATAAAGGACAGTAGAAAGATAGATTAAAAATTAATTAGAAACTAAATAATCGGGGCAGCTAGGTGGTACAGTGAATAGAGCAATGGCCCTGGAGTCAGGAGGACCTGAGCTCAAATCTGGTCTCAGACACTTAACACTAGCCATGTGACCTTGAGCAAGTCACTTAGCCCCAACTGCCCTGCCCTTCCCCCTTCAAAAAGCAAAAAAAAAAAAAAAAAAAAAAATTTTAAAGAAACTAAATAATCCAATACTAAAGAATGAGTGATTCAAAGAATGAATCACAGAAACAATCAATAATTTCATTAAAGAGAATAACAACGAGACAACATATCAAAATTTATGGGATGCTGCCAACGCAAAACTTAAAGGAAAATTTATATCTCTACACTCTTATATAAACAAAATAGAGAAAGAGTAGGTGGATGCATTGTCCATGCAACTAAGAAAAATAGAAAAATAACAAATTAAAAATTCCCACTTAAACACCAAATTGGAAATTCTGAAAAATCAAAGGAAAGATTAATAAAAATCAAAAGTAAGAAAACCATTGAACTAATAAATAAAACAAGAAGCTGGGGGTTTTTTTGGGGGAGGGAGGACAAAAAAATAGATAAACCATTGGTTAATTTGGTATTTAAAAAAAGGAAAGAAGAAAAACAAATTACCATTATCAAAAATGAAAGGAAGAAATTGACTACCAATAAAGAGAAAATTAAAGTAATCATTAGGAGTTATTTTGTCCATTTATATGCCAATAAATCTGACAATCTAAGTGAAATAAATGAATATCTACAAAAACATAAGCTGCCCAGATTAACAGAAAAGGAAATAGAGTATCTAAATAAGCCTGTTTTAAGCAAAGAAATTAAACATGCCATAAATTAGCTTCCTAAGAAAAAGATATCAGGACCAGATGGATTTACAAATGAATTCTACCAACCACTGAAAGATTGACTAATTTCAATATTAAATTAATTTGGAATAATAGGGGGAAAAGGAGTCCTACCAAACTCCTTTTATGAAACAAATATGGTGCAAATACCTAAACCAGGAAGAGTAAAAGCAGAGAAAGAAAATTATAGACCAATTTCACTAATGAATATTGTTGCAAATATCTGAAATAAAATACTGCTAGGAGACTACAACAATATATCACAAAGATTACTCATTGTGACAAAATGTGACGCATACTAAGAATGCAAAGATGGTTTAATATAAAGAAAACTATTAACATAAGTGATCATATCAATAACAAAAATTATATTACTTTATCAATCAATGTAGAAAAAAATTGACAAAATACTCATTCCTGTTAAAAAAACACTTGAAAGCATAGGTATAAATGGATTTTTCCTTAGAAGGATAAGAAGTATTTACCTAACACCATCAGCAAACACTATGTGTAATGGAGACAAACTAAGAGCCTTTCCAATAAGATCAAGAGTGAAACAAGTATGCCTGTTATCACCAATATTATTCAATATTGTACTAGAAATGCTAGCAATAGCAGTAAGAAAAGAAAAAGAAATTGAAGGAATCAGAATGAGTGATGAGGTAATAAAACTATCTTTTTTTTGCAGATGATAGGATGGTATATTGGGAAATTCCTAGAGATTCCACTAAAAAGTCAATTGAAGTAATTAATAATTTTAGCAAAGTAGCAGGATATAAAATAAACTGAAATAAATCATCAGCATTTCTATATGTCACCAACAAATCCTTCAAGAAAAGACAGTAAGAGGGGGCGGAGCCAAGATGGCGGCGTAGCAGCAGCAATATATCGCAGTTCTCACATAGCCACCCCAAAATACCCATGGAATAGGACTCTGGACCAACCTAGAACTTCAAAACGCACACAAAGATACTTCCCACTAAAGTCAGCTCGGCTATGAGGAACCATATCAGCACTGCAAACCGAAACCAGCCTGGCCTGAAGCCGCAGCTGTGCCCCGGGGGCGGCCGGGCGAGAGGTGCAGAGAAAGCTCTCAAAAGCTCTCAGGTGAGCGGATTAGCACCAGCTGTGAGGAGGGGGGATTACCACCAGCTGCTCCAGTGGGGATTGTGAAAGAGGGAGATAAGCGTCAGGCCAAAAGGTCTCCAGAGCGGAAAAGCAAAAGGCGGAGGTTTTGCACCCGCCTCCGCATTGTAGCTTCCCACCCTCGGCCTGCAAAAAGCAGGGGGACTGAGCGATTGTTTTCAG
>CM053589.1:191107175-191129935 GCA_028646515.1 Pseudochirops corinnae | reverse complement strand
TTGTTGGAGGTATATTCACCCTTTTCATTTTTGAGGCTCAAAATTTGGTTTTCTTCTTTCTTTTTTTTTATGCTCCTTAAATTTCTAAAAAAATACCTTTTCTTAATCTAGAATTCACAGACAGCTAGATATTATAGGACATAGAGCACTAGACTTGGAGGCCAGAAGGCTTGATTATAAATCTTGCTTCAGACACTCGTTTTGTGATCTAAGGCAAATCACTCAACTTCCTGAGCTTCTAGTTTCCTTATCTGTAAAATGGGGATATTAGCAGCGATTTCCCAGGGAAGCTATGAGGCTAAAATGAATTTGTATATATAAAGTTCTTCACTAAACTCAAAAGCCCTACAAAAATCTTCTCTTCTTCCTCCTCTTCTTCCTAATTATTATTTGCTTATCTTCTCTCATACATTAGCTATTTCACTGTTCTTTCTAGTCTTTATATGAAATGCTTTTTGAGAGCTAGACCCAAGCCCTAGATATTTATGTCCAACAAGCAACCAGTACAGTGTCTGCATAAAGCAGGAACTTAAAAGAGATTTACAAAGTGAATGTGTATGTAGTCAGTCTAATCTAAAGTGTAAATAATGAACACTGGGATAATTGTTTCCAGCACATTTTTGTATTTTAATTTCAGATTTTTTAGTAGGATCTCAGATTTAAAGTTTGAAGGAACCTAAGAAACCATCTAAAAAAAAGCCCAGTTAGTTAGCCTAGGAGTACAGGACTCTCTCTCTGCCCCCAGCCACTGGTCCTGTCTTCAGCCCAGCCCACACAGCCATCAACCAGGGAAACAACTTTGGCGGAGGAGAGGTCAGCCACTGTGACCAACTGTCAACTAACTGCCACACCCAGGGCAGATAAGACAGCCCAGCTGAACCAATACAGCTCCCAGAGGAAGAGATAGGAGGCAGCAGGTGCCAGCCAGGTCAAACCACCACCACTACCTTAATCACCATCTTCCCATAAACCCTGATGGTGACAGCTCAGGACCCTGAATTCCACAGCTTTGGGAGTAGCAATGCTTCCAGGCACATTCTCCCTGCCATCTTTCTGGGAAACAGTCCCTGTGGACATGAACCTGGACCTGCTCCTGCAGGGGCTACAGCTCCTGAAGACCCAGGAAGGGAAGGTCTTTCCACCAAAGTCCTTGACTCTGTCTAATGGATAAATATCACAAAAAGATTTTATTGGTGGAAATAACATGAAAGAAGAGGCATTAACCATCTGCTTTGCTGCTGCACCATATGAACCATGGGACCTTTCCATCAGATTTAGAGCTAAGCCTTCCAAAGATCACAGAATCTCTACATTAGTACTCTTTTAACTCTTCAGAGCTCAGCTTGCTGCAAGAGGAAATCTGTCACTGAAGATAAAATTGGAAAGAATGGCTGGACCCAACCAGAAGAAAAGTCTGTGCTGAGTGTTACTGCAATCTAAAGGTGCTTAGGGATCAATCTCTCCAAGAGGGGAAAGATTTTTTAAAAAGTGGAAAAGTGCTCACTCCCCTACATGCACATGGGCACATGGGCACACTTGTACACATGCATGTGCACCTTCTCAGTGAGCTTTGCAACAACCCTATGAGAAGGGTACTACAGGTACCACTATCATCTTTTTATAGATGAGGAAACTGAGGTTCCAAGGAGTAAAGTGACTTCCCCAGAGTCACACAACTACTAGGTATCAAAGTTGGGTTTCCAATTTGGATCTAGCTGACTCTTGGAGGTGTTAAAGTCAAGTCTGAATGACCCTTTACTGGGCAACTTATAATGAAAACTTCCTTTTGGGTATGGGTTGGACAGATGGCTGCTAAGCCCCCTTCCAGCTTTCTAATTCTGAGCCCAAGACTTTATCTACTATACCCTACTGCCTTAGAATACAGCAGACCTTCAATTTTAAAGAAGCAATTAAACACGGAGTTGGGCAAATTGATTTTTTAAATGAATTTAGCAAACTACCGAGCCCATTCAAGTGTAAACAAGGATATTTCAAAACCATTAATTTTTACAAAATCCAAAGCTCATTCTCAAAAACTCTGGATCCGTGACAACAACCAAAGCCTTAAAATTATATTGGCACAGTTTGGGAGCAATGGCACAAAATGAACTCTGGCTTTAAAGAGTTTCCAGATTCCTTTTCCTAGCTTCAGGAGCCATCTACTGCACAAATGCCGAAACCCAGAGCTTGGAGAATGCCCCTGTTGGAAGAAACACAATGTCCCTCAGTCCGGCCCTTTATCTGGCACATAGGAAAAACTCATCTTCCCTCCGGATCTAATTGAAAGGTCTGTTTTTTGTTTTATGAACTTGCTAAAACCTTAACCAACTTTTCCCAGTTTCAGAAATTCATGAGGACTTTTCCCTTTACTCTCATATCAGGGAAGAGTGTACCCAATAGGTAATTGCCTAAATATGCATAATTGTTTGGAACACGATGACTTAAAACAATGACAGCTGTTGAAATATTGTTAATCCCTTTTCTCATGCAATCCTGTTTCTCAAACAAGGTGGAGGTGGGTTGCTGGGAGTTTTGGTCACTTTCATTTTATTGATGTGTTTTGTTTTGACATTACATGTACCTACAGAACAAAGTGAAACAGGTAAAAAAAAACCCTCATAATCCAGTGATTTCCCCATTACTGTCTAGAGTACCCCAGGATCATAATATACTTCTCACTATTCCTCACCTCCTTGTATACAGTCTGTGGACAGGGTCTGTCATCTTTGCAGCATCTCCCTAAGATACTCCTTCTCTTCTCTGACCTGGCCAACATTCTAGTGAAGACCCTCATCACCTCGCACCTGAATTATTGCAATGGTGGCTGGTGGGTCTGCCTGCCTCAAGTCTCTTTCTGCTTTAATCCATCCTTTATTCAGCTGTCAAAGTGATTTTTCTAAAGCACAGGTCTGATCATGCCACACATTCCCCGCCCCCAACACACACTACACTCCAGAGGCTCCTGATCACCTCCAGACTCAAAAACAAAATACTGTTTTGATTTTGAAAGCCCTTCATAATCGAGCCCCATTCTCCTTTTCCCATCTTCTTACCCCTTATTCCCTGACCCACACTCTCCAATACAAGCATAATGATCCATGAAAAAGGCCCTCCATCTCCTGACTCTGGGCATTTTCTCTGGCTGTCTTTCATGCCCAGAATGTTCTTCCCCCTCATCTAGTCCCAGCTAAAATTCCATCTGGGGGCCATCTCTACTGGTCCTGATCTGTATCCTGCCACTGGACTCAGATAGATCTGGAGAAGAAAGTGACGCTGATGACCTTGCATAACCCTCCCTCATTGAAATTCAATTCACTTGCAAGTCAGGGAATCATCTTCCTGATGTCATGGTCCTCTTTGACAACAAAGGACAAACGAAAACAACAACAAAATTCCATTTTCTACAGGAAGCCTTTTCCAACCCCTCTTAATTCCAGTGCCTTCCCTCTGTTAATTATTTACTCTTTATCCCTGTATATAGTTCCTTTAGTGCAGAGACTGTCTTCTGCCTTTTTTTCATTCCCAGTGCTTAGAATCTAGCACTTATTGTCTATCTATGCACACTCACATACATATATGTCACATTCTGCCCCCCATGTCTGTAAGAGATAGCATGTTTTATCACTGGTCCTCTAAAGTTTTGAATGGCCACTTTTTTGATCATAGTTCTTGTAATTTTTCAAAGTTGTTGCCTTTAGAGTGCTGTTATTATTGCATAAATTATTCTCCTGATTCTGGTCATTTTATTCTGCATCAGTTTATTCCTGAGGGTCAGACCTATGACCCATATTGAGCTATATAGAGGGAAGTGATTCCTGATTGACTGAGAGACACTGAATACCCCTGTAAGGAAGTTAATGGACCCCCTTGGACAGAGGATTAGAGACAGGTGGGTTGAGGGAGATGAAGCATGGACTTTTGAATGGCTAACATGAGCCTCCAGAGTAGTGGAGGAGGTGGGGGCCATGTTCCTTAACTGCCTAGCAACCCTGGGCACAGCTGGTAATGGATTCCTCAGAACGAGAGGGTCTCCTCTCTCCAGGTTTGAGCAGAAATCTTAACTCCATCCTGGTAGAAGAGCTCATGTACACTTCAATGCTGTGTATTCTCTGAATATACCCATTCTGCATAACTTCTCCAATTTCTGTTTGCTAGTTTCTTTGATAAAGAAATTTACTAGCAACCCAATATTTAGTGGGAAGTGGGCTAAGTTGTCTAGAACAATTAGCAAAGCAGTTTTTGTTCAGAAGCTCAATACTCTTAAACGAGAGATATTTAAGTGGTGACATTAGATATGAATTTAGGCCAATACCCCTTCTTGGGAGAGGAGAATTCCCCCTGCCTCAGTGGACCTGTGTCTTACTTGGCTCTCACCTCCCCACTCCCAGCTAGGCAGTTAGTGCTAACAAGCATGCCCTTGTTCCTACTTTCAGCATAGGTGGGCTAGCCTCCAGGTATCTCTCCATGCCACTCCTGGCAATATTTATAGACGAGGCAGCCCCGCATTGGCATGTCTTACACCTACATCATGTAATTCGATCCTCACCATCCAGTGCAGGAGGTACTCTGTTTACCCATTTTACAGATGAAAAAACTGAAGTTCAGAGATATAGTGACCAGCCCAGGGTCATACAGGTAGCACTGTATGAGATTCTAGCCCATGATCTCTGACTCCAAATCCCTGGTTCTATCAACAGTTTAACAGGGTGACCTGTATTCCATGACAAGGCATCTGGATCACTGACAACTGTAAGATTCTTTACCAGAGAGCTTGAAGTTGGACGGCCACAAGTTTATGTTAGTCTCAATTTAATGCTACAAATACTTAATGGTGTACTATGACCCTTGGGAAGTCTCTTAACCTGTTTGCCTTATTTTCCTCAACTGTAACATGGAGATGCACCTAATCTCTAGGGTTGTTGTGAGGCTTAAGTGTGATGATGTTTGTAAAGAGCTTACTTGGCACAGCTTACTTAGCACCTAGTAAGTGCTATATACATATTACTACTGCTACTACTACAAGCCACCATCACCATAACTACTACTACTTACTACTACTACTAGCCAACATCACCATAGCTACTACTACTTACTACTACTACTAGCCACCATCACCATAACTACTACTACTAGCCAACATCACCATAGCTACTACTACTACTACTACTACTTACTACTACTACTAGCCATCACCACAACTACTACTACTACTTACTACTACTACTAGCCCCCATCACCATAACTACTACTACTACTACTACTACTACTACTACTACTACTACTACTTACTACTACTAGCCATCACCACCATAACTACTACTACTACTACTACTACTACTACTACTACTACTACTACTACTACTACTACTACTACTACTAACTGCCACCATCATAACTACTAATACTAACCACCACCACCACCGTAACTACTAAACTACTACCACCACTACTACTAACCATCACCACCACCACCACTGTTACTACTATGATTACTGCTGCAGTGCTAGGGACACAGAGAGAAAAACGTCAACAGTCCCAGCCATCAAGGAGGCTCTGACCACCAAGGGGAAAGACCTGACTCACGGATACAGACACAAGCAATTTCTATAAAGTGAGAGCACATTAACATTAACAACAATAATGTAGGAAGCTGTTAGGTTAGGCATACAAAGCAATTCAGTCAGAAAACAAAGCAGGTCTGGACTAAAGGAAGTTATGATAAGGGGAAAACAGTTAAGTAAACATGAGAAAAGTTACTAACAGTCAACTAGGTTTTGTTCAGCCCAAGCTCACCTCCAGCACAAGGGTTTCAATGACAGAACAACAATAACAAACCAAAGGTGAAACAGTCCTAGCCCTCAAGTTGGCATCCAGGGGATCTCCCTTTTCTGCAGATGAGTAAAACCTTTCTTGCCATATATGCATATATGAATAGACATGTATTTAAATTGGAGAAATCTTTAATAAGTGAGACCACCAGGGAGGGCCTTTCTCAGCGGGGGTAGCTGAGATGGCCCTTCAGGGGGCTTGGTAGTTATTCTGTCTCCAGGGTCACTGTTCACCCTATAACTCTGTCACCAACTCAAGTCACAATCAGGCAAATCTTATCTGGCTGTAATGCTTTCAAGTTTAAATATACAACCACAACTTGGAGGAGAATGCATTCAGTCACAAACTTCACAAACAAGAAGGGCTTTAGTTCATAACTAGTGAGTTTGCAAACTTTTTTTTTTTTTTTACGTTCTGAAACTTAGTCCTTGTTCTCCCTCCAGGTCCCCAAAGGAGAGAACAAAGTCTTTCCTGAGCTTAAACCTTTTACAGCCTGGTGTTTCCAAAACTAACAAATGAAGGAGACACAAGTCAGCTTTCCACCGGGGGTGGAGTGGGGCCTGGTTGTCAGAGCGGAGCAGGCAGAAACACTGTATCCTAGGACTCGAAGGTGGAAGGGACCCTCAGACACCCTCCACTGCAATCTTCTCACTCGGACAAAGAAGAAAGAGAGGACTAAGGTTGGCAAAACTGAAGCGTGAGAAAGAACATCGGCTCTGATGTATTCCAGAGGGATAACACTGTCCGTTACTTTATCCTCGTGTGAGTGTGTGTGTGTGAGTGTGTGAGTGTGTGTGTGTGTGAGTGTGAGTGTGTGTGTGTGTGTGTGTGTGTGAGTGTGTGTGTGTGTGTGTGTGTGTGTGTGTGCGCGCGCCAAGCGGGTCCCTCTCTATTCAGGGGCGCGCCACAACTTATCCAAGAAGGGCAGAGCAAAGCCCCCAGGCCCCCCGCCTCTGTCCCGGGTGCAGAAGGCGGAGCTCCCAGCGGAGCCTGGGGCGCACATTTCCCAGGAGTTTTGCATCCCTGGGGGTTTAGGAGGCGTGAAGAGTGTCCTCGTCCCCCGGCCCTCTCCTCCAGTACCATGGGACTCAGGGAGCCCCCAGAGCTCCTTGGTAACTCTCGCTCCGCTTGGGGCCAACCTGGCAAGGACACCTGGGGCAGGACATGCGCGCAACGTCGAACTCTGCCCTCCCTCGGTCGCGGGGGTGCAAGCCCAGCCTCCCCTCCCCGTTCCTTCTGGGGCTGTAGCTCGCTCACCTGGATTCGGTCGGAGCTCACACCTGAGCGCCTGCGAGATGCTGAATGCGGGATGCTGAATGCGGGATGAAGGATGCGAGAAGCGCTCCCAGGTAGGACCGCCCAAGCTGCCCCCGGGCCGGCTAGGCAGGCTGCAGCGCGGGTTTTGTAGGCGGTATCCAGAGCAGCCTCCCGGGGCCCCTCCCTTTCCCCTCCAGGTCCCGCCCCGGGCTCCGCCCCTCTCCCGTGCGGGCCCCTCCTCCCCTTCCAGGGTGCGCCGCCGCACCCCCACCTCCCAGGGAGCAGTTGCGGCCGAGGGGCCGGAGCCGCAGTAGCGGGCACTGGCGCTGGCACAGTCACAGTCACGTGAGCCCAGCTGGTAGGACTACTGCCGTGGCCGCCTCCCTCCCTGCGAGAGCCCAGTGGGCACCGAAACGCGCCAGCCTTCTAGCTTGGCTGTGGGGTCCTGCTCGCTCTTGGCCCACCTGCCCGGGAACCCCGCCCAAGCCCAGGGACTTGGCCAACGGATGGGCAGCTTTGGGAGAGATTGGGGGGGGCGGTACTGGAAAGGGACTGACGGCTGGGGGCTCTGAAGAGGGAGGAGGGCTAGAGGGAAGAGGGATGGGGGAGAGGAAGGGGTAGAGGACCGGGCGGGAGAAGAGGGATAGGAAGGAGAGTGCGAATGGGAGATCTAGCAATGGGGGGCGGGGAGAAAGCCAGTTCAATAGCCTTGTTCTTGAGCTCCTAGAACATGGCTGTTTCTTTGACCCTTTGGGAGTTTCTGAAGTTCTGGCTCAGTTTTCTTAAAGACCTTTCCAACTAGAAGATTTCCACGGATCACTTAACAATAGGGATCAGTGTCAAGGGTTGACCTTTGTGGGCAGCTTCTGTAATCCAGGAATCTGAGGAATGATTTTGTCTCTGAGTTCTAGTGACATAATTGGGCACCAATCAGCTGGTTCTGTCTTGGTAGATTAGGACTGCCAACCATTAAGACAGACTCCTGGGTTAACCTTCAGCTTTAACTGCTCTTATCTGGAGTACAATTGACCTCTCCCTAATTATCTTTGCAGTAAACAAGATAAATTGTAACTAACTTTTAATTAAGAAAAAAATTAAATTAAAAGCCAGGGTGCCAATGTTAAATTTGCACCCAACTCCCAGTATTGTCAACTAGTGATTCCTCTGAGTCAGTGTGGGTTATATAGAGCTTTCACTTGCCTTTCAGTCAGGGATTTGCAGCTAGAAATGAACCTTTGGGCCAAAAACCACAGTTTGCAGATCAGGTTCTAAAAGGTGAGCCCAGAGAAATGAAGGAATGTGCTTAAACTGGGTACAGTTAGCTCTTATCAGCCACAACTCGAACTGGGAGGCCTTTTGATTTGTAGGCCACTTCTACAATCAACAGTCCTCTCTTACCCCCCATCTTTCTTTTTTTAAAAATTCTCAAGTTGACAAATATTAAATTAAGTGATCACTTCTATTTGTATAGGGGAGCAGAGAAGATTGAACATAAAATGATGTGTCCCCTAGAGCTTGCATTTTCTTTCTAAAATTTATAATAAATTAAACATGTAACATTCAAAACCAGCAGTCCTTCCTCTTGCTGGAGGGATTTTGTTCAGTTCGTTAGCATCTTTATCCTGTGGACAGGAAGGAGGAAAATTGAAATTAAAAAAAAAAATCTGTCTGACTTTCTTTTAAGAGCCCAGAAAAAAGCCTGGCAAGGAAGAAGATTGCAGTAATTAACACCCAAGGATAATTTTACACTCTCATTTTAGACAATCATCTGTTTTGCCTGGTTTTCATTATTTTGGATAAAGGCATCAGAGGTATCTCTTAATGTTTCTTAAACATGTGGTCCATTTAATTTCAATGGAGACAATATTTCCTTGCAAATTATTTTGTCAATAAGAAAAGATTTTCTACATTGATTGAACATTACAGTTCTTATTAATCAGAAAAAAAAAGAAACACCTGATTCTAAAGATGTTGGATGATAGTTGGAGAGGACTTTAGAGGTCATAGCATCCCGATTCCCACTGAATGAAAGTATCCTGACATTGACAGTCCAGCCCTTGATAATTTGGTCTTGTTTCTGCTTCAGTATCAGAGTAATGGGAGCTCCCTAGTTGCTGAAACAGCACTTTGGGCTGTTGGACAGCTCAAACTCTAAAGAGTTCTTTCTTTCATAGAGCCAAAATCTGACTTCCAGAAATTTCCATCCATTTGTACTAGTTTTATCCTCTGGAGCACCTCTTCCATCCCCACAGGATATCTCTCCAAGACAGCTATCGTGCCTTCCCTATCTAAACCTAATTTCTTTCAGGTTAAACAACTCCAGTTCCTTCAAGTATTGCCATTCCTTGTCATCACTCTCTGGATTCTCTCTAGTTTTTTCAATGCCCTTAAAATTGATGCTGGGGGGTGGCTAGGTGGTACAGTGAATAGTACCAACCCTGTAGTCAGTAGGACCTGAGTCCAAATTTGGCCTCAGACACTTAACACTTACTAGCCATGTGACCTTGGACAAGTCACTTAACCCCACTTACCCTGCCCTCCCCCCTCCAAAAAGTTAAAAAAAAAAAAGCAAGTAAAATTGATGGTAGGAACTGAATATAATATTCTGAATGTGGTCTGACTGTAGGATTCTTCATTCTCTTGATGAGACCCTCTTCATTCATGGGACAATTTACCAAGCATCTTCAGTATTGTAAGCAGAGCACGATGCTAAGGAGGTGTAATCTTCTATTAGTGTTGCACAGATATTTTTCCTGGCCATGATTTTACAGAATAAACAATAAAGCAGGAGCTTGGCTTTAACCTGGCATCCTGGTCCCTGATTAGTTCAGTGGAATATTTTGAGTACATGTCTGACGCGGCCATTGGACAATGAATACCACTCAGCAGTACTTCCTAGGACAAACAAGGATTGGAGACCTAGATATTTAAATCCAAGTTTGTTTATCCAGAACACTTGTTCTTGGGCCAAATGCTTTTTTTTCTTCTTCAAGACTAACGATTGAAGGAAGAAAACACGGTTTAATATTCAGACATTGGAGTGAAAAATGCTATTACAAGAAAGATTGCCTGTTGAGATAAGGAAAAACACTGGGGTATGAGGAGACAAAAGCAGCAACAAATATTTATTAAGCACTTAATAGATGCAGAACTCTGTTAAATGCAAAGAAAGATGAACAGCATGTTTTTAAATTTAAAAAAAATTCTTTTTTATTATGAACTCAAACACCAACAATCAGGAATATTTCAATTTAAGAGGACAAAAGAGCTTTACAGACTAGACTGTGAACTTTTTACAGTTTTATTAAGCATATGTTAAATTTAACTTGATAGTAACAAAACTATCCTTATCTCTTCCAAACACCCACCTTGTCTTTTCTATGTATTTTTATTAGCAGTGTCATGGATATTCTTCTCTTTCTTTTTTTTTTTCTTTTCCTTTTCTCTTGGTTTCCCTTCCCTTCCCTTCATATCCTTCCCTTTTCTTCTCTTCCTGCATTATTACCACTAAATGAGATAAACTTTAGATAAATAACTATTATTCCCAACCTCATTGAATTTATGGTCTAGTAGGAAGATAAGTCATCACTAGATTAGTGTGTATTTTTCATATACCTATATGTGAAACAGTTGTCTCCCTGATAGAATGTAAGCTCTTTGAGCATAGGGACTAGTTTTCTTTTTCGTTGATTCTATAATGTTATCTAGCAAGTCCATTCTAAGCACAGTTCCAGTGCCATGCCCTCTGCCTCCTGTACAAGACCTTCCATCACTTGTTAGTGTTTCCTGCTCCTTGAAATTGCCTTGTAGCACCATGAATATACTTTGCATTTCCCTGTCTATATGAATGTTGTATACAGATGACCCCCAAATCTTAGTTCAGTTTTAGTTTTCCCAAGGGGAAATTAGGAGATGAAAAGATCAATCAGTTCTGCCATGTATCACCAACTCTGGAAGTAAGTCTAGTAGATGATTCACTATTTATGCCTTTCTTGCCTTCTGCTTGTATCATTGATCAATGTAAGTCAAATGATAATTGGATAGTCTTCTTAAAATTAATCAGATTGACTTTACTCTTAGGCTTCTAGATTTATGGTCAGAAGAGTACATGGAGGTAACAGGAGCAGAGATCGATAGCTGGCTGAGACGTAAGAGACCAGAGAGTCCAACGCTCTGACTTGACAGAGGAAGAAACTGAGGCAGAGGAGAAGGTAAGCTAATAAGGGGCTATGGTAGGATTAGAAAACACATCTTGTTGATTCTAATTCCAGGATCCCACATACATCTACCCCACACTGCCTCATCTAGTCCTAGCTCCTCCTTGTATAGAGGAAAAGGAGGTCCACAGGGTTATGCACATGGGAAATGACTGAACAAAAATTTGAACTCAGATCCTATGATTCCAAGTTTGACCCTTTCTCCCCTGGCCTATGCTGTGTCCAGAATCTAGCTGGATAGAATCCAGCACGGTCTTCTTGTGGGTTGGGCTTGAGATTTTGCTTTTCTTGGCAAACACTAGTTGAAGAGAAGAGGCCTTCCATGACAGCATTTGTCTGCTCCCACACATACATGAACCAGCTGGTCTACAAATGTACATTTCACCCAGGCTGTTCTTGTGTTTATGTGCCCTATGAAACAGGGGGAGGGCCTGCTTGCTAGAAAATCTTGGTTAATTGCAAAATGAACAAATCTCCAGCAAAAGGCAAGTGGAGTCATTTCGGAATTTTTGCTTTGGGAGAGACAGGAAGGGATCAGAATCTTCTAGGTGTGGGGAACCTGTGGCCTCCAGGTCACATGTGGCCTCCCCACTCCTGAAGACTGACCACCCAGCCAGTGCTATCAACTGTTATCTCAGCCAAAACCTACAGCAATAGAGATATTTTTTGGTAATTAATGAAAAGAATTCAGTAAGAGTCAAGCATACAGAAAACATTGACAGGGTAGGGGCATATTACAAGGGAGTTGTTGGGGATCATTGATTACCATTTATGGATGACGTCTCTTTAAAAACTGCCTATAAAACCAATAAAAATAATGGAAACATTTCTTACAGTGCTCAAAATAATAGCCAATAAAATGCTAGACTGTATTGTAACAATAACCTAGTTGTCCATATGGTTTTTCCCAGCTACAGCTTTTGTGGTCCTCAATGTGTGTTCTTTATTCTTTTATGGGAGAATAAATGTTTTATTTTCCCTTGGGGCATAGAGTTACACTTCAGTTTAACTATGAAAATGGGCCAAATGCTATTTCTCTGTTACCCCTAAGACATTCTTACTTATTTTAAACTCTCTCCTTTCCCTCACTCTGAGTAGAATGTAAGACCCTTGAGGGGAGGGCCTGATTTTGTTCTTTGTTTGGGTGACCCCAGTGTCTAGATCATAGTAGGTGCTTAATGCCCATTTTTATTTAATTGAATTCCCCCTGCAATTTATTTTGTCTGCAGACCCCATTTTAAATCTGCTTGCTGCTCAAAATGTCATGAATCTTATGCTATTGATAAGCAAAGGAACTGTGATTTCAGAAACAAAGGAAATTCCTGGTGAGGGAACTCTCTCCATCTGTGCAGATTGTAACCAATTTAACGCTAGCGCACAGATTCATAGATTTAGGAGGAGCCTTGGGTCATTGAATCATAGGTCTAGAGCTAGATAAGTCCTCAAATAATCTAATCTAACTCTTTCATTTTATAGATGTAGAAACTAGTGTTCAGAGAGATTAGGACTTGCTCAAGGTCATCTAAGTAATAAGTGGCATAACCAGATTTGAACCCAGGTTCTTTGATTCTAAATCTAACACTCTGACCTACACCAAACCACCTCCTACCACACAACCTAGAGAGTTGAATGACTTACCCAAGGTCACATGGATAGTAAGTGTCAGAGAGTGGATTTGTACCCAGCACTTTTCCAAGCCCAGCCTTTTTTCCGTTATGCCATACTGCTTCAGTTGTTAGTAGATCATTGTTTTTGAGGCCCCATTAAATAATGTGTTGAGTAAGATTTAACTGCAATAATTTCTGTATCTTTGAGGCATAGTTTGATTTAAACTATATGTAAGAATAATTATTTCAGAGCTGGAAAGATTCAGAGCCTTCCCTCCCTTCTCCATTTTTTCTGTGAAGGAAAATGAGGCCCAGTGAAGTCAAATGCCCAGCCCAAGGGTATGTGGATAATAGAGGTAGAACTGGAATTCAAAGCCCACCTCTCTGACTTTGAATTCACCACTCTTTCCTCTGTGTCTTCCTCTACATCAGTGGTTCTCAACCCTCCTAATGCTGTGACTCTTTAATATTCGTATGTGGGCGTGTCTTCATGTGGGCAGACCCACCTGGAGACGGATAAAGGAGCTGTGTCTCGGTTCCTAAGACCTATTTCCGATGGTCTTAGGCGACCCCTCTGACCCCTGTGACAGGGTTGTTCAACCCCCAAAGGGATCGCAACCCACAGGTTGAGAACCGCTGCCTCTACGTGGAATTTCGAAATTTTGTTGTTATTCCTATTAACGTCTGTACAAGGTAATTTTAGGAATGCTAAATGAATTTTCACCAGAGGGCACAGGAATCCAACAAGACTAAAGTCAAACTTTACAAGGAAATACTGACGCTAGGAATTTATGGATTTGATTTGAGATGCCTTTCCTAACAAAATACTGAAGAATTTAAGGACTCTAAAATATATTGAGAAAATATTCAATAAAAAAATGTCAAATGCCATCTTAGGAATGGTCCAGATGCAATTTCTGCTAATGGATGCTCTTCCCCTCTCCCCGACTCCTTATCTTCAAGGAGCATACTATCTATTGACCAACCTGTCTCTATACTGTGCCTAGCATGCCCTGGGTTAGAATCAGATCACATGTGGACAATTGTGACATATGTAAAAAATTACAATTTACTCCTCATTAAGGCTGTGGCAGTTGGATATTATTTCTGGGACTTTGGGAATCCTTATTAATTCTTTAATGGATCTATGATTTCTTCAGCAGAGTATAAGTTGGAGTCAAGAAGTGTTTTCTTTTTGCCAGCACCTAGCATAGTGTTTGGCACAAATCAATTAATAAACATGCATTAAGTGCCTACTATGTGTCTGATACTATGCTAAGGAAGTGCTTAATAAATATTCATTTGAATTGAACTGAGTCAATGTGGACACTCCCTCTACTGCTGCAAGTCATGTTCCCTGCTTGTCCTCTTATTCTGTGTAATTCTTATCTGTGTCTTTAACTCAATCCTTCAATATGGTGGAAGCTAATAGCCTGGATCCCTATTGCCTGAGCATCCAGAGAATCTTACCATGAATTCGGAATCCTCCTGTGGTTTGGACTCAGCATTGTGGAAGCCAACGGTAGAGTTTGAGGGTGTCGGGGGAAGTAAGAAGTGATCTAGGCCAATCTCCTTCATTTTACAAATGAAGGTAGTGAAGGTAGTGAAGGTCAGGTCCAAGTTCCAATGGGTGGTAAAAGGAAGTCAGGGCTTCTAAGCCAGCTCCTTTGACTAAACCAGCTTTTCTTTCCCCTATCCCCCTTTGCCTTGCAAGAAAGTGTCTACACTATTGGCCAACCCTTTAGGTGAGTGTGCATAGCGGGTTATCCCTTCCATATCACAGGAGTTAAGGGCATGCACCCCTAGCGATCTAGAAAATCCTCGTAAAAGTTTTTTACCCTCCTTTCATAAAAGAGAAGGTGTGAATTTTTTCTTTTCCTTTTATGGGGTGTTTACATTACCTTATTATAAAATCTGGGTTAAGTATTTGGTCATGGGATCTGGATTGTCTGCTGGCCTTTGCATGTTGTTTGCAGTTTCCACAAAACTCCCCAAAATTCCCATTTGATTTCTTATGCCAACTCATAATATATCTACAGCATTATGGGGAAAGTCACAGTGTGGGAGGCATAACTCTGTTTCTTTGTTTTACATTGTATTTGATCTTACAATGCACTAGATAGTTGAAAAATCTCTCCTAGAGATATCAGATGTCTTATGTCATTCTATAATTATATATGAGAGACATTTTATCTAAAGAGAACCTTCAAGGCTATATTATGAAAGCCCAATAAATGAAAACTAGCCCACCCTCTGGGGAGTCTTCAAATCTTTGTTGCTGTTGCTATTCAAACAGATTTTTAGAAATTCATTTTAAAATTATTTTTTAACAAAAGGATAAAAAACAGGAATAATATATGCAAGTAATTGTATGATCTAGTGATTTAGCATTTACTAAAAGAAAGGCTTTGGGCTTTAATCAATCCCATCATCGGTTATTTATTAAACACCTACTGGGTGCCAGGCACTGATAGGGGCTGGGGATGTGAATAAAAAGAATGAAACAATTTCTATTCACAAGGAATTTACATTCTTTTAAAAAACTTATTTAGTACTTAATTTTTTTTGTAAATTACATGTAAAAACAATTTTTAACATTAATTTTTAAAACTTTGGATTCCAAATTCTCTCTCTTCTTCCTTCCCCACTCCCCTTGTTAAGAAGGCAAGCAATTCGATATAGGTTATACATGTGTAGTCATGCAAAATGTAGTTCCATATTAGTCAAGTTGTGAAAGAAAACACAGACCAAACAATAAAAACCTCAGGAAAAATAAAGTTTAAAAAGTATGCTTCAATCTGTATTCAGACACCATCAGTTCTTTGTTTGGGGAGGGATAGCATTTTTTATCATAAGTCCTTCAGAGTTGTCTTGGATCATTTTATTGCTGAGAACAGCTAAGTTATTCACAGCTGATCATCTTACAATATTGGTGTTGCTTTGTATACAGTGCATTTTGTTTTGCATCAGTCTATGCAAGTCTTTCCATGTTTTTCTGAGCACATTCTACTCATCATTTCTTATAGCACAATAGCATTCCATCATAATGACAGAGCACATTTTTTTCAGCCACTCCCCAGTTGATGGGCATCCTCCCAGTTCCTAGGTCCCCAACACCAGAAAAGAGCTGCTATAAGTATTTCTGTTTTTCACATAGGTCCTTCCCTTTTTGTAACTCTCTTTTTGGATACAGCCCTAGTAGTGGGATTGCTAGGTCAAAGGTTTTATGGCCCTTTGGGCATAGTTCCAAATTGCCCTAAAGAATGGTTGAGTCAGTTCACAACTATACCAACAATGCATTGATATCTCATTTTTTCCACATATCCTCCACCATTTCTCATTCTCCTTTTCTGTCCTGTTAGGTGATCTAATAGGTATGAGGTAGTACCTCAGAATTGTTTCAATTTGCATTCTTCCAATCAATAGCAATTTAGAGTACCTTCTCACATGGCTATAGATGTCTTTGATTACTTCATCTGAAAACCGTTCATATCTCTCAATCATTTATCAATTGGGGAATGGTTCCTATTATTATAAGTTTGATTCTGTTTTCTACATATTTGAGAAATGAGGCCTTTATCAGAGAAACTTGCCTCAAAATTTTTTTCACAGTTACTATTGCTAACTTTCTTCCATCCTATTTTCCCATTTATTCTATTTTCTCTCTCATTTCCTTCTCTCCTGTCCCTCCTCAAAAGTGTTTTGTTACTGACTACTCCCTCCCTCAATCTGCCCTCCCTCTTATCCCTTCTCTTATTCCTTTTCCCTCTGTAGGGTAAGGTAGATTTATATATCCAATTGAGTGTGTGTGTATAATTTCATCTTTGAGCCAATTGTGATGAGAGTAAAGTTCACTCACCCCACCCCACCTCTCCTGTCTTCCCCTTCACTGTAAGCACTTTTTCTGGTCTCTTTTATGTAAGATGATTTACACCCTTTTCCCCTCTCTCCCAGTGTATTCCTCTGTCTCATCCCTTAATCTCATTTTTAATTTTTATTTTAATTCTTTCTTTCTTTCTTTATTTTTAGCTGGAAGGAGGGACAGTTTTATTCTTGGCAGTATACAAGGCTTCACACTTATGTACACGGGAAGGACAAAGACACAAGCTATTCCTTAGTCTTCTCATCCGAACTCTTCATGGTGAACTTATCCTGAAGTTTTTTCCATAAGCCTTTATTCAGTTCCTTCAATTCTTCCAAGGTCTCCTTAGCTCATACAATCCTGCATTCATTCACTGTCAGTCCACTAAAGCTGGTGTCTCTTGGGCGTGGAAATTTGTGTTTGTAATAGTTTGAATGAAGTCGTGCTAAGCTCTCATACATCTGGTCACAGGTCTTGGGCTCAGCAATCTGGGTGTACTCTCCCTCCTGAAAGGCTTGTGCCACCCGCTGCCACGGGTAAGCCACCCAAGTCTCGGCCCTTTTTGGTCTCGTCCAAAGGCCATTCCTCACAGAGCTTAAGGAAACTCCAGTAACAGCTGGCCTCCATCTTGGGCCCCTGTGCTCACCCTTAATCTTATTTTTTAATATCATTCATATTCAACTCACACTTGTGCCCTTTGTCTATGTGTAACGTGTAACTGCCCTAATAAAGAGAAAGTTTGTATTAATTACAAGCATCACTTTCCCATGTAGGAATGTAAACAGTTTAACTTTATTAAGTCCCTTATGACTGCTCTTTCCTGTTTACTTTTTTATGCTTCTCTTAAGTCTTAGATTTGAAGATCAAATTTTCATCTCTAGTCTTTTCATCAAGTGTAAAGCCAAGCATGTGCAAGCTTTCCAGAGGACTGCTGCTGTGAACAGCTTTAAGGTTCTGGTTACATAGTATGGTAAACTCTCTATTTATTCAGGAGCAAATTAAAGCAAAACATTTGCAGAAACCAAAGTACAACATTCACAATGTCATAACATAACAAGTTAACACTAAAGTGGCCACATAGTTTTAAACAAAATAAATCACTCAGTAAGTCCTTAACTCACTCATTCTTAAGGGACATAAAGTACAAAGGTCAAAGTTCTCCACCCCAGGTCACATTATCTTAATCTCTTAGTCAAAAAGTCTCTTTTTTCTTAATTGGAGATTAGTTTCCAAGAGGTACAAGGTACAGAGTATGTAGTTCTCCCACCCCTAGGCCATAGTAAATCATGATATTCTCAGTCAGCATTAAGTACCCAAGGAGACTTCTTTTCATCTTGACTATAGGCTGGCTCTCAAATTCCATGGTTCCTCTTCCATGGGTCCAGTTCCTGTCTGAATCTACCCAGCTCTCACCTGGATTCAAAGGTAGGCAGCTCTCAGCTCCTTGTCCACTCCTATATTGAAGCTCACATTGTCCAGTCCACCTGAAGTCCTTCGTAGTTTCTGTTTCTGGGAAGACAAAGCTTAACAGAGCCAAAACAACATTCATATACATTGCTGGCACCATCATCAATTCACTTTCTGCCTGTGAACTCAACACAGAACCACAAACAAAGTCTGAGAACTCAACACAAATTGTCAGTATAGTCCCAGGGCCTCTGAAATCCTCCTCCAGGACTTCTGTAAACAGGCAACAAGAAAATCCTCTTTAAGGGCTTCCAGTAAGGTCCCAGGGCTTCTTTACAATGTATTACAAACATAAATCAACATAGACAGAATAGACAGAGTGCCAGGATACCACAAGTTTTCTTCTTCTCAACTCTGCCACCACAAGTGTTCTCTTCTCCCTTCTGCCTTTTCCTAGCATGGACTTCTCCTTATATATGGTCATTAGCTCCTCCCTGTTGCTTCAGCGAGTTTCTCCCACTGCAGGGTTCACAAGTTCTGTTTCTTAACAAAGACTTGATATATTCAGATAAGGCTCAAAGACACTTGAACTCAAACAAGGTGCTAAATACTTAAGTAGCTGAAACAAGACACTAAGTACTACTTTGCTTGCCATTACATCAAGAATGCTTGAAAGTCCTCTATTTCACTGAATGTCCATTTTTTTTCCCCCAGAAGGATTATACTTAGATTAGCTGGGTAGATGATTCTTGGTTGTTATCTTAGCTCCTTTGCTGTTTGGAATATCATATTCCAAGCCCACCAGTCCTTTAATGTAGAAGCTGCTAAATCTTATGTTATCCTGACTGTGGCTCCATCATACTTGAATTGTTTCTTTCTGGCTATTTGCAATATTTTTTTTCCTTGTCCTGGGAATTCTAGAATTTGGATAGAATCTTGACAGTTTTCCCTTTGGGATATCTTTCAGGAAGTGACCAGTGGATTTTTTCAGTTTCTATTTTATCCTCTGGTTCTAGAGTGTCAGGGCAGTTTTCCTTGGTAATTTATTGATAATGGTTTCTAGGCTCTTTTTTTTATCATGGCTTTCAGGTAGTCCAATAATTTTTAAATTATTTCTCCTGGATCTATTTTCCAGGTCAATTATTTTTCCAATGAGATGTCTCACATTGTCTTCTTTTTTCATTCTTTTGGTTTTGTTTTAATTGTTTCTTTATTTCTAATAAAGTCATTACCTTTCATTTCCTCAATCCTAATTTCTAATGAATTATTTTCTTTAGTGAGATTTTGTACCTTCTTTTCCGTTTCCAGTTCTGCTTTTCAAGGCATTCTTCTCCTCATTAGTTTTTTTGTACCTCTTTTATCATTTGGCCTAGTCTGTTTTTTAAGGTGTTACTTTCTTTAGTATTTTTTGTGTCTCCTTCACCAAGCTGTTTACTCTTTTTTCATCATTTTCTTGCATCATGCTCATTTCTATTCTCAATTTTTCTTCTCTCTCTCTTAACTTGATTTTAAAAATCCTTTTTGAGCTCTTTCATGGCCAGAGATCAATTCATATTTTTCTTAGAGGCTTTGGATATTGAAGCGTTGATTTTGTTATCTTCTTCTGAGTATGTGTTTTGATCTTCCTTGTCGCTGCAGTAATTTCTATGGTCAATTTTTTTTCTGTAGTTTGTTCATTTTTCCATTTTATTTCTTGAGTTTTAACTCTTTGTTAAAGTGGGTCTCTTCTTCCAGGGTGGAGGGCGCATTTTCCCAAGCTTCAGAGGTTTTGTGTAGCTGTTTTCAGAGTTAATTCTAGGAACCTATAAGTTTTCAGCTCTTCCAAGTTGATATGATCTAAGGAGAGGTGTGTTTACCTCCCTCTTGGCCTGTGAAAAGCAAGGGTCCTGCCTCAGTGCTATCAGAAAAGTCCCCTGTAATCTCCTTATGACCAGATGTTTAATCCCCTTATTATCTGTAGACTGAGAACTCCAGAAGCAGCCACTGATACTTCCACTGCTGATTCAGTCGCTCTCAATGGCCTGCTCTTGGTTTGCTGGGCCTGGAGTTGTGCTGGCACAGCCTGGACTGCACTGGACTGTACTCTCCCCCAGGCACAACAGACTTTTCTTGCTGAACTTTTAAGTTGTCTTTGGCTGAAAATGATTTCACCCCATCCTTTTGTGGGTTCTGCCACTCCAGGAATTGTTTTATGGTATTATTCAAAGGGAAGAGTGCTCAGATGAGGCATTGCCTTTTCTCCACTGTCTTAGCTGTACCTCCTCCAAGGAAATTGCATTCTAGTGGGGGGACAATACACACACACACACACACACATTTATTGTATTTTTATTTATTTTGCCAAAATTTTTCCAATTCCATTTTAAATTGATTTCTGAGGCACTCAGGGGTGCTCTGGGCCATGTGCCACTGTTTGCCTCTCTGGAATGTACAGAGACCTTCCTTTGGAGCTTGGAACACCTGAATTCAAGTCCTTCCTCTTACAAATAGCAGCTATGGAAACCTAAACAGTTTCTTTGACCTCTCGATGCTCTGGGTAGCTCCCTGGGACTAAACCTTTCAGAGAAGAACGTATTGATCTATATGGATAGAGAGAGTTTTATCACCCAGGAGTTTTACATGCCAATGAAATCAGAGGTGCAGTCCCTATATCTGTGGGTCAATAATATTACATTCATATCATAATTTATTCAATTATTTCCCAATTGAGGGCACATAGTTTATTTCCAGGGGGCAGCAAGAGACGTCTGAAGTACCGGGTGAAGGTGAGGAAAGCCAGTGAGTGAACTTAGCAGCGAGTAAGGGAACTTAACACACAATGGCACAGTGGATCGAACTCCAAGCCTGGAGGCAGGAAGACATATCTTCCTGAGTGTAGATTTGGCCTCAGACACTTACTAGCTGTGTGATCCTGACTAAGTCACCTAATCTTGTTTTCTTCCGTTTCTTCATCTGTAAAATGAGCTGGAGAAAGAAATGGCAAACCCCTCCAGCATCTCTGCCACAAAAACCCCAAATGAGGTCGTACAAAGTTGGACACAACTGAAAATGACTGAACAACAACAACAAAGTTTGTTTCTAACTTCTTACTATGACAGTGCTGCTGTGGGCAAATTTCCAGATGGGCCTTTTTATCCTATTAATAACCTTTTTGGGGCATAAATGTCCTAATAGCAGGATTGCTGGGTCAAGAGGTACGTCCAATTTTGTACAATTTACCATATAATTTCAAGTACTGGAAGCTGCTGGTCCCTCTAGCTGTTAAAGCCTTCTCCCCCTCAGAAAGTGCCTGGCATATATTTTATCTATTCAAGAATGTGTGCCAAGATGTAAAGCTGCCTAAGGGCAGGGACTGTTTTCTCCATTCTTTGTTTGCACTATGCCTGGCAAATAAAAGGTCCTTAGAATATTTATGATTGAATAAGTGAAGTAGAGGTCAAGGAGATAGAGAGATCAGTGTGCTGGAATCTTAATTTTTGAGTAAGATCCTCTATTTCTTTGTAGAAAGCAGAATTGAATCTTCAGTTTCCTTTTTGTTTAGAGTTCTTGGGACAAGTTTACATTTCTACATGAATCCTTTCTTGAGCCCTGAACCCTCCCAAACAACATAGCATAGTGCCTGGTACACAGTAGGTACTTTAAGAATGATTGTTGATGGATAGGATCTCTTAGATCAGTGTACATAGTAAGTATTTTAATAAGTACTTGCTGATAAATCAGTTAATCTCATTCTTTTTAACCATACAGATCCATCAGGAGAATATTGGCATTAAAGGACAGATGTGGCTGCTAGGGGACATTTGGGATATCATAGAAAACATGACAGAGCTTTCCCGGTCTAAGGCACTCTTAACTTCCTTTTCAGTCCTAGACCCAGCTGCTTGTCCATCTGCCATATTTGTTTAAGACTTATGGACTGATGTATTAGATCAATGCATTTTTCAACCAACTGTATCTCATAGTCTGTGCAACAGATATTTTTCATCCATTGATTTTTCCTGTAAGGATTGCCAGGGCAATCTTGTCTAAGGATATGGATCTCATTTAAGAAGCCCCATCATATTTATTCTGGGGCTTGATGAAAGAAGTATGATGCCATTCACAAATAGGAGTCTAATAGCCATCAACAAAAACATTTAAATGAATAAAATAAAATAAAAATTCATAATAAAATGACAAACTACAAATTATTCATAAATTATTCATAGAAATAAATATAGACAATAAAATACAGAACAATATTGATAGCATCATATAGGCTTTTGTGTACCCTTCCTATCGTCTTTTCTTTCATAAAGATTTAATTGGAGTTATTATTTTTCCATGGTTAATTATGGTTCTCTTTACTTCACTATCCATTACTTGCTGTGTTTCCATATTTTTCATATTCTTTATAATTAGAATTGCTTATTTGTATAATATTAATCCCATTACATACATATAGCACAATTTATTTGGTCATTCAAAAATCATTGAACATAAAAGATAATTTCCAGATTTTCATTATTACAAATCTACACAATTTCTAAATGCCATTCTGACTACAGAGATCTGTTTCAAAAGTTGGTTACAGAAGATGGC
>CM053589.1:191091109-191106675 GCA_028646515.1 Pseudochirops corinnae | reverse complement strand
TCCATTTCTCTTACTTGATTTTCAAAATCCTTCTTGAGCTCCTCCATGGCCTGTAACCAGTTCATATTTTTCTTGGAAGCTTTTGATGCAGGAGTTCTGACTTCATTGTCCTCCTCCAATTCCATGCTTTGATCCTTTTTGTCCCCGAAAAAGAATTGTATGGTCTGATTGAGCTTCCTCATCTTACCAATTTTGAGCTCCTTGCCATGGTAGAACTCTGCTTACAGAGTGGAGAGAGCTCTGTCCCAAATTTCTGGGGTTTTTTCATCTGCCAGAGCTGTTAGTTGGGTACCCTCTCTACAGCCCTCAGAAGCTCTGGAACACCACCCACACATCCCAGGATCACTACTCAAGACTGTGATCCAGATCCAGACAGGTCAAGGCAAGATTGATTAACCTCTGAATGGTTTCTTGATCCCTCTATGATCCACAAGCCAGGAGCTGCAAAAGCAGCCATACTGCACTGCCATGCCTTCTGCCACTTCTCACCCTGGGGGTAGGGGCCGGATAGCTCTGTTCCTTCACCCTTACAGCAGAGTTCCCGACTGACCTTTTATTTTCTCTTTGCCATTTATATGTTGAGAAGTCTGGAAGCCACCACAGCTACTGATGATTCACCCTCCTGAAGTCTACTCTAGCCAGTCTGGGCACTGGTTGGGGCCTCACTGGGGCTGGAACCATGGCGCATGGGACTGGGGTTGGCTCCCAGCATGCTGTGATAGACCTTTCCTGTTGGCCTGCAAGGCTGCCTTCAGTGGGAGATTTGTTTCTCTCTTTCTCTTTGTGGGTCCTGTATCTTGAAAATTTGTTTAGAATAATTTTTTTGTTACAGGTATTGGAGGTAGTTGGAGCCAGAGCCCATACCAAGTTTGTGTTTTTACTCTGCCATCTTGGCTCCCACAAAATTTTTTCTTGCCAGTAATTCCCTAGAATTCTGTCATCTTTTGTGCTAACATCTCAATAAAAAAAAAACAACATTGATTTTAGACAACATTCACTTGTTATTACATGTGAAATCTACAGTACCATAAATGCTTTCCTCCTTTTTGTAGCTGTAATAAACTGCTGATTTGTTAACACCAAAGTCATGAGTGACACAAGCTACAGACATTCCAGTATGAAGTTTATCTAAAACTTATTTTCTCTCTAAGCCATATCACTGACTGCATGCTTGGTATTTAGGTCCCAAAAGACTTGTACTACACTTTGGGAACATAATTGCAACACCAAATTTGAGTTTTAAAGGCAAACAATGAAATTATGTGACAAATGTACAAGGAAACCTTTACATTGGTAGGGTGAACAAGAGCAGTGAAGCGCCTAGTATTATGCCAGCTGCTCCACAAACTTGTGTGCACCATGCCTCTCATTTTTTCCTCTAGTTCACGTAACCGTAAATGTATGCAGTTGCCAATGTGAAAATAAAAATAAGGTTACTAACACCACCATGCCTGAAGTCATAAAAGTCAAATATACAAATGCTGGGGATTGACTATATTCATGTTTCTAATTTTTTTCTGAATTAATTTTTTTTGTTCTTCTTACTCTGTAAACATTACTATTCACTCTTCACTTATTTTAGCTTACGTTAAATAAATCCCATTTCCACTAGCTTTCTTTCCCTCAAGTTTCCACCTCTACCCATTTGCTATCTCTTTTTCTAATTTTGGAGTTTTGCTTAAATTATTAATTTCTTTTTCTTCTTTTTCTCTAGTTATTTAATTTTTCTTATATTTTTATTCTTTTCAAGGAGTCAAGTAAAATACCTCTTTCCCCTTCAACTTGTTTATTAGTTTTTAGTATTTCATTTTCTGTTCCTTTTTCTAAAAAGGATTTCTGCCTTTCATTCTCTTCATTATTTATCTTCCTTTTCTTTATATAATATACTTTAATTCTTTAATTCATGGTCATTTTTTATATCTTCCTTAGTATCTCTATTCCTCATAGAAGTAAAGCTTCACAGGTGCCTGTTTTGGGTTCCCTCTTCTAAGTACTTTCTGGATTATTGCCTTGTAGATCTTGCCCCCTGCCATTCTTTGTCTATTGTGTCTCAGTCCGAGAAATGCCAGATATTGTTGGTGACAGAGATAATAATGCCCAATGGTAGAAATATTCCCACTTCCCTGATTGTGCAATTCATTATTTATCTTTGCTGTCCTCAACATTTTTCCGTTTGCTTTGAATCTTTTTTGAGGGCCATCCTTTCCCACTCTTCTGGGTTTCAGTTACTCCCAGAAGTTCTGATTCCCATTCTCCTGAGGTTGGACAAGTGGTTTCTCTAAGTGCCCAAATCCCTGCAGACCCATTGTTAAGACCCATCTCTCTTTATAGAATATCTCTTTTTCACTATGAAAGTATTAATCAGTTAAACAGTATTTACCCTTTCTCCTCCTGTTTCAGTCCCCTTCTTTTCCTCCTCACTTGTTCTCCTGAAGCTTCTCATCATCCTGAGAGATGATGGGAATTATTTTTTCTTCATTATTAACTTTTGATTTCATAAGGGCATATCACCCATTCCCCTCTATCATCTTCTTTCCCCTTTTATGTGCCCTGACATCCTTCAATTTAGTCCCCCAAAACAGCAACAACAAATGAATAAACATTAATTCATCTGTAAACAGGGTCTTATGAGGTTTAGTCTGTGATATTTCAGACCTGATTTCACTTTTGTCCACTATACATTTAGAAATAAATCTCTTAATGGTCTCTGTGTTGTTATTTTGCTGTTGTTGTCTTTGGTAGCTTTTTTTGGTTATCTTTCTTGTGTTTTAAAGCAAATAATTTGACAACCAAGCTTGGTTTTATTTCTAGGAATGCTTTGAATGTTTCATTTTTTTAAAACATGTATCTTTTTTGTTAATGAGTAGACTCAGGTTTGCAGAAGAGGTCACCTTGGGTTTTATTTTGAGCTCCTCTGCTTTTTTGGAAAACATTCCATTATCTTCGGTTGGTTTCGTATAGGTACAGAATAGTCTTGTGTTTTTCAAATTTCTTTTCCTCTATATTTGAAAATCTTTCTCTTCATTATTTCTGGAATTTGTTATGGCCATTAGAATTGTTACATTGAACCAATGTGTGTATTGGAGTTTGTTGCAAAGGAATTTTTTTTTTCTAGATCTATGAATTCTTTTGATCGGCACTTTGTCCTCCATGTCCAGAAGTTCTGGGCAGTTTTCTTGATTTTTAAAAATTGGATGGTAGGCTCCTTGAGGACAAGGATTGTCTTTCATTTCTTTTTGTATTCTCATTACTTAACATGGTAGTATACACTTAATAAATGTTTACTGATTCATTGATTGATTGATTATAGTGTTCAGATTTTTTTTACTCATTATGTTCTTCAGGGAGACCTAAAATCCCTAAGTTTTCCCAATGCATCCTGTCTTCAAGGATGTTGGCTGTCTTACCAGTATGAAGATCGTTTTCTTTTTCTTTTGCATCTCTTCTTCAAAATTGTCTTTACTTTTGTGTGTTTGTATTCCCAATCAGATATTCTCTTTTTTGTTTCTTTGGTGAACTGCCACCATAGATTTAGGTTTTTCTATTCTGTCCCTTTTTTTTTTGCTTAATAAATGTTTATTGATTGATTGCAAAAGTGATTTTCCTGAGCTGCAGGTCTAACCATGCCCCCTCTCTATTCAATAAATCTAATGGCTTCCTACTGCCAATTATTTCTGCTGGGTAAGCCATAGATTCTGCTTTCACAATTTAGATTTCTCTTTTAAAGCATCTAGAAACATCCAGCTGTAGTTCCATGTTCCCTTGGGAATCAACAGGGTTTTCTACCTTTTAAGGTATTGATTTCTTTTGTTTTGCAATATCTGTTCATTGATGTTCAGATTTGTTTCACTGATTGGGAGGTTGTATCATCATCATCATCATTAGTAAACATTTATTAAGCCCCTACTATGTGGCAGATATAGTGTCAAGCTTGGGAATGCAAAAAGAGGCACAAGAGAGTCCTCCCCCTCAAAAAACTTACAAAAATATATAACTTACAACAAAATAAAAATTTACAACCTAATATATATTCTCTTAATAAGAGTTTATGCTAAAGGCCTTTGACTGAACTTTCTTCATATTCCTTCAGTGTTCACTTTCTGATATTTTCTCCTTTGATGGCAGTTTCCCTGGGGCTGAACCTTAAAGCTGTCTCAGCCTCTCCTCAGTATCTTCCCCCCATATCTTCTGGGGCAATGGAACTGCCACCAGATGGATGCTGGGCTCTTTCTCTTGTGTTTAGTGGAGTGCCACACAGCCCCAGACATGTGTCCTGCCCCTAGGTCCTTCTGTTCCTTCATTCTCTAGCACTGAGAGCTTCCAGGCTTTTGGACCAGCTAGGACAAGATCCTGCCTTTTGGTTAATGAAGCACTGGGTGTGGGTGTGGGTGTGGGTGGGTGAGTTGAGTTCTGCTGTGAACTTGCCAATCAACTTATATAGTACAGCTTGAAATTAGCAGGTGGTAGGGGAGGGGGTGTGTTTGGAGTTAGAGATTAACCATCTCTGCTTTTCATTCATTAGTTTATTATGATTCTTGATGTCCTAGGCCATGGAATCAGCTGAAATGACTTTATCTCTTTGCCTAATTCCTATTTTGAGGAAATTTGAGATATCAGAATCAGAGAAAATGTTTAGTTCTCCATCTTCTTGATCATGTGAAGTGGAAATGATGATTAAACTTCTATGAATTGAGGCTGTGTGGTAGAATGGGTACAGACCTAGCCTTCAACACAGTGCCTGGAGTCAGGTCCTATCTCTGACAAGTACTGGCTTTGAGACACAGTCATTTCACTTCTAAGATGGAAGATTTCCTGGAACACTGGCTAACTTGCCATGGTAGAGAGAATTTCTTCACTCATGAGTTCGTTGTATCAATGAAATCATAGGACCAGCCTTTAAACCTCAGAAAGCAGAGGATCAGAGTGGTTAATTAAGTGCTTTCCTTGCCCAGGATAACAAAGAATGATGCCTTGAGACTTTCAGTCCTGGTAGTAGTAGTAATTGTGTGGCCTCGGTAAGTCATTTGAACTCTTGGTTTCAGTTTTCTCATATGTAAAATAATTCACCCAGAATAATTTCCTTGAACTCAATGGCCTTACGTATCTTTTCATCTCCAAATTCATATGGATCAATAACTGACCTTGAACCCAGGTCTCCTGACTTCAGGCCTACTGCTTAGTTCTAAACCATATCACATTGGTCAGATGTGTTAGAAGTCCTGGATAAGTTTTGCCAAATCTAAGACTAGGTATCAAATTATATTAGGTATAACTAGTCTTTTGACCTTAAAGCTTTTGAGTTGGGAAGCCCTTTGAGGCCAGCTTATCCAATCTCCCTTATTATACGGATGAAGAAACTGTGGGCAAAAGAGGTTAGAGGTCTTACCCAATGTTACACAGTCTGTAAGCACCAAACCCAGGACTAGAACCCAAGTATTCAAACTCCCAGTACACTCTCTGTTCATCAAAGGACATGGCCTTTCTTCTTCAGGCTCCCTAGTCCCACTGTCTCTAAAATATGATTGTCAGTGCAGATCCTGATTAGTGACATGATGGTAAAAGTAGATATAGAACTTCTTTCCAGCATGCAGAAAAAAAGAAATTAATTGATAAAGATCCTCCCTGAGGTCGAAAAGAATGTTACCAATTTGGAGGGAAATATTTGAATGGAAAAGATTCTCCAGTTGCAATCCCCCTCTGTACTCATTTGGGGACATGTCTTTCATTCACTCTGTCCTAGTTACTGCTGAATAATCACAGGCAGAACTCCACAAAAGTTCACTTACAGGGGCAGCTAGGTGGTGCAGTGAATAGAGCACGAGTTTTGGAGTCAGGAGGACCTGAGTTCTAATTTGACTTCAGACACTTGACTAACTGTGTGACCTTGTGCAAGTCACTTAACCCCAATTGCCTCGCCTTCCCTCTCTAAAACAAAGAAAGTTCACTTTTACCCATGAACTGATTAACCTGAATGAGAATTGGTATTTAACTACTGTGCACCATCTGATAACAAATCTATTTTCCTTTTGCTCTTGTATCAGAACTCACTCTTTCCCCACAATTAAAATGACTTAGATGCTTTCCAAAGAAGGGAGGAGAAAAAGGCCTTTTACAAAATCTACTACAGAAAAGCATGTCTTCAGTGTCTTTCTTAAAATGTCATCTTTGCTGGTGTTTGCTAGATAAATATAGTTATAACTGTGTTGGATAAAAGCTCTTAAAATATCAAGAAAAGACTTTTTCTTTTGCAATAGGATATAATGATATGGTACTTTTCCAGTTTCTAAAAGCTTACAAATGCAAAGGATTCGTGCCGATGCAAAGGAATGGCCATACTTAGGGGGGACTGACTGGGGTTTTGTTCCAGGACGCTATTCCGAGGGTGCTGATGATACCTGTGTCCTTCAGCAAATCATAGCATTAGAGTTCAGCACCCACGTAGGCAGAATAATTAGGCAGGAAGCTCCAAATTGTGGTGCTTCTTCTCTCCTCCACCCCAGGGGGCATCCCTTGTGAGCTCAAGGTGTATCATGCTTATGTTGCTAGCTACTACTCTCAAGACCAACTAATGTCCTTGGAGTTCCAACAAGTGTTACCAGACAGAGTTAAACAACAACAAAAAATCTTTTAAAAATTATAAACTTAGTAATTATCTACAAAACAAATGATCTAAAAAACACCCCAAATCGAGATGAATCTAACCCTTGGCCACAAACAAGGCGGAACCAACCAAGCAAAGAAAATGCTCTTGGTTTGGATACCCTTCTTCAGTCAGTCTTTTTTCCATCGTGTCGAACTCTCCTTGACCCCATTTGGGGTTTTCTTGGCAGAGATATTGGAATGGTTTGCTATTTCCTTCTCCAGTTCATTTTTACAGAAGAGGAAACTGAGGCAAACAGGCTTAAGTGACCTGCTCAGAGTCACACAGCTATTTCTACCCTAAAGATCTATTCCTTCCCTCTCCTTCCCCTTACTTTCATTCTTCTTTCTTTTTTCCTTTTCTTCCTTCTCTTTCTTCCCTTCCCCCTGCCCTCTCCTCCCTTTTCCTCTCCTATCCATGTGAATATACTACTGCTAGTGATATTATTCCAGATCATCTCATATGCATCTTTCCCTTTTTCCTCATGTTTCCTATGTATTGTTTTTATGACTCCGTAATATTCCGTTATGTTAATATGTCATAATTTATTGAATAATTTTCCAGCAGTTGGGTAGCTCTCATTTGGAGAATTGAGGTATTATCAATAATGCAGCTGTTGAAAGATTCCTTTTAATGGTGTTTCTGAGAGATGGCCCCAGCAGCAGGACTCCTATGTTACATATGTACTGCCTGTGTCATGACTCAGGGCCTCTATGACCATCTGTATTGCTCTCCAAGATGTTGGCACTCATGTGCTGTGTATTCACGGGACAGATGGGAATTTAGAAGTTTATTATCAGGCAGATGGACTGTCGTGAAAGTCCTCCTTTGACGTCTCATCATATTGTGGAGGTGACCCATGGTTCCCCTAGGCTGTGTAGACTGACATGGCTCCTCAACAGGATAGCAGGTGCTCAGAAGGTGTTGAAATGAACTTCTGTGGGAAAAAATAATTGAATAATTGAATGAATGAAGCAGGGAACATTTATCATTATTCTGGAGAACATCTTCCTTGAAGCAGAGTGCCCCAGTAGATGAAGCAATGGGCCTTGAGGCAGCAAGATCTGAGTTCAAATTGTGCCTCTGATGCTGACTGTGTGACTATGGGTCAGTCACCTCACCTTGCTAAGGCTCAATTTCCTCCTCTATAAAATGGTGATTATCATAGTTTGTCCTAGGGTGGTTTTGAGGTTCAGCTGAGACCCCTTACATTTGTGAACTTTAAAACACAGCGAGCATTTGTTTTTGTTAGTGCTCTTGTTGTTGTTGTTGTTGTTATTATTATTATTATTATTATTATATAACTAAGGGGTCTAGTGTGAGGATTTTCATGTTTACTGGTGTGAGGACTTCTCTATGTGGATACTCCGCCTGTCCTTGAAATTTAGCAACTTATTTATAAATTAAGCATTTTAGAAATGCACCCTGGGGCCCTGAAAAGTCAAGTGACTTACCCAAAATTAAATGGTTAATATGTCTTTGGTAAGACTTGAATCCAGGCCTTCTTGACTCCAGTGCTAGTCATCATTGTCTTCTTCTTCTTCTTCTTCTTCTTCTTCTTCTTCTTCTTCTTCTTCTCCTTCTCCTTCTCCTTCTCCTTCTTCTTCTTCTCCTCCTCCTCCTCCTTTATCTTCCTCTTCCTTTTCTTTCTTCTTCTTCTTCCTCCTATAATTCAATCAATCAGTAAATATTTATTAAGTGCCTACTATGTGCCAGACATTGTGCTAAGCTCTAGGGATACAAAAGAAACTGCTCATAAGGAGCTTATAATCTAATGGGGGAGACAACAAGCAAGGGAATATATATGACCAAGCTCTATACAAGATAAATGGGAACAACTAACAGAGAGACATATTAGAATTCAAAGGGGGTTGGGGAAGGCTTCCTGTTGGCACTTAAAGGAAGCAGAGAGATCAGTAGTGGGAGCAGAGGAGGGAGAGCATTCAAGGCATGCCAAGATGGCCAGAGTCAATGTTGAGCCAAGAGATGGAGGGTCTTGTTTGTGGAACAGGCAGGAGGCCAGTGTCACTGGATCAGAGTAGACATTGGAAGTAAGATGTAAGATTTGCTTCCCACCCATTTCTGCCTGCCCATCCTGTGTGACTCTTGTCTAAGCCCTCCCCAAAGTTGCTCCAGGCCTGGGGAGAGACAAAGGTATGGCAAGAATCAGTCTCCCTGCCCTCTTGCTCTTTTTGAAGCAAACTGCTCCCATGTCTGCATCAGTGATTTCCTTACATTGAGAGTAGCCATTGTCTAAAGTGACCTTTCCCATTTCCTGTTCACCATCTCTTATCCTTGTTGCTCTGCAATGACTGCTGGGATTGCAATTAAGATATTAGCAGTATCTCCGTTCTTGAGTGCTCTACTAAAACCATCAAGTATTTATGGATTCTTTATGGGTTTTTAGACCTAGTGAGCATCCCCAGCCCTAACAACAGAGTTTCCTTTTCTCCCTGTTGCTACAAAACAGCAGGGAAAGTTTTATTCCACTCCAGATTCCTATAGCAAGTTAGCAATAAATGAGCACTTCCTACCAATAATATCAGCATAATGACTTCGTTTATCTTTCTCCTAATCCCCTTTATGATGATCACGCCATGAAAGAATCTCCCAGAAAGATGCAGGCGGTTCTGACTGGAAGGTGGCAGCACTTGAAGGCAGAGAGAGTACCATCTGGCAGCCCATTCACTGCTATGGCTTTACAATCCTGATACCCGCCTGTTGTGGCTTCTGCTTATCTTAGCTGTGTATTCAGACCTTGAATACTTAGGCTTCATCATTTGTTGTCATTGCCAAAGACAACTAACATTTACATTGAGCTTTAAGGTTTGCAAAGCACTTTATGAATATCATCTCATTTGATCCTCATGACCCTGGAATTTTTTTTATCATTCCCATTTTACAGATATGGGAACTGAGGGAGAGGGAAGTTAAATGACAACACCAGAGTCACACAGTAAGGATCTGAGGTGGGGTTCAAATGAAGGGCTTTTTGATCTGTCATTACATTTCAATTCAACTCAACAACCATTTTTTTTTCAGATGCCTGCTACATGCAAAGGATTGTGCTAGGAATAGAAAAATAAAACACCTGTCTTGAAGGAGATTACCTTCTAAATGGGGATCTAACATGAACACAGATAACAATGTACAAGGAAGGAAAGGAAGAGAATGAAAATACACAAAGGAAAAAAGTGCAATTTGAAGAATGAATGCTTTAGAATTAGTAACAAGAGAGCTCAGGAAAGACCTTGTGTCAAAAAATCCCAGAGTTTTGCTTTAATCAATGGTTCTTAATCTGGTATCCATGAATTTTGTTTTGGACCTTTTGATAACTTATTTCAGTACAATTGCTTTCCTTAGCAATTCTATGCATTTTATTTAATCTGTTTTAAAATGCTATTCTGAGAAGGAGTCTAGAGGGGATTGGACTCCGGAAGAGGTCTATGGCATAGACATGAAAGGAAGCCAGTCATTGTACAAGTGGGAGGTGAAGGAGAATGTTCTAGACTTGAGGGTGCATAGAAACACAGGAAAATGGATCCAGGTCTAGAAAGGACTTTAGACTGAGCTTATCCCCTTCTTCTTACAAATGAAGAAATTGAAGACCAGCAAGCTTGTGACTTGCCCAAGTTCACATGGTAATAAATGTCAGAGGTGGGATTGAGTCTTGATCTTCTTGCTCCAAGTATTGTATTTACATAAAATTAATCAACGGAAAGACAAAATCTCCTTAAAATCAAAGAGACGGAAGTGAACTTAGAGGTCATCTAATCCAACCTATTTATTTTTACCAATGAGGAAAATGAGGTTCATCTGTTGTAGGTCATTGTCCAAGTGTAGAAAGAAGAGCATTTTGACATTTCTCATGGGAAGCAATGATTTTAGGTGCTGGATAATCTCCTCTTAAATTCTCCAGTACAATACTGTTTTCAATGTGACCCTTTTTAATGAGGTAAAGATTTTCTACCTTGATCCCTTCTTGGAGGGGGTCTGGGGCAGTTTTTATAGGGCTTAGGCACAAAGTGGGTCCTGAATAAAAGTTTATTGGCTGACTGCTGACTTGGAGGATCCATATCATGGTAAGTCTAAGGAAAGGAACAAACAATTACCTATCAGTAGAGTAGCCCCCTAGCTACTTGTTTGATTAGGAACTCTTCTCTATCCATAGATCAGGAAGTCAATTTCTTCTTCACTCATCTAGCTTCTTTATGATATAACCTTTGATAGCTACATCACACCTCCATTTGAAATTAACATTGGTACATGGTGAGAGACGTTGGTCTAAACAATTTCTGCCATATTTCTTTCCAGTTATCCCTGCAGTTCTTTTAGGGTAGGAAGTACTTGCCCCCGAAGCTTGGTTTTGGGAGTTATGGCCTATTATAACCATTCTGGAAAGCAATTTGGAACTATGCCTAAAAGGGTACTAAGTTGTGTATGTCTATTGACTAATCGATACCACAATTATGCTTATATACCAAAGAGATCAAAGAACAAGGGAAAGGCACCCTTTGCACAATAATATTTATAGTATCCTTTTTTGACCAAAAAGAACTGGAAATTGAGGAGATGATCATAAATTAATAAATTGGGGAAGGACCAAACCAATTATGGCATGAAAATGTAATAGACAAAATCTGTGCCATAAAAAATGCCAAAATGCGCTCAGAGAAACCTGGACTGATTTCTGTGAAACTGATGCAAAGTGAAGTTAGCAGAGCCAGGAGAATTATGATAAAAACATATGTAAAAATGACTAAATTTGAAAGACTTAAAAACTCTGATCAACCTGAAAAATGACTAATAATTTCTCCAAAAGACCGATGATAGTGATGAATGCTGCCTTGACAGAGAAAGAATGGCTTAAAGATTCAGGAAGAGACTGACATTTTTGGACATGGAAAAGGTGAAAATTTGCTTTGCATGATGATGATATTTGTTACTAGGGTTTTCTTTTCTTTTTTTCTTTTTAGTTGGAGGAGATGGAAGGAGAGAAAATATGTTGCTTGTTATTTAAAAAAATAAAGTTCAATGTAAAAACATGGTTATTTTAAAAAATCTTAAGAGTTAGATGGGACCTCCCATATTGTTTAACAGATGATGATACTTAGACTAAAAGACATTAAGGTTATAAGTCATGAAGTTTAGTAAGCAGCAGAGCTGGGGCTGGAACACAGATCTCCCTCCTTGCAGTCCAGGGCTGTTTCCCCCATCTCCTGCTTGCTCTTCATCTCAAAGTCTCGTCTTCCTATTTCTCACAGACATACTAGGGCATCTCTTTTCTAAAGCATCCCTCCTCCGATGCCTTTTCAATGTCACCATCTGTCCCAAAGACACCCACCACTGTGAAATTGTCTCCAGGGATGGGAGAGTTGGCTCACTTGTGTAGGATGAGCTAGAAGGCTCTGTGGCTAAATCCAAAGATGTGGAATCCTTACTCAGATCCTCTTGAGTGGACTCTGTGTCCTGGTTTGCAATGCTCTTTACACACAGGAGATACTGCTGCCTGTAGTTCTGCCTCACAAGGCTATTTATACGTCTATAAAGAATTTTTATTGGCTGTGTGACCTTGGGCTAGTCACTTAACCCCAATTGCCAGCCTTCCCTCCCTCCAAAAAAAAGAATTTAGAAAGCCTTAAAGTTTAACTTTTAGCTACTTCTGTCATCACTATAGTAAATGAATGAATGAATGAAGCATTTATTAGACACTTTCTATATACAATGCACTGTACTAAGTATTGGGAGAAAAATAAGATGGTCCCTAATCTTAAGGAGCTCATATTCCAGTTAGGGAGACAGCACATGGCAAGAGGTTTTAGCTGCAAGTCGGATGGAAAGGTCCTATGGTCCTTGGAGTGCAACAGCAAAGCAAATTGGCACACCTCTTCTTTATTGTCATTTCCATTGATTAAATCACATCAGTTTCTGTTGAAGCATTTGGCTATGCCAAAGATTTTGGTGCCAAGAATTTTCTTTTCTGGGTCTTCAGTAGGTGTGGCTATAGTGCCTACAGAAACAGTCACTAGGTTGTATCTCCATTGGGGCTGCTTCCCAGGATGATGACTGTGGGCTAGAATGCTAGCTCAATGCTCTTCCCATTGCTGTTTGCAAGGTTCTTGGGTATAGCCATTCAGCCAATAAACATTTATGAAGCATCTGCTATATTCCAGACATTGTACTAAGTCCAGGGACCCAGGTTGTCTCCACCAGGGTCTGAAAGATGGTGATTTGACTTGCTTGGCAATACTGCCTTCTGTATCTCTCTTGAGGTGCCTGTTGCTTCATCCAGGATAGCTTCTCTGCCTTGGGGGTGTCAGTTGATTGGAAATTAATGGGGATGGCTCACTGGCTCCTCCACAAGAGTTGCTTCCTCAGGTAATGTCTAGAGGACTTGACTGGAAGCAAGAATGGTGGTTTGCAGGGTGCTGCCATTCCCAAGGCTTTTGTGAGGATGATGTAAATCACCATTATCATCATCTCCTTTCCTCAGTGCTATCTGAACTCCTCATAACCCAAGAAATTACTTTGACAAGTCAGAGGCCCTCCAGAGAAGGAGAGCCGGAATGATGAAAGGCCTTTATGTACCATGTGAGAACTGCTTGAAGGAAATAGAATAGAAGGAAGCTTAGAGAAGAAAAGACACAGAGGGAAGAACATTGTTGGTTTAAGAAGGTTCATCATGAGAAAGAAGGATTAGGCTTTTCCTGCTAGGAGCAGAACTATTAGCAATGGGTAGAACTTGCAAAGACGCATGTTTGGGTTTGATGTCAAGAAAGACTTCCTAACAATGATAACTGCCCCAAAATGGAATAGACCAACTCAGAAGGTAATGAGCTCCCTGTGATTGGAAGTCTCTGAATAACTGCTACTAGTAGAGATTGTTTTTTGAGTCTAGGTTGTACTGGATGGCCACTCAGGTCCCTTCTAACTTCAAGATTCAATGATTCTCTGAGTCCTGTGGGTACTCTCTCAGTGATAACTACCTAGCCATATGTTTCTATCCTGTGTGACTCCCACCTATATCTTCCCATGAATTCAATACATGAGATCCACTCAACATAGTGGTTCCCTTTCTCCCAATTTCTTCTAATATCACAAACATATTGGTGAAATAGCCTTGTACAAAGTAGGTACCAAATCAACTATTCAACTCAGTAAGCCTTTTATGTACCCAGCTCTGGAACCACAAAAACAAAGGAGTTTGCATTCTACTGGGAAAGCAGGAAAAGCTATTGATCATAGATAGAATTTTCCATTAAAAATGGAATTTATAAGGTTCTTGTATATATGAGTCATTGTGCTTGGGCTTTTGAGGTACAAATATGAAAACACATCATGGTTATTGTCTTTAGGGTATTTACATAGTTGAATGGTTGAATAAGGGTGGTAAGAAAAAGGATAGGGAGGAGAGAAGGAGAGAAGAAGGGGAAGACAGAGACAGGGATGGAGAGAAGAAGGGAGGGATGGAGGGAGGAGGAAGTTGAGAGGGGAGAGAGAGATACAGAGAGACAGAGACAGAGAGAGACGGAGAGAACACTTCTTCTGGACCTCCCTTCTTTGGGACATCTCTTAACTGGTGCCATTGGAAATCATAATGAATGGGGATACAGTGAGTTCAAGTTTTAAAATGGAATAATGCCACATTGGAATTAGAAGCTTTGGCCTTAGGGTGGTAAAGTGGATTTTCTTCATGCAATATTTTGATACTTTAAGGAAGGTTAATTGTTTTTATTGGAAACTGTCCTCTTCTCTTTCCCTCTTCCTTGCTTCCCCCTTTTTCTTTGTTTTTTTTTCTTCATAGTTAATAAAGAAGAGATGGGAAGGACAGGGTGTTTGTTGATAATGAAGCTATTTGTTACTCTTTTTTTGGTGCTTGTTCAGACATGGCTGAGAAAGACTTGAGCCAATTAAGCAAATCTCAGGAGTAGCCATCACAACTCTTGGTTTTCTCTGGATAGACCAGAAACTCATCAGAGGCAGATGAAGCCATTTGCTTAACCTATCTTAATTTTCCCACTTGTGAGACTGGGATAATCCTGCCTGGTTTAAGAGAACAACAACGAATACCACTGGGGTTTGTAAAGAGCTCTGAAACCTAAAGGTTAGCAGTGTTGAAACAAGACTGAGAGGAAATGAATTTGGGAAATTTTCATTGTTCAGAGACAACATGGTTCAGAGACAACACGTAGAGCAGTGGTTCTGAACTTTCCTAATGCCATGACCCTTTAATACACGTATGTGGGCATATCTGCATGTGGGCAGACTCCACCTGGAGATGGATAGAGGAGCTGTTTCCTAAGACCATCCGAAATATGTTTTCCGATGGTGTTAGGCGACCTCGTTCAACCTCCAAAGGGGTCGCAACCCACAGGTTGAGAACTGTTGGTAAAGATTCCTCTGAGATCACTGGACAGATTATGGAGTATATAGTTTTTACGATGCTAAATTATTATTTTTGTCTAGTTTCCTCCCCCAAAAATCTATTGTGAAGCTTAAATTTACTTGATATTGCCTCCCCCTCCTTAGGTAAGAAGTATGATTGTTGTGGAATGAACAATGAATTGGAGGTAGAAGCATCTAAGTTGAATTCCAGCTTTGTTTTGTACTATTTGTATGTCCTCAAGGTCATATTTCTTCACTCTGGGTCTCAGAATTCTCATTGATCGAGTGGAGTGATAGGGAGGAGACAGGGTGTTAGACTCCATGAACATTGAGTTTTCTTACCTTCAACAAGCATTTATTTTTTTTTAATTTTAATTTTTTAAATTTACTTTTAGTTTAAAAGATTCAGTTCCACAATCCCTTGAGTTTCAGATTTTCTCCCCTCCCTTCCCTTTCCCCCATGGTGGCGTGCAATCATCTAGAGGATCTGCAAATACTTTCACATTGTACAGTAGTCTGGTTGTATAGAAGGGTTGTAACC
>CM053589.1:191065659-191090609 GCA_028646515.1 Pseudochirops corinnae | reverse complement strand
TAGCCACATTAGCAAAGGGCCTAGGGGCAGGGAAGATCTTCAGATTCCCATAACAGTCCCCAAAAAAGGAATCTAAAGATGCATTGCTGGGTTTGCTTTGCTTCCTTTGCCTACTCATGTTGTCAGTCAATTACTTGACTTTTAGGTTCAGTAGAACTCTGCTTTCCTAGGGGAGAGCTCTGTCCTAAATTGCTGGGGTTTTTTGCAGTTGCTGGAGCTATTAGGAGGCCACTGTTTCTTTCAGCCCCCACCAGCTTTGGCTCACTGAAAACGTACCTCAGGACTACCACCCAAGACCACGATCCCAATCCAGGCAGCTCAAAGCAACAGCACTTAGCCTCTGAATGATTACTTGCAGTCTGCAGGTGGGAGCTTCTGAAGCAGCCAATTGGAGGCGGCTGCAGGGCTGCTGCTTGAGCCGCTTCTAGCCCTGGGGCAGTTTGCCTGACCCTCTCCCCCAAATTTATCTGAGTTCCACTGACCTTTCACTTAGTCCTTGTTTCTTATGGGTTGGTAATTCTGGAAAACACCACAGCTGCTGGTGATTCGTGTTCCAGCTGCAGCTTGTTCTGGTGGCCCTAAGGCTCCAACTGCGGGTTCATGTGGTGCTGGTCTAGGCTCCCACGGCACTGTGATGAATCCCTTCCCATCTGCCTTCCAGGCTGCCTTCAGTGGGAGCTTTGTTACTCTGTCATTTTGTGAGTTCTGGAGCTTTAAAATTTGTTTAGAGTCATATTTTATAGGTATTTGACGTGGTTATGGGGAGAGCTGTGGAGTTTTGCTGCTTCTACCCTGTCATCTTGACTCCACCCCACCATTTCTCTTCTTATTAGTGAGTTGACATTCTTTCAAATGGTTTTTTACTTGTTTGCAGTTCCTTTGAGAACAGTTTGTTCATATCTTTTAACCACCTATTTATTGTGAAATGGTTTTTGGTCTTCTAACGATAATGAATTGAATTTTTATAATGCTTATCTGGAAGTGCTTTCCTTATCTCAACCCCTGAAAATCTGAAAATGTAAATATTTTCCTCCCTGTTTCATAGAGGAGGAAATCAAGGCAAGAAACCTTTTGCTTTTCTAAGCTTTGTTTTAACAAGATGTTTAGCCTTGTCTAATGTTCTGAAAAAGTCAACTAATTAAGGTTTTATCAGTCTTAGAGAAAAGAAAAAAAGGGACTTATACTGGAGAGTTTTCCATGGAAAATACCCAAGCTTTAGTCTCTTTGACCATTATCTTTGGAATCATTATGAAGTATGATCCTTCTTGACCTCTGTTACCAAAACCAGAAGCCAGAGTGGGAGAAGGTATCTCTAGGATAATATGGCCCTCAAACAGAAGGGCAACACCAGTGATTTCTACAGTGGTTACTTAACGTACTGAACTTAAGTAGGAGAGGTAGTAGTGGTGAAACATTAAGAGCCCTGACCTGAGAATAAGAAAACCAGTGTTCAAATCCTGGACCTGCTAATGAGTGAGCTCAAGTGGAACAAATGTTGAATGTGAAGTTAGAAGGAACCTTCTAACTAACCTTCTAATCATTCACTACCTGCTAACATTGACTAGATGTATTACCTTGGATAAGTCACTTTGTTGAGTCTTAGTTTCCTTATCTGTAAAAATGGGGATTGTATTAGCTACAGAACAGAGATTTTTAAGCTTGAGTCTATAAACTTGGTTTTAAAAATTATTTTGACGATGATTGCACTATAATTGATTTTCTTTCTCATCCTATGTGTTTTGCTTGATGCATTTAAAAACATGCCTCTGAGAAGAGATTCAGAGGCTTCATCAGATTGTCAAAATGTCCATGACCCACAGAAGGTCAAAAATCCCCGACATATAATCTGTCTCAAAGAGCTGTTAAGAGGATGAAATGAGAAGATCTATGTAAAGTGCTACAGAAATGTACATTATTATTCCTACTTGTGGGCCTGTGAATTACCTTTCTGAGTTTTTGTTTCTTCATCTGAAAAATGGAAATACTATCCCTCACACTCCTGATTCATGGGGTATTGTTCAGAATGTTCTCATGGAAACATTAATTCTTATTTTGGGTGACTTTTCAGAATCCTTGAATCTCAGAATTGGAGGGACCATCTGGGTCATCTTGGCCAATCTGTGACTGAAAAAGCTTCTCTTCTCCAATGTGCCCAATCAATGAATGTCTAACCACAGCCTGAAGACTTTCAGTGAGTGAGCAGGAACCTATGACTTCCAGAGGTGGCCCACCATCCTTTTGGACAGTGCTTATCATCAGCAAACCTTTCTTGACATCTCTAAATTGGCCTCCTTGCAAACTCTACTCAGTGTTTCTGGTTCTGCCCTCTGGGGACAGTAGAACAAATTTAAGCCCTTTTCCCCATGAGCTCCCTTCAAAGACCTGAAGACAGCATCCTTGTTCTCCTGAATCTTTCCTTCTCGAGACTAAGCATCCCCAGTTCTTTCAAGCAGTCAACATTTAGCCTGATCTCAACATCCTTTCCTTCTTCATCCAGGCCCCCCTTTATTTCAGTAAGGTATTTTTTATTTCTGTTTTTTGCTATTTTGGAGGGAGGAAGGCAGGGCAATTGGGGTTAAGTGACTTGCCCAAGGTCACACAGCTAGTAAGTGCTACGTGTTTGAGGCCAGATTTGAACTCAGGTCCTCCTGACTCCAGGGCTGGTACTCTATTCACTATGCCACCTAGCCACCCCTGGTAAGGTATTTTTACTAGACATGACTTGTACTAAAGTCTTAGCTCTTGTCTTTCTTCCAATGTACAGCTTCCCTTCAAAGTTTACTGTATAAATACTACGTTATTCCAACACAATTCAATTTAAGCTATCACTCTGGGTTTGAATGACCCTGTTATTCAGAGCCAACCTACAGTGTTTTGTTTCTTCCCGTGGTCTTCTCTTGCCTCTATAATCCAATGAAAAATAATGGCTGGACTTTAAAATTCAAGAAAACTCAAGAGAATGGGATAAGTACACCCTTTCAAAACAAGGGTTACCAACTTCCTTGTTGAGCAAAAATCTCCAGCACTGTTCTTAGGCTTGAATATACTCAAGTGCCCAACTTTTTTTTAAGTTGATAAACCTAAATAGAAATTTGAAACTCAACCCAAGTTGCTGCAGAAAAATGTTAATGCCAGGCACAGAGAATAATCTTTTATCTACCTTCTTATGTCTGTGATGTGACAAAGGATTTCAATGAGAGGGAGGGAGGAAGGCTGCTGGGGCTTTCTAACCTGGCTTCCTCTCTTCTTGTCTTAGGTGAGGTGACGTGGGATGGTACATAGTGAAATGAGAGAGCTGGCCTAGGTGACCTCTACAGTCCCATGAAGCTCTTCAGCTGTGATCCTATAATCCTGGTGGAATACTGGTCTATTCCAACTTCTTGTTTCATTTTCCTGTTCTAACTGGCACATAGTAGGTCATAGGTGAGCAAGGGTGAACCTGAGCTAGAGTTGTAACCTGGCTTTCCCTTACAAGGACTGAGCTTTGTTCTCCTCCCTTTGAGTCCTCTAGGGTAAACATCTTCATTTGAAAAAAAATTAAAGCCTTAGGGAGGAAGAAAGTGAAAAAGAGTTCTTTCCCACAATCTGATACAGGATTTCATTCTAATGTGGGTGGTAAAATGGAAAGTAGGTTGACTCTGGAGGGAATGGAATAATAATTTATTAAGCACCTTCTCTGTTCCAGGCACTGTGCTGAGCATATATATTTATGTGTAATGTATCATTTGCATATAATATAATATCTGATTTGATATATATATCTCATAAAATATCTCAGTTGTGCATACATCTCATTTGATCCTCACAGTAACCCTCAGAGGCAGATGCTATTATTATATACATTTTACAGATGGGAAAAATGAGGGTCTAATAGACTAAATGATTTGTTCATGCTCACACATTAATAATCATTATTATTGTCCATAATAATGATAAAATAACAGACATTTGGATAATGTTGGAGTCAGCAGAAAACAGTGGAATGAGCCCCGACGGGTGGGGGGGGGGGTGGAACATCTCACCTCAAATCCCACCATTGGTGCTTATTGCCCATGTGACCCTTGGAAATACCTTCCCTCCTGCCAGCCTCAACTTCCTCATCGTTCAGATGAGGATCACGATCATGCCCACCTCACAGGATCAAATGAGATGAAATACGTAAAATGCTTTAGAAAACTTAAAGCTTATTAGCTACTTTTGTTTTAAATAAATTTTCATTGATCTTTGTTTTTATGTCACCCTAATGTTAAGTATTTTTTTTTCATACTGTTAACTCTTTGGAGACACTGAGGCCTGGCCCATATCTGAAAGCCACGGGCTCTCAGCTGCCTGGGAAGACGACTGCCCTGAGTCACCAATGGACCTCGGTCACCCTCTGGCCTGAGTCACTAGGTTTTTGTTTTCAGGTGGTTGTAATGCTTCTGTGATTGCTTCCTCCAGATTCCTATCTGACCATTTGCATGTCACATGTGGTCATTTATGCCATGACTGCCCCATGGATTCAGAGTTTCCTCATTCTTCAGGTTTTACCTGATCTATGCTGTCACTGGGTGGGGCACTGGACTAAAAGTCAGGAAGACCAGATGCCAGTCTGTCAATGTTCTTGATCCAGAAGATTGTGGAGAGGCTTCACCTTTCTGGAGCTCTCACTCTGCTGAGGTTCGAGGAGAAATGAGTGGGCAGATCTGATGGCAAAGCAAGTCTAGGGTTGAGAGACCTGGTACGATGGGCAAAGAAGTACCAGGTTCAGGAGTAGAGCCAAGAGTGGGTGTAAAGCCGAGGTATAGTGTGGGTATTGGATTCTAGGAACTCAAAGAGACCCTCAAGGGTACCTAACTCCACCTCCCAAGGAGCTCATGAACAAGGCTTCTGGTCATTTACACTTTTCTCTCTAGCAAGCATTTATACAGCCCATAAAGTTTGCAAAGTGCTTCACAAACATTATCTTATTTGATTCTTACAGAAACCCTGGGATAAAGGTGCTATTATCATCCCCATTTCACAGATGAGGGAACTGAAGCTTAGAGAGATAAGGAGCTTACTCAGGATTGCACAGATAGTAAATGAAAAGCAGGAATTGATCTCTGGTCTTCCTAATTCTAAGCCCACCAATCTGCCCACTATACTACCTAGCTGCCTGTCTACATGGTGAGTTTGATCCCACCAGGCATATAGGAAATGCATAACATTTGCATAACAAGAATGATACTGAGGATCAGTAGAAGGAGCCACAAAACCTTAGAGGTCATGGATGTCCAGTCTGTCCTTGATCAAGGATCTCTTCTATGACGTACACAACAAATGGTTGTCCAGCCTCAGCGTCAAGATCTCCAGTGCAGGATGGGATGAAGAACCTGCTACTTCCTGAGGCAGCCATTCCATTTACAGATAGCTCTAATTATTTGGAAGTTTCTGTACGTGAAGTCTAGCTCTCCCTCTCTAAACCAATAATCCTTACCCTCATTCTGCTCTCTGGGGCCAAATACTTGAAGTTGGCTATTATATTGTCCAAGAGTTAATCAATTAATCCATTAATTAATAATAAGCACTGATTAATCACCTCTGCAGTCTGTATATTACAGGTGCTGCCATTCAAGGCACAAGGACTAATGTCAAGGACAGGTTGGACCCAATGACCTCTGCCAGCCCTTGGAGCTCTGAGATTCTGAGACTCATTCCATTCATCCTCAGTATCATTTTGCTGGTCAGTGTCATGCGCTTCAGATATGCCTTCCAGAACCAAGGGCTAGTGCTCTCCCAGGCTACAGTAAGAGTTTGAGGATTTTATCCCAGAGGCAAGGGAGAGTCACTGAGGTTCCCCAGTACTGGGCCAATGGCAGCAGGGTTGAGCTTCAGCAAATTTCTGTGTTAAGAACTTAATCATTTCTTTGAGGCAGATCTTTAATTTGGTGCAGTCAATAGAGCACTAGATGCAGATCCAGAAACTCCTGACTTCAAATCCAACCTCAGACTGTAGCTGCATGATCCTGGGCTTGTCACTTAACCTCTGCCTCAATTTCCTCATCTGCAAAATGTAGCACCTGCCTCCCAGGGTGGTTGTGAGAATCAAATGAAGGAATATTTGTAAAGTGCTTTGCACAAAAAACCCCATATAAATGCTAGCTATCATTGCTATTTCAAAATAGCATATCAATAAAATAATAGGAAAAATGATATAATAATAATAATTAATAAATAATTTAAAAGTACTTCACATAGTGTCTGGTACAAAATAGGCGCTCTATAAATGCTATTGTTACTATTGTTATGATGTTGTATGGAGGATAGATTGGAGAAAGGACGAATTCAAATCGGGGGAATGAACTAAGAGTCAGTCTGTTATGGCAGTCTAGTGGAGCGGGGTTGGTTCAGGGGGTTGGTTGTGTGCAGCCTAATGTCCTGAGTGAGGGTGCTTACACTGCAGGCTTCAGCTGCTATCCTGTGGAGAGGAAGGGAACCTGGGAGTCTTGCTCCATGCTGGTCCAAGAATGAGCAAGCTTTTAAGTCAGCTACTGAGACCAAGCAGGGGGAGGGGAGAGAGGGAGAAAGTACCTCCTAGTACGATTGAGACGATGAGAAGAAGGGGCTGCTATGTGGATGAATTTTCCCAGCCGTCAGTCCATGCATGTGAAATGTCCTCAGTATTTCTCAGCATGACTTTTCCTGAGGTTTGTTCTCTTCCTGAGCTCTTCATTTGAGGATATGATAGTAACATAAATATTATGGTAACAATCTATAAAATGTAATAATTGCTGGAACATTGTGTGAATTTATTTCCCCATTTATTTACTAATTGTTTTAATCCTTGTTATATTTGTGTATACAATACCCCTACTATTATATTTACTATAGTGCTATAAGAAATGAAGGTTGTGGTTTCAGGGAAGCCTGGAAGAATTGTATGAACTGATACAAAGTGAAGTGATCAATACCAGGAGAATAATTTGATACGACAATAGCAATATTGTAAAGACAAATGAGTTTGAAAGATTTGGGAATTCTGATCAATACAATAACCAGTCACAATTCCAGAGGACTTGTGATGAAATATGCCACCTGCTTTCTGATAGGGAGGTGATAGACTCAGAGTATTGACATGTACATATACACATATATGTGGATATAATGCATATGTGTATATACTATTCCCATATATATGTATACACACATAAACACATAGGTACCCACACAATATATATGCTTAGGCATATATGTGTATATATACAGACACCCATGTACATGAATACATGCACACATACGAACAGACATATGTATATACACATGCACATACACGTATATGACATGATCATTGTAGGGATTTATTGTACTTGACTATATGTGTTTGTAATTCATGTCTTATTTTTTATTTTTTACTTTCTCATGGGAGGGGGAGGTGGGAGAGAGAATACAGATCTGAAAATAAAATAAAATTTAATTAAAAATACATATTCCTTGTCCTGGTGTGTTGATAAGCTTCTCTGATGGAGTGTGGATGATCTAGGACACATCCATCATAATATGAGATGGGGGTTTGAGCCAACAGAGATTCATTTCTCATTTAAATTACCCTCATATTAAATTTAGTAGCCTGAGACATTTCAGAATGTGTAGAAAATGGGTTGTGCTCTTAGGTGCTGTTGAGGTAGAGCTGTGTAATGAAAAGGGCCTCAGGTTCATGTCACATAAAGATTGTTTGGAGGAGCTGGTGATAATTATTCTAGAGAGAGGAGGATTAAGTGGGGACATGATAACTTGATCTAAATATATGAAAGGCTGTCATGTGGAAGAGGCATTGGACTTGGCAAGAAGCAATGAGCAGACATTACAAAGACACATTGGACCAGATGACTCCCAAGGTCCCTGATGCTTCCATGAGCCTTAAAGAGAAACCTGCACCTTCTGACTTGGAGATCAGAGCTCTATTTATGCAAGCTCATTTAAAACAGAGCAAGGAGAGTGAGCAGTATTGCCCTTTGCCTGAAGTGGAACTCACCTTTGACTCCTTCTGGGATTAAGTTTAAAACAAGCCCCAGTCTCCCCAAGTCTGTAGTTCTCATTATCCATGTGCCTGATCATACAAGTCTGGGCACAGTCCTTCTCCCAATGAGAAAAATATATTCTGTCAATAGGTTTCTCAATAGCCAACTTCCGCATGAATCCCAAGCTTTCGTGCCATTTTCTCTTAGTTCTTGCTTCTCCCCAGCACATGTTGTCTGGATGCCAAGAGAGTACACAGCCATGACCCATCCTTGGAACTGGTGCTTTGGTGTTGAAACAGCTGAGCCTGGTTTCCTGCCCCCCAGGGTTGAAATCTTAAACTCAGGGCACTTAGTGCTGCCTGAGCTGCTTGAGCCTTCTACTGTTAAATTATTTAGGCTGGCCACACAGGTGGGATCTGATATCTTTCCTTCCCAGGTCCTGGCTGGCTGGGGCATTACCAAAAACAAAGAGCCAACCAAACAAAACCGGACCCTCTGGGGTTTTAGTCATTTATGTTGTTGTCATGTGGAGCAGCTGTTTCGTTGTGTTTGCTGGGATGCTTGTGCCTGGGATACTTCAGGGATGGGTAATGATAGAGATCTTTTTCATCACCCATAGTGATGAGGGGAACCCTACCCCCGCCAGGGCCTGGAAGCCTCGTCTTTCTGCTAGACAGGCTGGCTCCAACACCTGGGTATTTTTAGCTAATGACTAACTTGATTTTGAAAACTTTGATCTCAGGTCTCTGAGGGTTGCTTTAGGACAGTTGATAGTTTAGAATGATGTCTTTGGTGGGAAGGGTGAGAGTGGGGAAAAGAACTGGGGGGAAGGGCTGGCATGGGGCTTCAATCAGAGGAGGTCTTGAGGTGAGAAGAGCACTGGATGCTCATGGGGAGATCTGAGTTCTAGTCCAGAGATTATAACCTCTCCATGACTCAGTTTCTTATCTGTAAAATAGTGCTAATGACTTTTTCTGTACTTTTTTATGGTCTTTGTTGAAAGGGTACTCTCAAGGAGCTAGTGCACAATGTTCCTCAAGGGGGAAGTCTCACCAGTCTCACCTGATCTCACCAGTGTGATTAGGGAGCTCATCAAACTGACCAGAGGTCCCTTTGGCACCACTGGTATATAAGTAAATATAGATATAGACAAAGAAATTGTGGAAGGAGGTGAAGGAATGTCAAAATTACTGAGGTTCACAGGGAAGTAGGGGGCTCAAGAGGCAAGGGTGAGGAAGCTATACATTCAAGGTATAAGACCATTTCATAATAAGGAACTGGAGAAGTAATGTGGACAAACCTAAACTTTAGGTAGATAATGTTGGCAGCTATGGAGAATGGATTGGAGAGGGGACATTTTAGAAACATAGAACCGATGAAGAGTCTATTGCAAAAGTCCAGGGGATTTGAGGGGTGGGACATGAATAGTAATTATATGGGAAATGGAATTTCATGTTCAGGGAACACTGTGTAAGTAAGTTTGACTGTAAGTAGAGGAAGTAAGAGGGAGTAACATGTAACCAGCCTGGACAGACAGGTCGGAATTTGATTGTAAAGGACTTTAAAGGTCAGGTAGAAAGATTTGTTTTATCTCAAAAGCAACAGAGAATCATGGAAACTTCTTGAGCAAGACAGTGGCATGGATAGAGCCTTGCTTTAAGAACTCTGGTCTTCTGATTCCAATTCCATTGCTCCCAGGATCACAGGAGTATTGCAATGACAGAGTGTTGGGAAGTAAGATGGGGTAATGGCTCTGGATCTCCACTTAATTCCTATTCTGATGCTCCCTCACAAAGTGGAGTTGACTGTGGGTTCTCAGAGGCCATTCCAGGAAGTATGAGCTCCATTAGGTCCTACCAAGCTGGGAAGGCTTCAAGCAAAGGCCTTCCAACAGCTTGTATGTCAGCTGTCCAAATGCCAACCGAGCTTATTTCTAAGAGGCCAATTGTCACAAGGTTGGCTAACAGTTGGTAACTTTTTTTGGGGGGGAGGGACTCCATGATGATTTGTTCTGTGAATTCTCTACCAGTTATTCCCACAATCTCCAACATTGAGTTTGTGTACCTTCAGTGATGAGGAGCTCACTTCTATGCCCCAGCTTTATTCTGTGATAATTCCAGTCTCCCTCAGACTATAAATTCCCCAAAGGTAGAGCCTGAGGTATGAGTCTCAAGCTGTCTTGGTGAATCTGCATCAATAAAATTAGGGATCTCTGGGACTATTGAAGCAAGAGGCATGAAAGTGTTTTGAAAAGTCACAATGATTACAAAAGTATCTGTTGCTGTTCGATTGTTTCAGTGATGGCTGATCTTCATGACCTCATTTGAGATTTTCTTGGCAGAGATATTAGACTGGTTTGTCATTTTCTTTTCCAGTTCATTTTACACATGAGGAAACTGAGGCAAACAGGGTGGAGTGACTTGCCCAGGGTCACACAGCTAGGAATTTCTGAGGCCAGATTTGAACTCAGGAAGATGTGTCCCTAACTCCAGGCCCAGTGCTCTATCTGCTGTGCCAACTCGTAGGCTGTTATTATGATCAAGTGCAGTGTCAGCTAATTGAATCAAAGCCTAGAACAGTGATCAACAGTCTTTTGTTCTTACTTTTTACAAAGCTTTATTGGTGCATACTTTTTTCTTCAATAATCAATATTTAACAAAGGGCATAGGAGTCTGGGGTGAGAACATGTTGACGCTGAAGCATGTTTAATTTCTTTGAAAATTTCAAGTCAGTCAGCTAACATTTCTGGGGTAAGTGAAACACATTGCATCATATTTGGATGGAGAAGGGATGGGCATAAAGGATATTGTTGATGTAAAATCGACAAGACATGGCGATGGACTGAATGTGGGAGATAAGGAAAGATGGAGGAGTCCAAAATGACTGAGGCTGTTAACTCGGGTGCCTGAGAGGCTGGAAGGGAAGAGCATTCCATTATGTTCCATGTGTTCTTGCTTTAATATGGCCGACATGAGTGTGATATTATCTCCTAAAAATAACTCATAGTTCTATAGTACATTGGGGTTTACAAAGTGCCTTCCTCTTGACAACCCTAACAAGTGAATAGTTTTCATTTCTGTTTTGTAGATGAGGAAGTTGTCTCCACTAATATGGCCATCGCATTGGCTCAGACCATGTCACTTTCCACCTGGATTTTTTTAATAGCCTCTTCTTTGGTTTTCTGCTTCTTTAATCTCTCCTCTCCAAACCATTCTCCATAGCTGCCAATATTAAAGTTTAGGTTTGTATGCATTACTTCTCCAGTTCAAGAATGTTCAGTGGCTCCCTATTATGAAATACAAATTTCATAGTCTCTAAGGTCCTTCACAATCTGTCTCTAGACAACTCTTCCTAGTTTACTTCTGTTCCCCACATTAAATCCTTTTGCTGGTTCTATGTTCCAGTCAAGCTATCTTGTTTGCTGTTCTAAGAACCCCAGGCTCTGGGTCTTTCCCCAAGCCTACAATTCTCTTTCCCCAGCTCTGCCTATTAGAACCTGGAACTTCTTTCACCTCCCTGATGTCATGGGTCTCTTCAAGAACAAAGGACAAAGAACAATAACACAGGCCACCTCCTACAAGAAGCCTTTCTTGATAGCCAGAGGTATTGGTGCTCTCTGTCTCCCAGATTATTTTGTTTTTCCCTAATTGCTTGAGGCAGCTAGGTGGCCCAATAGTACATAGATTGCTGGCACTAGAGTCAGGAAGATTTATCTTCCTGAGTTCAAATCCAGCCTCAGACACTTACTAGCTGTGTGATCCTGGGCAAGTCACTTAACTCTTTTGCCTCAATTCCTCATTTGTGAAATGAACTAAAGAAGGAAATGACAAACCGTTCCAATATCTTTGCCAAAAAAAAAATAAAACAACAACAACAAAAATGGGGTCCCAAAGAATTGGACACAATTGAAAACAGCTGAACAACAACAACATGATATAAGGTAATAACCCACCAATGGAATGAAAGTTGGAGGAATCTTCTTCGAGGTAGCTAGATAGTTCAGTGAATAGAGTACTGGACCTCGATTGAGGAAGACCTGAGTTCAAATTTGTCCTCAGATACTGTGTGATCCCGGGTGAGTTATTTCAACTCTGTCTGCCTTGGTTTCCTCAATTGTAAAGTGGGAATAATAACAGCCCCCATCTCCCATGGTTATTATTGAGATAAAGTGAGACAATGTTTATATAAGGAGTGAGTATGGTGCTTGGCATACAATAGGTGCCATATAAATGTTTATACCCTTTCCTTTCCCCTTTGAGGAGCAGGACTGGTCTTCATTTTTATCTTTGAATCCTTAGTACCCTACCCCAAATCCAAAATGATTTTATTTTTTAAGTCTCAGCACTTAACAACATGCTGCATGGTGCAGGCCCTCATCACCTCATGCCTCAACTACAGCAACAACCTTCTGGTTGACCTTCCTACTTCAAATCTCTCCCCACTCCAGGCTATCCTTCATTCAGTCATCAAACTGATCTTTCCAAAGCTCATATCTGTCCACATCACCCCCCTATTCAATAAACTCCAGTGGCTCCCCAATATAATATCCTCTTTTTGACATTCAAAGCCCTTTAGAGCTCTGTTCTCCAGTTGCCTGTTTGGTCTTCTCATGCCTTACCCACCTCTATATATAGTAAGACCCAGTGACTTTAGCCTCTTGGCTATTCCTCACACAGCACACTCCATTTTACAACTCCTCAAATTTTCACTGACTGACCAGCATGCCTGGAATTCTCTCTCTCTTCACCTCCACTTTCAAGTTTCCCTGATTTCTTTAAGTCTCAGCTAAAATCCCAGGCTATCCCGATACCCTTTAATGTTTTTGCTGTCCCGCTAGATTATCTCCAATTTAGCCTGCACGAATCTTGCTTCTTTACACTTGTTTGCACCTCTTGAGTTCATTAGATTATAAACTTCTTGAGGATAGGGTTTATTTTTGGTCTTTCTTTGTACATGGTGCCTTATACGTAGCAAGTGCTTAATAAATACTTAAATTGGATTTGAACAATAAGTATTTCAGTCATCTGGAAAAGTCACTTAAGTAGAAAATCTCCTTTAACTGAAGCTGGGGAAATTGTTTAAGTCTGGTTTTCCCCTGACATATGAGCTTTAAGTATGGGATGAGAAGGAGGGTACATAGTGGAGAGAGGCTGTTTTGGTGAACAAAGATCTGGCCTCCTGTCCAGCCTTTGATACTTGCTGGCAGTGGGATTATGGGTGAATTGCTTAGCATTTCAGTGCCCCAAGCAATGCTCTGAGACTACTAGTAGTGGATAAGTGTTGGTGGAGGGCTGTTCCACACCTGGAATTTTCATTGTGGGTGAAATCACAGACCCAGGCAGAAGGATAAAAAGGATAGGGGATACTTTCCACAAGAAGGAGCAGCTACTCAGGAAGGAAACAGTTATTTCTAATGTTTTCTAAATATTATTCTTTTGGCTAAATTTGAATTTAGTAAGTTAACGAAAGAGGAAATGGGTGGATGTCTCTTTTGCCAGCTAGGCCATTAACTATATTCAGAAGGATGAACATGGTGTCATGTTGGGTTTTTTGTTTTTTTTTCTTTTGGAAAACTCTGGCCTGGAGGTAGGAGGGGGTGAGGAGCTTATGAAGAGGGCTGCAGCCTCTGAGGTCCCATGGGTATCCCAAGGCAGACACAAAGTCCCTGAGCTCTCAGAGAGAGCCTGGTTTCACCAGACTCAGTTACCTAAAGGGAGATAACCTTGCCAAGCCACATGCCAGGCTCCTTGTAGACAGCTCCTTGTGGCTCCCTTCTATTTTCTCCCCTGTCTGCTGGATTTCCTTCTTTCTTTCTTTTTTTTTTTCATTAAGTTTGCTAAAAATGAAACCACCATTCTGTAAGAAGCCTGTAGTTAGCCAAAAAGAATTCTAATTTGAGGTCTTTTGCAAATCTTTATTTGTGGTGACTAAGAGCAGATACCCCTTCATTTAGTTGTGTGGGTCCTAGGGGTAAGGGGAAAGTATAGAATTCTGGATGGACAGCAATAGAAGAGGGCCTAAGTCCCTCCAGACCACCCTACAATGCATGGTTATTTAGAATCTTAAGCTAATTGTGCAACATTCAAAATTCTCATTGGAAGGTGACCATAGAGCAAGAGAAACTAATCAGAGAATATTCTCATCATTGTTTCCTTGTGACCAAGGAAGATGCTGAGACTGTTGAATTGGAGTGGGGGTAGGGGGTAGGGGGGCACTATAGACATCCATCTTAAAAGTATTATAATCCGACAAGGGGCAGAGAGGATCTGGCTAATGGTCCACCCAAAATAAACCTGTAATTTAATGAGCTCTTCACTTCCCCCTCCCTTTCTTCCCCTGAATGTTAATGCCAGACTCTTGGCAATATCACAGGAGAAAATACAGGACTGTATTCACTGGTCTGGAAAGATTCTTCAGGGTCCTGGTTTTTCCCAAGTGAGACCTCCAACTTTATGGATGATTTATGAAGAAGCACCAACAGCAGTTGCACCAGGTGAGATGACATGGAGAGTCTGCCATCTCTTTCAGTGGGGGGCAGTTCCCATCCTGATGAGAGCAGAGAACCCCTGAAATGTTGCAAAACAAGCCTGGTCTTTGAGAAAGGAGGTGAGGAATTCTGAATTCACCTGAAATTGATTAATCTCTGAGCCTGGTCTCTAGGAAACTATATTAGTTTCCTAATGGATGGTCTCACTACTCACTACCAGGAAGCTAAGTATCACCATGGATAGGCCTCTGTGGCTGGTATCAAGACTTGAGTTCATATACAGTCTCAGACACAAATTGCTGTGTGACTCTGGGCAAGTCACTTAACCTCTGTCTGCCTCAGTTTCCTCATGAAATGGGGAAATGGGGATAATAGCAATATTTACCTCCCAGGGTTGCTGTGAGGATAAAATCATATGATAATTGTAAAGCAAAAAGTAGTTGAGTGCCTTACACATGATAAGTGCCATATAAATGTTTATTATTATTCTGCCAAGAAATTGGTAGTTACTGTTTTGCCACGAAATTGAACTTTAATGAGGAGTTATTTGTTAATCAGTGTTAATGGTGAAGAATCTTAAGACCACTGATTCATGGAACTATGAGCACATAATCTGGAAAAGAGAATTAGTTAGGACATGTTGGTTGTTTTCAAGCATTAGAGGGACTTCGTTGTGGAAGACTAATTAGACATGCTCTGCCTATCTCCAAAGGAGAAATCTAGGAACAATGCGTGGACACTACAGAGAAGAAGGTTTCTGATAAAGAAAACATTAAGCCAGATGTTGTAATGCACACTTATAATACCTGCTCCTAGAGAGGTTGATGCTAGTGGTTTGTTTGAAGTCAAGAATTCAGAGATGCAATGGGTTACAAGCTAATCAAGTGTCCACATTAAATCTGATGCTGATATGTTGCTGAGTAAGGGGATTGGTCATATGAGAGGTTGTTGTACTCTAGCCTAAGTGAGATGGGAGATCAGAAAAAAGAGAGAATGAAAGGGAGGAAGGAAAGGAGGGAGGAACAAAGAAAAGGAAAGAGAAAAGAGAAGAAAATTCAACTATTAGAATTGTCTACAAGTGCGATGGGCTATCTTGGCAGGTGTTGAGTCCCTCTTTACTATTATATGGTTCTTTCTTTCAATTGTGGTTGGACAATCACTAGGAGGACATTGTTGAAGGAGATTTTGGTTGGATACCGGGTAAGATAGATGGCCTCTGAGGTCCAACCAATTCTGAGACCATTAAAACAAAAGCATCCCAAAAAGCACGGTTGAAAGAATAGATTTATGACTTTCCTACTTTAACTCTGTCCCTTAAGGACCACTGGGCCAGCCCATTTACCCTGAAGCTTCTGAAATATGTTGTCTCTCTCAATTGGAACACCAGCTCCTTGAGAGCTGAGACAGCCTTGATTTTCTGACTGTACCCTAAGCACTTAGCACAATTCTTAGCACAAAGTAAGTACTTAAGAGATACTTCTTTATTGATAGATTCATTCAAGGAAATATATGTCCTTATGAAAAGGATTCATTGCTATTAAAAGGGTCCTCTATACCAGAAGTGTCAAACTTGTAGCCAGCACTGCTCAAAGAACTCCCAAGAGCCAACTGAACCAAATTAAAATGTATTTGGGAAATGTTTAACAAAATAATTTCCAATACACTAAAACATCAATACTGTTAACTTCTATTTTTCTAGGTCAATGTGTGGCCCACATGGATCTATTTTTACTTAAGTTTTACACCACTGCTCTGGACCTATTGCCTTCATTTTCTAATTTCCTTTTCATCTCTCATTCCCTTGAAATATGACTCTACGCAACTCTACCACTCGACTGGAATTGCTCTCCCCAAGGTTACCAAAGATCCTTTTTTTAAATTGCTAAATCCAATTATGTTGACTTATTCTTCATTGACTGTGATGTCTCTGCATTGTTGACACTGTCCACCCCCAACTCCGCTGATGTACTCACTCTTTCCTTGCCTTCTCATTTTTTTCCCCCTCTCATTTCTCTTTCTACCTGGTTGATTGCTCCTTCTTAGTTTCTTCTATTGGATCATCATACTTTCCCTACCTGCTATGCATGGGCAGCTCCCAAGACTCTGTCCTGAGTGCTCTTTCCTTCTTTCTAGACCTTCTCCCATTGTGATCTCATCACCTTTCATGGGTTCAATGATTATTTTCATGTCCAAATCTCCATCTGCCTTCCTAATCTCTACAGGGCTCCAGTTCTGTGCTACTAATTGCCTGATGGTCATTTACACCTTGATATCCTATAGACATCTCAAACTTGACATAAGTAAACAGAGCTCCATATCTTTTCCCCCACATTTTCTCTTCTTCCAAACCTCCTTCTCGTCACCAAGATTCACAACCTGGGGATCATTCTTGACCTTCCCGAGTCCAATCAGTTTCTAAGTACTGTCAGTTTGATCTTTGTAATTATCTCTCCTATCCATCTCATTCTCTTTGCCCATAAAGCCTCTATTCTAGTTTAGGCCCATGATAGCTTTCACCTGGACTATTGTAGTAGCATCTTCATTGTTATCCTTACTTCTAGTCCTTCCCCTCTCCAATCCATCCTTCATTGGTCTGACAAAACAAAAATCCTGACTTGACCATTTCATCCCCATAATGAAAAAACCTCTGTGTCTTTCTATTTCCATTAGGATCACATGTAAAACCTTCAATTTAATAGTTAAAGTCTTTTGCAATCTGAATTCCACCTCCTTTTCCTAATCTTATGTTATGTCCCCCCCATTCTAGTACCCTCAGTTTTAGTCAAACTATTCCATTCGCTGATCCTTTGCACAAGATGGTACCCCCGTACCTAGCCTGGGATGCTGTGTATCCTCTTCACCTGACGGAGTCCTTAATTTCCTTTAAAGCCCAGACCAGCTGCCATTCTCTATAGTGACCTTTTTGTTTACTGTTTACTTCCTCTTGAAACTACCTTGTATTCACAAGATTGCAGACTAAGAGCCAAAGGGGATCTCAGAGGTCATCTAGTCTAACTCACCTATTTTATGGACTGAAAAAACAAGGACAAAAGAAGTCAAACGACTTGTCTAAGGTCATATAGGTAGAAAACAGCTGAACTGGGATTCAAGCCCAAGTTGTTACACTTACAATCCAATTCTCTTTCTATTATACCAGGTGCCCACTTTATATATAGTCTATATTTACTTACCTGGGCATGGACTATTTCCCCCAATAAAATCTGATCTCCTTTTAAGCAAGGATTGTCTAACACTGGTCTTTATGCCCTCAGTGCCTAGTATTATGCCTAAAATATAATTATGACCTCATACACATCTGTTGGATGAAATTGAATTCAAAAGAAGCTTGTCCATGGTCCTGAGAGCTGGCAGAAACCTCCAGTTTTCCAGACCTTGGAGTTGAATGCATCTTTTGCCAGCCTGGCTAGCTAGCTAACTGAATTGCCTCTGATTTATTTTGAAGAAGATTAAATGTAGGGAGAGCTCTGGTACCAGCATGTGCTCCAAGCTGATGCTCAGAGAAGGGGCCTTGGCCTCTCCTTAAATGAAGGAACGGAAGGAGGGTGTCATGCTAGATAGTTGATTTCCTTCAAGCTGGCTTCTAGGGAGGAAGGGAACTAACATCTCCTTATTTATATAAACAAAGCAATTTAGTCATTAGAGTTTAATCATGTGAATGCACAATACCATCCTCTAGCTCAGTCGGATGCCCTGGGAGGGAGGCCCCTAAGTAATGCCAGAGAGTTATTTGTCCCCATAACATACAGGAGGAAAAAGGTTTCCCGAAGTAGAGTTTCTAATTTAGTAAAGGAAAGCTTTTTTAAAAACATGACAAAGCATTTGGTTTTCAAGATTTTCCTTCTTATCCAACACCTTTGGTTGATGAAAAGTTCTGGTCCCTGAAAGCTTCCTTTAACAGGAAACCATTATCTCAAGTTGAAAAGAGGGGCTCAGAGAGACCATCAGAAAATAGCACCTGCCAGAGGGGCCCTCACAGCAAAGCTAGAGGAAATGAGTGAAGTGGGAGGGGCCCCAAAAGACCAGGGGAAATGGAGAGGAAGGCGTATGAAGGGGCAAAAATCACAGAAACACAGAACCTTGGACAGGGAAGGAACTTCAGGGGCAGCTAAACTTTGAGATTCCCAGTAAGTCTGAGAATTTATTGAGAATCCTCAGTTGGTCGTGGTCATTCAGCCTCTGCTAGGGGACCTCCAGTGGGTCCTACCTCATGGGACAGTGGAAACAGAGCTGGATTTTGGAGTCAGAAGACTTGGGTTCAAATCCTGATTCTGCTGATCACTGCCTACATAGCCTTTCAATCCAACCCGACCCAGTTCTATTTAACAACTATTCATTAAGTGCCCACTCTCTGCCAGGAACTATGCTGGTGTTAGAGACCCAAAGAAAAGACTGTAATCAGCCCTGCCCTCAAGGACCTTCCACTCCTCAATAACAGAGTCAGGATTTAAATTCCTATTCTCTTATATCAATACAGCTTGGGATGGGGAAGGGACTTGGTGGGAGCATCTTTGGTTGATTTAATTTTCCAGCCTGGATTCATAGTGCTCCTTTTTACACACTCTAGATGCCAGCCCAATTACATGACTCTTATTGGGCAACTAGGTAAAGCAGTGAATGAAATGCTGGAGTCAGGAAGTCCTAAGGTCAAATCCAACCTCAGACACATATTATCTGTGTGGCCTTGGGAGAATCACTTCAACTCTGTCCTCAGTTTTCCCATCTTCAAAATAGGAATAAAAATAGCGCCTACCTCCCAGGATTGGTGTGAGCATCAAATGAGATAATAATTGTAAAGGGTTTAGTAGAGTGCCTGGCAGTCTGTACAGGCTGCCCTCTGAGTCTGGGATGTATTTTCTCTTCACCTCCACCTGGGAGAATACGTCTCTTCCCTCAAGGTTCAGCTCAAGTATCACCTTCTTTATTGATGAGGTATTTATTGGGTTCGTCATTGCCATCCTTGGGTTTGCTCTGTAGGTGCTTTTCATATACGTAGATGTGTATATGTTATTTCCCCAGTAGATTGGAAGCTCTTTGAGGGCAGGAATTCTTTCATTGTTATCTTTGTCCCTAGCATCTAGCTCAGTGTCTGGCATACCATAGGCCCTAAATAAATGCTTGCTCCTTTGATAAGTGGCAGAGACATGATTCAAACTCAGACCTTCCAACTCCAATACAAATACAGTGGACACACTGTAGTGATTTTAAGTTTATTGAGGGTAGGGACTATATGATTTTGATTTTGCAACACCACTGCCTTGTGTGCCTTATGTTCCCAAATTTATTTGACCTACCACCCCCTTTAAAAAAATTACTCAGCACCTCCCTGGAAATTTACTTTCTTTAACCCTTTAAGGGTTGCTGATTTTTTTTTTATATTTGCATCATTTAAAAAATAAAATATTTTTTAAAAAATGATGCATCTTAAACTTAATAATTTATTATAAACTTGTGTTTTTCCCTTGCACTGAAATTTTAATGACTCACTATTATATCCTATAACCATATAGTATTTTATTTTAAACAAGTCATTATGCATACATATTCCTGCTAGTGCACTCTCTTCCTGTCAACATGGGACATATTTGCCTGCTAACACTTGCTTGTTAAGACCTGTCAGGGAACTTGACAACTGATGTGTTATTTGTATTTTGTATGTTTATTTGGAAAATAATGTAATCACTATGACTTTAACTCTCTTACACAACAGATGAAACATGCATGGATAGTTTTAAAAAATTTTCATATCTTCTCTTCTTTCCTTCTGCTTCAACTACTCCCTTATTTTTATTTAATGGCACCCAATTGCACCTGAGGCTACTACCTCCCACTTGGATCATTCCAGCACCACCCACTTTGGGAACCTCTGTATAGGTACTTAATAAGTGTCAGTCTATTTTGGAGGTTAACCCAAAGTCTGAACTTCTTTGAAGATTTCTAACAATAAAGGTAAGGGCAAAGAACTTTTTGTATCCTCAGTGCTAAGCAGAGTGCCTGGCACATAGTAGGTGGTTAATAAATATTTATTGACTGACTGAATTCTCAAGGACTCAGGATAAAACATGCCCTCTACCTCCTGACAGATAGCTGTCGGACCCAGAACACAGACTGAGACTTTTTGAAACTAGGGTGAAGGGGGGAATTTGTTTTACTATAAGTGTTTGTAACCAGAGTTTTGTTTTACTTCCTTTCTCCATGGTGGAGAGGAAGAGGTGGTAGGATGAGAAGACAGCTTTTCATTGACTGAAAAAAAAATAATTAAAAAAAAAGATCAAGAACCTAACAGGCAATCATGGGATTCTGATTCTGATTCTACTTTGGGGACACTACGAATAAGATATTTTGATGAGAAGGGAGAATCCCCTGATTAGAAAGGAAGGGCTTCCCATAGGAAGTGGTCCATAAACTGATCTGTAATTGTTAAAGTTTGAGGTGAGGAAGAATAGCATTCCAGATACAGGTGATAGCCCATGGAAATAAAAGGCAAGAGATGTAAGAGTTTGTGGGTTTGGGGTACAGCTGGAAGATGGTACTCTAGCCACTTTGCCACCTAGCTGCTCTGCTTTGCATAGAGTAAGTACTTAATAAACCCTTGTTGGGCAGGATTGGCTAAATATTTCAGGGATTGTCTCCATAAGTTGATTGAAGACTGTATATAGAGGTTAAGGAGCTCAGCCATTGGATGGAGTTCTTTAGGACTCTGAAGCCTCTTTCTCTCCTAGCTGCCCAGCAAACACCTCTGCCCTCTTCCCTCCCCCCCCCCCCCACTCCATTTCTGGGTCTTGTTCTGAGAACAGTAACCAGGCTTCAGGAAAATGACTTTAGCAGCTGAGTGGAAGATGGGGAGGAGAGGAGAGAAACAGGAGGCAAGGAGACCAATGGGAGACTATTTACAGTGGTCCAGGTGAGAAGTGATGAGGGCTGTCAAGCCTGACCAAATGACCAAAGAGCCACAGCTGCCCTGCAACAGCTGTTAAGTCAACAGAGAGCTCACACAGGTTATCAAAACCAGTTAACTCTAAAAGTAAAATAAACCAAAAGAAAACCAAAGAGGTAACAGTGGCTATAAGCAAAAAAACTTTATTCCATTGGAGGAGGGAAATTAGATCCACATATACTGGGGTCAGTGTGGACAAATCTCAATACTTACACCAAGGGCTGCACAGTGAGCTGTAACCCTGATAATGAGGGGTAATGGCAACAACGAGACAAATTTGATTCATAGCAGGGCTTCATGACTGGAACGTGGGTACTGCAGTTGGGTACTGCAAGCTTAGAGACGATTTGATGCTGGTGTGAAAAATTCTTGGATTTTTCTGTGGCCAAGATCATCCAGAGGGTGAGCACAATGGATTGTTGTTATGCCAAGCTCAAGGCGCAGCGTGCTTGCTGGAATTTAATTCTGGAAAAAAAGGGTGTCTCTTAATAGTAGAGAGAGGAATAAAAAGGAGAGGGGTGATTTTGGCACAGGGATCTGACAGGGTCTGTAGCAGGGTGGTGGTCATATGAAGGTAAAGGAACACATGAGAGAGATGTGGCAGAGGCAGAAATGGCAAGATTTGGTAGTTGATTAAATACATGGAAATGGGTGAGTAAAAGTGAGGAATCAGCGTTGATGCAGATTTTCAACCTAATTGACTGGAATACTCTGGGTTCCTTCAACAGTGACAAAAGAGGATAGAAGAGGAATGGGTTTGAGGGGAACTATATTACAAGGGTATCTGAGATCCCAACTAAAATGAAAAAGAGTGAGACAGGGCTCTTACTGGTCAATGCCATCTTCCTGTCAAAAAACAAAGCCCATCCTCTGGGGAGTGCCTGATGCAGCCAAGACTCTATCCAGGAAAGAGGAAGAAAGGGGAATGGGTGGAATTTTCCCAGTGGTTCCTGGGCTGTTGATATGGTTAGTTATTCATTTGTGCTGTAACTGCTATAAGGAGCTGACTCCCTGCTTAGTAGGGAAGAGGTTGGGTACTTAAACTCCAGAGGCAGGGGGCTGACTTGAAGAGTTTGGGAGGTATGAGTAGGTGTAGATGCATCAGATAAGCCCCATGACTGGCTATTATGGTGCAGCTGGTCTTCCACCTCCTTGGATTGATCACACAGCTCTTGGTGTTAAGCTCATAGTCCCCTTGGATGACACTATTGCTCCTCTGGAGGCTTTGGTCTCCCTTTGGAGACTTTTGCTCTGGGGGAGCTCTTAGGATCCTCGAAGCAGGCATCCACATCATGAAGAGACCTCTTACTTTATGAAACTCCAGACAGAGGAGGAACCATTATGATTGTTTTTCTTTTGTGACTGTCACTCCAAAGGTCTCTTTTGGAAGCCAGGTGACTTCAACACTAATCACCTACACTTCCAGTTCGGCTCAAACAATGAAGACCAGGTGCCGGAAAGACTCCTGAAAAATCTTTCTCCAAGTAGTGATTTGTCAGCACTCTTAACTCTGCCTGTCAGCATCAGAGTCAAAAGACTTCCAACTAACAGGCTATATAGATGGAAGGAAGTTCCTCAGCTGCCACTCAGGCTGAAGGAGGAGTCTCCTCACTTTGAGCTTGGAGCTGGCAGCCCCCCAGGTTCCAGATGAGATGGCCTCCATCTCCCTCCATCTGAACAGCTTCTCTCAGTTCTCCAGTCATAGGATGATGGGTTTCAAGTTGGGAATGACTTCAGAGACTACTTTCATCTTATTCATGGACAAACTGAGGCCCAGAGGGGTTAAGGTTCTCACCTATTGTCACCAAGGAGTAAATGCAGGTCGTATGGTTTGTAGACCATGAAGCATCACAGATATATTTATGTGGCTGTTACTGGTTTTGTTATTGGTCTGTTAGTCAATAAACATTTATGAAGATCTACTATGTGCCAGGCACTATGTTAAGAACTGAGAATGCCAAGGAAGGTACGAGGCAGTCCCTGCCCTCAAGGAGCTTATAGTCTGAAGAGGAGAAATCCTGTCCAACTCTGTCCAGAGGGAGGGCATTGGCATTTAGGGGACAGGAAAGGCCTTTTGCAGAATGTGGGCTGTTAGCTGGGACTTCAAAAAAGCCAGAGAAACCAGGCTGAACCTGAGAGATCATGGAGGGTTGTGTTGCTGGCATGCATGGGAGACAGCCAGTGAAATTACCCAGAGTCAAGAGATGGAATGTCAACAAACGTGTCAGTTGTATTGTATCCTAGAGTATGGGGGAGTGGGTATAAGGTATAAGAAGACTAGAAAGGTGGGGACTAGGTAGAAAGGGCTTTGAACACCCAAGGGAGCATTTGATATTAGGGCCTATAATACTAAAGAGCCATTAGGCTTTATTAAAGAGGGGCATAATATGATGAGACCTGAACTTTAGGAAGATCACTTTAGCAATTGAATGTTGGATGAACCGGAGTAGGGAGAGACTTGAGGCAGGGACACCCCCAAGCAGTTATTGAAACAGTCCAGGTATGAGATGATAAGGCTCTTTGCCAGGGGGTGACACTATCAGAGGAGAGGAGTAGGAGAAAGATGTTACAAGGGTAAAATCAACAGGTCTTGGCAACAGATTGAATATGGGGGTGAGAGAGAGTAAGAGTCTGAGGTTCTGAGCCTGGGGGCATCAAGATGAACTGGGAAGTTGTTTGGCTTGGGTAGTTCATCTATCATTTATCGTTATCATTTATCCAATTAATCATTTACCCAATTTTTCTTTCTGAGATTGGATTGTTTAAAAATCTCTGTATTAGGGGGGCGGAGCCAAGATGGCAGCGTAGCAGCAGCAACATATCGCAGCTCTCACTTACAGCCACCCCAAAATACCCATAAAATAGGACTCTAAACCAATCCTAGAACTCCAAAACGCACACAAAGATACTTCCCACTAAAGTCAGCTCGGCTACGAGGAACCATATCAGCACTGTGAACCGAAGCCAGCCTGGCCCGAAGCCGTGGCTGTGCCCTGGGGGCAGCGGAGGAGCCTCTCAGGTGAGTGGATTAGCACCAGCTACAAGTGGGGATTGCAAAAGGGGGAGATAAGCGTCCGGCCGAAAGGCCTCCAGAGTGGAAAAGCAAAAGGCAGAGGTTTTGCACCCGCCTCCGCGTTGTAGCTTCCCGCCTGCGGCCCGCAGATGGCAGGGGGACTGAGCGATTGTTCTCAGGCCAAGAGCTCTCGTGTTGAGCGGCCTGGATCTGGATCACGGTCTTGGGCCTCGGTTCTGGAGTCTTCACTATCCAGTCAGCCGGAAGTAAATAGGAAGAGTTCCCAGCCTCTTCCTGAGAGTTATGGCAGCTGGGAGGACCCCAGCGATTTGGGACAGAGCTTTTCCTTCTGGAAGCAGAGCCCCACAGAGATTTAAATAAAAAATCACAGACTGAACAACCATGAGTAAGAGTAAGCATAAGAAGCAAAGTAAGAACAGCTCCCAAACCCTAGATTCCTTCTTTGGGGAAAAGAAAGATCATGGGAGAGAGAGGGAGGAGGAGAGCGCAGCCAGA
>CM053589.1:191047567-191065159 GCA_028646515.1 Pseudochirops corinnae | reverse complement strand
AGCATTTCTTTTCATTAATTGCCTTGATATTCTGGATGTTTTGTTCTTCCAAATGAATTGTGTTACTATTTTTTCTAGTTGTATAAAATAATTTTTGGGTAGATTGATTGGTATGGCACTAAATACGTAATTTAATTTAGGTAAAATTGTCATTTTTATTATATTAGCAAAGCCCAGCCACGGACAACTGATGTTTTTACAATTAGTTAGATCTGATTTTATTTGTGTGAAAAGTACTTTGTAGCTGTGTTCATAGAGATACTGGGTTTCAACAAGCATTTATTAAGCACCTGGGTGCCAGGCATAGTTCAAGGTTCTGGGTGGGAATAGAATGACAAAAACAAAATCAGTCCCTGACTTCTAAGAGTTTATAATCCATGGAGAAGGAGCAATATGCATCCAGATAAGAAATATAAAACATCATTGCTGTTGTTCAGCCATTTCTGACTCTTTACACCCCATTTTTGAGTTTTCTTGGCAGAGATACTAGAGTGGTTTGCTTTCCTTTGCATTTCCTTGCCAGACTTATCAGTATCACACAGCTGGTAAGAATCTGAGGCCAGATGTGAACTCATGAAGATGAGTCTTCTAGATTCTAAGCCCAACACTCTAGCCACCATGCCACATGTCTGCCCAGTAAAATATATGCAAAGTAATTTCTTGATGGAGGGTGATGTCAGTAGTACTCAGTGATCAAGAATGGCTTCTAAAAGAACAACCCTTCAGAGATCATAAATTTAGAGTAGTCTAACCTCTTTACAAATGGGAAACTGAAGCAGATAGAGATTAAGTGACTTGCCCAAGGTTACCCAAATAGTAAGTATCTGAGGCAGGATTTGAACCTAGGTCCTCTGATTTCATATCCAAGGGCTCTAAATATAGAATCTTGATTAATATAATCTCAAATTCCTTCTAATTTATCTCACCTCCTTAGTACTTGGCTTTCTCTCCTTTTTACTCAGTTACCAACACAGTCCCTGTTGCTCACTTGGCACTGTTGGACTCATAAAGATGAATTTTTTGGTAACTTCCCTGACTTTATCTTCAATGCTTCCCACTCAGTCAGTTTCCCATGCATTTTTGAGCTACTGCCAGTTTTTCTTTAATAAGTGTTAGAGGGTTTTTTTTTTTCAGTCCAAAACCACTATTTCTTCACTGCTTTCCTATAGTAAGATGTTTATCAATATTTCACATCTTGTGATCCCTGACTGGTGCAAGGATAGCATCTATAGTGACATTAACTAGGAGAAAATGACCAGATCAATCACCTTCCTCCCACTCCTAACCGTTCCCCCACCACAGGCACCAACCTCACAATTAAATATATTTTGGGAGAATTATATATACTATTATACTTTGGACCAACTAGTAGGAAGCCCTGCTCAAAAGGTTCTTGGGGAGCAACGAATGTGTTCTTGTAAATTCTAACTATGTTTAACCTCCAACCTTATCTTTGAAATTAAGCAAAAAAAAAAATCACTTCCATTTCTAAAATTGCATTTGTTTATATTTTGTTTAGTAATTGTTTATCTAAGGGAAGCATTCTTACTGGGATTGTAAAAATGTAATTGGTTTCTTTTGTAATTCTATGTATTTGCTTTATGCAGTTGAAAATACTGTTTTGGTAAGAAATCAGTAGGTTTTGCCAAATTACCCAAAGGGCCAACGACCCAAATGGGGCTCAGAACCTTTCTTCTAAGGAATCAGTTTCCTACTATGAACCTTACTGTAATTGGAATGTATTGGCAAGGCCTGTAAACAATGTGATAATTACATCAATCAAAGTCAGATTTGCGTAAAGCCCTGTGTTCTCCCACAGATTACAGGTTCATAAATCCAGTGAAGGAGGGCTCTCCGAGGGCAGAGAAAACAGCATTAACCATAGGATCACAGACCAGGGTTATAAGGGATCACGGAGACCATTTAGTTCAACCTCCTCATTTACCAGAAGGGGGAAACTGAGGCCCAGACAAGGGAAGTGACTTGTCTAAGTTCACACAGAGCTAGGCTTTGAACCCAGGTCCTCAGATTCCAGATCTCAGTGGCTTTTTCCATTGCATCTTGATATGAATACAATGCTTGTGTATGTTTAGAGGGTGGAGTGTGCTTTGCCAAAATGGGCTCTCTAGGATCGATTGATTCATAATAGCTGAAATGATTCCTGGCAAGTCCTTTCCCCATCCTGGGCCTCACTTTTGTTATCTGAAAAATGGGAGGGTTGGACTAGATTTCTAGGGCACTTTCAAGCTGATTCCGTGATATTGTAAGGGAACAAAGCTTTTCTAGAACAACTGGGGAGCTGCCTTTTACCTCGGGCTTTCTCTCCTTTTTATCTAGGCATGGAGAGTCCTGGAGCAGGTTTGTGGGACGTGTGGGCAGCCAGTTCAGTCCTGTGCTCTTAGGAACTTCATTCCCCAAAGTAAGAGGGGTCAGATATTGCAATGATGCCTTGAATATAAGAAAAGGAGTAACCATGTCATTTAGGACATTTATGAGCAGAGAAAGGAGGTGGGTTGGTCACTTAGCGAGAGAAGAAAGGAAATAAATATTTATTAGACACTTAGACACCCAGTGCAGGGGCATGACTCAGAAGGTCAGGAACAGGACCTGGAGAGGAAGGAAAGCAGACAGGCCTGGGCCACTACAGGAGAAGGGGTAGTGGTGGGCCTGGCAGAGGTATACTCCACAATGAGCAGGCCATAGGGGTGGCGGGGTGTTCCAGAGAGAGAGAAGGCCCCAGGCACTCAGGGAAGGTCCAGGATGAGACAGCAGTGGGACTATGATTCTGAAGTCCAGAAAGTCATGAACAAACCTGGGAGAGGAATGAAAGTGAAAAATAAGAAGGAGCTAACCAAGTACCATCCTGGGACCCACAACATGCCAAAAAAAACCTAGAGTGTGGTCTCCAAATTTTCTGATTGTGTATTTCCAATAGCAAAACAATTTCTAATCATGTAACCCTGTATGTGTAGATTTACTAATTTATAAATTTTACACATGTACTAATAATTATGTATGTTATAAAACTTAAAAATATCAAAAGGAATTAAGGATGAAGTTATATTTGGTCCTAGATTTAATAGCCCCCAGACTATTAGTCTGAAGAAAGACATGATTGAATATTTAAGAAAATCACTTTGACAGCTATGTGGTGGATGGCTTGGAAAAGAGGGAGACCTGAGGCAGGGAGAGTACTTAGCAACAGTCCTGATGAAGGATGATGAGTGCCTGAGTTAGAGCAATGGTCATAAGAGTGGAGTGAAGGGGATGGACATCGGAAGGATTTTGAAGGTGAAGCAATGAATAATTTAGCCATTGATTGAGCATTGGGAGGAGAGAAAATTAAATGTTGAGGTTGCAAACCTGGGTGACTTGAAAGATGGTGTTGACCTCAACAGAAATAGGGAAGTTTGGAAGATGGTTGGGTTTAGAGGGAAAGGTAAAGAATTCTATTTTCAACATGTTAAATTTCAGATCTTTTTTGGGACAGCCAATTGGAAATGCCCAGTAAGAAGCTGGTGATGGGATTTGGAGTTGAGAAGAGAGAATAGGGCTGGATATTTAGAAGTGGGAGTCATATGCATAGAGATGATAATTAAAAAATAGAATCTGATGAAGAAAGAGAGAGAGACACAGAGAGAGATACACAGAGAGAGATGGAAAGAGAGGGACACAGAGAGAGGAGAGACACAGAGAGAGAGGGGAAGAAAGAGGTAGAGAAAGGAAAGAGAGAAGGTGAAAGAAAGGAGAGGGAGGGAGGGAGGAAGAGAGAGGAGGAGGAGAGAGAAAGAGAGAGAGAGAGAAAGAGAGAGAGAGGGAGGGAGAGGGAGAGGGAGAAGATCTATCGATCTACACGTTGGGGGGTTAGACTCTGGATGCTAATCCAGCAAAGAAGACTGAGAAGGAGCAGTGAAATAGGAGGGGAACTTAGAGAAAAAAATATTACAATGACTCTGAAAGGAAGGAATAAGTGTCTAAGAAGAAAGGGTGGTCATAGTGTCAAAAGCTACAGAGAGATTGAGGAGGAAGGTCTAGAAGAGGCTATTGGATTTGGTAACTAGGAGATTATTGATAATTTTGAACATCAGTTTCATCTAAGTGAAGAATCAGGGATATTGAGGAAAGATGTGGAGAACCTGGGAGATTAGAAGGAGGGTGATCTGCCTAAAAAAACAAGGTAGCTACAAAGGAGAGGTTTTAGGGGAAAGGTTATTTAATCATGACCCTTTTGTGTCTGCTCATCCTGTGTTACTCTTTCCCACCAAAAACTGGAAAATGTGTGTACTTGTGACAGATTTGGGGATGGGGGCTCAATCATCAACCATTGCCTCAGAGCATAGTCAACTGCTGTGGTGATGAGGGACAGGAGTCACCCTGGGACTTTATTTCCTCATCAGTAATATAAGGGGTTGGAGTAGGTAACCACTGAGGACCCTTCTATCTCTAAATTTATGATTCTACATTTGGCCAGTTGTCTACAAAGGAATTGTGAAAGGCCATGGACAAGAATTTTCTGAGATTAATAAGCATGGATGGGCCGTGCTCTGCACCAATGGAGCATGGGCTTTCAGCACTGAGATCCTGGATCCATCAGAATATGAAAGCCTTCCAAGAGCATTGGAGGAGGAGCCAGAAAGTCTGTGTTCTCCTTCAGGCTCCATTGGCCTTGGTAAGTCACTTAATACGTCTGTTAGTTGGGGAGAATAATACTTGTCTTTCCTATACCAGATGCTTCTCAATAAGATTGATTGAGATGTCATGAAAGTGCTTTGGAAAGCATACCAGTGCTCAGGAAATGGAAAGTGCTCAGAATTATACTAATAAGGTGCTAAATAGAAGTTTCCATCTAATCTTTATGAGAACAGAACTTTTACACATGGATTTTATCTTATACCTTCAGACTTAAATGTCAGTACACCACCCTGGAAGAATGAATTGCCAACACTTGGCTAAAATCCATTGCGATCATTCTTTCCACGAAGCTTCTATTAATTGTTTATTTGATGGAGGTCAGAGTGTCTTTTGAATTGAGCTGGATTCAGTGGCTAGGTAACGTGCTGGATCAGGGTTACTTGAAGCCTTCAGATGTTGGGAGCCCCTCGAATTCTCCAGCAGTGTATGGTCAGAGTCAGTCAGTGATTGGGTGCCTCCTCTGCATGATAGGAAAGGCTTCTAAGAGGAGCTACATATGAGCCCATGATCTGACCAATGTAATGTGGTCAAGAGAGAACATCTCAGATCCTGTCTCTGCCCATGTTGGTATGTCAGCACCATAGATGGGGAGCAAAAATATCAGCACTGACCAAGCCTCAGGCTTTGTGGAAAGAGGCCGAGTCAAACATAGTCAGATTCGGGCAATCCCCGTATTTTGCTTCCTCCTTTCCCCAATGCCTTGCATTTATTTTTATATATTTTGTAAATTCTTAAATATGTCCTTGTTGTCTCCCCTAAAAGAATGTAATCTCCTTGAGGCCAGGGACTGTTTCTTTTTATTTTCCATCCCTAGCACCAAGCATAGTGCCCGTCAGATGGTGGACGCTTGAAAAACTTGTTGATTAATTAATCTCACACTCCCTCCACCAGCCTGAATTCTTATTCCAGACAGTGATTGTCCTGCTCCTGGGATTTTAGCACTGTACCAGCTGCCTGGAACCAGGGGTCAGTGTGTTATAGTAAAGAGAGCTCTCCACTTGGACTCTGGAATCTCAGGACCCAAAGTGTGCTGCTCACTTTTCCTAGCTCTGTGATCTCGAGCAAAGTACCTAACCTCAGATAGAGGTGGTAGTAATACCTGTAGATGCCTACTTCCCAGGGGGGCCATGAGGCTCAAATGAAATAATGTGCATAAAGCATTTGGCAAACTTGGAAGGGGTAAATCAATGTTAGCTATCATAGCCTGTCCAGCCTGACTTTTCACGTTATTAACTAGATGGCCAGTACCCAACTGTATGTACCAAGTGGCACATGGTGCTGCTCCCTTGGGTAAGGCAAGGTGACATTTAAAATTCTAAAAGTTGTCAACATGCTGATTCCTTAAATTGGCTGCTGGCCAATCTAGTACCATACCTTGATGTTGGATCCAATTAAATGCAATTGAATGATCTTCCTACCTTGTTGGTCTAGGCAGTTACTCTGTACACAGAGTTTTCTAAAGTAGTAATAGAGTTAAACCAATAGAAAATTTAAAGGACCAAAGGTTTAGAGCTGAAAGGACCACCTGAGCTTGCCATGGGGAATACAAAGATGAAAGATGTAGCCCTTGCCTTCACTGAGTTTATAATCCTAGATAAGGTGCATGGAGAAGTAGATAGAGAACTGGACCTAGAATCTTGCCATGCACACATGTTAACTGGCTGACCTTGGGTAAGTGATTTGACCTCTTTGTGCCTCAGTTTACTCACCTGTACAATGAGGGGTTTGGATTGATGATCTGTATTATCTCCTCCACATTTATGATCCTATGACCCTAAAGTTATCACTTCTAATGCCTTTAATTCTACATATAAAGAAGGAGATTGGGAGAGTTCCAGCAACACAACTACCCAAGGTCCTATAAGTGGTTCTTTGTCTCAAAATCCAGTAACCTTCCATGGCATCATATGTCTTCATTTTCCTTGGGCACCTCACTCTTCATGTTTAACACTGACCTTCCATTCTATTCTTTAGACTTTCATTTAATATATAAATATTGTATTTATTTAAGCAAAAAAAAAAACCCCAAACTTCCCTCAAACCAAATTCTAATAATACATGAATTTATGCCATATATATTTCCCCAGAAGCTTTGAGTAGACAGTATATGAAGTGCTATTGATTTTTTTAGTGACTATACACAGATTTAGAGCTGGGAGGGATTGTAGAGGTCACTTAGTTCAATCCCTTCCTTTTAGAGATGAGGAAATGATGCTGTTTTTTTTTAATCCTACCTTAATACCTCAACAAAAATTTCAAGCTAATTTTAGCTGTATGTGGGCATCTTTGTAAAAGAGCCAGAGGATGAGTATAACCTCGGGCAAATGCCCATGTGAACATTAATGTCGACTCAGCTTTGTATAATGGGTTCTCTAGAAGCACCAGTGATTCATGTATTTGGTTTAACATCATAGATTTAGAATTGGTAGAGACCTCTGAGGCCATTCAATCCAATGGTCTTATTATACATATGGAGAAACTGAAGAGATTTACCCAGGGTTATGCAGGGGGGAAGTAGCAAAACTGAGATCATGGATTTAGTGCTGGAAGGAACCTTAGAAATGATCAATGCCAGCCCCTTTCATCTTAGAGATAAGGAAATTGAAATCTTGAGGGGTAAAGTGATTTGTCCATCATTGGGTCATACAATTACTAAGAATTTAAAGCAGAATTTGAACTCAGGTCTTTCTGACTCTGAGTTCCATTCCCTCTCCATTGCACAATGCTGCATGTCAGGTATTCAAACTATCATCCCCTGATCATCCATTTTCCCATTGTACCCATTGTGCCTCTCATTTTTGCTGAGGTTCACATCAGTTTGAGAAGCATTATTTCCTCTCTGTCTCCTCTCGCAAAATCAATTTGTAAGATGGTTAAGGAGACAGGAACTGGGGGAAGGGGGAAGAGTATATCTTGAAGCTGTCTGCTCAAAAGTCTGCATGTGCAGGATACCTTGAAAGGGAAAAGTACTTTTGTGAAGTCTCTGCATGTGGTTGTAAAGCATATTTTTCCTCCAATAGGCCTTTCCTTTTTTCTGCAGTTATCTTTTTAAAATAAAAAATAAAGACCATTATCATGGCAAAGATTACATCTTTGGAAGAGAGTTTTGGAGCTGGTGTCTGCTCAGGCTGACTGCCTATTCCCAATTCAGATCTTGGGCTGCGTGGTTTAGAATATTGGACATGACACCATTTCCTGACTTGGCAAAGAGCTCACATAAGGAGACCATTGGCCAAAAAAAAAATCCCATTGACATAAATATTCTTGAAACGATGCCTATTTGTTGTGTTATATTTTGAAGGTGCTCATTTAGCAATCTCTTTTAAAGATTTGTCATATTTTCAGGAATACAATTGCTGCATTAGGAGTCAGAGGAACTAGTTTTGCATCCTCACTCTGGTACTTAGTAGCTGTGTGACCCTGGGTCCTTTTCTCCATCTTTTTAAAAAATTGATATGTTTTGTTTTTACATTCCATATTTTTACTTGTATTTCTCGAGAGGAGTGTTGTAACAAAGTAAAAGAGTTAAGCAAGCCCCGTGCTACAGTGATGTTACCTCAAAGCATGTGCTTTTTACCCATACCATCATTTCTTTAATCTTTTAATTAATGGAAATCTATTTTCCCTCCATTCTACAACCCATTCCACTGGAAAATTGTTGGAACAAATTGCTTAGTCTAGCAAACAGTGGTTGTATACAAATTTTTTTCCTCCATCCATCATCTTTCTGCTGTTGATAGCAGGTTTCATCATGTATTGATCCTCTGGAATCTTCACTGATTACTGCATTGATTATAGTTCTACAGATTTCAAAGTTGTTTGTTTTGACAGTATTGTCTTTATTGTATACATTGTTTTCTGGGCTCTGCAGATTTTATCCTTCATCAGTTTATAAAAGTCTTCAAAATTATTCATCATTGTAATATCAACATCGTAGTATAAAGTGTTCTTTGTAGTTCTGCTCACTTCCCTCTGCATCAGTTCATATAAATCTTTAAGTCTTTTTGTAATGATTTAGTTCCTCATTTCTTATAGCACAATAGTGCTTCATGCATTTTTAATATGACTATTCTTATGGACTACCTCTATTACTGATGCTTCATTCATGGTCCATAGTGTTTTCAGACTTTACTTCTTCGATGGGCATTCTCTTAGTTTCCAGTTCTTGCTACCATAAAAAGGAGCTGATATAAACATTTTCGGGCACCTAAGTGAAACAGTGGATGGAGTGCTGGTCCTATAGTCAGGAGGACCTGAGTTCAAATTCAGCCTTGAACATTTACTACCAGTGTGACCCTGGGTAAGTCATTTAACCCTGTTTGTCTCAGTTTCTTCATCTGTAAAATGAACTGGAGAAGGAAATGGCAAACCATTCTAGTATCTTTGCCAAGAAAATCCCAAATGGTGTCACAAAGAGTCAGATATAACTGAGCAAAAACAATAAATATTTTTGTGCACAAAGCAACTTTTCTTCTTTCTCTGATCTCTTTTGGATATAGTCCTAGCAGCGTTACTGCTAGGACAAAAGTCATGCACTGTTTCATATCTTTTTGTGTATAATTGCAAATTACTTTCCAGAATAGTTGTTCTCATTCACAGGTCCACTAACAGTACATTGATGTACCTGTTTTCTCACAGCCCCTCAACACTTACTGTTTTCCTTTTATGTAATCTTTGCCACTCTGATGGTGTGAGGTGGAGCCTCAGAATTGCTTTCATTTGCATTTCTCTAATTAGTCGTGATTTGGAGCATTTTTTCATATGGCTATACATAGCCTGGGTGTTTCTCCATCTTTATATAGGGGGTTGGCCTAGATGGTTTCTGAGATTCTCTAATTCAGAATGATCCCATGATGCCATGATCCCATCATTATATGAATCGGGACAGACTTTCTCAGCCATTCTTATGGTGCAAATGTGAAATGTAGGATTTTAGTAACTTGGTGCTTTCCAAGGTTTGGGCAAGCTTATTACCTTCGTACAGATGCTCCCAGGACTTAATGGTCTAGTCTGATTAACAGATTGGCTATTCATAGTACTCCTTAATGCCTCTTAATCCTCTTCCCAATCTTTCTGTCTGGCTAATATTTCATTCTTGTTTACCAGTGATACAAGGTAGGGAGATTTTAGCCAGGTTTCCTCCTCACCGAAAATATGAATCTTTACTTCTACCCCATGCTTAGGAAAGTGATGTGAATGAAGGAAAAAGCAGGTATTTTCTGTGATTTTACTGGGTCTCTCTCTAGCTACTCAAGTTTAAGCTAATTTCATTATAAATCAATTGATTTCCTCTTAAGACAAGCCCCATGTGTTACTGACCCACATTTTCAGGCTCCAGAAGCACACAGATACTGACGGTATGATCTCGGGGCTGTTCTCCTTCTCTTCCTCTTTACCTGAGAAGGTCATAGGCTTGGAGCTCTAGCCTGCCCTCCTAGGACTCACCACCTTTCTTGACTGACTGATAATTTCTGCATTGGAATGAGCCCCTGAAGGACATCACAGTTGATAGGATGGTTGAGATTAAATATGGAGCTTGGTCTCAAGGGCTGGATTAGTGCTGGAGTGTGGGAAAATGGGAAAGGTGAAGAGTCCTTGCATGTAGCAGAATGGGGTGATTGTCCCTTAGTCCAGTTGTGGTGACCTTGCCCATAGGGTAGGTAGTTAGCTTGGGTTTGGGCTGCCTGCCTTGGTCCCTTTTGTGTTTTTCTTTTCTTTTCTGGTCTTAGACGACTTCTTATCATCATTTTACGAAGGAGGAAACGCACAGAGAGATGTGGCTTGCCCAGGGTCACACAGGAACTAAACCAAAGAGCTGGGATTTGAACCTGGAACCTCTGACTTTCCCCTGTAAATGCTTCTTTGGGAGATAGTATGGAGCAGAAGCCAGCAGATAGGACTTAGGACCAGTAAATCCTGAGTTTGAATTATACGTGATAGGTGACTGTCAGTGGGTCACTATGCCTCAGTTTCCCCACCTGTAAAGTAGTGGTAATACCTCTAATTCCTTCCTGACAGAGTAGTCCCCAAGATTTGATTGAGATGAAGTTACATAAAGTTATTTCCCAAACTAATAGAGCTAGAGAAATGAACATGAATCATTATGAGAAGTGTTTGAGAACCATTTCTAAGAAGATCAAAATCCCCAGCCCAGCCAAAGGCCAAGACTCATTCATTTTCTTTCCAGGATATCAGAACATCTAGACGTTAAGCATCCAATCATCAGCCCCACACCTGCCGAGCGGACGTGGGCCTCCTTGTTCACATTTTCCACCTCTTGAATCATTGGAAAACAGACAGGCAGCTGCTTGTGAGATGGGCTAATATTGATTAACATTACCTACAGGAAATCAGCTAACCACAATGAAGTTTTACGGCTCTGCTTCTGCCTTTTCAAGCCTTAAAATGATGCCTTGTTAATGGGCACTCCTGGGAATTAGAAGAAAAGACCAGTTTGATGAAAAGGAGGAAGAGAAACAGATATATTTCTGTTGGCTTTATAATCTAAGAATCCGGTGGGGGAAAAGAAGTCCAACGATACAGAACTGGAGACCTCTCAACAATGTGAACCTCCTCAAATAATAACAGTGAATAACTAACATTTAGATAGCACTTAGCAATATTAGCTCCGTTTAATCCTCACGACAGCCCTGGGAGGTAGGAGCCGTTATTATCCCACTTTACAGATGGGGAAACCGAGGCAGAGAGCGGTTAAATGACTTGCCCAGAGTCACACAACTAGTAAGTGTCTGAGGTGAGATTTGAATTCCAGTCTTCCTGACCCCAGTTTCAGTGCTCCACCTGGTTTCACACATAGTGGGTGCTTAATAATGTTGATTGATCTTCTCATAGATGTGACAAAGGGTCACAGACACTTTTGGTTGCCGAAATAAAAATGACAGCAATGTGAATAATCGTTGGGATGTCTGTCTCCCTTTAATGTTTTCAAAGTATTTTCTAGAACATCTCATTTGAGCCAAAATGGCGGTCTCACAGAAGTTGTGATGTGTGCCCAGCTGGTCAGGATGAGAAGCGGGATTTGAACCCAGGGTCTCCTGACTCCAAGCCCAGTCCTGTAGCGACTAAACTTTATATTTAAAGCAAGTCCCATCTGTTCCAGCACTGCTCCTTGTGACGCCTGAGAACAATAGTTTTCTACCCATGGGCATGTTCATGCAAATGCTGGCACGCAGCCCTCTGATTTGTGAATTCTCTGTGCTCTCACATTCTCCTCTGGCAAGCTTTTGTTTGTCTCTGCAGAGCCAGGAAGGGCTTGGCCAAGCTCCGGGGAGCCTTGGGATGGAAGAGGGGGAGACATGTCAAGTTCAGACTGGGGTTTGTTGACAGAAGCCTGTTGCCTTCATCTCCAGGGCCCTGCCTGGCATCCACGAAGGGGCCCATTGGCAGTGGCTCTCAGGAAAACAAGTTGGCAAGTTGGTTTCCCTCATTTCTTCCTTCATATTTCCTCTCCTAACCAGGCTTTATAAACATCAACCTTTCCCTGTCCAAGGCCCTCATTTACCCTGTGCCCATCTACTAGGAGATAGGCAGTCACCCCCAATGAAGACGCAGGGGGAGATGGGAGGTCAAGAGGACACTGAAAACCAGCTCCAAAAGTGGAGGATTTGAAACGATGAATTAGCAGAAAGTATTTTTCTTAGTGGCCCCCTTCTTCTAGTTTTTGTGGACTGAAATAATCCCTTTTTCATGATTAAAAACAAAAGCAAATTTAGTGGTAAACGGTAAATTGTACAATGTGTTGTACCTAGACTGACAAAGTTTTGGGTGTAAAATTTGTCCCCCAGCTCCCTTTGAGCAGTGTCAATATAGGCTCTTTAATGAGAATTTCTTTTTTTTTTTTTAACTAATCCTAAACACCAAAGCCTCTTATTTAGTAGTTTCAATTTGATTTGACACTTTAAAACAGCTACAGGTTTTTTTTTTTCTGTGTGTATAATCTCTCTCAAAGCAGATTTTGACCTCTTTACAATTTAGCAGATGGTTTTTGAGAGTTTCTGTGGCCAACACCCTCCTCACCTGTTCTCCTAACCTTGCCCCATTGGTGTGAGACTCTCCAGTAGAACTCACAAGAGTTGTAGAGGCCCATACTCCTCTATACTATTCTCCAGCTGTCTTCATCTCCCTCCCTTCTCTTCTTACCCCTTTCCCATCTCTGACTCTAGGAAAAATAATCCAATCAGTATGGCCATTCCTAGACTGGACTATGCCAATCGATGGTTCCACAGACTAGCTTTTTCATTTCCCAGATCAAACTCCACTTCCCTGCCCTGACTTTTCAATATATATTGTCTTTCATATTTGAATGAACATTCATCAAGGGCAGACTGTCTTGTTTTTTTGTATTTTTCTCCCCAAAGATTAGCACAATTTCTGGCACATAGTAAATTCTTAATAATTTTTCATTCAAGCATTCATTAATTCATTCTCTATGGCAGTGATCCTTTCTGCATTTATGGTCCTTCTCTGGCAGACCTAAAACTAGAAATTTTGTCAGCTATAAGGAGGTCAGGGAGTGGGGCGAGGGGGGGGTCACCTTGGGGGTCACAGGATGCTGTGAGACTTGTGCAGGGGAGGAAGAGAATCTGGGGGTTTAGGAGCTGGCTGTGTAGCTGTCTATGGAAGGAAGCTTACTCTCCGATGATGTCAACATAAATGGGTGTGGGTTCCAGTAGGGAGGAGCCTCCTCTGGGTTTAGATAAAGGATTATTGTTGTGGGGAGGTCAGGAGGAAACATTCCCTGGCCCTGGACAGTCAGTGCCCTCTGAACTTTGGCATCCTGGGGCAAAGTGCCTGTTGCCCCACCAGAGTTTTGGTTCTATTTACCTAGCCCTTATCGAAGCCTTTACAGTTTGGGGGCGTCTGTCAGAGCCCTCCCCAACCAAGCCTGCATGTGCCCAGGCTCATGTCCGTGACTTCATGAGCCGTCACAAGAGGGTTTGAGGTCAGTTTCCTGGAGAATTTCTATAATATGGAAGATGCAATATCAAAAAACTAAAATCCTGGATGTTACATTGTCAATAGCTTGAATAATTGGGTTTTGACTACTCTAGTTTGAGATTCACAACTTGTTTGTTGGCTTTTACTTATTTTGTGGTCAACATCCATTGGGGCCCCACTCCAAAGAAGCCCCCCATGGCCTGCAGGAAAAAAAAAAAGCAGGCAAAGGAGAATCTGAACTAGGAAGGGGCTTGTTTAATCTAGTGAGTGATGGAAGTTCTGGTTTGGAGGCAGAGGAGCTGAGTTTGAATCCTCATTCTGCTCCTTACTACCTGTGTGACACTGGCCAAGTCATTTCCTTTTTCTGAGCTTCAATTTGTCATCTCTAAAATCCATATAAATCCATGGGCTCAGAAGAGATTGTTCTTTTAATCTGTAACTCTAAACCCAATCTTCCAAATACCCCATTTCCTCCAATGACTGGCACTCCTCCCACCTTATAAAAACCAGATCTGTGGTCTCATCTCCATAGGGAGCTCCCAGGGAGGGACTTCCTGTATCTTTTTCCTTTGTGGCATTATAATCTTGGAGTTGCCTGGATCCCTGGGAGAGGTCACACAGCCAGTATGTGTTAGAAGCAGGAGTTTGTTAGCTGGTAGTTCAGTGGAAAGAGAACTGAACTTGAAATCAGGAAGACCTGAGTTCAAATCCAGTCTTACAGGCATGCAGTGGGTATTATCAAAGTACTTATTCCTTTTTCTTTTCCTCTGAATGACTCTAAAACAAGCTCTTTTTACCCTCCATTACAATGCCTCTCTTTCCCTGTTAACCAGATTCCAAACCTCAATTTCTCTTTCCCTTTTCCCTTTCCTGCCCTTCCCTGGGGAATCTCTGAGTTGGAAAGGGCCTGGGAGATCATCTAGCTCAATCTGCATCTCTCTGGGAATCCTTCAGTCAGTTCCGAAGTCCTGGGGATGCTGCTTTCTCCATTTCTCACCAATCCTTCCCCCTCTTTCCATTGCCGCCATCTTACTTTAGGCCTTCACGAGCTCTTGCCTTGTCTAATTTTCCCAGTTCCCTAATTGATCTCCTCTCTCCAATCCATCTTCATCACTTCATTCCCAAGATCAAAACCTATCAATTGTCTATTGAATAAGATACAGATTCCTTAGCCTGACGTTCAAGGTCCTCTGCTATCTCACCCCAGTCTAGTTATCTGGCCTTATCTTATAATATTTCCCTTCCCTCACCTGGTGATCTAATCAGACTAGATCCCTGGCCACATCTTGGGTTCATTTCATTCTGCCTTTTCCTGCCTCCATGCCTTCTCACAAGGATTTCCTCACACCTGGAATAGATTAAATACTCCATTTCAACAAATGTTCCTTAAACACTTATTATACGTGGGATATCTTATGTGGGGGCTGAAAAAACCCCAACCCCAAACCTCAGGCTTCACAAGTACAAGATGGGGGAGATGTGGGTAGGTAACAATCTGCAAAAGATCTGAGGTCTGTCAAGGACCACAAATACCGTGTAAGAGGTTGTGTGGCTGGAGATGAGGAGAGGTGCCTGCTTCGGTGGACGGAGCTCTGGACTTGGGAGTCAGGAAGATCTGCTGAGTTTGAATCCTTCCTCAGATATGTAGAAGCTGTGGGTACTCCGCCCTGCAAAGAGCAGGGATGTCTTGGTCAAAGAAGGAGGTGTCTTCCCGTGTCTCTTCTTTGGACAATGCTTTTTCTTTGTGATTTTTCCATATTCACGATTGATTGTTCTGTGGATGTTTTGTGGGATGCTAGATGGTGCAGTGGATAGAATGCTGGGTGTGGAGTGAGGAAGACTCATCTTCCTGAGTTCAAATCCAACTTTAGACATTTAGTAGCTGTGTGACCCTGGGCAAGTCACTTCACCCCATTCACCTCCGTTTCCTCACCTGTAAAATAAGCTGGAGAATGAAATAACAATACACTCCAGAATCTCTGCCAAGAAAACCCCAAATGGGGTCAGGAAGAGTTGGATATGACTGAAAAATGACTGGAAGACATTCTTTCCACTTAGATGACTGTATTCATTGTGTGCATTGATTTCTTACTTTACTTTGTATCTGTTCATGTAAGTCTTTCCGTATGCCTCTCCTTTCATCATATGTTATTTCTTACAGCACAGGAATATTCAATTATATTCACACACCAAACATTGTTTAACCATTTGTCACTAGATGAGCATCTACTTTGTTTCCAATTCTTTGCTACCACAAAAAGTCCTGCTGCAAATATTTTGGTTTGTATGGGGACTTTCTTTTTTAATCAGTGACCTCGTTGGGGCCTGGTAGTGGACTCTCCAAATCAAAAGATACAGAAATTTTAGTCATTTTATCTACATAATTCCAAATTACTTCTCAAATCGCTTGTACTGATTCAGAGTTTAACAATATCGCACGTGTGTGCCCATCTTCCCACAATACCCCCAGCTTTAACTTTTGCCACCTGTTGTCATCTTTGCTAATTTGCACAGAATGAGGAAGAACCTCAGGGTTACTTTGATTTTCATTTCTCTTCTTTTTTTTAATCTTTTGTTTAGTTTTAGTTTGCATCATTCATTTCAATGAAATTTTGATTTACAAATTTTCTCTCCATCTTTCCCCTACCCACTACCCCAAAACAGCGATCTCACTGTATACCCCCTTCCCCAATCTGCTCTCTCCTTTATCCTCCCCCATCACCCCTCTGACTTTCCAGTAGGACAAGATGGATCTCCCTACCCCAGTGCCTGTATATTTCCCTCCTTCCTATTCCACCCCCAACTTGTTCTATTCTCTACTTTGTCCCTGTCCCTTAACGAAAGTGTATGCTTCTAACAATCCTCCCCCTAACCTGCCCTCCTCTCCATCTTCCCCCCTTTCATCCCTTTCTCCCCTACTCTCCTATAGGCCAAGATACCCAATTTAGAGTGTATGTCATTCCTTCTCTAAGTCAACTTCAATGAGAGTAAGGTTTACCCATTCTCTTTTGCCTTCCTGTTCTTCCCCTCCATTGTGTAACAGTTATCACTTGCCTCTTCTGTATGAGAGGATCAATCTCATTCTGTCTCTCCCTGTCTCCTCCCACACCATTCCTCTCCCACTTCTCAATTTCACCTTTTAAAATATTATCCCATACTATTCAATTGATCCTGCACCCTCTGTCCATGTACACATATATACACACATTGACATATGCATTCATATACATATCTATCCTCCTACATAGACACATGTGTATGCACACACATACACACACACACACACACACACACACACATATATATACACATACATTTATATTCCCTTCCACTATCCTTATACTGAGAAAAGTTTCATAAGCTATAATTATCATTTTTCCATGTTGGCATGTAAGTACATAATACATGTACCACTTTAATAAGTTCCTTATGAATTCTTTTCGATGCTTATCTTCTCATGCTTCTTGTATTTGAATGTCAAATTTTCTATTCAGTTATGGTTTTTTCATCAAGAATGCTTGGAAGTCCTTCACCTGATTGAATGACCATACTTTTCCCTGGAGCATTATACTCAGTTTTGCTGGATAGGTGATTCTTGGTTTTAATCCTAGCTCCCTTGATCTCCAGAATATGATATTCCAGGCCCTTCGATCCCTTAATGTAGAAGCTGCTAGATCCTGGGTTATCCTGATTGTGTTTCCACAGTATTCAAATTGTTTCATCTTGGTAGCTTGTAGTATTTTCTCCTTGATCTGGGGACTCCGGAACCTGGCTATAACATTCCTAGGAGTTTTCTTTTGGGGATCTTTTTCAAGAGGTGATGGGTGAATTCTTTCAAGTTCTATTTTGCCCTCTGGTTCTAAAATATCAAGGCAATTTTCCTTGAAAATTTCTTGAAGGATGCTTTCTAAGTTCTTTTTTTGATCATGGCTTTCAGGTAGT
>CM053589.1:191027583-191047067 GCA_028646515.1 Pseudochirops corinnae | reverse complement strand
TATTGACTACATCCAACTGGAACTTGAGATACACAGGCACTGTGGTTGGGAGATCCATCCTGCCCTACTGAAAAGTGACATAGGAGAGAATAGACTGGGGGATGGGGGGACACACTGGGATGGCTGTTTTGGGGTGGTGGGGGGGGAAGGAGGGGGAGAAAGTGTGTAGCTCAAGGTGTTGTGGAGGTGAATGATGGAAACTATAATAAAATTTAAAAAAAAAAATCTCCGTATTAGAGGTGGCTAAGTAGTGCACTGAATAGAGCACTGGTCCTGGAATCAGGAGGACCTGAGTCCAAATTTGACCTCAGACACTTAACAGCCATGTGACCTTAGGCAAGTCACTTAACCCCAGTTGCCTTGCCTTCTACCCTCCAAAAAGGAAAAAAAAAAATCTCTGCGTCGTCTTTTGTTAATTTGATTGTATTTCATTTTTGTAGGCAATCATGCATTTCTTTTAAATTCTTTTGATTTTGCTTGCCTTTTGACCCAAGAATACCACTTCTAGGTCTATAACCCAAAAAGATCATAAAAATGGGAGAAAGACTCACATGTACAAAACTGTTTTTAGCAGCTCTTTTTGTGGTGGCAAAAGAATTGGAAATTGAGGGGATGCCCATCAGTTGGGGAATGGCTGAACAAGTTGTGGTATAGGAATGGAATGGAATACTATTTTTCTTTAAGAAATGATGAGCAAGAGGATTTCAGAAAAACCTGGGAAGACTGACATGAACTGATGCTGAATGAAGTGAGCAGAACCAGGAGAACATTATACACAGTAACAACCATATTGTGTGATGACCAGCTTCAATAGATAGACTTAATTCCTCTCAGCAATATAAGGATCTAAGAGAATTCCAAAAGACTTGAGATGGAAAATGCTGTCCATATCCAGAGAAAGAACTATGGAGTCTGAATGCAGATCGAAGGATGCTGTTTTCTCTTGTTTTTTTTTGTTTCTTCTTTTTTGTATTTTTTCCCTTTGGTTCTAATTCTTCTTTCCAACATGACTAATGTGGAAATATGTTTAATATGATTGTACATGTATAGCCAATATCAGATTGCACACTGTCTTGGGGAAGTGGGAGAAAATTTAGAACTCAAAAGCTTATAGAAGTGAATATTGAAAACTAAAAACAAACAAATAAAATGAAATGAGAGATTATGAAAAATATAAAAATTTTTAAAAGTTCTCCATTTTCTTGGGAGAGAGTGAGAGAGATTGGTTGTCTTATTTTTATTTTACCTCTTTACTGTAAATTTACTTTGTTAATTTTTCATTTTGGTAATTTGATTTTCCTCTATCACTGTCTCTGTCTCTCTCTCTCCTTCCCTCCTTTCCTCCCTCCTCTTTCTCTCCATCCCTCTGACTCTCTTTGTCTCTCTCCAGGTAATCTAAAGGTTTATCAAGTTTTGCTAGTCTTTCAAAACAGCTCTTAGTTTTGTTGGTCACTTCATACTTCTCTTACCTTTATTAACTTACAGTTTTTAAGTTCTTAAATTGATGCTTATTTCTTGAATGTTCTCTTTTTCTTGTCAACTGACATTTTCAGACATATAATTTGTCCTCTGAAGACTATCCGTGCCCTTGCTTCATTGTTATTATTTTATTTTACAGTTATTGTTGTTAGTGATAATAATAATATCAAATATTTATAGAGTGCTTTAAAAATTACAAAGCACTTTACATTTTATCTCATTAGATTCTTATCACAACCATATGAGGACGGAGATGTTCTTATCCCCATGTTACAGACGAGGAAACTGAGGCTGAGTTTAGATGACTTGTCTAGGATTAAGTTGCTAGTAACTGTCTGAGGCAGGGTTCAAATCCATGTTTTCCTGTATCCAAATCCAGGGTTCCATCCACTGCACCTATTCCTTCCATTGTACATTCTATCTAGGATTTCTTTCTTAGATTCACTTAGTCCGGATCTTGTTGCCTAGTCTCCATTTAATTTCTCGTGTTTTTCTTGTGTTTCTTAGTTAAATTTTTATTAGATACAGTCTTTAAAGGATGTGTGGGTCTTTCTACCTTTCTTTCTTTTATGAATAATTTCTTGGTTTCTTAACATGTCATCTATTTTGGTCAATGTACCATCGATGCTGAGAAAACCCCCCCATGCATCTTCATATATCTTCTTTAAGAACTTACTCGAGAGACTGCCTAAGTCTTTCAAATCTAACTTTTCCAATGTCTGTTTATGCCTATATTTTCCCTTTTGTCGCCTTTCTATTAGATTTACACAGTTCTAAAAGAGGAATTTGAAAGTCCTTCGAAATTATGTTGTTATTTCTGTCTTTTAGTAATTGAGTTATCTTTTAAAAAAAATTAATTTAGATGCTACGCAATTGGGTCCGCATACATGTATTAATGAAATTGCTTTGCTTCCCATGGTGCCTTTAAAGCATAATATACTTTGCATTTTAATTTCTCTTGACATGATATATTTTTGTGTCTTCTCTTAATGTGATTGCAGTGCCTGATTTTTTCTTTTGGAATCACTCGAAAGATAGTAATTTTCATTCTAGCCTCTCATTTTCATTTTGTTTCTCCTTATTTTTTTTTAAAATATGATTCTTGTATGCAGAAAAAATTATCTACTTTATTATTTTGTTTTATTGGGTAGTATAATCTATTCATGTTTAAGGTTTAATTGTCACTTTAAGTTTTAAAATGTATTTCTTATGTATTAATACCCCCTTGCTCTTTTCAGGCAGCAGCTTGTCCTACAGTAAATTTTTCTTATATTGATTTGATCTCACTCTTTTCCCATAGGTTTCTATTCTTATTTACCTTCTCTGCACCAAGTTTATTATATTGGACTCTCTCTCTCTCTCCTTCCTTTCTTTCCCTCTCTTTCCTCCTTCCATCCATCCACCCATCCATCTTCCTTCCTTCCATCCATCCACCCATCTTCCTTCCTTCCATCCATCCACCCATCTTCCTTCCTTCCTTCCTTCCTTTCTTTCTTCCTTCCTTCCTTCCTTCCTTCCTTCCTTCCTTCCTTCCTTCCTTCCTTCCTTTCTTTCTTCCTTCCTTCCTTCCTTTTTTCCTTCCTTCCCTTCCTCTGTCCTTCCCCTTTCTCCCTCCCTCCGTCCACCAAGTTGAGTGTAGTTTGAAAGCTTCCATTGTTCCCTCACCTCAATCTTATCCAAATTCTTAACTTGAGTAATGGTTATTGTTCCCTCCTTACTTCTACCCCTGTGTTGCCCGTTCTGCGTTCTGGTCTCCCATTCATGAATTGGATGCTTACATGTTCCTCCTTTATTGTCTATGTTCCTCATGAAAGGCAGAAGTTGAGCTCTCCCCCCCAACTTTGATCCCTATAGTAATGCATTTTCAGATCTCATTTTATCCATCCTTCCCCTCATTTTTATTTGTTTCTTGGCTTTGTTGTGGGGGCTTCTTTTGCTCTGTTCCACTCCCAGAAATAGCAATTCATGAAGCAGGTCATCTGGTGTGATAGATTTCACTCTTTTGTGTCATGAAAAACTGTTCTACACTGGATTTTCCCATCACCATTCATCTCTTCTAAGTCCAGTATATTCCATCCTTGACTCTGGTCCCTGTTCTGTCCTGTTTAGTGTTTTCCTTATGTGCCCATATACCATCTCTTCTGGGATGGAACACAATTTTGTAAAGAATTATCATTGTTCAGAGAAAATGATCACCCAAAGTGATTCTCCTCAATGAAACTTGTGTTATGGCCCCTGTTTTCACCTGTCAATGGCATCTCATTTGATTCCCCTTGGGTGAGATAAATTTACCCCTCCCCCTACAATATTTTCTCCTCTCCTCTGCTCTTATCCTCCAGTCCTCCCCAGCCCCATGCTGGTGGAGAGGCCCAAGAGGTTGAATAGAAGAGTGTCTCTGGCTCTCCTCTTTCTCTTGCCTCCTCTCTCTGCACCTGATGGACTTCTCTGTGTTTTATCCATCATGCCCAAATATTAATCACCTTCTAGAGGAATATGAGCTTTAATCCATGGAACAGTCATTTGATTCTTCCTCCCTCCTCCTTCCCTACTCGTAGAGCTTTAAAGCTTTAGCTCCTTAGATTTGTCTTTCTGTTCATGGTTGCTCTTTGAGTTTTCTTTTAATTAAATCAATTAAAATTATTTTACATGCATTTATAAGCTATACCTCCTCTTATCCCTATGTCTACTCATTGAATAACAACAATGACAAAAATAAAACCTTCATTAAAAGCATGCATAGTCCAGCAAAGCAAATTCTCACCTTGACCACACCTGAAAATGTATATTGCTCTCATCATTCACCGCTTTGCCAGCTGGAGGCAAATGGCCTATTTCACCTTCATGGACTCATGTTTATTATGGCATTGACCAGAGTTCTGAGGTGTATTTTTCCCAACAATGTTTTTGTCATTTATTAGTTGTTATTCTAGTTCTGCTTTCTTCTTCTGTGTGTTTCTCTTTTTTCTGTAATGTTTGCAGGTCAAATGCCCCAACCAATCAAGATTTTTTTTGAAGAATGTAGCAAATGTCTTTCCTTTTGGAGAGTCCATTTTTCTTTAATAATGATTAGGCTTAAGTTGTTAGGATGCAATTTTGGGATGCAGTCTAATCTTTGTTATTTTGGACTGTCATTTGCCAATCTCTCCTCTGATTCTTCGTAGATGTGGAGTAATCTTGGACTATCCAAACTGACCTTCCTTCAAAATGCTTTTCTCTTGTCTTTTAAAAAAATGCTGTCTGTCATTTGAATACTGAAATTTAATCACTACCTGTCTAGAAATTTCAAGCTTTTTTTTCCGTTGAAAATCTGTGGGTTTGTTCAATTAGGATTTAGCCATCTATTTTCAAAATTTTAGAGCAATTCAGTTGTGTTGTTGCTGCAGGACAATATTCAAACTTTTAAATTTATCTTTTTATACTCACATATTTTGGGGAGGCCTATGATCCTAGAGTTCCGTGTTTCCTATCTTTAGGGTCACTGGATTTGTTCTTTATAATCTATCTTATGTTTTTCAGACCTACCATATCACTTCCTGGCCATCTCCATGCCATGATACCTATACTATATTCTCCACCTCCACTTCCACCTCCACCCAGAATTAAAGGTACCACCCTGAGACCTTGCCTCCAATTGGTAAGTGCTCTCCTGCCTGGTCTCTGGCCCACCTTGACTCTTTCCAGACATTTACGTTCTATGCTGCCTGCTCTCTGGCCTCTACCTCCATCCAGAAGTGAAGGTCTCATTCCCATGAGCCTAATTCTGATCAATGAGTTTTACTTTCTTTTACCTTCTCTCAGATCATCCATGCTACTTTCCAGATATCTTTTTTCAGTGTTGCTCTCCCTTCTCAAGAGGGTCCCCCTGTGTGCCCTCCCACCTACCTGCTAAGAGATTAATCTTCTTTACCTCAGAGAACAATAATCAAATCAATATTACCATTCCTGGTAAGGACTTATTGCCATATGACTCCAGTCATCATTCACACTGACTGACCCGTCCAAAAAACTTGTCTCTGACCACTGAAGGAACTGTCCATTCCATCTTGTTGGAGTACTCACTTGTCCTGACCTATGTCTTGCTATTGGACTACGATGACCCTGGAGGAGACGATGAGGCTGATGACTTTGCCCACTTCTGCCTCATTGAAATCCAGTTCACTCACAAGTTAAGACATCACCCTCTGGATGACATTGGTCCTCTTTGAGAAAGAAGGACCACCACCACCACCACCACCACCAACAACAACAAATCATTCATTTATTTTCATTTGGAATTGTTGTCTTCTGTTTCTCTATTTACCAAATTTCTTCTCCTGTATTTTAAAGTTCTAAATCTGTTATTCTTTTTCTCATAGTCTCTACTATTTGGGGTGATTTCTTTCTTCTGTTATAAGTTGCCTGTTATGTTTTTGTTCATATGTGTTTCTTCTTTGAAAAATTTAATTCCTAACCTAACATACACCCTAATTTCTTATTTGAAAAGTTTGATTTCATTTATTGGGTTATTCTGTAGTTCTTTGTTTTTGTTTTAAGCACGGCTCCATGATCTCTGAGGAATCTTCAGAATTTCTTTTATTTTTCTATTTTCATGTTGGGCTAAGTCTGCTTTCACTTTAAATATTGTCCGCCAGGACTTTTCCAGAATGTTTGCTCATTTTGTTCTTTCTCTAGGCATCCCATTGTCTATTAATCTGTTTGGGAGTTGTGCTTATTGGGATTTCTCTGTTTGAGAGTCTTTTTCTCTTGCTTTTTTTCCTTTTTCTTTTCATTCTTTTTATTTCTGTTCCTGGAAGTTCTTTGCATACTTCTCATTTCACCATTAATCTGTTGCCCCTACCACTTTTTAAATGACTGGACTACTGGAGCCTGAATTACTTGAGTTGGGGTGTATGATGACTTGGCTTCATCTCTTCCTCATGTAAACTCTACAGGAAGAGGTTAGATTCCACTGCCTTGTCTACAGATGCTTCTTCCACATTATAAATCTCTTCAGTATCGAGACTTCCCCTTTACCTCATAGTTGGGACCACATTCTTTTACCTGACTGGGCAAAACCTTTGGTTTTCACCAACTAGGTAGAAGGGTTCTAAACAAATCATTGCTGGAGAGGGCAGGGAGAGGCCACTATAGCCTAGACTTGTACCATAAGACTGGCAGGTTGCTTGCACTAGCTATTTCTGGCTTGTATGAGTAAGGGTTATGGAGGGTAGTTAAGGTGTGTGGTACCATCAGGTAGCTTGACCCTACATTGTTGTTTCAGACTTTATGGCACTCATTTCTGTTATCTCCTCTGCGTCCTGCAGTTTGTATTCTGATTCCTTTAGGACGTTTCTTGTTTTAAGGCTGTTGCCAGGATGAAGGACGGCTGTTGAAAGTATCTAGAGTGACATATGGCCTCTCACATGACTCCAACTAAAGGACGTGGGCATTCAAGGTGTCACGGTCACAAGGTCAGTGACAGCTGCATGATTCACAACCTCCTTTATCCAATTTTTCCAGCTTGTGCTAGAGGTTATAGCTCGGACAATGCTACCTCGTATCTGAGGACTTTTCTAATTTTGATATGCAAGCAGTGACTATTTTTAAACTTCCAAATGTTATTTATAGTTCCATTTGAACCTTGAATGCCCTGAATAAATTTTTTTAGGGCAGTCAACTGTGGATCCTGAAATTACAAAGCAGTCAACAATGGGACCATGGGATATAATCACATCTTCAGGTCATCTCCTGCTTCCATGCCTTTACCCCATTGGTTTTCCCATGTCTGGAATGCATGCTCTTTCATATCTGCCTCATAGAAACCCTAGCTTCCTTCAAAGCAGAATTGAACTCTTCTTACATTCTATTCCTTATTTCACATTTTACAATTTAGTTGTCCTTACCTACAAGCTGCTGCTCACAGGTGATTCTCCATCCTTCAGCTTTTGCACTGACTGTCCCTGTGCTTGGAATGCCATGCCCCATCACTTCCACCCAGGGCTGTGCTGGAACCAGCTCTGACCCACTAATGACAGCCAACTGTTAGACTTCTGGGGTGAATCTTTACACTTTGGAAACCAGCAAATACCACCAGTCAGGGCTTGATTTATTCTTTTGTTGACTGTCTAGCCTTAAGAAAACTATGGAGAAAATGTCCGTAGTAGAGATTAAATTTAAAGGTGTGTTGTGTTTTCTCAGCATACCCCTGGCTCCGGATGAGACTCTGCCTCTTAGTTTTCCTCCAGATCCAGCTCAAGGGTCCTCTTTGGGAGAGCTTTCCTGGTCCCCAGAGCTGAGAGCCCCTTCCTTCTGAGAGTCCCGTCCGCTGTCTATATTTCTTGCATGTATCTAATACGTAGCTATTGACAAGTTGCTTCCCCTAACCAAATGGCAATTTCTGAAGGGCAGGGGCTGTTTTTGCCTTTATATTCCTAGCTCTTAGCAAGTGCCCAGTACATAGCTGGTGCTTAATAATGCTTATAGACTGGGCAGTTTACTAATTATCATTTTACATGGTGTCTTTGCTGATTTTTCTCCTCTCCTCTCCCAGTTATTAACACCATCGTCCTTTTGAAATTAATTTGAATATGTTTCATGTTTCTTTACTTATATGCAAGCGGCAGCTTGGTGGTACAGTGTATAGAGTGCCAAGCCTGGAGTCAGAAAGGCTCATCTTCCTGAGTCCAAATCTGGCCCCAGACACTTCCTAGCTGTGTGACCCTAGGCAAGTCACTTCACCCTGTTTGCCTCAGTTTCCTCATCTCTAAAATAAGCTAGAGTAGGAAATGGTAAGCCACTCTCTGTATCTTTGCCAAGAAAACCCCAAATGGGGGTCATGAAGGGTCCAACAGAACTGAAAAAATGATTGAACAACAACCTGATATAATCTGTATGCAGGTTATATCTCTCCACTGCCTAGAGCTGCTAGAAGGGCAGAATGGAAAAATGAATGAATGAATGACAAAGCATTTATTAAACACTTTCTGTGTGCATGGAACTATACTAAGTATTGGGGATAAAAATATAAAAGGAAAAACAGTCCTTTTTCTCAAGGAGATCACATTGTATTAGGGCAAGACCACACATACAGGGAAGTGTGAGACTGAGAGGGATACTTTGGTCTGAGAATTAACAGGGGTGATGAATGGAGCCATTGAATAATTGCTTAGTGCTTTTTAGTGTTGGTTTGATTGCTGTTCCCAGAGCTGGAGGTGGGAAGTTGAGGGGAGGGGTATGGAAATGAGGCAGAGCCATAGAATGAAGAGGACTGAGAAGAATCATGGAGGATCTGAACTGGCCTACATTTGGAGAAGTCTCGTGAATCAGGAGCACCATGTCCTAGAGCAGGGATGGAGGGCTGGCTCAGCTCAGGAGGCTGGGGTAAAATGCTGTGGGATGAAGGCGATGCTGAGAAAAAACTGATAGAAAACTTACCTCGCTCCAAGCTAGAAGGATTTACATTCAAATTCTGGTTCAGATACCTCCTGGATGTCTGTTCCTGGGCAAGTCACTTAACATCTGTCTGCCTAACTTTCCTCAAATGAAAAATTGGCAGCTAGGCAGCACAGTGAATAGAGACCTGGAAACAGGAAGACGGAGTTCAAATATGACCTGAGATACTTTTTATCTGTGTGACTCTGGGCAAGTCACTTCACCCAGTTTCTTCCATTTCCTCTTCTGTAAAAATGAACGAGAGAAGGAAATGGAAAACTATTCCAGTATCTTTGCCAAAAAACCCCCACAACCCAAATGGGGTCACAGAGTCAGACTTGATTGAACAGGCTGAATTACAATACCAACAACAAAGTGGGGCTGGTAACAGCACTTCCATACTTCACAGGGCTATTTGGAGGATCAGATAGGAAGAGATCTGGAAAGTGCGCAGCACTGTGGCTGGCACACAGCAGGTACTTAAGAAATTTGTGATTCCATACTCACCTCTACCCACTTCCTCCATCAGTGAAATCAGTTGTGATCTAAAAGCAATCCCTGTCACCCTGGACATAGCAGATATTTGGTGAATGTTTGAATTGCACCCCCACCCTCCCCCAAGAGAATGTGAACTCGTAGAGGGCCGGGACTGATTTTGATTTTGTATTTATATACCCAGATCCACCCTTAGTGCCGTATATACCGTAGGCATTTAATAAAAGCTGGTTGGCTTGGCTTACTGTGAGATCCACATTGTAGGAAGGACATTGAGAGCCAGAACACATCCAGTATGGGCTAAGGGGTGAAGATAATGGTGAAGAGCCAGGAATCCTCCCACCTGATGATTATGATGATGATGAGAGAAGATGGAGAAGGTGATGATGAATGATGTTGTCATTGTTCCTTGGTTTCAATTGCATGCGACTCTCTATGACTCCATTTGGGGTCTTCTTAGCAAGATACTGGAGTGGCTTGCCGTTTCTTTCTCTAGCTCATTTTACAGATGAGATAACTGAGTCAAACAGGGATAGGTGATTTGTCCAGGGTCACTCAGCTAGTAAGTGTCCGAGGTCAAATTTGAACTCAGGTCCTTATGACTCCAGACCCTGTGCTCTATCCACTAAGCCACCTAGCTGCCCACTTTTAAAAGTAGGAAATGTCATTTTAAAATCTTTGTATTCAAGCCCATTGTAGATACTTCCTGCCTTAAGCTATTTATTTTAAAGATGCCTGGCCTGCCTAAAGGCAAAGGGCTTGTATAAGATCCTGAATTCCTTTCCAACTCTCAAGTTCCTGGCTCTTCAGCTGTTTTCTTGGGTTTTTGTTCTGACCTGAAGGGCCACAAGGAGATCACAGGATTACAACATAAAAGCCAGAGGAGACCCTAGAAGCTGTCTGGTCTACTCCCCGCCCCCATTTTACAAAAAAGGAAACTGAGGCCCAGGGAAATTAGTTTCCTAGCCCAAGTCACCCAGGCAGCATCAGATGGCATTTAAACCTAGGACTGTCAGTCTCTTTCTGTCATACTTTATAATTATCTTCCTGAAGTGCTGAATAAGTCTAGAGGTAGCTTGTTAGAGAGCCCCATGACCAGCCAATGTTATATTTTCAGTAATTACTGGAAAAAATGCGCAACATTTGTGTGGGAGACTGACACTTTAAGGGAAAAATACCATTTTGCATCCTGCCTCTGGGGCATCGTGATTGGATTCCAGGAACCTGGAGCTGTTGTGCTTGGCTGATGGATTGACCACACTGTTGAAATCTGCTGCTTTGTCACTTCCATTCTCAATTAGAACGTCACAGAAATCCCCCTGGGGGAAATTAGCATCTGTCCCCTACTCTCCATCACCTTCAAAAACTTATTTGTGAGGGCCCTCGGAAAAAAGCATCGGGAAGCTCTGAGCTGCGCATATCAGCCCATCCATCCAAATTTTCTTTCATTTCTAAAGCCTTGTTCTGATCAAGACTATTTTCAAAGAAATTTGAAACACCCCTCAGAGGAACTGGAATGAAATTACTGCAATTTGACAGAAAGAGCAACAAGAAGCTGTAGACCAGCAGAGTCCCATCTCTGCCTTCTGAACTCCCTAAGAAACACAAATATCAGACTGAAAAAAAGAAAACAAAACAACCCAACACACAAAAGAGATCATTTAGACTGCGGTATGTCATAGGGACCTAGATGGAGAGCCTTAAGGGATTTTTGAGTCCAACCCCCTCATTTTAAAGATCAGGAACCCTAGGGAGGATAAGTAACTTCCTCTAGGTCACACGGGGAGTGAGCATCAAAAGTAGGATTCGAACTTGGCTCCTCTGACTTCTGAGTCATTTACCTTTCCCAGTTACATTTTGCTTTGATTTTGATCTGGAGCTCCCAAGTTTTTTTTTCAGTTCCATTCCGGTGGTCTGGATTCTCAATAAATGCTTATTGAGTTGAACTGAAACAATTTGAAACAATCCTGTGAGATGTTTTTGAACCTACAATGTACTTACACACACACACACACACACACGCACACATGAAAGCATGTGCTTTCATATGTGTGTGTGTGATATGTGTGTGATCTCCTGGAAGGCAGGGGCTACTTCAGTTGTGTTTCTGAGTCCCCAGAACGTGGCACAGTGGGCCAAGCACATAATAGGGGCTTAAAAATGCTTGTTGGTTGATGGATGGCATGGATGGAAATAAGTCCATAAGTAGACACAGATAGAAGGGACTTTGCAGGTCACACTGCTTTTGGGCAGAGGTGTGGGGAAGCCTGCAGGGAGGTGTTCCTCAGAATCGTGTCTTTAAGTGTATAGAATAAAATACCTAGTACTAAAAAGGAAAGAAATTACTTTGAAATAAAGTTATCGATATGTCTGTATGTACTCATGCACACACATGCATGTATATACAGATGTACACTTGAAATACACCATATAACATACAAGATATACACATAAGACATATTTGTACATACATATTTGTATATGTTTTAATATATACATATAACCCAGAGGTTCCAGGGTTAAGGTTAAGACTCTTGGTTTTAGGGAATGGTAATGAAAAGTACGTGACCATGGACAAGTCATTTAACCTCTGTTTGTCCTAATCCACTGGAGAAGGAAACGGCAAACCTCTCCAGTATCATTGCCGAGAAAACCTTGTATGGGGGAATGAAGAGCTAGACACGACTGGACAAAAACAAGGAAAAGTAAGCTCTTGGTTTGGGTAGAATTGCAGAATATATTTTCATTTGGCAAACTTTCCTCCATCTCCTCCCCTGCCCCATTTAATTTCCCATCTTTCATTATGATATATGTGTGCATTAGTATGTGTGTGCATGTGTGTGTTTGAACCTCTACCTTCTGTTTCTCTTTGAATTTTTTGAGATAGAGATTAAAGTTAGGTGTAAAACAGATAATTTTGATTACATTAAGTTAAAAAGTTTTTGAACAAATAAAACAAATGTAGCCAAGATGAGAAAGGAAAGCAAGGGATTGAGAAAAAAATTATAGTTTATCTTGTAAAGGGCTCATACCTAAAATATATAAAGAACTTTGTCAGCTCCATAAGAGTATGAGTCATTCCCCAGTTGATAAATAATCAAAGGCTATGAATAGGCCATTTTACAATTAAGAAATCAAAACAATTTATAATTATATGAAAAATGCTTTAAACCATTATTGATTAGAGAAATGCAAATTCCAACCACCTTGAGATATCATTTTATGCCTACCAGATTGACTAAAATAATAGAAAGGAAAAATGACAAAAGTTGGAGGGGATGTGGAAAAATCGGGATGCTAATATATTTTTGGTGGAACTGATCCAACCATTTTGGAAAGCAATCTGGAATTATGCCCAAACAGTTATTAAACTATACCTTTTAATCCAGTAATACCACTATCTTTCCAAAGATAATTAAGGAAAGGAAAAGATCCTATATGTTCTAAAATGTTTATAGCACTCCCTTTGTGGTGTCAAAGTACTGGAAATTGCAGGGATGCCCATCAATTGGGGAATGACTGAACAAGTTGTGATATATAATTGTGGTGGAATACTACTGTGATATAAGAAATGATGAGCTCAATGATCTTAGAAAAATCTGAAAAGACTGGCATGAAATAATGAAGAGTGAATTGAGTAGAACCAAGAGAAATTGCATAGAGTAACAGCAATATTGTTTCAAGAATGACTTTGAGTGAATAAGCTATTTGGACTATTATAAATACCCAGATTAGTGTAAAGAACATGAAAAAGATGTTTTCAACATCTAGATAAGAACTGATAACTAGAAGTATGTATAGAACAATTTTACATACATTTACCTATTTGTGTCTCATGGTAGCCGTCTCTAGGGTGGAGAGGAGGAAAGAAAATTTTGAAAAAAGTAGCAGATTCGTAGTTTCATTTTTTGATGCACTATATTATGGAAATGTTTGTTTTATTCCATAAATTAAAAATAAAATAAAAACGATGTCTTGAGATGTAGTTCTAAGGCACTCGAGTGAATGTCATATAAACATAAGCAGCTGCTCATAGAGTTCATTGTCTGTTGCCATTGAGTTGTTACATAGGATGTCAACCCTGAACCGTGACTCACTTTTGTCTTCATGTAGCTGTGTGCTTTCCGGAACAGATCTGATCGTGTCATTCCTGCTCAAGAAAATCCCATGGCTCCCTCTTGCCCGTAGGATGAAATAGAACCTCCTCTTTGACATTTGTTCCCATTTTAGTCTGGTTCCAGGAGACCTTTCCAAGCTTCCTGAATGTTGCTCTCCTTCATAGTCCTGTTGTTCTGGCCAAGCTGGCCTATTTGCTGCTCTCTGTTCATGGCATTCACTGCCCATCCCTCTGCCTGGAATGAACTCGCTCCTTACCTCCCCAGTAGAATCTGCAGCATTCTTGAGACCTGAATTCAAGTGTTGTTAAATTACCACAGAAAGCCTTTGCTGACCCTCTCCACTTCTAGTAGCCTCTGCTCACAAATTACCCCACATATATTTTGTACTTAATTCTCTATGTACATGTGGTTTTCTCTCAAATAAATGTAAACTGCTTGAGGATGAAAAGTGCTCTATTTGGGGCTTTGCATTTCCAATGTCTAGTGATAGTGCTTGCTCATAATAGATATTAAATGCTTGCTCAATGAAAGAAGGAACAAATTTTTCCCTGGTAGAGCATAACTTCTTATCATTTCCGTGGATGGTGTGGAAAACATAGCTCTGTATCAATGTGTTGCTTTTGCATAATTGTTATTTATGCACAGATTTTTCCTTGGATTGGAATGCCCCCCCTTGATGCATTGGAGCCCAAATCTATAGCTAGAGCCATATGAACATGGTTATCAACTAGTAATTGTCTGCTACTTGGCAGGCAGGTCTAACTCCTCACTGAATTCTTCTCTGAAGTATGATTGGGCAGAAAGAGGACCCTAGAAGAGTGGTGAAGAGATGCTGTAGAGAGGATTGACTTTGGAGTTTGGAATACCTGGATTTAAGTTCTAACACTTGCTGGCTACATAATCCATGAGCAAGTTACTTAACCTCTCAATGACTTTGACAACACTAAGACTTTTGCTTGCAGGTGAATTGATTTAATTTGGCAAATTCCCCATATGAGTGAATTTTAAAAAAATAACCCTCAACAAGAACAAAGATTTACATGAAATATTTGGGAAAGTGAAATTGGGCTGACTTTGACCATAGCCTCAGCTGTTTTCTAGCAAGGCCATTTGGCAATTGATCTGTCAGTCAAAAGGTGCAAAAAGCTGGTCTTCTCATTTTCTTTTTCTGCTCCAATGGTTTTATGGTTGTGAGCCATGGAGTCTCAGAATCTCCAGGGAATTAAAATTAAAGGTCAGAGGAAGGAAATCTAGAGGAACCTGGTCAGTGTAAGTAGGCTGTGGCTCCTTACATAAGTATAGGGGAAGTTGTCAACAGAAGGCTTTGTGACTAGAAAGCAAGATGGCTCCCACATGTCATGGAAGTTAAAAGTAATTGTACCTGGCATCTAGTAGGTACTAAATAAATGTTCATTGACTGATTGATTAATGACTAGTCTGTGGTTATTGGTACCCACATAATGCCAATTCAATAAACATTCATGAGGTGCCTACTCTTGGTTGGGCACTGTGAGTGCCACTGAGGGCACAGACACAAAAGCAGAGCAGATCCTGCCTTCCAGGAACTTACGTTCCTCTAGGGCAGTGGTTCTCAACTTTCCTAATGCCTCAATCCTTTAATAGTCGCATGTAGGTGTGTCTGCATGTGGGCAGACCTGCCTGGAGACAGATAGAGTAGGTTCCTAAGACCATGGGAAATATGTGTTTTCTTATGTTCTTAGGTGACCCCGTGACCCCTGTGAAACAGTGGTTCAACTCCAAAGGGGTCTCGACCCACAGGTTGAGAACCACTGCCCTAGGGGATACAATGCATAAATATTATACATATGTGTATGCACGTACACACACATACATGCAAATGTAATTCAAGAAGGACATAGTGTTAATGGGAGAAGAGTAGGAGTTGGAACAGGTCTGATGTATGAGGTGACTCCTGAGTTACTTTATGCAGAAAGAGATTTTAAAATGTGGAAGTGGCAAGAAATCTAAAGAAAAAGTCTCCAGGATATTGGTTGGACCCCTTGTGGTGGACATATGGAAAACACATGGGGAAGAGTGGCAAATGATGAGAAGACACGCATGAGTTGAAATCTGCATTACTGGAAGAAGTGCCTCCAGTCTGCATTTGTATCAAAATAAGTCTACAAGATAAAATCAATTCAATTTTTTTTGCCAGTTAGTTTCCTGGTTGCCAGCCAAGTGTTTACTTTTCCTCCCTCCATGGACACCATGAATTCCCAGCATTTATTATTCATGGGGATAAATGCTGATCATTATGAAAATATTTAATATTCATAAGGGCAGCATTGCTATTTTCTCAGGTGCCGTGATAGTTTTTCAACATAATTTAGCATCATTCATGGACAGCTGGCATCCTAAAGTAACATCCTACCCATTTTGGACAAAATATATCAAAGGAAGGGAGCCACAACATTGCCATAAATTTTAAGGTTCTGTGTTCTTTGAGAGCATCCATTGACTCTACCCTAGATTATTAAAACAAGCTAATCCCTGCTCCACTCTTTCAGTAAAGGAAAAAGCCAAATGTACCCCAGCAAGTAAATGACTAAAGAGTGCAGGTCACCAGTTAAAGGGGACAGAGAAGACAAAAATATCAACGTGTCCATTTTCTTGAGGAGAGCTCTTGGAACATTAGTGTCAGCTTTGGCCTTCTAGGTCTTTAAATTTGCTTCCTCTTAGAGGATGCACTTCGTAGTTTTTTCCCCTCACCAATACACCATCTGTTTCTTTGCAATTGGGGATGGTTGAATAATTTTCTGAGGAATTGCTGACAAGATGCGGTGAGGGGGGAGGGGACCTAAATCCACCAGGACAAGATTTCTCATTAAAACCACTGAGCTCAGCTGTGTTGTAGCAAGATCTGATTGAAGGGGGATGTCTTGGTTAGGAGAAGGTCGATGGCCAGCACCTGCCCGTTCTGTTTTTCTGTAGAGGGCAGTGAATGCTTTGGACCCAACTTGGATGTGATGCTGGATGAATCTGCTTGGGTGAGGAAGGCCTTTGGACCAGCCAGATGGTTCCAGAGTAGGCAAAGGCAATGGGAGTCTCTCTGTTTCTCAGGGAGGACACATGCACTTGTCACATCACGTGGCTTCCTTTGGCTCCAGGCTAGAGACAGCTGTGGTCTAGTTGAGGTAAGCTGGGGTAGCTGAAAGAACCTGTAGATCAATGTAAACTCTTAGGCTGGGAATTGGAAGGCTTTGACCACTTCACTCTGGATTGCCTTTGCAGACTTATTACACGCTATTGGCCTTCACATACTCTATCTTTCATCCAAAGCAGCTCATGTGCTGTTCCCCATACTTGGCATTTCTCTGCATTTGCCCAGGATGTTCCTGGGCCTCAAATGAACTCCACCTTCAAGGCTTAGGACACATGCCCCCTTTTACAGGAGCCCTAGCCTGACCCTACTAGTGTCCTCCCCAGCACCACCCCACATGAATTGACTTGGTTTTTATTTTTTAACTTACTTAACTGTGTCCTTGTTTCCCCTCAGCTGAATGTAAACTCCTTCAGGGCAGGCTGTGATTCATTTTATCTTTGTCACTAAAGGGTTTATCATAGTCACTGGCACGTAGGTGTTTGACAGCTACTTTTTGAATGAATGGATATATCAGAGAACTTGATTTCCAAACGTGTGAGACCTTAGACAAGCTATTTCTCCTTTCCTGGAACTTAGCTGCCTCCTCTGTAAAATAAGGGGGTTGAACAGAGTGCTGTTTTTGGAGTGAGGATACTTTTTTTCTGGAGACAATCAGGGCTAAGTGACTTGTCCAGGGTGACAAAGCTAGTAAGTGTCAAGTTTCTGAAGCTGGATTTGAACTCAGGTCCTCCTGGCTCCAGGTGAGTGCTCTATCCACTGCCCCTAGAAGGACTTTCTATAGGTATGACTTTGGGAAAGTTATGGCCTCTTTAGGCGTCAGCCTTCTCACTGTAAAATGAGGCAGGTTGCCATGGTATTATGATCCTCTGATCCTACAAGACATCTTACGATCTCTCTCTTCTCCTATCCTCTCCATCAGCCAGAGCGGCCAGTGGTGTCTGCCTGGCCTTCCATTTGTCACAGCTTTAGCAGACAACCCAGATCTCCTCTTCCACTGACGTTGAGCCCTTGTTATGGACGGAGCTGGAGGCAGCTGGCAGCCACCTGACCTCAGGGCGGGCTAAGACACCAAGGACAAATTCAGAACAGACCTAATAATAAGAACCACCATTTTCATTATTGCTGTTGTGGTTTGATTGGTTTTCAGCTGTGTCTGAGTCTTTGTGACCTCATTTGGGGTTTTCTCGGCAAAGATACTTGAATGGTTTGCCACTTCCTTTTCCAGCTCATTTTACAGATGAGGAAACTGAGGCAAACAGGGTAAAGTGCCTCAGTGTCACCCAGCTAGGAAGTGTCTGATGTCGGATTTGAACTCATGAAGATGTGTCTTCCTCATCCTAGCCTCTATCCACCCCACCACCTAGCTGCCAATTGTACAGGGCTTTACAGTTTGGCAAACGTTTCCTATCTTTGGCTTCATTTGAGTCTCACAGCAACCCTGTGGGGTAGGTGTTGCTTTACATTATTATCTTGGTTTTGCAGATGAACAAGCAGGTTCAGAGAGGTTATGTGACTTGCCTATGGTCATTCAGTTAATGGGAGTGGCAGCATTTGAACACAGGTCTTTCCGATTCCACATCCAGCACTGTGTTCCAGAACAACAAAGGAGAGGAAGTGAAAAAGCAAGGAAGAGGAGATGAGGAGCAGGTCTTAATTAGAGGCTACCTTGATTGTTTTCTGTTGCTTTCAGACCGTCTTCTTCCCCCTTCCCAAACTCTTCAGGTTAAACACACTTAATCCATTCAAACAGTCCTCCAAGGTCACGATTTTTGCCCAGTTTGGTCATCGTTCTTTGGGTGGGCTCCAGTTGGTCAATTTTCTTCCTCAACTGTCCCAGATGGAACCAGACACAGCAGGCCAGCTGTGACCTGACCAGGATAGATAAACTGGGAACATCCTCTTCCTTATTCTGGATACTAGGCCTTTAAGAAAAATTTAACTTTTTTGACTGCTCTATAATGCCTTTGATTCATATTGAAGCATGTTCTACTAAACCCAAATCTTCTGATGGAGCTGTGATGTCACTGATTCTGGAAGTCCCTCCAACTATACACATAGCCATCCCTCCATGCTGGCACTTGCTATGGGACTTTCATCTACATCCTCCCATCCTTGCTGCAAAGGGCATACTCAATATACCAGTGGCCCTTTTTGCTTTGTTCTGACATTTTGAGGGGGCCAGTGGATGAGTCTGGCCACCCCACTTCTTGCGTCACATGGTAAACCCATCTTCTCTATCTTCTAGAGACAGCTAGGTAGTAAAGTGGAGAAATTAGTTGGCACAGTAGATGGAATGCTGGGCCTGGAGTCAGGAAGACACATTTCCCTGAGTTTAAATGTGGCCTCAGACACTTAACTAGCTGTGTGATCCTGGGCAAGTCACTTAACCCTCTTTGCCTCAGTTTTGTCATCTGTAAAATGAGTTGGAGAAGGAAATGACAAACCACTCCAGTATCTCTGTCAAGAAAACCCCAAAATGGGGTCACAAAAAGTCAGACATGACTGAAAATTAACTGAACCATAACAAAGGACCACATGTAGGAATGTTTTGAAAGGGACCCTTGGTCAGGTACAGGTTGAACTATGTGGTCTGTGTTCCGTCTAGCTCACAGAATGTGTGAAACAACCATATCCTTGCAGAGAAACAATAAGAAGAAATGGGCTAGCCAATATTTAGTGGTAGCCTTTAGTATGGGGGAGGCGTAGAGGCACAGGGTACCTGAGGCCTCGAGGCCTGTAACAGCAAGCATCCTCGCATACCTAGGGCGGCTACTAGCACAGGTTCTTAGATCTGCTTTTCTAAAGGAAAGCAACTCAAAATGGGTTAACAATCTTACTTTAATCAAGCATATCATTTA
>CM053589.1:191002538-191027083 GCA_028646515.1 Pseudochirops corinnae | reverse complement strand
TACAATGTGAAAGTATTTGCAGATCCTGTACATGATTGCACGCCACCATGGCGGGGGGGGGAAGGGAGGGGAGAAAATCTGAAACTCAAGTGAATGTGGAACCGAATCTTGTAAATTAAAAGTAAATAAACAAGTCATTTAAAAGAAAAAAAAAGATACCATGAGGGCACTCACACTAATTTTCCAAAACGTCCTTCCCTGTTGTATAAAACTACATTTGTCCCAGCACAAATCAAGTCAGTAGGCATGGAGAGTGAGCTCCTTACTGTTACTTATGCATCACTGTGGGGTGTCCCATGCCCTTTGTAGGGAGGAGCCTGGGTCTGGAGGTGATGCCTGGCTGTTTGAGTTGCCAGTTCAAGGCCTATTGTGTATGTTCCCATTGATGCAAGAAGTTGCTGAATGATACCAGCTCTGGTGTATCCTTTCACACATCCCCTTCAAATGTAAACCTTTCGCATAGCTAATTCCTGTACTTCTTCACTGCCCATTCAGACTTAATACCACCCCTTTCCCCTGTCTCCTTACACAGAAAAATACTGGCAAGTAGGAGGGGAACATTGAGGTTCCTGTTGTCATCCTTTTCAAGTATTTACATATTGATGTGCATGTAAGTAGATAGATGAATAGATAAATAAACAAGTCTCTTAATGTCATCTGTCTCAGTTTCCTTATCTGTAAAATGATAATAAAACAAGCATGGAAGCAAGCACTCAGCTTTGTTTCACTCCACTGGTGACTGGGAAAGAGTGAGAGCATTGTCCATTATTTAGAACCCAGGCAAGCATGCCATCATGACATTGATGTACGATGCTTATGAACTTCTCTGGGCAAACACATTTTGACATAATTTTCCATAAGCCCTGATGACTGACAGTATCAAAGACAGTGGTCAGATCTACAAATGTTATATACAGACCTCTGTTCTACTCTTGTCATTTCTCCTGGAGAAACACCCTATCAACTGTGGCCCTTTCTGAAGCCAGATTGGCTCTCAGGCAGATGACCATCTTCCCGGTGGAGGATCAGTCAATTAAGGAGGACTCTGGCAAGAATCTTGCCAGCTATGACCATGCTTGCCACAGGGCAATCTATTTTCTTTACTTTTATAGAGATGGACAATGGAGGCATCCTTGAGCTCTACTCTCCTGCTTGCCATATAGCCTGGAAAATTTTGGTCAGTTTTTGTATGAGTAATGGACCCCTACCTTGTACATCTCTGCTGGACAGAATCAACACCAGGTGCTTTGCCACATAGAGGGTGCCATGTTTTCAGCCATGTTGTCAAATGCTTTCAATGAGGATGAACATGGCATCAAGGTCAGCGATGGCACCAATGATAAATTCATCAACTTGAAAAGGCTACAAGCCAAGACAGAAGTAGAAGTGTTGGTGTGTGATTTTCTGTTTGCAGATGATTGTGCACTCAGTGCAGCCTCTGAAGCTTGGGTGCACCAAAGTATCTATCAATTCTCTGCTGATTGTGCTAATTTTGACCTACCAATTAACAACAAGAAATCACAGGCACTCCATCAGCCACCACCACACCATCCATACATGGAACCATGGGTTACAGCAAATGGAGAAGTTATGAATACTGTGGGTAATTTCACTTACCTGGGTAGTATACTTTCCAGGGATGTACACGTTGATAATGAGGTTGATGCACACATTGCCAGAGCTAGCTTGGTGTTTGGGAGACTTGCAAGAAAAGTAGGAGAGAGAAGAGGTATTAGATTGACTACCAAACTGAAGGTCTACAGAGCCATTGTGCTGACCTCATTGTTGTATGCCTGTGAAACCTGGACAGGCTACAAGCACCATGCCAGGAAACGGAATCACTTCCATTTGAATTCTCTTAGGAATATTCTGAAGATCACCTTGAAGGATAAGGTACCAGACACTGAGCTCTTCTCTCGAACTAAACTGCCAAGCATTCAAACTCTGCTTCAGAGAGCACAACTACAATGGATGGGCCACGTTGTTTGAATGCAAATCAAATGCTTGCCCAAAAGACTGTTTTATGGAGAACTCACAAAGGGCAGGCATTCACATGGCATTCAGAAGAAGCAATACAAGGACACTCTCATGATCTCTCTTAAGGACTTTGGAATTCATTGTGTTACATGAGAGACACTGGCACAGGACCACTCTGCATGGTGTGCCCACGTCAGAGAAGGTTCTGGGCTCTCTGAGTAAAGTAGAATTGAGGCAGCTCAAAGGAAATGCAAGATGTGCAAATTTAGAGACTCCACCCCAAACGTTCAAATGGACTATTTGTGCCCAACCTGTGGTGGAGCATTCCAAGCTCACACTGATTTCATCAGTCACAGTTGGACACACTCTAACTTGACTCTAGCATAGTGATGTCATTGTGGTAGTCTTCAAGAATAAAGGACAACTACTGAACCCAATCCGTGAAGTGAGAATAGTAGCACCTACCTCCCACCCCAGAGTTGTGAGGATCAAATGGGACAAATTATGTAAAGTGCTACATAGACGTGAGCCATAATTGTTGTTCTGATTTTATAGGTGAGAAATTGAGGCAGACGGACTAAATGATCTACCCAAGGCGACTCACTTAAGTAACTATCTGAGGCTAGATGGGTTCCTGATTCAGAAGTTAAGCCCTCTAGCTTCTGTATCATACAATTGCCTCACAGAACCCAAGCAGAAAGTTTATTTTTTTGCAAGTTTATTTTTAATGTATAATTACCAGAACTTTAGAGGGATGGGATTGCTTGGCAGAAGATATCATGCTCATTTAAAAAAAATAAATAACTGTGAAGTTTGTGTTGCTTTCTTAATCTTTGTTTTTAGTGTTTGCCAGTGGCACAGAGTTGTAGAATTGCGTACAAAGTGTGAACCAGATCATCCTGACTCTTACTATTTCATTAAAAAATCGCTTTAATTAAATGAGCCAGAAGGATTTCCTCCTTTTTTTTCCCTAAGAGGACTAAGTTCAGATATATTATAAGGTTAGTTTTTCAAAGCATTTAGTCCATAAGAAAGAATGTATTGGGTCATGTTCTGAAGGTAACTTTTGGCCATATGCTAGATACTAGACTGGCTGTAAATAATTGTAAAATGAAATGCCAGATTTCCCCTGACATGTGGTTTCTCATTAAGTTTTGATACAGTTTCTCTAAACCGAAAATGGTTGAGGGGCTGATTTCTTGTATTGTCAAGCTGTTTTCTGAGCGCTTTTGTTGGCCCACCTACCTGGATATAGAATTAATTTCAGCACCCGGAGGGCTTCTCGGGGAGTTGGGCATATTACTGGGAAAGGAAAAGCTTCTTTTCTGCAGTAATACGTCCAACCCAAAGTAGCTTCAGTGACCATTCCTTAATTTAAAAGTCAGATGGGATGAGAAGGACAGGCAGCTGGACTAAGGGTTATTTTAGGCTGAACCTCAGGTGGTGATGACCTGACAGATAACTTTAGTTGCCGTCAGATCAGCCCCATGGACTAGGTTCTTGGTTTCTTTTTTTGCATATATATATTGATGCAAACTTGAGAATTAGGAGATAGCATGATGGAGTGGGAGAGTAGGCTGGATTTGAAGTCCAAGGACCTGAGTCAGATCAGTGCCACCTGTGCGACCTTGAACAATCTCTTAACCTTTCTCTGCCTCAGTTTCTTTTTCTGTAAAACAAGTGGATTGAATTAGATGACCTCAGCTCCAAAGCTATGATCCCTTGAATTAGAGATGATTTCAAGGAGGAAATTTCCATACAAAAGGTAATATGGATCAGTAGTAGCCAATCTATGTAGGGAGAAGATTATATGGATTAAAATTAGGATTATGTTTTAGTTGTCACCAGGGACAACTAATGGAGTTCACTTCTACCCAAAGTTTTATTGGTATAAATTTCTCTCAATGAATTTAATTTTAAGTAATCTTGTACTTTATCCTCAAAAAAAGAATGAGTAAAAAAGCATTTATTAAATACTTACTGTGTTCTAAGACCTGGGAAAACAAATAAAAATTCAGAACAACAATGGATTACATTCTCAAAGGTGGATGAAACACATATAGGCTGGGGAGGGGAGTTTTGGTGTGGGGAATCACAGGGTTGGTGAAGGGAGTTATAGGACCAGAGATCAACATGTCCTTTCCAGAAGCAATTTTAGGATTCATTTGATTAATATTCCTAGAGCAGGAGGTAGAATGGAATTGGGGAAGAACTAGATGTCAACAAGATAGATTGGATGGATGACTAATGGGGTATAAAACGTGTCTGATCTGGGTCCAGCTAGACGTAGCAGCCTAGATGAGTTTTTACTCACTTTCCAGTGAAGGCAGTTCAATGAGACAGTGGAAACAGTTTCTTAGAAATCAGAGATTGTTGAATTGTACCCATTGGTAAATGGCCAAGAAACCATGAGTAGACATGTAGGGGTACAGGTTCAGATGATGTCAGGGGATGTTTTCTTGGTGGTTTTCCAAGGATGATAGGGGAGAAGGTACTGATAGTGTTATATAGAACTTTGATGCTAGAAGGGACCCAAAGACCATTTAGTTCCACATGTACCTTAAAAAGCATCCCCTCTACATCATTCCCAATGAGTGGCCATCCTACAGTGAAAGGGTGCCCAGTACCTTCAAAGGTACATTCCACTTTGTGTTAGTAAGTCCTTCCTTAAATCAAGCCTAAATATAGTTATTGTTACATTAGAGATTTATTCCTTTACATCTGACAAGACTGCCTTGATAACCCAGGTAAGATCAGGCAGTCATCGAGCATTTATTAAAGATTTAATATATGCCAGGCACTTTGCTAAGGTAAGGTATGTGTGTGTAGGATATTAAATCAATCAGTAGTCTACATGTTAGTGTGAATTAGATCACTCATATTCCTTCCTAATGGCAAGTTTAGAGAAAGTGAATTTTGTTGATTGTGAAATGAATAATTTTGGGGCCTTACTATGCCACCTTAGTAAATACCTGTTTCTCTGAGTATTGAGTGAATATTATTCTCTTCATTTTGCAGATGGGGAAACTTAGGAAGTGATTTGTGAAAGATAATATAGCTATTCAGTGACAGAGTCCACAATGAAACCTAGGTTGGGTGCTCTTCCCACCACTCCATGGTTCAGAGAGGGCTTTTTTGTTTTGTTTTTGTTTTTGATGCTTTTGTCCCTTCTGGTTAATGTGCTGAGAGAGTCCTGGACTTGAGATCATGAGAATTGGGGTTTCTATCCCACCTTGGGCACTTACTAGATATCTGACCCTGGGAAAGTCATCATCTCTCAGCCTTAGTCCTTCATCTGTAAAATGGTGATGACAATAGTACTCACTTTATGGTTTTGTTGTGAAGATCTAGTGAAATGATGGCTATAAAGCACTTTTTAAAGTCTTAAGTCATTGTTATTGTTTCGGCTTTAGCTGTTGTTATTGGCAGTAAAGAGGCCCAGTGGATAGAACACCGGACTCAGAGTCAGGAAGATCCAAGTAGAAGTCCAGCCTCTGATTTACCAGCTGTGTGATCCTTGGCAATTTCCTCAACTGTGAAATAGGAAATACCTTATCCCTATTTTAAGACCCTACCTCTCAAGGTTATTGTAAGGATCAACAAAGATAATATTGCAAAAATTCTATATAAATGTTATCATTATTACTGTTGTAGTTAGGACCAATACTTCTGCTGCCTACCTCAAAGGGTTAATGAAGGAAACATACTACAGACATATTAGGAATTAAAAAAAATTTTCTTCTCTTTCTTGGCCACAACTTCCCTCTCTGTGGATTGGACCAGATGATCCTTAAGGTCCTCTTCACCAGAGAATTTTTGTAAATCCATTTTCACACTTTTTAAATAACCCTCCAGAACGACCAATGTTTTCATTTTGCAAATACCGAGATGCTAGTTATTAAAACAATTCTCTGTATTGACCAATAAAGCTTTTATGACTCCATCCAGTTACCATTCAGACTGGAAACTGCTGACCCCTGGTGCACAAAGCTGTGTTTTACTCAAAATTCATGATAGCTTAGTTCTGGAGGTGGAGCAGATCTGAACAAAAATGGAAAAATCTCTCCATGACAATGAGCCATCAATTGAGGACACGGCTCTTATTGTTAGGACATTAGTGCCTTTATCCAGTTAGAGAAAGCCCACCCCCAGATTGAAATGTGTCATTTGATCACATCCCGGCAGCTCTCTCTTTGTGGCTTCAGCTCATGCTGGGGTGCTAGGCTTGCGTCGTTGCACCAGATTTAACATGTTCTATTTTTCTCAGTCTCTGATTCTGAACTCTTTTACTGTAAATCTAAACTGCCTCCAGAGCACGCTAGGTCTGGGCTCCATTTGGGGGAAGTTTGCTGTGCTTCTGTAAACATGGGCTCAGTTTCAGATGGGTCGTGAAAGGTGGTGCCGAGAGAGCTTTGCCCAGTTCTCAGTCGGGCTGCCAGTGTTTCCCATCCCTCCCATGTGCAAATCTTTCTGGGTTCAAATATACTGGAATGGCCACGGCACTCAGCCGCTTGGAGGAGGAGGAGCGCACCAACAAGTGTGGCTTGGGTTTCGGGGGAAGAACCACAAAGAAAGGCACGACAGAAAGACTTGGCTTGCGGCACTAAACTGCTTTTATTGTCTGTTTGAACCACACCTCAGTTGTTTGGTTGGTTTTTTTTTCACTGCAACTGCCTTGTCCCATTTTTTCCTGCTCAAGGCATTTCAAAGCCACTACTTCTTGATTCTTAGGAAGACTAATGATGAGGGCATGGAAACTGGGGCTTTTTCATAGGGTCAAGACATGGGGGGGGGCCCTTAAGCAGCCTGGAGACTCCCTCTATGTGCCTTTTGCTTCATGGTCCTCAACTGAACCACATTTATGTGGCACAGTGGGGTGTATGGGGTGTTCAAGCAGGACCAGCACCTCTGGTGTGAGAGTGTGCCAAGCCCTTTCCAGGGCTGCTTATCCACCTTTGCTATCTACCTGGCATTCAGTTCTCACCTAAGGCTCCAAGAAGCTGTAGCATGTGCAGTAGCAGCACCTCATAAACTGTCTCACCGGGATAAGAGTAACCAAGGAGCCTCCAATCCATCAGTGAGTTGGGGGGAAGGTATATGTGACCTCAAGTCTGTGAAAGTTAGATACTCTTTCACATACCTCAAGCATGTGAAGACTTCCCCCAGTGGATAAGGTGGATGTGAGCAATTTGTTCCAACAGGCCACGGAAGTGGTAGAAACAGACACTGTGGAATGCTCAGAGCTTGGTCGGCTTTCAGAGATGCCTAAGTCACTCACTCCATCTCTCCATCTTGGGCCATTGCCAGTCATGCTGACTTTTATCTTGCCACTGCTTTGATGACACTGGGAGAGTGAAGCTGACTACTTTGTGCAACTCTACTTCACTTAAATCCAATTCCCCTGTGAGTCAAGACATCATCTCATGATGTCATTGATCATCTTGAATGATGGACAAACAGCACCAACAAAAATATGGTAGAGCCTACTCTTTCACCCATAGTGTTCCTATGTACACCTGCTTCCCACAAAGGTCATCCTTTGTACCACCACTGCTACTGTTGACCTACCCTGTAACTGTCTTACCTCAGGTGAGAGAGTTCCTCTTTATGACTCTAGCCATGGATAGAAATCATTCTCTCTCACAAGTCACAAATTTTGAAAAGCAGATATAGGAATGAGAGGTCAAGAGACATGTTTGTTTTCAAGTAGTTGCTGCTGGATGCATAGTCCTAATTCCCTCCTTCCTCCCCGACTCTCCCATTAGTTACGGAAATAAGCATCAGTCCTACTTCATAGCTGTTCATCTCTAGTGAGGTCATAGGCTATAAGCTATAGAATGAAAGATTTAGGTCATCTATACAGAATCCCTTTTTTAAAGCCTGAAATATTGTTAAACAGTGGCATGCATAGCAGAGACTGTGAAGTCTTTTTTTTTTCCTTCGGTCTTTCAAAAATAGATTTTCACCAATTTGAAAATGTTCAGGTGTAGTGAGACCTGAAAAGTCAGGAATGGCCATGGGTCAACTAAGCTTACAATTGAATTTATTAACCATTTAGTAAATAATTACCATTTGCCTGTTTATTTTTTTTGATAACAACATATGTTGTGACATGATAGGAAAAACCCAAGATATGGAGTTAGAAGACCTGAGCTTTGGTTCTTCCTCTGCCCCTTAATAGCTGTTTGACTACAGACAAACTGCTTCTTCTCTTTGAGTCTCCTTTTCCTCACTGGGAAAATAAAGAGTTGCATTAGAAAGGTAATTGATAATATTCCTTCTCACTCTATGCCTATGATCCAAACTGGTTTTATCTTGTTTATTTGGATACTTAGTATTTCCAAACATTGCTGATTTTCTATTGAACTGATGTGATAAGCAAGAATCAGAAATAATCAGCCTCAATATGTCAGTGTTTGATAACTCTTACAGCATTAACTAGGGGAAGGGTGCTTTCTTCTAAAAGAACTGCTGGGAACACTAGAAAGTAGTTTGGCAGAAAATGCAATTAGATTAGTATCTTATACCATATACAGCAGTGAATTCAATTTATAACATAGAAATTCTGTGCAAAATCATTTTTAAAAATTCAAGTAAAGTGGGAGATGTTACTTGGCACAGCTTTGGTTAAGAGAGAACTGTTATACAAACAAGGGATAGAGGAGGTCATGAAGGAGGAAGAAAGACAACTTAAATTCATAAAATTAGAAGAAAAAACATTTGTATGAATAATACATAAGAAGAGGAAATATTGGGGCAACTAGGTGGTACAGTGAATAGATCACTGGCCCTGGAATCAGGAGGACCTGAGTTCAAATACGGCCTCAGAAACTTAACACAAAACTAGCTGTGTGATATTGAGCAAGTCACTTAACCCCAACTGCCCTGCTTTCTCCCCTCCAAAAAGGCAAAAAAAAACAGAAGAGGAACTATCAGTTGAGGAGAAATGCTTTGTATCAAATAGGACAGGGACTACACCTGTAATTTCAATAATATAGTGATTTCCCAGATGAGGGGGCTCTACTCATGAAGGTTACCACCTTCTCTGAAATTTATAAACTGAGTCCAAAGCATTGAGCGGGAAAATAACTTGCCCAGGGTCAAACGTCTGAGGCTATTAAAAAGTTTGAGAGATGTAATTTCTGCATAATCTCACTATTTTATTAATAAGGCCAGCACATTATTAATAAAAGGATGGTCATTTGGCCACTTCTCTTAGACCAAGGACAATCATGGTAGGAAGTTCAGGTCTTATATGTTCTTTTGGAAGAGGAGTGGCAATAAACTCAGACTGGTTAAGAAAGAATAATACAATGAGGGGCTGATAGTAACATCATGTCACCCTTGAACAGAGAAACTATCTCTATACCCAGACTACCCCCAGTAAAAGTCTGATATCTAAGATATATATGTATTTAACTATAAGACGAAGAGCCATTCTCAATACCTAAGTAGTCAAAGGATATGAAGTTTCTTTAATCTAAACAACTATGAGATTTCCTTCATACCCAGGACACTGGCAAAGATGAAACAAAGGACAGCCTAGGATAATGTATTCAAGGAATCTGTGCCCTACCCAAGTCACAGCAGAACACAATGGCTACTCCACCAAGCTGGGGTCTTGAACAAGAAAGTTAGTCCAATCTCATTATCAGCAATTTCCTTCAAGAGACTGAACTTTTTAAAATCAGGACTTTCAGAAGAAGGGGAGAACTCTGGATCTCTCCAAATCATTGGTTATTAATAACAATTTATCTCATGGCTACCATGTGTCAGAGTCAGAAATTGAACTCAGTTCTTCCTGTCTCTGATGTCAGCTGTCTCTTCATTGTAATACCCTGTCTCTCATCAAATATATACTGAACATCTGTAGTAAAAGTCTGATATCTAAGAAATATAGGCATTTAACTATAAGACCAAGAGCCGTTCTCAATACCTAAGTAGTCAAAGGATATGAAGTTTCTTTAGTGCAAACATTATGAGGTTTCCTTCATACCCAGGACATTGGCAAAGATGAAACAAAGGACAGAAATAATTATGGGAATATGGGAAGACTGATCCATGGTTCGAGGATGTTGGAACTGGTCCAACCACTAAACAGTTTGACATTGATAGAGAAGTCACTCGGCTGTTCAAAGCCTTCAACTCAGAGATACCATTACTGAACAAGAATCTTAAGGAGGCCAAACGAAGAAATTCCATAAATAACAAAACATCATAGTGATGCTAGTTTGTGGTAGAACAACCCCGGAAGCAAAGCAGGAGCATCGATTCCGAGGCAGAAGGTATTTTAGAGGTTATCTTCCTGATCTCGTTATCAGAAATTTTGACCTGGATGGATCAAGAGATTTGCCCAAGGTGGAGGCAAAGGGAAGGGTACAATCATTATTAAGAGCTTACTGTGTATGTGCCAGGCATTGTGCTGAGTGCTTTACAAACGTTTCTCATTTGATCCTCACCACGACACTGTGAGGTAGATGCTATTATTCCATTTTACAGTTGAGAAAATAGAGGCAGACAAAGGTGGATGGACTTGTCCAGGATCACACAGTCAATGCCTGAGATTGAATCTGAACTCAGATCTTCCTGACTTCAGACCCATCCACTGTGCCACCTAGCTGCTAACGTCACTTGGGCAGTAAGGAGAAGAACAAATATTTGAGCTCTAGACTTCTGGGTACAAATCCAGTACACCCCTGGGAGACAGATGAACAAGCTGTGACGTACAATGCAACACAATATTATTTTGCTTTAAGGAATGAGGCATATGGGAAATCCGGAGCAGAACTGGATAAAATGGGAAGACTCTTCATTAATTTAAGACCTAGATTTTATTGGGAGAAGTAAGAACTGATACAAAGTGAATGGAACAGAACTGGGAAAATGAAGTGATGGACATAACATAAACCCAAAGATACCAGAGTACAGACGAGCACTCCGAGCCTCGCCCGATTGGTCTTGGTGCTGGAGAAGAGATGGAGAAATGCATTCCCCTCTGCTCCTTGGGAACACGGGTCTGGACCTATGTAACACTGAATGTCAGTTGGGTAGTTGGTTGGGCTTGGCTTTTTCCTTAACTATAAGTTATGGTGCTGTGGGTAGAGGTGGGGAATGTATCCTGAAATGGCTATAACATAAAAACAGGAGACATCAACAAGACTGGAAAAATAGAAAGAAGGTTGATCTCACTCATCTCCTTGCTTCCTCCTTGGCTGTTCTCCATAGATGTGCATCACAATCCATCCATGCTTGGTAGATAAGTCAGAGGACTCATTACCAGATAGAGTGTAAACCCCTTGAGGGCAGGTGTAGGGTTTGTTTTGTATTTGGTCTTTGCATCCCTAGGGCCCAACTCGGTGCCTTGCACATAGTAGGTGCCTAGTATATTCCTTAAATTGAATCTCCTTGAATTTAAAGGAATAAAAAGATCTATTGGTTGTCTAGTCTGATCCCCTCAATTTGCAGGCCCAGAGGAATTAAGTTGCCTGCTGGAGGTCACACAATGGTAAGTAGCATGGTTAGTATTTGAATCCAAGCCCTCAGATTCCAAATGCAGTGTTCTTTCCATTTCCCTATGCTGACAGCGCCATTTAAAATGTTGTCATTAAAAAAACTACCCATTATTTTGAGCTTCAGAGAAGAGACCGAAGATCCCAAAGACTCAGGGTTGCTCTGAGCTTGTGGGATCAGAGACTTCTGTGGGAAGAAGAACTTGTATACAGCAAACACTTACTGAATGCTTGTCTAAATAACATGGAAAAGAACGTCTCCACATGCTGGCTGCTCAAAGGGCCCTCTTTCCACTGTCTGTTAGTGGGCTGTCGACTTGAATCCTCCTCAATTTCTCGGGAAGAAAGCAAGCCAGCATTTTACTGAGCATGTGTAGGACACTGCTGTACATTTTACCAATGTTATCTCATTTGATCCTCAAAACAACCTTGAGAGGTAGATGAAACTAAAATCTTCATTTTGGGGTTGAAGGGACTGAGATAGACGAAGCTCAAGTGACTTGCCCAGGGTCATGCAGCTAGTAAGCACCTAAGGCCGGATTTGAACTCAGGTCTTTCTGACTTCCAGGATGGTGCTCTATCCACAGAGCCACCTAGCTCCCTTCAGAAGGGCAGTCTCCAGCAGAGCTTTTAGTCAGCTGGTATAGCCTTCAGGAACGCAGGGTCACCTACTCACCATACTGAGGTCTGGGGGAGGATTTGGTTTGTTAAATAGAAATTCTTATGCCGCATTTAATTGGGTTCTCACTGGAGCACTGGGAAATATCTTCCTTTTCTGGCCAAAAATGTGGTCATTGAAGACGCAGGACTCCAAGATGAAGAAACAGCAGCACGTTCAGAGGCCCCAGGATCAGAGGCACATCTGTTTTCCAGGTGGCCTCAGGGAGCAGTAGGTCCAGGACAACTGGTCCCAAGACTGCTTCCATTCAGGAGGATCATTCCTCCCCTCCCGCACACCCCCACTTAGGGTTCAACCAGAAACAGAAGCAGGGAAATGATGGTCAGCAAAAGGCCAACACATGAATTTGAAAAAAGAAAAACCAGATAGATGGTTTAATTTTATTTTTACTCCTTCCTTTTAAAATTTCAGCAAAGACAAGCAACTCTTCCAAAAAGACAAACTGTATGACTCTGAGGAAATCATCCTCCTCATGTACCCAGACAACTCCCTAAGACTATACATTACCGACAAGTATCTGATATGTACCACGTGAGTGGAGGGCATTTCCATACTGGGAAGGAAAGTAAAGATCTGGACCAAAAGTAAAAAATGCAGCAGGAAATATGATAGATGCTCAGAATCTGAAGACCAAAATTCAACAGTCTGGTCCCTTACAGGATAGAAAATATTTGTCTAAAGAAGAGTTGTAGGGGCGGCTAGGTGGTGCAGTGAATAGAGCACTGGCCCTGGAGTCAAGAGGATCTGAGTTCAAATCCGACCTCAGACACTTAACACAAAACTAGCAAGTCACTTAACCCCATTGCCCTGCCTTCCCCCTCCAAAAAAAAAAAAAAGAGTTGTAGAAAAAAAAAATCTCCCTGGCCAGGAGACTCTCACACTGCAAATGTCCTCCAGGAACTTAATAGTTCAAAGTGTTTCCCAGTGCACTGAGCTTGTGATTTTCTCCAGACCCATCCCTTCTTGCATAAGCAGGCTGGAAGCTTTTCAAAGTTCACGTCACTCTGATGTTGCCGGAACACAGCAGAGCTTTGGATTAATCACTAACTCTCTTTTCAGGCTGTATTGTGTTTGTCTTCTTTCTTGCAGTAAGGAATCTATCAGCTCTCTCAGTAGGGTATTCTGAGAAACCTGTCAGTCAGTCAATAAGCATTTATTAAGCACCTAATGTATACATCAGGCACTATGCTAACCACTGGGGATACAGAAAGAGATGAAAGATAGTTCTGGCTCTCTTTGGGGAGAGCAGTTCCAGTGGAATTATAACGTCAGAAGCTAGACTGCAAGGGGTTAAAAAGAGTAAGTAAGAGTAAGTAAGCTTACAGGATAAGGGAAGAAGATGTCAAAGGAAATGGAGAATAATTAATAGAGGGTGGGGGCTGCACTTAAGAGGGCTTGGATAAGGCTGCCTGTAGAAAGCAGGATTTTGGTTGAGACTAAATAGAAGTCAGGGAGGCCATAGTCTCAGAGTGAGAGGGAGAGAATTCCAGGCATGGGGGGAGAGCCTGAGAGAGTGCTGGGAGTGAGAAATGGAGTATGTTGTCCATGGAAGAGCCAGGAGGTCCATGTCAGCGGCTTGAAGAGTGTGTGTTAGGAGGAAGGGGCAAGAAGCCTGGAAAGACAGAAGGGAGTTAGATTATAAAGGACTTGGGAGACAAAACGAGAGGATTTTCTATTTGTTCCTGGAGGTGATAAGGAGCCTTGGAATCTATTGAGAAGAGCAGTGAAATGGTCAGAACTGAGCTTTGGGAAACTCACTTTGGGGGCTGAATGAAAACTATGTTGGAGTGGGGAGAGACTTGAGGCAGGCAGATCCACCATCAGCTACTGCAGTGGTCCAGATGTGAGATGGTGAGGGCTGCCCCAGGGTGGGGACAATGTCAGAGGAGAGAAGCGAGTATGTCAGAGAGACGGTACAGAAGTGAATGACAGGTCTTGACATCAGCTTGGATGGGGGAGGGATGAATCAGTGAGGAGTCAAAGACGATTCAGGCCGTCAGTCTGAGGGACTGGGAATATGGTATCGCCCTCTGCAGTAATAAGGAAGGAAGGGGCTGGGGGAAGATTTAGGGGAAGAGATAATGAGATCTGTTTTCAACATAATGAGTCTAAGATGTTTACCGGACATTTATCCTGAAATGTCTGAAAAGCATCTGGAAATGAGAGATTGTAGGTCAGCAGAGAGGTTAGGGCAAGATAGGTAGATCTGAGAGCTGTCAATATGGAAATAATAATTATGTTTATGGTGGCTGATGAGATCACCAAGTGGAGAAGTACAGAGGGAGGAGAGAAGAGGGCCTAGGAGAGAACCCTGGGGGACACCTATGGTTAGAGGGTGTGATCTTGGGGAGGATCTTGCAAAGGGAACAGAGAAGGAATGGTCAGGTGGGAGGAGAAGCAAGAGAAAGTGGTACCTGGAAAACCTAGAGAGAAGTGAGCATCAAAGAGGAGAGAGTGACCATCAATGTCAAAGGCTGCCGAGAGGGCTAGGAGAATGTGGACAGAGAAAAGGCCATTGGGTTTGGCAACTGAGAGATCATTAGTAACTTTGGGGAGAGCAGTTCCAGTGGAATTATAAGGTCAGAAGCTAGACTGCAAGGGGTTAAAAAGAGTAAGAGAAGGAAAAAAATGGAGTCACCTGTTGTGGATGGTCATTTCAAGGTTATCAATAAAGGGCAGAAGAGATATATGATGGTATTAGCAGGGATGGAAGGATCAAGTGAGGGTTTTCTGAGGATGGGGGAAATGGGGGCATATTTGCAGGCAGTGGAGAAGGAGATGCTAGCATGAGAAAGGTGGAAAATAGTGTGGATGACAGAAGGGACAGTCTTTTTGATGAGAGGGTATAGAGTGGGAACATTTGAGCAGGCAGGGGAATTAGCTCTGGTAAAGAGTAAGACCAGAGGTAATGCAGGAGATTGTGGTAGAAGGCATCTGAGTGATAGGAGATAAGGAGGAGGGGAGAAGTGAGAGCTCACAATGAATGGCCTCATTTTTTTTCCTGTAAAGTATGAGGCAAGGTTCTCAGCTGAGAGAGTGGGGGAAGGGAGAGCAATGGGAGGTTTGAGGATGGATGAAAAGGTTTGGAAGAGCCGCTGTGGGGAGTGGGATAGTGAGTTGATAAGGGAGGTGTGGTAGGATTGCCTAGCAGTAGTGAGGGCCCAGTTGCAGTTGTATAACATAAATTTGTATTGAGCCCAATCAGAATGGTTGCATGATTTTCACTATAATCATTTAGTGGTACGTGTATAGGTGTGAAGGTGATGAATGGTGGAAATTCAGTTTGGTAGGGCAAAATTGGTAATATGATAAGAGGTTAGACAAGGAAGGAAGACAGAATGATGATTTGGTTCACCAAGGATCAACATGGGGAAAAGAGAAGAAAGTGGCTAGTGGGAGGAGGGAAACCATCCCCCCTTTCCCATCTCTCTGGAGATGGTGTGGGAGAGGATTGAGGGATCGAGGGACTGGAAATCATCATGAGGATGAATGTTTGGTAAAGGAAGGCAGAGGGAGAGGTGGATAGCCAATAGATTACACTCAAACAAGGGAATTTCCTATTCCTAAACATGAAGGTAGCATATTTTGGCGTGATGGCTAGCTCGAGAATATGACCATCTTTGTGTGTGGCTGAGGTAGGGTAGAGGAGTAGATCTTGGGTAGTGAGTAGGAAGTTGAGGAACTGAGTAGTCAAAGTGTTTGGAAGAGAGTCAATATGTTGAAGTCCCCTAGTATGAGGACAAGAGTTGGGGAGGAGAGGAAAATTATAAGTTATGCGCTGAACTCGTTGAGGAAGGAAGGTTATAGACAAAGGCTACCAGGGTTTTAATTGAGTGATAGAGATTGAACCTCAAAGGAGGTGAGGTTACTGAGTTATGGAAGCCGGGAGAGAACCTGAAATTGGCAATGGGAAATAAAGAATATTCTAACTACCTTTCCTTGATCAGTGAATCGTAAGTTCAAGAATGGATTTCTGGGCCATAGATAGTTGTAAACAAATAATTAACAGTTGGGTGACTTTTTCTCATAATTATGGATTGTTTTCTAGAATTATTGTGCCAATTTCACAGTTCTACTAAGAATGCATTAGTTTCAAAATGCTGATTTGCCAAAATAATTAGCACAAAAGCAAAGAGGAAGAGCACTGTTCAAGCCCTTAGCAATCCAGGTTTGCAGTCTCAATGTCCTCCTAGTCTCTACTCTGTTTCCCATGCTCTCATATCTAACCAGTTGCCAAGTTTTATTGATTATCCCTCCATACTAACACTCCAAACCATCCCATTCATGGGGCCACCACCCTAGCCTAGGCATTCATAACCTTCTTCCTGGACAATGGAAACAGTCTGCCACAGGAGATCTTTCTTAGAATAGATGTAGGAGGGGTTTGAGAATTTCCTAGAATACTGAGATTTTTCAGTTCAGAGGGATACTTATTTCCCTCTCTGCTTTGAGAGTGAATTGGATCATGAGAATCTCTGATCTGGAAAGTGAACTCGAATCATGTCTAGTAGCTTTAAAATGGACCCACATACACACAGACACAGACACTCACACACACACACAAAGAGAAAGAACTGAGTACTATGTCAGCCAAGGGGCAGCAGCAGTAGAGTAAACAGTGTCTCCATCTCCACCTAGGACTTAGTGAAGCTATCTAGAAAGAATTGTCAGCACATGGACAAATGGGCCAAAGGAGAAACCAAAAAAACAGCTGATTTGTGACCAGAAAGGAGAAACTAATGTGGACCATTGGGCCCTTGTATATATTTTGGAACAGAAGACCAGTTGAAGCTGCTACTTGCACTCACCTCTTCAGGGACTGAAGAATGGTCCAAAGGGTTGACTCTTTCCCAATTGCTCCTCAAGTCTCACCCATAAACAACACTGAATTGTACACTACTCATTCCTTTTACATAATAATTTCCCATATCCTTATTTTGCCTCAACCACATGAAGACAGGGATTAGCTGGAAATACACAAAATTTAAATTATGGCAGGGACAGACTTCTGACTGAATATTAGGGTTTTTCCTAATTGGGGGCTTCAACCTATTGTGATTGAATTAATAACTTCTCATCTGATAAAACCTCAACAAAATGGCAGAGAAGAGGACCACATTGACTTGAGGACTATTATATTACTCTTAGGCTAAAAGTAACTAATTGTTAATAGCAGGATGAGGCTGCTTTACTCTCCAGAGAGTACTGGGTGACCAATTCTACCCTTCACAGATGGTAGTACACAGACAAATGATTAACCTTGCTAATGCAGGTGCAAACAGGCCCTTGAGTCCTTCTTTTGGAAAACTGGACATCATCCAGATATATTTTTGCTTTAATCCATGTTGCCTTCTCTACACATCTACATTCAACAAAATAAAAACATTGTTTCAGTAATAATTGTTAACATTTCTGTAATAATTAAAGGCTTATAAAAAACTTATCAAACACGATCTTTTTTATCCTTAACCACAATCCTGTTGAGGCAGATACTAAAGATGTTTTTCACCTTCATTTTACAGAGTACCAGAGAAACTAAATCATTCACCTATGATGACATACCTTTTTGTTGTTGATGGTGTTGGTTTTCAGTCATGTGAGACTCTTCCTGACCCCATTTGAGGTTTTCTTAGTGAAAATATTAGAATGATTTGCCATTTCTTTCCCCAGATCATTTTACAGATGAGGAACTGAGACAAACAGGGTTAAGTGACTTGCCCAGGGTCACACAGCTAGTAAATGTCTGAAGCCTGATTTGAACTCAGGAAGATGAGTCTTCCTGATTCCAAGGCCTCTATGTCACCTAGCTACTGATAATACAACTAGTATTTGTCAAAAAAAATTTCTTACCCACCTCCAAGTCCATTCCTCTTTCCATTATGGCAGGCTCATAGCAGAGTGAGGTTCCTCCCTTTTCTCTTCCTTTGCTGCAAACCCCAGCTCTTCTTCTGAGTTCCCATCGTGTTTTTATAGCTGGTTGATTCAGTGTTATAGAACCATGACCAGGGCACTCGTAAAAATGCTTACAAATGCTTGCTGCAGCATCCCAGGATATTTTTTCATTACACTGTGACATTCCCATTGAAAGATTATTTTAATCATCACAACTGAATTACACGGGGGGAAAACATGATGAGATGGTACTTAAAAGGAAGGACGTACAGTACATTAATTGCCCCTGCATAATGAAAGAAACAGGCATGGCTGATGCTTGCAACATGAATCTTGAGCTAAACAGACAAATTACAGAGGGGATAGAACAAGGATGTATGTGTTCAAAATGTCATCCCCATCATGCCTCCTTCTGCGGGTCCTATACTGTATCTTCTGTTCAATGATTGCTTCCTCTCCATGTTATACTGGCTAATTATTGGGGGCGGGGGGGGGGGGAGTCATGGCAGGGGAGGGGATAGGCTTGAAAAGATATGGTCTATTACTTCTACATTAGTAGGAATTTCAAGAGATGTACTTAATTCATTTTTGGTGCATTCTTTTGCAAGGATTATTTATTTTTCATTTCATTTTATTCTTTTTTTTGAAAATAGTATTTCATTGTTTCCAATTACACATAAAGATAGTTTTCAACATTTATTTTTATGAACTTGTGTGTTCCAAATTTTTCTCCCTCCCTTCCCTCCCCCCTCCTCAAGACAGCAAGCCATCTGATATAGGCTACATGTGTGCAATCATGGAAACATTTCAACATTAGTCATGTTGTGAAAGAAGAAACAGAAGAAGAGGGAAAAGCCACAACCCCCTCCCCCCAAATGAAAATAATATGCTTCAATCTGCATTCAGACTCCATCATTCTTTCTCTGGATGTGGATAGCATTTTCCATTACAAGTCTTTTGGAATTGTCTTGTATCATTGTATTGCTGAGAAGAGCTAAGTCTATCATAGTTGATCATCACCCAGTGTTAGCTGTTACTGTGTACAATATTCTCCTGGTTCTGTTCCCTTTACTCATCGTCAATTCCTATAAATTTTCTCAAGTTTTTCTGAAATCCACCTGCTCATCATTTCTTATGACACAAAAGTATTCCATTGCATTCACATATCACAACTTGTTCAGTTATTCCCCAATTGATTAATGTTCCCTCAATTTCAGATTCTTTGATACCACAAAAAAAAAGCTGCCACAATTATTTTTGTGCATTTAGATCCTTTTTCCTTTCTTTTTATGATCTCTTTGGGGAACACACCTAATAGTGGTATTGCTGAACAAAATGGAATGCATGGCTTTATTGCCCTTTGGGCATAGTTCCAAATTGCTCTCCAGAATGGTTGCATCAGTTCATGACCCACCAACAATGCGTTAGTGTTCCTTCTTTTTTTCCCCTATCTTTTCTAACATTTATTATTTTCCTTTTCTGTCATATTAACTAATCTGATAGGTGTAAAGTGGTACCTCAGAATTGTTTTAATCTGCATTTCTTTAATCAATAGTGATTTAGGGAATTTTTTCATATGACTATAGATAGCTTGGATTTCCTCATCTGAAAACTGCCTGTTTATATCCTTTGACCATTTATCAATTGAGGAATGACTTGTATTCTTATAAATTTGACTCTGTTCTCTATATATTTGAGAAATGAGGTCTTTATCAGAAACTCTTGCTAGAAAAATTGTTTAACAGCTTTCTGCTTTCCTTCTCATCTTGATTGCCTTGGCTTTGTTTGTGCAACCCCTTTTTAATTTAGTGTAATCAAAATTATCCATTTTGTATTTCATAATGTTCTCTGTCTCTTGTTTTGTGTCATAAATTCTTCCCCTCTCAATAGAGCTGCCAGGTGGACTGCTCATGATAATCATTTATTGTTTATTAGTTATTACTTAGGTGGTGTAGTAGGTAGGACACTAGGAGTCAGCAAGAACTGAATTCAAATCTGACTTCTGACACTATCTGTGTCACCCTGGACAAGTCACTTGATCTCTTTTGGCTGTTTCTTCATCTGTAAAATATGGATACTAATAGGTTTGTTGTGAGAATAAAATGAGATATTTTTTGTAAAGCATTTTGTCATCACTAAGGTGCTATATAAATGCTAACCATTCTTTTTTTTCATAGCTGATAAAAAAAGATGTCGGTTAAAATGGCTTCAAGAACATCCCATATTCCTTCAGAATATAAACTTAATGGGGCAGCTAGGTAGTGCCATGAATAGAGCACTGGCTCTGGAATCAGGAGGACCTGAGTTCAAATCCAGTCTCAGACACTTGATACTTAACTAGCTGTGCAACCTTGGACAAGTCACTTAACCCCAATTGTCATGCTTTTCCCCTTCAAAAAGAAAAATAATATAAACTTTAAAAAAAACACAGATTACTGCAATTAGCTCATGCTTATTGGATAGAATGCTGGCCCTAGAGACAGGAAGATCTGAGATCAAATCCAACCTCAGACACTTACTGCCTTTGTGACCCTGGGAAAGTCTTCACTTCTCTACACCTCTGTTTCCTCATCTGTAAAATGGGTATAATAATAATAATACCTACGTCACTGGGTTATTATAAGGTTCAAATGAGATGTTTGTAAAGTACTTAGCATAGTGCCTGGCACAGAGTAGGTATTTTATTAATTCTTGTTGATCTGAATTAAATTTGGGTGAATTTTCATGCCTGTCCGTGTCTCAGTTTTCTCCTCTAGAAAATAAGGGTCTTAAATCAGACCATCTGTGAACTTGTATTCCTGGAATATTGTGTCCCAATTTCCATAGGGCTTTGGTTATGAAAATCAATCGTGAATGACTGACCTTGAAATGCTTTATGCCATAGTGTTCATAATTCTATCTATAAAGCGTCTTTTGTTACTGGAAAACTTTCAATCTTTGGGTCTTGTCAGCCAAGAGTTTTATGATGATGGTAAAATGAAGAAGATTAATATGAAGGAGGACAGCGAGAAAGAAAAGGAGGTGGAGTCTTTGTTTTTCTTGTCCCCTTTTTAGGAAGAGAATGTTTGTGTGGCTTCAGCTATTCCCTGCCTGAGATTATCCTACTTCCTAACCCTCCCCAACCCTAGCCCCACTTGTTTCTTTCTCGAGTATGATGTATTTATGTACCAAATTGCATGTACATTTTCAACTTTTCTTTGTTTCAGATAAGTAAGTTTCATCTTATTAGTAAGGGAAGGAATAAGCATTTATTAAGAACCTATAATTTACCAGGCACTATACTAAATATTTTATAACTATTATCTCATTAGATGCCCACTCCTCCTGCCTCTCTATTTTCTTTTTCTCATACACCCCAATTATGAGAAATAGCAAATTTTATCCTCGTATTCCTTTTTTCACCACTAGTTCACCCTCCCCTCTCAGAAAAGAATCAATCCACTTCAGGACCTCTTTCTAAAAAAAAAAAAAAAAAAAGAACTCCCTCAATATCCTTTGAAGATACTGAGATTCTGAAGAAATACTTGTTCTCTCCCCCATTAGCACAGCATACTATCCAATCCAATTGCTGAAATTAATTTGCTTTTTTAGATCTCTCTAGACTCTGGTGTTTGTATTTCATTGCTCCTACTCAACTTTTATCTTTTCATCAGAAATGCATAAATATTCTTTATTCCACTGATGGTCTTTTTTTTTTAAGCTCAGCTTTGAGAGTTATTTTCAGTCACAAACCTCTACCTTTTGTCTTCTAGACTATTGCATTTCAAGATCTCTGCTGGTTTTTAGTGGATGCTGCCAGGTCTTGTGTGATGCTGATGATGGTTCTGTACTTGAACTACTTCTTTTGGGATGTTTATTGCATTTTTCTTTGATGTGAAAGCTATGAAGTCCAGCTATGAAATTCCTAGGGCTTTTCTTTCAAGACATGAATGGGGAATTCTTTCTAGCTTCACTTACTTCTCTGTTTCTAATTTGCCTAAGCAGTTTTTGTTGACAATTTCTTTAAATATGAAAACTGCACAATCAGTAATCAGTAACAAGCATTTATTGAGCACTTACAAGATTCCAGGAACTATTCTAAATACTGGGGTTACAAAGAAAGGAAGAACACAATCTCTGTTCTCCAGGAGCTGGGTTAATGGGGAAAACAATGGAAATAATGACATATAAACAAGATAAATACAAGATAAACTGGGTATAACTAAGAGAGGGAGAGCAATGGTGTTAATGGAGAGGAGGAAAAGTCTTCTTATAGAAGTTGGGATTTTAGCTGAGATTTGGAAGAAGCCAGGGAATCCAGAAGGCAGAAATGTGGAGGAAGAAAACTCTTTTCATGGTAGACAGCATGTGATAATGCATGGAGGTAGAAGATGAATTGTCTTATGTGAGGAGCAGCAATTGTCACTGACACAGAATATATAGTGATAAGCAAGGTGTAAGAAGGCTGGAAAGGTAGGAAAGGCCAAGTTATGAAGGTATGATGAAGTTATGATCCTCTATATTATAAGAAGTCCCAGATTTTATTGAATGGGTGATGAGGGAGTGGATAATGACATGGTGAAACCTGTGTTTCAGGAAGATCACTGACAGCTGAGCAAGCAGAAAAGGGTCTGAAGTGGGAAGAGATGAGGCAGGCAGACCCAACAGCAGCTATTGCAATAATCCAGGTGTGAGATGATGAGTGCCTGGACCACAGGGGGAGCAGTGTCAGAGGAGAGAAGGGAGAATTTTTGAGAGATATTATACAGATATAATCGACAGGTCTTGGAAAGAGAGAGAGAGACAGAGAGAGAGAGACAGAGAGAGAGAGAGAGACAGAGAGAGAGAGAGACAGAGAGAGAGAGAGACAGAGACAGAGAGAGAGAGACAGAGACAGAGACAGAGACAGACAGACAGAGAGAGAGAGAGAGAGAGAGAGAGAGAGAGAGAGAGAGAGAGAGAGAGAGAGAAAGAAAGGAATCAAGTATGACACCAAGGTTGCAAGCTAGGGTGATGGGGAGGATGATAGTATCCTCAGCAGTAATTGTGAAGTTCCGAAGGGGAAAGGTTTTGGGAAAAGGAAAGTTTCATTTTGATCATGTTGAGTTAAAGATGTATATAGTATATCCAGTTCAATATGTCCGATAGGGAGCTGAAAATGCAAGTCTGAAGGTAGAAGAAAAGTTAGGGCTGGCTAAGTAGATTTGAGAATCATCAACACAGAGAAGATAATTGGATTTATGGGAACTTATGTGTTTGCTAAGGAAAATAGTATCAAGAAAGAAAAGAAGAGACAGAATCTTATGGGAACACACACCATGTGGGTGCATGACCTGGATGAAGAGCCAACAGAAGAGATTTAGGATGGGTCAGAGGTGCAAGGAGAACCAGGAGAGAAGAGTGTCCAGAAAATAGTGTCCTAGAGAGAAGAGAATATCAAGGAAAAGAGAGTGATTGACAGTGTTGAAGACCACAAAGAGACTAAAAAAAAGATAAAAATTGAGAAAAGGCAATTTGTTTTGGTGATGGTAACTTCAGTGAAAGCAGTTTCAGTTGGATGATTAGGTCAGAAGCCAGAGTGTAGACAGTTAAGAAGAGAGTGAGAGGTAAGAAACTAGAATTTATTTAGAGAATCAGAAAATCTTAGAATTGGAAGGGACCCAAGCAGTCATCTAATCTGACTTGTATCTGGCAAGAAGTGCCACTGTCACACCTAGGTAAGTGGTCATCCAGACATTGCTTGAAGACCTCCAAAGCTGGAGTAGCTATCATCTCTGGAGGTAGTCCATGCCACTTTTGGCCGTTTTTCTGACATCAAGGCTACATTTTCCCATTCTCTGTTTCCCCTCAGTGGTCCTGATTATGTTCTCCAGGAATTCCAGGAATTTAATGCCTCTTCCGTGGGACATGTCTTCAACTGCTTGAATACAGTCATCGTGTCCTTCCCTCTTGCCTCCTCCTAGATTCCTCTCTTTTCCAGGCTAAATATCCCTACTTCCTTCAACTATGTCTCATCTGAGAGATACTCCAGGTTCTTCATCAGCACTGATACACTCCAGCTTATTCCTTGCAGCAAAGTAGGCAGTCTGGAATGTATGTATGTAATGTCTTTAAAGACTTGTATGAGCAGTGGGTTAATAAAGTGAGAGACTGACCTTGATCCCCTTAGTTTTCCATGCCTCTAAAGGAGAGAAAAGGATCCCAAAAGGCAGATATTCCAGAGTCACGTCTATTTGGCTTTGTCATGGTTCAGTGGAATTTTCTGAAGATTTTTGAAACACTATGCTAATTAATAATGTAAATGAATTAAAGCATGGGCAAAAGACCTAGGCTTTTCCTGGAGGTTTTGCAATATTGGGAGGGGAAGAGGGAAATAGATAACCATTCTCAAGTATTTAAAGAGCTGTCATGTGGAAGAGAGATCATACATGTTCTCCCTTGTCCCAGAGGGAAGAAGCAGGAGCAGTGAGTTGAAACTGGAAAGCTGCCATTTTAGGTTTGAGTGCAGG
>CM053589.1:190995038-190997538 GCA_028646515.1 Pseudochirops corinnae | reverse complement strand
CAGTTTCCTGGGACAAAGCGCTGATCACCCTACCCTGGTCACAGCTCTAGAACCCAGGTTTCCTGCCTCCAAATCTAGTTCCTTTTCCACTATGTCATGCCAAAAAATGACTACCTCCATGGTGGGTTTTTAAAATGCTACAGGATCTCATCATGCCTCTCTCTTTTGCTTTTCGGTCATTTCAGCCTCATCCAACTCTTTGTAACCTCATTTGGGGTTTTCTTGGAGCAGTTTGCCATTTCCTTCTCCAGTTCATTTTACAGATGAGGAAACTGAGGCAAGCAGGGTTAAATGACTTGCCCAGGGTCACTAAGCTAGTAAGTGTCTGAGGCTGGATTTGAACTCAGGTCTTCCTAATTCCAGGCCTGCCTCTCTATCCGCTGTACCACCTAGCTGCCCAATCTCTCTCTGTCTCCCCTCTTCTCCTTCCTTTTCTTCCCCTTCATTGTTTTGCTTCTGACTATGGACTTCACCACTACAATTTGCCTTCCTACCCAGAACTTCCCGCTATGCTTGGGATCTTGTCAGCCTGGGATGTAGCTCTACCATGCTGGCCTCATTCTCTTAAGAGTAAATTATTTCTGAGGTCTCCATTATGGGGAAGGGCATGTGTCATTCCCTTCCTGGTTGTGACTCCAGATTTTGCCAACTTGCCTGTGGTATGAGTCCTCTGTCTTCTCCCCACTTTTGCACTGCTTCTTCTATGGTGTCTTCTCCCATTAGAATGTAAGTCCCTTGAGGACAGAGACTCTTTCTGCTTGTAGTTGTATTCCTAGGGCTCAGCTCAGTGCCTGGCACATAGAAAACCTTGCCTGCCTGCATTTCCCCATCCTCTTCCCTCCTTCCTTCTCATCTTTCCCTCCCCACTTAGTTGTGGGTCCTCCTCCACCTTTCACAAAGACCGCCCCCTGTTAATGAACTCCCTCAGACCTGGGTCTGGGGACAGAAGTGATTCAGTTCTTTAACACCTTCCTTTTTAATGATGCCTGACAATTTCTAAAGCATCATCAAGCACATGTTAAGTAAAGACAAAGCTTCATAGGCATAGGCTAAACAAAGGCTATATACAGTAACAGACCAATTTATTTTCCCATGAATCGATTCTCCACCCCTCCCTCCCTGTGTGTGCCTTGAGAACACATTATCTCCTGGGGAGGATGTCTGTGTCTCTCTCTGTGTTAGGTGGATCAAAAACTATTTTCACTTAATTTTAAGCTTGACAAGGCCCCTAATAGGAAAAAGAGTAAATAAAGCTTTGAAAATGATGACAACAAAAATAAAAATAAGAATTACACGTGAGATGAGGGTCTTTTACTCAGTCAATAATGGCTTTTCTTGTCTCCGGAAGGTTGGAAAGGTATGAATGATTCAGACCTCCAGGCTTTCTCCAGACCCAGTTTTTACAGTCCAGGTTCTAATATAACCTTGTAATTTCTTGCCAAGAAGCTGGCCTGGCTCCTTCATTCACTGCAATCAATAGATGTGTTTTCTGAGCTCCCTCCAGTGACTTGAAAACAAATACAGCCCATGGTGTGCTGGGCCCTCCCTTCCCTATATTTCAACTCCCAGGGACCTCAGAACACAGGGCTGGCTTGCTGGGAGGACTGTCCTGGGTACTGATTAAAAGAGGGGAGAGACCACTGGGCAGAGGAAAATGAAAGGCTATTTCCCTGCACGCTGCTACAGTTGAGGCTCCTGTCATGGTCACTTGGCTGTGGGTAGAATTGTGATCCTGTGATGGACATATGAACCAAGGTGGTTTCTCCTTATATTTCCTAGTGACTACTTGCCTAAGAGCTCTTCTTAGATTTTTGTTAGAGTAGTTGGTGCTCACTTACTTTCCTATACCCGGATATTTCCTGAAGCATCTCCTTATGCTGGCAAAATCCTCCACTTACCTCTGACGCTTGAAATGCTAGTTATCTCTCCTTCAAGATCTTATGCAAATATAACTTACTCCATGAAGTCTTTCTTAATTCTTACAGGTCTAGAAAAAAAAATCTATCCTTCAGTCAATCAACGAACACTTATTCGATGCCAACTGCATGTCAGCATTGTGCTTAGTGCTCAGACCTCAAATGGCAATTTGTTTGCTTCTGTCTTAAACAATGATCACTTGCCTTTTTGTCAGTGTTGTTACATTTTGTCACATCCCCCTTCTAGACTGTAAGTGCCATGAAAGCAGGATTATATCTTATTAAATTTTTGCGTCTCTCCAAGCACAGTGGTTTGCTCATGGAAGTCACTTAAATATTTTCAGAGTTGAGTCTAATTAATTCACTTTCTTTAAATAGACTTTTCCACGACCATGGATTGTTTTTTTTTTTTCATGTAGGATTTTTTTTTTAATTTACGCATTTACTTTTAATTTACAAGATTCAGTTCCACATTCACTTGAGTTTCAGATTTTCTCCCCTCCCTCCCCTCCCCCCCATGGTGGCGTGCAATCATATATAGGATCTGCAAATACTTTCACATTGTACAATAGTTTGGTCATATA
>CM053589.1:190970425-190994538 GCA_028646515.1 Pseudochirops corinnae | reverse complement strand
AGAACGATAATGAGTTTTGCTTCAGTCTCCATTTAAACTATAGTCTTTCTATATCTTTCTCTGAGTTTAGGTATCTCCTTCCTCCTTGAGGCTTGTAGAGTTCTCTTTAGCTGTGCATTGTTGAGGATAGTCCAGTTTATCAAGGTTGACGACCATGGATTGTTAAAGGATTTTGAACAATGGCATGGCCTATGCTAAAGGAAGAATGATCTGGCCTTAATATAATGGATGAGCATGGTGGGAAGGAGGGTGGGGGGGAGACTCTTTAGGAGGCTATTTGTAGAAGGCTTATGGTATATAATTAGTCTCTGAGGTGAGAGCTTTTACAATTAAGTGAATTCTTTTTTTAAAAAGAAAGGAAACTAACCTTCATTTATTATGTATATATACATATATATGTATGTGTGTTTTGCACAGTGGCAATTAGGTAATTCTTCCTAATTTAGACATCTCTTTAATTAGTCTGAATTAGTGGATTTTTGTTGGCCTTAATATATCAATGGATGCAGGCTTTTATTAGTATAGAGTGTGGGATAGTCTTCCCACCAGGAAGGATTGGAATAAATTCATACTTTCTCACGTGTTGTGTGATTCTTGGCCATTTCTTTCTGCAAATTTTCCCTATGGAAACTTCCCCGTGTCCTAGGCTTTCTTCTTTGATGTTGTTGTCATTTTTTTTTTTAATAAACTAGCGTATGGTTCCCAGAACAACGCTCAGCCTTTCCTTTTTTACCTGCTCCTGTTCTACTCACGTTGTACATATCTGGAATGATACCTCTTACGCCACTTTCTGTTTACAAGTCCTCATTGACAATACACTGCTGCTGCCTTACACCCAACCTTGAATCTTTCTTTTGCCCCTTGGATCACAAGCAATTTTAAATTCTATGATACTGTAATGCTTTTTGATTCACAGCCACAATAGGGCACCACCAAGAGAATATTGGTTTTAAAAAGATGACCTTTTGTGTCAGCAAACAGCTTGGGATGCTTGAATTTGATCATGTCATGCCTTTGTTCAAAACATTTCAATCATCCTATTGTTAATGGAAAGGATCTCTTCCACTGATTCCACTCAAGGGCCTGCTTGTGGCCCATCATTAGCCTCTGTTCAAGATATATACACCGATAGACTAATTCAGTGGGATGCCTTAACAACCATAAGTAATAAGACAGGCAACGCAACACATGTTTTTCATCCAGTCAATTTTTCTTGTGTGGATAGCTAAGCCCACATCTTTAGAGTGACTATGGAGCCTGTTCAATGGGACATGTAGTATTTCAGGATGGGATGGGAGAAAGACCATGTTATCAAACATCAGGAGCAAATGGCAATCAAACCTATCAATAGGGAACAGCATTTTTGAAGGACATCCTCCTTGAAATTGGTCGAGTCCTGTATATGTCTCCCTGTTTTGTAGCCGGTCTCATTTTGGTGCAAGCTGACTTATTGCACAAAGTTGTCCCTCTTGTGGTCATGTCTGCTGTGGTGATTTTAACATGTGTGGATCACACCTATCATAGAGAGGCTACATTTTGCTCTCTTCCTCATTCCCTGCCTACTGTGTCAATTTGTTATCTGCAGTGGGAAAAAGGCAGTAGGCAATAGGATTTTTAATGTTCTCTACCCTTCTGACTGTGATGATGTTTTATAATGTAGAAAATTACCAATGAAAACCTGTCAATTTCTTTCTTGTATTTTCATTAAGGAATGACCTTGAAACACACATAGCTTTCTCTCTCTTATGAAGATTCAGATAGAGATGAGAAAGTAGGAATATGAATCAGTAACTACTAATGTGTGTCTGGTGAATGTGTGTGTGTGTGTGTGTGTGAGAAAGAGAGAGAGACAGAGACAGACAGAGAGACAGAGACAGAGAGACAGAGACAGACAGAGAGACAGAAACAGACAGAGACAGATAGAGAGACAGAGACAGACAGAGAGACAGAGACAGACAGACAGAGAGACAGAGATAGACAGAGACAGACGGACAGACAGAGACAGACAGACAGAGAGAATAGCATTTTTTGTCTTTTTAGTTTCATATTCTGGTTGACTTCAAAACTGAGAGTCTTTAAAATTATGTCACATTCAGAATAAATTTTGTCTGTACAAGTAAGGGAAGATTTGGCTATTTTTACCAGACCTTTTTAGGGCAGCTAGGCGGCACAGTAGATAAAGCATTGGGTTTGGAGTCAGGAAGACGTGAGTTCAAATCTAACCTCATACACTTACTAGCTGTGCAACCTTGGGCAAGTCACTTAACTCTGCTTCAGTTCCTCATACGTATAATGAGCTAGAGAAGGAAATGGCAAACTACTTCAGTATCTTTGCTGAGAAAACCCTAAGTCTGAAATGACTGAACAAGGAGATCTTTATCCTGAGCGTTATTTATGTGTGTGTATGTATATGAACATACATGCATACATACATATATAGATAGATGCATGTATATTACATACATATGTACGCATGTGTGTGCAACATACCCATAAAGTTATACACACCTGTGAATTTGTATATCAATGAATACGTATATCTACCTATGTATACATGCAGACACATGCACACATGTATGTATGTATATACACACAATTGTATACACACACATATATGAGTGTGTATATACACACATATCTATACATCTCATACCAGACAAGATATTTGTAAAGCTCTTAGCACAACGCCCTGCACAAAGTAGGGATTTTTGTTGTTGTTCAGCCATTTTCAGCCATGTCCACCCCCAGGCCCCATGCTCTGTCCATTGCACCTTAGCTCTAGTATCTCATGAGGGAGGGAAGGGATTGATCTTTTTAAAGCTTATATTAAGCCTAAATTTGCCTCCTGTGTAATTTCCACTTCCTAGTACTAATTCAGTATCCTGAGGCCAAGGAGAACATTTTTAATCCCTCTTCTATGTGAGAACCCTTTAAATACATGACAATAGCCATAGTGCCCTCTTCTTCCTCTTCCAAGTTTTACTTCCTCAAGCTAGACACTTAATTTCTTTATCTCAGTGCCTAGAGACCTAAATTCAGAGTTGACCAGGGCAGATTCTGAACACAGTCCTCCACTTAGGACAGGAAACAGAGGAAAGTGTGTGTGTGTCAGATTGAACTCTCAGAGTCCTCAGGTAGACCATCAAAACCAGATTTCCCAGAGCAGATCAAACGAAGAATGGGTAAGAAAAAAGATAAAGAACTATAATAATAATAATGATGATGATGATGATGATACAGATGTTCAAACCCAGAATAAGGGAATAACTCCAATATACCTATAAATAATGCCTCAAAAAACCCAGGGCTTACCCACAAGATCAATGAGAATTCCTAGAAGAAGTGAAGTGAGAGGATTTTTTTTAATGATCATATAAATGAAATGAGAAAGATTAAGGAAGGAAATGATAGCTAGGGAGAAGAGGTTTGGAAAAAGAATGAACCATTTAGCAAATGAGACATTTAGCAAAACAGACGCTGAAAATTAGAATGGATCAAGCAGAAGTTGGTGACCCCATGAGACAATAAAGAATATTAAAACAAAGTAAAAAGATTGTAAAAATAGAGGGAAATATAAAGTATCTAATATAAAACAGATAGGAGAGATAAAACATAAAATAATTATAGTACCTGAAAGTCATAACCAAACAAAGCTTTAAGATCATATTTAAAAATGATGACACAAAACTCCCCAGATCTCTTAGAACCAGAGGGCAAAGTGAAAATAGAAGAACCCGCTGGCCACTTCCGGAAAGAAACCCCAAAATGAGACCTCTGAGGAACATCACAACCCAAATCTAGAACTATCTCATAAAAGGAAAAAAAAACATTGAAAACAGAAAGAATTTAAGCATCAAAGAACCACCCACCACTAGGATCAAATAAGATTTAGCATCTATTACTATGAAAAAACAGAGAGGATGGAATACAATTTCCTTAAAGGCGAAAGATGGAGGCTTATAACCAAGAACAAACTTTTAAAAAGAAAAACAAACTTAATATGATCCTATAGGGAAATATGAACTTTTCATGATTTCTTGATGAAAAATTGGAGTTCAAAAAAAAAGATAAAATATTGGAGTTGCATGGAAATTTTGAAATACAAACACAGCAAGATGAACAAGTAAATACAAATGAGAAATTAGAAAAAATGGAGTAAGAATGAAGTGTTCTTCCCTATGATGGGGATGGAGGGATGTTGGATGATACAGTTACCCCCTAAGGATTATAATGTCAGCAGGGATCATAGAGGGAGTCATGTAAAATATATTGATTTTTGCTTAATTTTAAATGAAGAAAAGAAAGGGGAGTTTCATTTGAATTGTCATTTCATATAATTGGAGGTACAAATAGAGATACATATGAACCAGGAAAGCATGGAAGAATGAGTATTACTTCAATATTTCATCTGAACTGGTCAAAGAATGGTAGAACACACATACAGAGATTCAATAGGGAAACAGCAGGAAAAAGAAAGAGAGGAAAAAAGGAGGGGAGAAAAGTAGAGGGTAGGTTTTGGGAAGGATCTAAATAATCTCTATGTTTAGAGAGGGAATTGTGAATGAAAAGATAGAAGGGGTAAGAACCTGTGATTGGAGCCTGGGTGATGGAAAAAGAAAAAAAGGCAGAGTATTGGAAAGTGTTTACATCAACATAAAGTATTGGTTCTTCACACATTCCTGTCCCACTCCCATCATCTTCTAAGTGAACAGTGCTCAGGAAGCAAAGAGGAGGCAATGTATGAGAACAGGATGGAGGGAAATATATACCACTGAAAAGTGTCTGCACAAACAAATCCAATGCAGCTGAGATTAAAAAAGAAACACAAGTAGGAAAAAAAATTCTTGCAGCAAGTTTGTCTGATAATAATTTCATTTCCCAGATACATAAAAATGGTACCAATTTATATGAATAAGATCTACTCCCCAATTCTAAAGGGGAGGAATCTAAGCTATCAATAGTCACATAAAATGCCCCCAAATCAGTAATAATTGGAGAAATTAAAGCATCTCTGAGTTTCCATCTCACACTTATCATGTTGGCAAAGCTGACAAAAAAAGGAAAATAGCAAATATTGGAGGAGTTTTGGGAAAATGCCCATCAATATACTGTTGATGAAGCTGTGAACTGGCCCGATCACTCTGTAATCATTTGGATTAATACCCACTTTGAGCCAGGAATACCTCTTCTAAGCCTAAACCCCAACGAGATCAAAGAAAGTGAAACAGCTTCTATATATACAAAAATATCTGTGGCTTCTCTTTTCTGTAGCAAGAATTAGAAATTAAAGAGATCCTAATCAACGGGGCAATAGCTGAAGAAATTATGGTATACGGACGTAATAGAATATCACCATAAAGAGTTTGATAATAAGCCCTAGAAGAAAATCAACTTAAACCTAAAAAGACTGGAAAACATGGTTCGGGAACAAACTTAAAAGACCATAGGCACTTGCTTGAGAAGCATCTGGCCTGGTCACTGTGAACATTTGCCTCAAGAAGAGAGTAGGAAGGCATAGAATAGAGTCAAAAACATCAGTCATGAAAAATCTTAAAGGATAGGAATAGAACATTTAACACCAGTGATTCAATGAGAGTTAACATGGGTCAACAGGGAACAGTATGGTTGATAGGAAACTGGCTTCAGTCAAGAGTGCCTAGATTCAAGTCCTGTCTCTGATGTCTACTGGCTGTTTGACCCCAGGTAAGTCAATTGGAGGCAGCTAGGTAGTTCAGTAGATAGAGTGCTAGACCCAGAGCCAGGAAGACCTGAGTTCAAATGTGACCTCAGACACTCACTAGCTGTGTGACCCTGGGCAAGTCACTTAAGCTCTGTTTGCCTAATACACTGTAGAAGGAAATGGCAAACTACTCCAGAATCTTTGTCAAGAAAACCCCATATGGAGTCAGGAATAGTCAGACATGACTGAAACCTTTAAGTCATTCAATCTTTTTTTGTCACAGGCAACTTGCTAAGAGGAGGTGCCCACCTGTCTTGGGGGAAGGAGGTTCCTTGTCTGGGATTATCCTCTATCAGTGACATCACAGATCCAGTCTCTATCCCTCTGGGCCAATGTGGATATAGTAGCCCAGGAAGCTAAGGCAATCTTAGGCTGTGTTGAGAGGCATAGCATCCAATACCATTTTACTCTGTCCTGGGTTGCCCTATTGAACTACAGTTTCTTTCAATCTTTTGGTTTTATTTATAATGTAACAAAGTGGGAAAAGCACCTTGTTCACTGCACCTGGGTTACATCTGTCACCTGTGTGACCTCATCAAGTCAATTCACTTCTCTGGAACTCAAAACTCATCTATAAAATTAGGTTGTTGAACTAGGTGGCTTCTGAGATCCTTTCCAACTTCGGATCTATGGAGTCATGTATTTAAAGCCAGAAGGAACCTTAGGGGGCACTAAGTCCAACCCTACCATTTTACAGATGAGAATACTTGAACTCCAGATTGCTTTGCCCAAGATCACACAACTTGTAATGCCTGAGGTGGAGTTTGAACCTGGATCTTCTGAACTCCAGTGCAGAAGCCCGATGCTCCAAACCTCACTGCCTTTCATGATTCTATGCATGCATCCTGCCTCTCTCATTTACTGTGTGAGTTATCCTACATATGTCCTTTCCCTTTCTGGGGCCTCCTTCTCTACATCTGCAAAACAAAGGGAGCTGAATTAGATAATCTTAAATATTCATTCCAGACATCAATCCTTCAATTCTCTGGATGTAAATATTGCTATGGTTTCATTTCTCCAGTAGTATGTTGACTCAGAAGGTACTTTCTTTTTCTTTTTTTGCTTTTCTTCTTCTTTTTTTCTTTTTGGAGGGGGGAAGACAAGGCAATTGGGGTTAAGTGACTTGTCCAAGGTCACATGGCTATTATTGTGTCTGAGGTCACATTTGAACTCAAGGCCTACTGACTTGAGTGCAGGTGCTCTATTCACTGAGCCACCTAGCTGCTCCCTTAGAAGTTACTTTCCAATGAGCACATATTAAGAGGAGTTTCAGTTAAATCTATGCTGGTTTTCATAATGTTCACATTGATACTGAGAGCTGACCTTTGAGAGTGCTTTAAGGCATCCCTATTGTGGAAATGCATTTGATGCTTATAGTAGCTCCCGAACTAGGTTGTGAAAATATTATTGCTGTCATTGCACAGAAGAAGATACCAAGTGTCAAAGAGCTATCCTGACTTGCCCCAGGGCATGTGGCTAATAACTATTAGGAACCACCCAGCTCTTCAGAATCTGAACTTCGCTGCTGTCTTTCTCCTTAACATACTAATCCTTTATGGTATACTCATGCAAGATACTATGCCTCATTTCTGAATTCCTTTCCATGGATCTCAAGAAATACCTGGATGCTCCTTCTATTGGCCATTTTATGGATTCTTCATTTATTAAGGTAACAGTATTCCTACTATCTGGCACATAAAAATGACTTTTGTTTAGGAAAATCTGGGTGCTTCTTTCTGAATTTTCTGACAGTTCCTCCTTTCTTCTTGGAATTCTTCCATCCCTTGCTTAGCTTCTCTTAGATCACAGCTAAAGTCTCACGTTCTGCAAGACGACTTTCTTATTTAAAAAAAAAAACCAACAAGATTTCACTGGTATCTTTTGTTTTTTTTTACATCATCATAATTTTCCCAAATATCTCTTCTGATTCATCCTAGAGAGCCATCCCATAAAGCAAATGATATTTTTAAGATAAAAAGGGAAAAAATCAGCACAAGCCAACTGATACATTGAAAAAGTCTGAAAACATGTGCAATATACAACCTCTGCCTGCCTCCACCCTTCACAAAGGGGTGTTAGGGTATCTCCTCATATTGCTTCATTTTAATCCTCATTGATCTTTGTAATTTTGCTACACTTATTTTAATTTTTTGGCATGTCACTGCTCTTTCCATTTACATTGTTGCATATTCTTGTTGTTTTTTTTTTTGCTCGGCTTACTTCACTATGCATCAGATCATGTAGATCTTCCTATGATTCTCTGAATTCATTATACATAATTACAGTATAACAGTATTTCATTGAGTTCATATCCTATAGTTTGTTTAGCCATTCCCAAGTGATGGGCATCTACATTGTTTCTAATTCTTAGCTATCACGAAAAGTATTTCTATAAAAATTTTGGAGTATGTAAGAACTGTTTATCCTTATCTTTTGACCACTTACATATTGGGAATGGTCATTAATTTATGTATGTATTATAGGTACATTATATTGTGTATATATACACATACATGTAAGTATATGTGTGTGTATCTGCATATTATATATGTATATGTATATACATGTATACATACTATATATGCATGTGTATGAGACCTGGAAGTGTTATTCACATTTCATCCCAACCTCTTTTCACCATTACCCTTGGTATTTTAGATCTTTTGTTTTTCCAAATGGATTTTGTTATTTTATTTAGTTGTATAAAATATAACCTTAGTAATTTTACTGATATGGAATTAAAAGCATAAATTAATTTTGGTAGCATTGTCATTTTTTTATTATATTGGTACAGCCTAGCTATGAGCACTGACAATTCCTATAAGTAGTGTTTAAGTTGTTCTTTATTTCTTTAAGGAGTGTTTTGCAATTGAATCCATAAAAATCTTTTGTGCTCTTTGGTAGATAGATCCATTGGGTAGTTATTTAGAATGGGATTTCTCTTTCTATTATTGCTTTTTGGATTTTGTTATTACTTTAGTTAGAGAAATGCAATTGATTTTTGGAAGTTTTATTTTGTAGCCTGCAACTTTGCTGAAACCATCGATTGTTTTAGTTTGTGCCTCTGTTGATTTCCTCATCAGCAAACTGTTTTATCTTCTCTTTACCTATTTACTGTTTTTTTTCCTTCTGACCTTATTACTGCTTCTAGGATTGCCAGAAGTCTGTCAAATAATGACCATCCTTGTTTTAATTCTGTATTTGTCGGAAAAAGTTCTAGTGTATCTCCATTTCATATGATGCTTGCTTTTTGTTTTGGAGAGATACTTTTGTGATAATAAAAAAGTCTCCTCTATGCTTATACTCTCTATGATTTTTTTGAATAAATGAGTTTTGAACTTTGCCAAAGGCTTTTTCTGCATGTTTTAGTATTTAAAATGATTAATGATGTTGGTTATTTTCCTGTTCTTGCATCTCTAGTATGAATCCCACTTGGTCAAAATGAATGACTTCTTGGATAAATCTTCATAGTCCATTTATTAGGATTTTGTTTAAAATTTTTGAATCAATATATATATTAATGATATTTATCTACAGTTTTTCTCCTGTGGTTTATTCTTCCCTAGTTTAGATATTAGAACAATATTTGTCCAATAAAGGCTCCAGCGGGGTGATTCTGAATTTCTTTTTCAATTTGAAAGAATAATTTATGATGTATGAGCATTAATTGTTCTTTAAATGTTGATAGAATTCATCAAGACAAAGAGCTTTTTTTTCCTTTGGTAGTTACTTTATAGCTCATCTGATTTCCTTTTCTGGAGCTGGGCTATTTAAGATCTCCATCTGTTCTAATCATTTGGGAATTTTATACTTGTGAAGGTGATTCTCTATTTCTTTCGTGTTCCATTTTCCTGGCATAGTAACCACGTAGTATAAGTTTTGATTATCCTTTTTATTTCTTCTGGTGTTGTTGTGATTTCACTTTGTTCCTTTGCTATTTTATTGATTTGATTTTTTTGTCCTCATTTTAATCAGATCAGCTAAAAGTCGATAAATTTTATTAGTCTTTTCAAACCAGCTTTTAGGTCTATTTCTCATTTGTGTGGTCTTATTTTAGCTTCCAACTTATCAATTTTTTCTCTAATTTTTTAGCATCTCTTTTTATATTAAATATGTTTGTCAGCTTTCTAATTTCTGAAAATGAATATCTAGTCTGTTAATTCTTTCTTCTTCTGCTTTGTTGCAAGAAATCTTCCTTGCTCCCCCTTGAATGCTAGTGTCTTCCCTCTGAGGTTGTCTACAATTATCTTGTACAAATATAAGTATCTCGTTTGTATGGAGATGTTCACTTGTCTCCCCCATCAGACTGTGAGATCCTTGAAGACACTTCACCAGTAGGTGTCACTATCCAACACAAGAAACTCAAATCTAGATTGCAAATTCTGGGAAATTAATTAGCTACTAATTTTGTCAGAATTGTGAATTCCAAACTTTGAGTTATTTAGAACAAGGATTAAAGTGTGGGTAAAGGAAGTTATATGTAGAATTTCGAGATTTAGAGATGGAAGAAACCTCAGAGGTCTGCTCGGCCAACCTCTCATTTTTCAGGGAAGGAAACTAAGGTCGAGTTATAATAATTGCTGTGATTATTTTACTTCCCAGCTCACCAGGGCTCTTGTGAGGATTAAATGAGATAATATGTGTGAAGAACCTTTAAAATACCACATGAATGTCAATGATTATTATAATAATATTTACTGCCAGGGTTGTTGTGAGAAAGAAATAATAGTTACAAAATTCTTAGTTCAGTTCCTGGCACATACTAAGTGCTAGATAAATGTTGTTGTTGTTGTTATAACCAGCCAAGGTCATGCACATAGCAAAGAGGAGAGCCCAGATTCAAGCCTGCGTAACATTATTTTAGGTTTAGTTCTGGAAAGGAGATTGGTGGTCCTCTCGTCCAAACTCTTCATTTTATAGCTAAGGAAATGGAGACCCAGGGACTTACCCAAGTTCATAAGTGAGAAATGAATTGATTACTGCCTTCTGACTCTGGATTCTTACCTTTACTGACTGTATCACACTACCTTTGAAGGCTTTCTCTGCCTCCCAACCTCATGCCTATATTAAGGAGAGACTCTTGTTCCTTGGAACCCTCTCTTTTGAGCAGCTTTCATAAGCTGTTCAAATTGGGGTGAATATCAGGAACTGAGTATCTGGGGAAACTCCTGCTGGACTCTTTCCATGCTCCTGAAGAATCTTACTCCTCCCTTCTGTTCTCAAGCCCAGTATTAGCTCTCCATCATGAATCACCAAGAACTGGAAGGGATTTAGAAAGCATCTACTCCAACTACTTTGTTTTAAAGAAAACTAGGACCAGATAACCCAAGTGGCTTGTTCCAGGTCATACAATAGAGCTAGGATTTGAACCCATATTCTTTGATTTTCATTTCAGTCATAGCCCCACATCTCCAACATATTTTCTACTGTATCATGGACAGTAAGGGTGAATGTATGATGAGTAGATGCTTTCTGATGTAAAAGCTTTAAATAAGAAGTGAATTCAGTCTCCCCCCCCCCCCCAAAAAGAGGAAAGAAACTAAAGGCTTCAGTTATATTATTTCCTGTGTAGTTGTTATTAACTAATGGGGGAAATTTGGCACTGGAGGTGACAATGATAACTTGATTTTATTACTATTACTTTGCCTATGTTATTTCAGTCTGTCAGAGAGAGATTTTCTGATTTTTTTTCCTCCTTTCTCAAGTTTTGGAACAATATCATAACTCTCAGCTCAGGGTTTTGTGAGTGATACCAATCTTATCTTAATTCAGCCATGATGCTATGAAGTAATAGACCTTTGGGCCCAGAAAGATGATCAAGAGAAAAGGAAGGCAAATCGGTAGTCAACTTGGGTGTTTGGCCAGTGTCATATAGATCAGGAGTGAGGAACCTGTGGCCTTGAGGCCCCGTGTGGTCCTCATCAAGGCCACATGAGGTCCTCCTCAAGGCCATAGGTTTCCCACCCCCGATTAAGTCCAATCCAAGCAACATTTATTAACTGCCTAAGTGCCAGGCACTGTGATAAGTGCTGGACATATAGCCAATAAAAAGCAAGGTAATCCCTGTCCTACAGGAGCTTACAGTCAGGAGCGAGAGAGACTCACACACAAGTACCTACCACCATCTTCTTTCAGAAGAGTCTTCAACAGGTAAACTTAATTATTTCAGAATTGCTTGACCTTCCATTTCCTAAAATTCCCATACGAAGTGAAGGCCAAGAGGCACCCTTTTATAGCGATTTATAAGAGGAGCTTACAGACAGTGGGAATGAATTGATTTCCGCTGAGAACAAGCAAGGAATGAACCCATTATTTAAAGGGAAGAATGTATATGGGGTATTCAAAGATATCAACTACCAGTGATTGTGTTAGGATCATATAATCATGTTCTGAAAGGGACTTTAGAAATGATCTAAGTCAATCCCATGGTTTTATAATGAGGAAACTGGGGTCCAGAGAGATTGCACAGCTCATCAGAGATAATGCAGGTAGCAGGTTGAAGGCTTGTGATTTTCACCCAGACTTTTGAGTGACTCAAAACCAAAGTTGTTGTTTTTTTTTTTTTTTGTATCTGTGACTTTTCTTTTACTAGAAGTAGAGATTTTTGGCCTTTTTTTGTGTCATGCATGTGTTTAGCAGTCTGGTAAATTCTATATACCCCCCCCCCCCTTCTCCTTAGATTAATTTTCTTTATACAAATAAAAAAACCAATTGTATTGAAATGCGGTTTTAAAAATATTAAATACACTAAACACAAAGTATGTTTTTTAAGGAGGAGAGGAAATCTGGGACTCTAAGGCTTCCTGTAGAAGCCAATGCTTGGACAAGACTTTGAAGAAAGCTCAGGACCTAAGAAGGAAAAGTATTGAAGGTATGAGGACAAACTGTCCAAAGGCACCAAGAAAGGAGACAGAATATTGTGTGAGGAGAACAGAAAGACCAGATTGTTTGGAATGTAAAATGTGTGAGGGGGAGTAATGTACAGAGAGCCCAGAAAGGGAGACTGGCACAAGATTATGAAGGGCTTGAAATAACAAGGGAAGAAGTTGATATTTTATAAAGGAACTAGGGAGCCACTGAGTCACTCAGCAAAAGACCTTGGAAAGAGTCTTCTGGGAAGACTTTCCTCACTTAGAAGTCATCTAGCATCCCCCACCCACCCAGCCATCACCCCGACCCGATCCAGACAGCCATGTGAGTAACCTTAGGAATGGCTCATTGTCAAGGATGGTGCCGTTGACTTCACGAGATTCATTGACTGCTTGGCAGCCTTGTTGACAAAGGCAATCAGACTGGAGATTGTCAACGTGTCCTTCCAAAGCTACTCCTTAGTTACTTTTCAGACAAAAGGATGTTTTCATTATTATGTCGACTTGTGCAGACAGAATGGTTGCTTAAGAAAATAAAGATACATATTGATGTATTGATGGTTTTGGAGGGAGAATGGCATTCAAAAGCAAAAAAAGAGGGTCTGAAACAAAGGAAACTGAAGGATGCTTCTGTGTTTCTTGGAAACATACAGACTTTACCGCTGAGGTCTGTATGGTACTATCTTGAGGGAGGAAAAAGAAGATGTGGATTGCTGTGAAAAGTACAAAGCTGATTTCATCATGCCTGATGTCAAGAGAAACTTGCTACCATTAGAACTGCCCAAAACCAGCGTGGGAGTGGCGTGCCTTGGGAGGTCCCGTTAACCTTCCTTGGAGGTGGCCAAGCAAATGCTGGGAGGGAAGGCGGTGGAAGGGATGCTCCTTCAGGTCTGGGTTAGGCCAGGTAGGCCTGGCTGGCTCACTCTCTGGGGTCTAATGTTTAGGGTGAGCTATTAAGGAAGGCTGAGAGCTCACAAAAAGCAAGCTTACATGGAGAGTGTGGCCTTTGGCAATATCTGAGAACACCATAAATGTCCGTCATTCCTACAGCTCTCTATGGCTTGCCAAATGCCTTGCATTCATTGCCTCATCTGATCATTAGGACTCGTGGAGGTCAGTGCTATTATCATCTCCATTTTAAAGTTAACAGCTGGCTTTTTGATGCTGCTTACTACGTGCTCAGCCCTGGAAATTATTACCTCATTTGATGCTCACAATAACCTTGGGAGGTAGATCTTATCACTATTCCCATTTTTCAGCAGAGAAAACTGAGACAGACAGAGGTTAAGTGACTTGCTCAGAGTCACAAAGCAAGTGAATGTCTGAGGTTGGATTTGGACTCAGATCTTTCTGACTCCAGGTCTGATGCCATATATCTTATATCACTTAGCTGCTTTAGCTAGTCCAGGGGTGGGGACCCTGCAGCCTCCAGACCACACATGACCTTCTAGATCCTTGGGTGCAATCTTTTGACTAAGTACAAGTTTTACAGAACAAATCCTTTTATTAAATGGATTTGTTCTGTGAAGCTTGGATTCAGTGTGTGTGTGTGTGTGTGTGTGTGTGTGCATGTATTTATATGTGTGTATATGTATATATATATATATGTTTGTGTATATATATATATATATATATATATATATATATATATATATATACACATACATATATATATGGATATACATATATACATACTCACATTTATGCTCTCGGTTTTTTCCTTTTTTAATCTCATAAACCACTGGATCATCAGGTATCTTTATTAATCAGAGAATTATAGGATTGCAGAGCTATCTTGCCATCATTTAGCCTCTCTGCCCCTCCAATGGAGTGCAATGGGAAATGATTTCTTAGGCACTCACTATGTGCCAGGCATTGTGCTAAATTCAGGAGCTACAAATCCAATCATGCCCAAAGTTCCTGACCTCAAGGAGCTTACTTTCCAATAGCAGAAGACAGTACGCATAGGAGAATGGCAGCCAGGGAGGAGTGATTTGGTAATGCTGATTTGAGTCCTGCTTCCAGAGCTCCAGTAGGAAGGGGGTGGTTAGTGGAGAGAATGCAAATGATGACTCTGTGTGAAGATGGCTGAGAGGGGCAGGGGGTGCATATGATTCTGGGCTACACCGATCAGAAGCCCAGAAGTCAAAGGCAGGGACCTGGACTGCCAGGTGGGAGATAGAAGAAAAGCTGCTGAAGAAGGGTTAAGCCGTTTGCCTCAGTAAGGCTTCACAGCCGTTCCCTGGCTACATGGGCTCATGACTTCTAAGTACAATACGGCTTCAGAATAAGAGCCCAGTAGGATTTAAGTCCCAAGACAGGGGGATGACAGGAATAGGGTCAGGTCAATGGGGAGAGAAGATGGGTTGATGGTAGAATTTGAAAACAGCCTCTGACTTCGTAGACTGAGTTGGTTCTATTCCAACGTAGAAATTTAACATATTCAATGACTACTCGCCAAAAGGAAGGCTGTTTCTTTAATTCTCATTTTCGTGATTTAATGAATGAATATAACAAACACCAGCCTAGGTCAAATACAAACTTCCCCCAATCTTCTCATTCCACCAGAAGAACATTAAGGCCGTGATTTTCCTCCTGTGTTTCTATCCAAGACCTCTATTTTCCGCTGTCTTCAGATGAACGTCTGGACAGATAGCTTTTTCTAGGGTACAAAAAAGTATTGGCCATTTCTTCACATCTAGTAGGCCCTTAATAAATTCTTATGAATAAACGAATGAATGAACTTTCTATAGAGTAAAAAACCTTAGTGGAACAATTTCAATCCAGCGGATAAACAATAGGTAGGTAGTTTCATTACTCAATTCATACTCTCCAGGTCTGGTTCTTAATGGCCCTCGTCACATCCAGATCCCCACATTCCATCTTCGAGCCCCAATCCTGGGGATTTGGGGCTTCTCTGATGGCCCCCCTGTTGGTTCCATTGGTTGCTCTGTGGTGTGGTGGGAAAAAATGATGGAACAGTTTGCGTTTGGCTCCTTCTTGTGATAGCTATGAACTAGCTTTGGGATCACAGAAAACTCACTTGACTTCTCCGATGCTCAGTTTTCTCATCTGTAAAGTGGCAATAAGTAAGGCAGAGTTTTTACCTCACAAGGCTTTTTGTGAGGACGTATTAGTCCCTTCCAACCAGGACAGTTTAGCAAAACTAGACTACTTGCTCTTGCTTACCCATGATGTTCCATCTCCTACCTCCATGCTTTTGCATCAGCTGTCCCTCATGCCTGGAGTGTTCTCCCTTTTCTTTCCCACCTCTTACAATTTTCAGCTTCCTTTAAGACTCGGCTCACGTTTCACCTTCTACAGAATGTTATTACTGGTTCTTCCAGCTATTTGTACTCCAATTCCCTTATTTTACAGATGAGGAGACTGAGTCACATAGCTAGTAATAAAGCCTGGATTCAGAATGAACTTCTTACTCCAAATCTGGAGCTCTTTCCACTGAGTCACCTTGCCTTTCTTAAACCCAAATAACTTTCCAATATACCAAGGCATCCTGACTCCCCTAGACTTCCACTCACAATTTCCTAGTTTCCCTTCTGGTAGGGCAAAAGCAAATATCAGCTCCCCTGAGCAGCGCCTCTCCTCAGCCTCCACTCCCATTCTAAAACCCTTACTTTTGGCCATTCCCTATAGTCCTTCCATCTGAGTGGACTCCTGATGACACCTCTGCCCTCTCTAAAAAATTCCTTTCTTTTTTTCTCTGTCCTTGCTACAATTAAAACACCCAGGCTCCCTCTCTGGTTTGTCAGGACATCCACTGTCCCAATAATTCTCCTTTAGTGCCAGCAGCATTCTGTTGAGAGCCCAGGTTTACATTACAATTATCCTGTTACATTCTGATAAGAGTTTTTTTAGATCTTTATTTGTTTGAGGCAGGGCAGAAAGCAGGTGGGAGTGTTTCTCCCTGTTGACCCAGTCCATCAGGCTCCTTTTATATTGGGCCTAAACTAACAAACTTGGATTTAAATAAAACGATAAGGAATATGCAGAAAGCTAAAGAAGAGGAACATGGAAATGACCACATTTGGAAATTGTCCATTTAAAAAGTGTCTGGCATTATGAAAACTCAATGCACTGCTGGGCAGGCACATTTGAGCAAGAAGGTATACCGGGTCAGGGCAGAAATAATCGGTCTTTTCATTTGCAGCCAGTTTAATAAAAGAGTGCTCCCATTTTTTCAAATATTTATTTAGTCGCCTGTAATTCAGGGTAACTATGGCACTTAGCATTACCCAGGTGTTAAGTCTAATACAGAGAAAAGTCAAATAGCCATAAAGAAATCTCAACCGAGGCCCAGGGGAACTTATTAAATGTATTTCATTTAAATAATCCAATTCAACAGATTGAGGCAGAGTCATAAAACAAACCCAGCACTTGAAAGGCCTTGGCGAAAACCCCCAGCCTCAGCACCACACCTGCGAGTGGCCCACATCGTTAATTTGAATTACTTCAGCAGTGCCTTTCAGAGGCGGCTTGCTTTTGTCATCATTTTGTTGCTTATTCCACCCAATAATCCCATGACATAAAGCAACGTTATCTTCCCCTGTTGAAAGTGCCACAGAGAGGGTGAGCCACTTGCTCATGGTCACACAGCAGGGGACATACAATTCTTTTCCAGTAGCATCCATCCTTCCTTTAAAAGTCCCCCACTTCTCTTTGCTCAGAAATAGATAATTTTTAAAGGGTGGGTCCTATCACACATTTTATAATTCTAATCCTATGCATTGTGGTGGCACTCTGGACCCCAAAGGCCATCTTGTCTCCCCACTCCCCCCACATGAGAGATGAACTGAGATTAAAGGAAATAAGGTAATGAGCACCCCAGGTGGGACTTGAACCCAGGACCTCTGACTTCAGAGGCAATACTTTTTCCACTGTCTCACATCATATACAGGAGACATGGGTTTGAATCTTAACTCTAACACTTACTTGTCATGTGATTGTGGAGAAGTCACCACCTCTCCCAGGTTCTTCTTCTATAAACTGGGGATTTATATTTCTTTCACTATCTGCCTCATCAAGTCCAACTTCTTCATTCAATAGACAAGGGAATAGAATCTCCAAGAAGAGAAGTGATTTACGCAAGGTCACCTGGGTAGTAAGTGGCAGAGCCAAGATTCAAGCCTAGGTAAGAACATCATGAGATTATGGGCTCATAGAGAAGGACTAAGCCTTCTAACTTGAAGTCTTAGGCTCTCTTGGTGATGCCAGAGACCCTAGGTCCAAGTCCCAGCTCTTACCTGTGTGTCCTTGGCCAAGTCCATTAAGCACTAACTCTGAGTCTCACCAATCACTTAATATGTGGTAGGCATTGTGCTACGGGCTGGGGACACCAAGAAGCGCAAGATGCATCATCCATAAGATAAAGGATTTGGACTCTAAGGCACCTTCTCTAGGTGAAAATCTTCTTGAATTGCATCTAATTGAATTCATCAGAAACCTAAGTATCTTTGTGTGTGTAGATCCTTGGGAGACCCCCCTTGCACATACATCTCCCGGAAAAAAATTACCCCTGGTTCAAGATATCCTTTAGATCTGCTTCTACCAGAAGGAGATGCATAAGTGGCTCCTGAACCCCCACTGATGTAGTGACTTCTATTAATTAGCCAGAGGACATATTTAGTTAAAAGCAAAGGCATTTAATGAAATGGTAGAAAAAGAAAGATTAATTGTAGAACATTTCCCCCATAAGCCTAGGCTAGTCTCTCTCCCAAATATACACGTTATCAGTGCAAATGGTGAACACAAAGGGGCCCTGTGAGGAGGGGGACAGCTGCGTGGAATGGCTACATACATGGAGAAGTGACTCACATCTTTGGAGATGCCAACCTGCTCCTCAGTTTGACTTTGTGTCATCATACTATTTCTGGCAGTGGGCCTGGGTTTGAATCTTGCCATAGATGTTTACTAATTGTGTGGCTCAGGGCAAGTAATTTTACCTCCCCGAGTTTCAATTTACTCACCTGTAAATGGCTGACAATAGCTCTTCACTACCCATCTCAAAGGGTTGTTGTGAGGAAAGCTTTTAAAAACCTTAACACAGAATAGAAATATCCCTGCCTAATGCCTGCATGCCCTCCTTTGAAGGGCTCTCTGAAGGTTCTGTCCCAGTACCTTGGTGCTAGTGGACAGTAGGTCCTAGAACTTTATTCTCTTACTCCTTAGAGTAATCGGCCCCTGGGGCTGGAATGCTCAGGGGCTGGAATGCTCAGGGCCTGCTGCTGATGGGTCTAAGGTTGGGCTTAATTTAGCCTGAAGGATCATGGGTCCATCTGCTCCTTCGGGACTTTCTATCCCTGCAACAGCTCACCTTTCTTCAGGTGAGAATTAGGAATGGCTGACCTTTGGACATCAGTTTATGTGAAAGGTGCTTACTATAGTGGAGAGAACATTACAGGGAGACAAGTTTGAACCCCAATTCCAACATGTCCCAGCTGTATGATCCATGGCAAATCTCCACCTCTCTCTGAGCCTCTGTTTCGTGATTTGTAAAATAAGGTATCAACACTTGAACCTCCCTCCCCCAACCCCCAGGATTGTTGTAAAGGAAGCACTTTGTTGTAATGAGCCCTTTCCTCATCTGTCCCTCTCAGGATCCCCAGCTTCCTATAAGGTTCAGGTCAGGTGCCAACTTCACAGGGGACCTTTTTACCATTCCCCATTAATTGTTCATATATTTACTTATCTCTTATCCTTTCTGTATCATTTAGAAGAAAGCAAGGCAACGAGGTGGAGCAGTGATTGGACTGCAGGTCGAGTGTCAGGAAGACTCATTTTCCAGAGTTCAAATCCAGCCTCAGACACAAACTAGCTGTGTGACTCTGGGCAAGTCCCTCATCCCAGTTTGCCTCAGTTTCCCCATCTATAAAATGGACTCGAGAAGGAAATGGCAAACCACACTAGTATCTGTGCCAGGAAAACCCCAAATGAGGTCATGAAGAGTCAGCCAGACGTGACTGAACACAACTGAACAGCAAGAAGAAAGAAGGTCCTTGAGGGAGAGACTTTTAATATTCTGTCTCCTCATCCCCAGCATCTTACACATTTGTTTATAACAGAGGGGAGGGGCCATGCACATGTCTTATGTGCTCATGAGTTGTTTTGTGTGTGTGTATGTATGTGTGTGTTAAACATTTCTTTTGTGGCAGAGGAAATCAGTTGTTCTTCTATACCTGATTCAATTTGTGCACAAAACACCTTTTGAGGAGACTTCTGACCTATGTAATTCCTAAGCCTTCTTTAAGAGATGTCTGCTCCATGTTGAGCTATGCCCAACAATACCCTTTGACCCAACAATAGCACTACTAGGTCTGTATCCAAAAGAGATCAAAGGAAAAGCTCTTATTTGTACAAAAATATTTTAGCGGTTCTTTTTGTGGCAGCAAAGAACTAGAAATTTAGGGGATGCTCATCAACTGAGGAATGGCTGAACAAATTGTGATATACAATTGTGATGGACTACTATTGTTATTTAAGAAGTGATGAGCAGGATGATTTTGGAAAAATTTGGGAAGATTTCCATGAACTGATGCAAAGCGAAATGAGTAGGACCAGGAATACATAGTACATAGTTAACAACAATATCGTAAGGATGATCAATTGTGAAAGACTTAGCTATTCTCAGCAATACAAAGATCTAAGATGAATGCCTTCAGGGGTGGGGAACCATATGTGGCCTCGTAGAACCTTTTGACTGAGACCAAGTTTTACAGAACAAATCCTTTTATTTAGGGGATTTATTCCGTGAAGTTTCGATTCAGTCCAAGAGTTACACTTGAGGACCTGGGGGGCCACATGTGACCTTGAGGCCACAGGTTCCCCTCTCCTTCTGGTGACTTATTGGCTGTATGAGGCTCAAATGAGAGCATACCTATGTAGTGCTTTGTAAGGCAGTGAGGTGGCACTGAACAGTACAGTGAACTGGGCCTGGAGTTGGGAAGACTCATCTTCCTGACTTTACATCTGGCCTCAGAGACTTACCAGCTGTGTGACCCTGGCTAAGTCACTTAGCCCTATTGCCTCAGTTTCCTCATCTTTAAAATGAGCTGAAGAAGGAAATGACAAACCACTCCACGATCTTTGCCAAGAAAACCCCAAACATGGTCATGATGAATCAGACAGGACTGAAATGACTGAGCAGTGCCTTGCAAACTTTAAAACAGTTCACAAATGCTAATTATTATAATTTTTACTGTTGTAGTTGATAACAATGCCATTGTTAACAGTGCCCACTGTGTGCCAAACATGGTGCTAATTATTGTGAATACAAAGACAGAAAAACAATGAGTCTCTAAGCTTGAGGAACTTAGGTTCTACTCACCCAGGCCCATAAAGGACAGTGTCAGAGGCCCTGGCATCCATAATTCCGAAGAAAATGAATCAGACGGGTTGTGGTGGTATGTGCCTTTAATTCTAGCTGCCAGGGAAGAAAAAGCAGATGGATCTCTGGAGGTTAGGAATTCTGAACTGCAATGGGCTAAGCTGATTAGATTTCCACACTATAATCCAAACATAGCAAACTCTTCTAGAGTGGGGGTAGGGGTGGGGGCAGGACCATCAGATTGCCTAAGAAGGACCAAGGTCCAGAGGACTGGTAAAACTTGGCTCCTGTGCACATCTATGGTGGCCTGGGGCCTGGGGGGATTCCTTGTTCTTCTGGCCTCAGTGAGAGAGGGAAACTCAGAGTTAAAAAAAAGAAAAAGAAAAAAGTGAATCAGGATATTAACCATCCAAGAAATTAACAGCATGTGGACACACAAGATGAGGCTTATTATCTTTCTCTAGCAACCGATAGATCTTTTATTCCAATAAGGCAAAGGAAATGAAGATGTATTTACTCGCTTCATTCTTTGAGCAGCCCTGGCCTGCTAATTGGCTTTAGCAAATGAACATGTGTTAGAGATTTTTTAAAAGTACACCAGTATCTCATCTTGGGACATTCACTTAACTCTACCAGAAAAACATGAAATTCTTACAGCACGGTCAGTTTTTCTTAGCAGCCTTAGGGGCAAGTTCGGGGCTGCCTGCCTGTGGTTACTGGAATCTGCTGCAGTCTACACTGTAACTTTCAGTTCCAGACTTTCAGAATGTGACTTTTATGGAGGAAATATTTCGTACTCAGCATTTTTGTGTGCTAATCTCCCTTGCTTCCCAAATAAGGTGTCTCCCATCCTAAATTACTGAGTGTAAAAGCTGTAATGTTATACACTCCCATGGGGCAAAGAGTAATTCAGACAGAGCAATTTTAATGGAAATCATTCTTCTCTTCTTGGCAAGAGAGGAATTTCAGTAGGAATTTTTCAAAATTACAAAATATCCTTCCCTGGGGGATTCCTACGGCCACTTAGCAGATTTCTCATTTCATTTAACACAAATATTTTGATCCTCAAGGGAAAGTCTGTTCTGTTACAGTTTCTACCTTACTGTCTCCCGAAGATAAACGCAGTACTTTCCTTCAAAATGGACACAGGAGAGGGAAGCTGTAAGGAATGTGATATAAATCCCTTGACTAAGTTTTCAAGACATTTATGAAGTTCTTTTAAAATGGGTGGCCTTTCATTCTTACCTAATTGCCTTTTATGGTTTTTAGACCAGGAGGTTCTACCACTCACTACCTGTGTTACCTAAAGCAAGTCACTCTATTTCTCTGGGCCTGGTTTCCTCATCTGTAAAATGAAGGCATTGGATGAGATGACCTTGAGGTCCCTTCTAGCCCTAAATCTATGATGAGATGACATGATCCTGCTTTGTTCCCAAACCAACCTGTCCTTGGTTCCAAGCTCCCATCATCAGGGTACAAACTGAGGTAAGGTAACTGCCCCACGAGAAGTTCTCAATATCACCTCCCGGTACTATTTTGAGGGTCTCCTTAAAATTCTTTCTACCTCCATCCACCATCCATCATCCACTCTTTTATATATATAGTGTTTCACGAATCTCAGGGTACTCGATGATGATGGTGATGAGGAGGAGGTCATGTGGCTTCTTTACTCACAATCCTTCTGTGGCTCCCCAATACTCATGGAGCCAAGTTCAAACTCTCTTTGGCCCAGAGTCAATCTGGAGTTACCCTGTCTTTCTAGTTTAATCTCCCATCCCATCCCTCCACACGCTGTGCTTCAGCCAGATCACACAAGTATCTCCAAACACTCCCTGCATTTTCCCACCTTTGGGCCTTTATCAAATAAGGTAATATTTACAAAGTGTTTAGCACACACTAGGCGTTCTTTAATTACTTATTCTCTTCCTTGCCTTCCCTTTTCACAGGCTCTTTCTCATATTTGGAATACCTTCTCTCCTCATCTTTACTTGCTGAATTTTTAATCCATTCTTTAAAACTCACCTACTAGCATCTGCTACTAAAAACTGAAAGTTAAACATGATATAAAGACTTTGTGATAGACAGAGAGCTGGACTCTGAGCTAGGAAAACCCAAGTTCAAATCCTTCCTCCTCCATGCTGGTTACATGAACCTGTGCAAATTATTTACCTTGTTAGGCTCTAGACAAGACAGAATTGCAGTGAGGATAATGAGAAGGCATTGGTAGAGAAAGGTTCTTCATTGGGAGTTTCCTATAGCAATGAAATCTGAGATCTGGTAAAAGAAAAACTAATGTCTTCCCGAATTCGCTTGGTTGATAATAGCTTCCCCCTTCAGACCTTGCCTAGTACTTTTTGTAATGTCACATACTGGGGTTATCTATGACTTTGTCTTATCCTGCTTCTCCATTAGCAAATACAGGGACCACATCTTATACAAATATAGCATCTCCTCTAGTGGCCCCACACACAACTGGAACTTAATGCACATTCCTTGGATTGTGTCCTGTGTGTTAAATGACTCTTTAAAGTACTCCTTCTTTAGAATAATGGTGACCTTGTACAGACAAAATTTACCTTGAAGGAGTGAATACTTGAGGAAGAATGACAGTTTGGAAGAGGGAGATATTTGTGAAAAGATGATCCTTTTGGCATTCATTAGAATATAGCGTATAGGTAGGTAGCATTCTACTCGCCTCCGTTAGACCAGTCTTGTTCTCCAAATCTCTTCAATGCTGTGGTTTGGAGACCCCACGGAGACAGGCCCCACCAATGCAGCCTGGTGCCATGGAGACAGGCTTGCTGATCCACCATCCACAAGGGCCATTCCCAGGCCTATCACCACAGGGTGGCAATCGGACTGAGCAGGGTAAGAGACAAAGGCAGAGCCCGCCGTGGCAGGGGCAGCAGCTACTCCCAGAACTACCCATCCACAGCCTGGAAATTTAAAAACTCCTCATCTGAACTTTCAGGGACCAAGATGGCAAAGTGAACCTTGGCTGCTTCAATCCGCCTCTCTGACCAGAGAAAAAACAGTCATTATTGCCCCAGAGGAAAAATTTAAGCAGTAAAAGCTTAGGAACCTGGAAGGAAGGATGTGGCCAAGGTTCTGCCTCAAAATGTGAAGAAAGCAGGCTACAAAGACAAAGACTCTGGAATTCTAT
>CM053589.1:190939247-190970325 GCA_028646515.1 Pseudochirops corinnae | reverse complement strand
GGAATCAAACTCAGAAGGAGAGAGTATTGACTCCACACTCACAGCTGAAGCCTTAACAGAGACTATGACCTGGTCTCAGGCACAGAAGCATTCCTAGATGAGCTCAAAAAGAACTTTGAAATCTGAGCTTAGAGAGGTAGAAGATAAAATCAACACCTCTTATGAAAACAAAAGTGCGAAATTAGAAAAACATTACAATGAAGAGAACAGCTCCTTAAAAAGTAAAATGTGTGAACTGAAAATGAAATCTGAGCATATGGAAAAGGAGCTTCAAAAACTAACTGAGGAGAATAATTCACTAAAAACTAGAATCAACCAAATTGAAGCCCATGACTCTATGAGGAACCAAGAATCAGTCAAACAAAACATCAAGACTGAAAAATTAGAACAAGAGGTAAAATATCTCAGATATCTATAAGCATATGAAAAAAAAATGCTCTAAATCAGTATTGATTTGAGAAATGCAAATCAAAACAACTCTGAGGTACCGCATCTCACCAGTCAGATTGGCTAAGATAACAAAAGGGGAAAATGACAAATGCTGGAGAGGATGTGGAAAAATTGGAACACTAATGCATTGTTGGTGGAGCTATGAACTGATACAACCATTCTGGAGAGCAATCTGGAACTATACCCAAAGGGCTATACATAATTGCATACCCTATATATTTATCTGTCTGTGTCTGGGATTAAACAAAGAACTCTATGGAGGACAGCAGTTTCACTGGAATGTCATGGTATCATCCCAGTTGTGAACCCCAAGATAGTGTCAATCAATGGTGATCTAATAGTCTACTCTGAGTACCTGGATGGGGGGGTTGTGTGTGTATGTGTTTAGTTGTGTGAATGTATGTGTATTTTTTCCATCTTTCTAACATATTTTAGGTCTTTGTGCTTTTGGCATCTTTTGAAGGATGAAATAAAGGCTGGTTCCTATCTAATAGTTAATGTTACCCTGAAAGATTGTATGGGAGCCAGGGATGCTGTTGCCTTTATTTTTGGTCACTTCAACAAAATTTCTAGATACACACATTCAGAGAATAAAGTTCGAATGAGGACATATGAGTCAAAGAATAAAATGACTCCTCTTGGCTGATTTGAGATCGAACCTGGTCTGTGGGAGTCCAGACCTTGGATATTCATGTAGTTATGGCTTGGACTTTGCACAGATACATAATGAGACAAATGGGAATACGACATTTTGGCATCAGCCCTTGATATTGGGCTTGGTTAGTTCAATCCTAGAGGTTGTTGAAGAGGAGAGGACTCTAAACCGCAGATTACATGTCTATGGCATATTCTCCAGTCTTCTAAGCCTCCTGATTGCTCCTCTTTGAATATGCTTCAGCTTGTTCATGTTCTTATTTAAAAGAAAATACACACACACACATATTTTTGCATCATGGAGGCAAAATAACCACAATATTTTCCTTTTTACCCGATACTTTTGATGTCATGGAGACCCAGACTTAAGTCTCCATGACCTAGAAAGGTCAGGAGGATTGAGTCAAATGCATACCTGAGTGGAGTGCTCCAATCATCCTCAAGGTCAGTTATGAAAATGCAGGGTTCATACTGATCTTCAGCTGCTGATATAAAGAGAGGAGGCTTTGTTGCCCTAGTGAGTTGCATTAGCATTCAAGGTAATAATTATAATTATAATAATAGAATTTCCAGATATTTTGACATTACAATGTGAGTCCAATTGAAAGAGAGAAAAAGCTGTTCTTTAAAGCCACGAACTACATCACAGATTTGTGTATATTTGAAATAGAGATGTTAGAACCATTCACGTTTTAGGAGTTTTCTTTTTTAAGGGAACTAAAAAAAACATGTTGTTGTCTGTGAGCCTCAGAGAGGTCTTTTACGAAGTAAACAGAAAATCTTGAGAGCATCAGTTGTGTTCATCATTCTCTTCTGAGAGCTGAAGGAACAGGCTTTATTCACGAATTCTTTCAAGCCATTTGGGAACTGCTCTTGATGGCATAACCATTCATTTATCCATTAATGCTTATTCATTGACTACGAGGTGCCTAGCATTGTGTTAAGTTCCAGGATTACCAAAATTGTCAATCAGTAAGCAGTAATCAGTATGCAACTATTAGATGTCAGGCACTGTTCTGGGTAGTCAGGATATAGAGACTATCAACAGTAATCATTTTTAAGTGCCTATGGTGTGCCAGGTGCTGCATTAGGTGTTAGGGATACAGGTATAAAGAATGAATACACACACATATACGATGTACATATGATACATATATAAATTATATTCTAATAGGGAAAATAAATATATGTATATACATATATATAAAATGTAGATACAGAATAAATACATACATAATCAATATAAAATGTATACAAGTTCAATACAGTTAAACAGGAAGGGTATTGACAATAGTGGAATGAGGAAGGAATTCCATAGAATTTTTTCAATTACTGTAGACATTATTTATTAGAACAACAGAGTATCAGGGTAATTTCTTAAAATGAATTCAGTAATTGCTTCCTTTAAAATACTCTGAGTTTCAAGAGTTTGGGAGACTAAAAAAATTAATTAACACGAAGTCTTAACCTTTACATTTATGAAAAAACCTCATAGAGCAAAATCTGAATATGTTAATGAAGTGAAATGATGATTTATTTTTACTTAAGATACAAAAGGAAATTATAAAACACTGTATAATATATAAAAATAATGAAACAAGGTCACAGAAATTAATTTTAAAGTAACTTTGAGAATCCCAGCAAAGACCATATTTCTATGTTCTGCTCATATATAGCCAGCAATAAAAGGGAAAGTCAACTGAGTATCAATCCAAAACTGTGTAGGAGAAACATCAACCAGGGTTGCTGAGTTTGAACATGAGTCATTTCAGGAAGCTTTTTATGCTTCTCTTGAGTCTTGCTTTTAAATGTTAAACTTTCTATTCAGTTCTGGTCTTTTCATCAGGAATGCTTGAAAGTCCTTATTTCATGAAATGTCCATATTTTCCCGGAAGGATTATAGTCAGTTTTTCCCCATAATTATTTATTTTAAATATTCTTTTCTTTTTTAAATTTAAAGTTTCAAATTCTCTCCCTCTTTCCCTCCCCTGCCAACTGAGAAAGCAAGTATTATATTAATATATCAATTCACATATGCATATGAAATCATGGGAAATGGATTTCCAAATTATACTCAGTTTTGCCAGATAGGTTATTCTTGGTCACAATCCTAGCTCCTTTGATTTCCAAAAATATTATATTCCAAACCCTCTGCTTCTTTGACATGAAAGCCACTAAATCTTGTGTGATCCCAACTGGGATTTCATGATATTTGAATAGTTTCTTTCTGGCTGCTTGCAATACTTTTGTTGACCTGGCAGCTTGGGAATTTGGCTCCAATATTCCTGGACTTTTCATTTTGGGATGTCTTTTAGAAGATGATCAGTGGATACTCTCAATTTCTATTTTACCCTCTAGTCTAGGATATCTGGGTAGTATTCCTTTATAATTTCTTAAAATATGATGATCTTATTTTATTGTGGCTTTCAGGTAGCCCAATAATTCTTAAGTTATCTCCCCTCAATCTATTTTCCAGGTCAGTTGTTTTTCTGATAAGATATTTCACATTTTTTTTCCTACTTTTTTCAGTTGTTATTTTGTTTTATTTTTGTTGGTTTTTTTTTAATGGTCTTGTTGAATAATTAGCTTCCACTTGCCCAATTCTAATTTTTAAGGAATTATTTTCTTCAGTGAATTTTGTGCTTCTTTTCCATTGGGACAATTTTGTTTTGAAGGTGTTACTTTCCTCAGTATTTTTGTACCTCTTTTTCTCAAGCTGTTAATTCTCTTTTCATAATTTTCTCACCTCATTCCCATTTTCCCTCCAATTTTCTCTCTAACATTCTTATCCCTTTCTTTAACTCTCTTAGGAATTCTCATTGGCCTCAGGTCCCCTTAGCATTTTTCTCTGAGACTTTGCTTGTAACTGTTTTCACACTGATGTTTCTTTTTGAGCTTGCTTTGGTTTTTCTCACCACCATAGCAGTTTATTGTGGTCAATTTCTTTTTGCTGTTGTTGTTGTTTGCTCATTTTCTAGCCAATTTATTGACTTGGAACTTTATATTAAAGTTGAATTCTACTTGCCTGGAGGTGGGGGACCGCTGTCCCAAGCTTTTTAGGGTTGCTGTTTTCAGAGTTAGTTCTGAAGTTCTTCAAGTGTTCAGTGCTTCCAAAGTGGTATGACATTGGGAGAGGGGTGGTCACTGCTCTCCTGCTGGACATTGTGCTCTGGTCTTTACCCAAGATAGGCTCTTTCCCCACCTACGTCCACAAATGCTTAACCTCTTCCTAGGCTTGTGTGATGGTAATTTGAAGGTCTTCTTTGCCCCTAATAGGACTAAAGGAATTTGAAGATCTCCCCTATCCTTTAATAGGCCAAATGTAAGCACATGGAGCCTGTGGTGAGAGGAGTTTGATGAATGGGTGGAGCAGGAAGGGGTGGAACAAGAAATGAGTTAGAACACAGGGAGAGAGAGGATGCAGTCAAGCAGACAACTAGGATTGTTAAGTGTTTGTTTGTGGGAGGTGTGAGCAGAGGGAAGGCTTGGGGATGGTGGTCCCCACTACAGTATTATGGTGTATTGATTTCTTTGTTGTTATGATGAACTCGGCTTTCTGGTATTTGAATAAATGTTTGGGTTCAGTCTTCCATGTAGACAGTCTGTTATATTTTGTGATTCAGAAAACTATGCCGGTGTATTTATAGTCACCATTTGTGCTGTGAATATTGCATTGGTGATACAGCTTATAACTGTGGCTAGGTCTCCTATCTCCCACAGACACAAGTGCTAATGCTCTTCTAGGCCTTGGAACTGGGAACAGAGCCCCTGCTCCTTCATGCCCAGCCATAAATGCTCCTCTTTGCCCTGAAAATGAAATCCAAAAGTATGTATAAGTAATAGAGTTGCCAATCAGTACCAAGTGCACCCTGTGCCAGCAAAGGGCCCCTTATAATCTCTTTCTGACCAGTTGTCTGACCTCCTTACTGTCTCTGGATTGCAGGCTCCAGAAGCTGCTGCTGCTGCTCCCATTCTGCTATCACAGACACCTTGAGGGCCCACAGCTGGTGTTGCTGTTGATCTCAGGGTCAGTCTCCCCAGTGGTGCCACAGATATTTCATACCAACCCCCTAAGTTGTCTTAGGCTGGAAAAATGTCTCATTCTGACCTTTTGTTGGCTCTGCCACTCCAAAATTTGAATTGAGTTGTTATTTTAAAGTTTTTTGTGGGGGAATATTGGGAGAATTCAGCTTCCTGTACTCTGCCATCTTGGTTCCACCACTGAGGGGCATTTTAAAGGAAGAGAGGGATTTTCTAAGGGGAAGGGGAAGCGAGAGAGTAGCTAAGGAGTGAGGTTGGGCCAGTGCAAATACCCATAATTGGGAGATGAAGTGAAGAACACACCAAGTGTAACGGAAAGACCATTGGATTTGGAGATGGGCGCCTGGATTTAAATCCTGGCTTTGTCAATATCTATTTGTGACCATGGACAAGACACAGAGCATTCTCAAGTCTCCATTTCCTCATCTGTGAAATGAGAAGTTGGACCAACTGATTTTCCATGTCCCTCCCCATTCTAGACTCTATTTTTGATTGGACAGAACCATAGCTAGAGAGGGCTAACAGGTTTTTCCTAAGGTTGCAAAGTTGAAAGGATACTGAATCTAGAGTTTGCTTCTGGTTCTTGCTGTCTTTCAACAGGTAAAAACAACTAAAATTTGTACTAATTTAGCCAAAATGATTAAAGTGAGAAGCTAAAGGTGGTAAGGGGAATTCCTTTCCTGTTCCACTCTGCCTTTTCCTGCTTCTGTTGATCTGTCTAGCAGTGGCTTTGAACAGGTGTCTTAGGGGCTCTGCCTACCTTCTCTTGCCCTCTGAGGCCCATATAGCATCTTACTTACTATCTGTGTGATCCCAAGCTTTCTTAAGGCTTCTGGGTCTCCATTTCTCATTTGTAAAATGAAGGTGGTGGACTAATTCTCTTAGGTTTCTTCCAGCTCCAAATCTAGGGCATTATCACCTTATAAAGGCAACAATTTTGTCTCTTTGCGGTATATTTTGTTCTTGTGCCTTTTCTTTCACTTCTTTGCTTGTGGGGCCAAAATTTTAACGGAGTTGAGAAAATATGAGGACATCAGACTCAGAGAGCCCTTGGCAGTTTTTAGGAAAATCAGCTTCTAAAATCATGCTAAATGGACCTGGTTTAGCAATCAATCATTAAGCAGCCCTGGAGCATCAGAAGTATCAATTGCCTTTCCATACATTCATCCTAGGTACATGTCTTTCCCATGCATGTGCCCCTGCACATATGTACTAGTCTCATGTGTTCCTTGAGCATATACCTTCTACGTGTATTCCTATGTGTGTCCATGCTGATGGCACACATGTTTATGGGAGTGTTTAAAGCTTTTTTCCCCAGGCCTACTAGGGGACATGTTCTTTTCTTTTCTATATTATTTTATTAAATATTTTTGTTTTGAATTATACTCTTTGGTTGACTGAAAAAAGGCAAATACATCTATGGGAGTTCATGAAATGCTTAATTTTTTTTGAGTGAATGTGAACCCAGGGAATATTTTGAACCTGAGGTAGCCTCTTCTTGGGGATCTACAGGGAAAGTTTAAAGGTATCTCAGGTGCTTTACTACCTTTTGACTGTGGGTAAATCATCTAACTTCTCCGAACTTTATTTGTTGCTTTTTATTTTGCTTTCTGGAGGGGGAAGGTATGGCAATTGGGGTTATGTGACTTGCCCAAGGTCACATGACTAGTTTTGTGTTAAGTGTCTGAGGCCATATTTGAACTCAGGTCCTCCTGATTCCAGAGCTGGTGCTTTATTCACTGCACCACCTAGCCTCCCCTCTTCTCTGAACTTCACCTTTCTCATCTGTAAAATTGTAATTTTCTATGGAGATAGCTTCAATAATATGTGAACCAAGAATTACCAAGGAGCAGGAAGGTTTTCAAAGAAGCAGACAAAGTAGAGACCAAATTGCCAGCATTCACTGGATTATGGAGAAAGAAGGGAGCTTCAGAAGAAGAAGGAGAAAAAGCCATCTACTTCTGCTTCCTTCACTACACTAAAACCTTTGACTGGGTGGATTATAACAAAACATGCAAGTCCTCCAAGAGATAGGAGTACCAGATCATCTTTTCTTCTGAGGAACCTGTATTCAGGTCAAGGAGCAATAGTTAGAACCTAACATGGAACAACTGGTTAGTTTAAGATTGGAAAAGGACTATGACAAGGCTATATATTGTCACCTTATTTATTTAACTTACATTCAGTGTTTATCATGTGAAATGCCAGACTGAATGAAGTGAGAGCTGAAATTACACTTGCTAGGAGAAATAACAACCTAAGATCTGTAGATGATACCACTCAGATGGCAGAAAGTGAAGAGAAATTAAGAAACCTCTTGATGCGAGTGAAAAAGGAGAGTATAAAAACTGGCTTGAAGCTTAACATAAAGAAATGTAGATCTTGGCAACTGATCCCATCACTTCCTGACAAATAGAGTGAGAAAAAAGGGAAGTGGTGTCAGATTTTATATCCATGGGCTCAAAGATTGATGCAAAAGGTGACTACAGCCAATGAAATTAAAAGATGCTTGCTCCTTGGAAGGAAAGCTATGGCAAATCTGGACAGCATACTAAAAAATAGACATCACTTTGCTGACAATGGTCCATACAGCAGTGGTTCTTAACCTGTGGGCGCGACCCCTTTGGGGGTTGAACAACCCTTTCACAGGGGTTGCCTAAGACCATTGGAAAACACATATATCCGATGGTCTTAGGAAACGAGACACTGCTCCTCTAATCCATCTCCAGGCGGGTCTGCCCACATGCAGATATGCCCACATATGAGTATCAAAGGGTCGCAGCACTAGAAGGTTGAGAACCACTGCCATACAGTTAAAGCTATGGTTTTTACCCCAGCAATGTATGGCTGTGAGAGTCAGACTATAAAGAAAGCTGAGCACTGCAGAATTGATGCTTTCAAATTGTGGTGCCAGAGAAACTTTTTGACAGTGCCTTGGACAAGAGGGGATCAAATCATGCAATACTAAAATGATTTGGGCTATTCACTGCAAGGTGAAATACTGAAGCAGAAGCTTAAATACTATGGCCACATAAGGAGAAGATGTGACTCATTGCAGTAGACCCTGATGCTGGGGAAGAGTAAAGGTAAACGGAAAGGGGGATGGCAGAGAAAGACGAATAGATACATAGGGTCATGGAAACAACAAATGGGAGCTTGTACAGACTTCAAGAGAGAGCAGAAAACAGAAGGGCCTGGCGTGCTGTGGTCCATGGGGTCACGAAGAGTTGGATGCAACTGGACTACTGAATAACAGCAACATATGTATGTATGTGCATCTTTTCAAACCTCAATTTCTAATACGAATTCCGGTTATTGTTCTATGCCCTACATATGGCATGTCTGGATACAGTTGACGTATCCTGGCTATATTACTTTGAGACTTCTTGGATTGACTTCTCCCCCAAGCCCCAGAAAGCTTGTTGGGATACTCTCATCAGCCTAAAAGATCTCCTCAGCCTTCATGCTCCATCTCATCTCTACCCTTGGTCCCTCTGATTGGAGGGCAGGGCTACAAACTCCCAAGCTCCATTTAAGGAGAGAGCTCAGCCCAGACATCTCTTCATTTCTCACCTGGGTGAACTACCTTAGATTTCTGACTGATTTCTCTGCCATGCCCTTCTCCCTCCCTCCCTTTGCCTTCCTTCTATGTGCTGACTTCCCTCATTAGAGTATATATTCCTTGAGAGCAGAGACTTGTCTTTTTTCCTCATTTATTTGTATCCCCAGTTCTTAACACAGTGCCTGGTGCTTAATAGTAGGTGCTTAGTCATTATGTATTGACTCTTGATTCCTTTATAGTAAATTTGTTCACCAGAAGTCACAAGGATTCTGAAGATCATGAGGTCATTAGGCAGTAATAGGCAGTAGGCATTTACCCTCTTTGATGCTGTCTTTGATGCTGTATTGAGGGTACAGAAGGGAGCTGGATGGCATAATGGATAGAGCCCTAGACTTGGAGTCAAGAAGATCTGGGTTCAAAACCTGCCTCACCCACTTATTAGTTGGGAAAGTCCCTTAATCACACTCAATCTTACTTTCATCATCTGTGAAGTGGGACTAATAAAAAACTTGCCCTAAAACGCTGATGTGATGATTAAATGAGATAATGTATGTAAAGCATTTTATAAACCTAAACCATTACATAAATAATATCTATCCATCAAACGGGGGCTAGTTGGTGCAGTGATAGAGCACTTCCCCTGGAGTCAGGAGGACCTGAGTTCAAATCTGACCTCAGACACTTAACACTTACTTACTAGCCATGTGACCTTGGGCAAATCACTTAACCCCAATTGCCCCTCAAAAAAAATCAAACCAAAAAAAAATCTATCCACTAATAATAACCATTAATTATACAACGACAAAAACAAGAATAGCCATAGTGATCTTCTAAAGTAATTTATCAAACTGAAGCATTGGAAACAAAAAAGAGCCCGGAGTCCCTTCTTCCTGTACTTCCCTGTCCCACCACACCCCGGAGGCCTTTGTCTGCACTGACTTTTCCTAAGGTGAGATTGACCATGTTGGGTTCTGAGGTTGTCTTGAGCCGAACGCTTGGCCGGCTGTGTGAGGGCTCCCCGTTCTTTATCTTCTTCTTTATTTTCTTGGTTGAGCTGTAGATCAGCCCTTGATTGACTAGGTGGCAGTAGCTTCTCATCCTACCTTCTGTACTGGTATCTAGAAGAAACCAGTGTGTACTGAGTAACCTTACTGAAGCTGTTAATTAAGAATCTTGGAAATAGAATGCTAGTAATGAAAATTTAATGTAGAAATAAACTTTATTTCCCCACTAATTGGGCATCATCAAGGCTGTTTATATGAAGTATGCTGTATAGCAAAATTAATATCAGAGGACACCATCAATCATCATGGCTCTGCCAATACAGGGCAGAGCAGCATCTATCTGAGACCACCTCGCCACACTGGGTGATTATTCACCTATTAAGATTTGGCATCGCGTCTGAACCTTGACAGCCTGTGCATACCTGGGACCAGGGCAGAGTGTTCTCTATCTGTTGCAATTTAACAGGTCTTTGAAGTCTGTAATATGTCCCTGCCCCTAGGCCTGAAATTCTTTCTCCTGAATGACTGATGATTGAAATTCCATATTAGACTTTCATCTCTTTTTTTAGCTTATTTGATAAAATGTTATCTTGATGCCTTTTTAAAAAAAATCACAGTTACTTCTCAATATATTCCTCCCTCTCAGAGTGTACCTGTGCACAAGTTTATGCACACCCTTATGCGCGCGTGCACACACACACACACACACACACACACACAATTTAAGAAAACAGATCCATCAATATCCCTGACTGAGCCCATAGCATTGGATCTGTGTAGGCCACTGCTCTCTTTACTAAGAGGAAGGAGGAAAGCATTTATCTCAACATTAGTCTTCCAGAACCCAGGCTGGTCTTTCTCACCTGGGATGTCCATTGGGGGTGTTTTCCTTTCTATCACTGCAGTCATTAGTACTCGTTTCTCTTGGTTCTGCTTCTTCATCCTTTTCCTCAAAGCTTGGATATCAATCTCTTTATTTCTAAGTTAGTGACAATTTTTTTAATACCTATTAAGCAAAGTATTGTATTCATCTTAAAGTGCTAGAAATGTGAATTGTTGCTTCATCTCCCATAGACATGACTTTGTACCAATTGTCTTCTGTACCTAGAACACTATCCCTCCTCATCCCTGTCCTTGGAATATGTGGCTTTTAAAGTCCTTTATAACCGAGTCCCAGGTTATCTTTTGAACCTCGTAGTACATTACTGTGCTCTTTGAATTGTATGATCCAGCCAAACCAGCCTTCATTCTGTTCATCTCCCATGGTACTCCACCTCCATGCCTTTGCATTGGCCACCCCTCTTGCCTAGAATACACTCCCTCTCCATCTCTTCTTCATTGAATCTTTCAACACACAACTTTAGCACTACCTTCTAGCAGTGGTTCTCAACCTTCCATATGCCACGACCCTTTAATACTCATATGTGGTCGTATCTGCCTGTGGGCGGACCTGCCTGTAGATGGATAGAGGAGCCGTGTCTCGGTTCCTAAGACCATTGGAAATATGTGTTTTCTGATGGTCTTAGGCGACCCCTGTGAAAGGGTTGTTCAACTTCCAAAGGGGTTGCGACCTGCAGGTTGAGAACCACTGTTCCATAGGAAGATTTTCTTTATGTTCACAGTTGTTAATATCCTTCCCTAAACTACCTTGTATTCATTTTGTTTTAATTCTATATATATTTTTAGATATTTACATATTATTTATTACTTGTATTAATTTAGTACTTACATATGTACTTATAATTTCATCTATTAGAATGTAAACTTCTTGAGAGTATGGCATATTCTTTTCTCTGCATTCTGATCACATAACACATAACACATACTAATTGATCAGTGGATTGATTGGAATCCCTGATTTCCTTCAAGATTTGTCTTATGTTCCTCCCAATCCATGAGACTTTTCCTAGTCTTTGAAGCTGCTAGTATTATCCCTTCCAAAGTCACCTTGTATCTGTTTTACATCTGCTCTGTTTATACATATAAATTATACATGCATACATATATGTGTACATACATACATATGTTTTGTACGTGTTTTTATAGATCAGGTTCTGAAGGTGCTCTTCCAACTCATACTTGAACTAAACTGGGTCTCTAGAGCATGACTAACTACTTCTGTCCTTAGGGTTCTAGAAGTAACCCAGAGTACCTGGAGTTTTCTCTACTACTATCACTTATGAGCCCTAATCTTATGTGTTTATCCAATATTAATCAACCTGCTAGCATCTCCCCAATATCACTTAACCATTTAATGTCAATAAGCTTTTACAAAGAGCTATTAACTAAGGATTCATCATAAGGAATGAAGGAGAACAACATTCCCTCTACATGCTCATTTATTTCCTTAGGAAAATCGACTCAAGCTTGAAGTGTTTACTATAACACCTCCCCTCCTCCACCCCAGTCTACTTTCTGGTAAGTCATAGGTGATGGACAAGTTGCTTCCCTGCTTGCAGAACATCTGTCAGGTCAATTCACTTCTAAGAAGGATGAAGCAGGTGCTGATCAGGCTGGCTCCTTGTTGGGTTGGGCTACTGCTATTGTTCTTGCTGAAGGCACCTTTGAGATCTCTTCTAAATTTTTGAAGTTCACAGGGTCATGACGTATTCTGTTCTATCTCTGATACTCATTCATCTATGATCAGAAAAAAAAAACCACAAAGAAACAAAAGAAATGGTGACATCATGTGACTGTGACCACGTGGTGGACATATAGGGAGATAAAACAGTTGGCGTTAGGTGGTAGGCCATTACCACTGCTACTCCTGCTATGTCTCCCCACACCCGGAAGCCCTTAGCATTTCTTCCTCCTCATTTTAAATCCCAAAGGGAATAGAGTTTATCTTTTTAGATCATTTGGTGCATCCTCGTTTCTGGTTTAGGTGACAGTGAAAGGTTTGGTGGATTATTTTTTTTTAACCACTTAGTAAATAGACAGGAAATAGTGGATACCTGCATGTATCCTGAAGCAGGGAGAGGAGGGGATGCTCCATGATGCATTTCCAGCAGCCGGCTCATTAAGCTTCCACACTGAGGGGTAGCAGGAAGAAAATATTGAAAATACTTTAAGGACCAGGTCTTCATTGGCCACGCTCTTCAATCTGCCTATTTACATATACAATGGGTCATTTTGTTTTTAGAAACTACTTTGAGGCAGGGATGGTTTCATTTTTGTCCTCGTATCCCTAGCACCTAGCACAGTGCCGGGCACTTAGTGCTTAATAAATGTCTGATTGATTATTGCTATTGGTATCACAATGCAGTGAAGTTGTTCCTAGTCATGTGTAATGACAGGCAGGGTTCAATGAAGAGGAGGGAAAAATAAAGTAACCCTTTCATGACTTCAGCATGTTGCCTTGGACCAGCTGTGAGCTTCAAGAAATACATGTGCAAGGAATTGAAATTTGCAAAGCTTAGTTATGGGCACAGAGGAAGAGCTGACTTGAAGAATTATGTATTTGCATTCTATTTAGGACAAAAAGTCACTGTGAAAATGTTTTCCATCAGATTCATAATAGAAGCTTAAGGATCATCTTACTGATCACTCTCATTTTATAGATGGGGCAGCTGATACTCAGAAAGAGGTGACTTGTCTTGCCAATAGTCATATGCAGCAAGGATCAGATGCAGGACCACTCAATCCAAGTTTGGGGTGCATTGGCATTGAATTTTTGGGAAGGTGATCCTCAGATTTTGTGCCAAAACACAAGATCAAACAAAAGTGCATCTCACCTGTATACAACTGAGGGGTCCAGAGGAAATCTTCAGCTCCAAAGATAATTGCAGCAAATGTGAGATGGAATATCATTCATTACCTTCCTGGATGGAGTGTTGAAAAGTACATTTCACAAGATAATGAAGTTATTTCCCAGGACTGAAATAACTGGTTATCTGTCTGTTAGGTTCAACCCACATTAGATGTATTACATACACAACTGTCAAAATAAATAACTTACTTGGGATGTGTCAGAGAGTACAAGAAGTTGATGAGAAATGTGTTGGATTGTGGAGAGAAAATCTGAGAGGCTGAGTGAGGAGAGAATAATGGCCTATGTCAGCCAAGGGACAGCCTAGTGAGAAAGATGAAAGCATGGTGAGATTTAAAAATACTTGTATTCTTCTCTCCTTCAGGTTTCACTGCGCAAATATATCCACATGTGGCTGGACCAAAAATACCACTCTAAAATATATTTCTGGCTTCAGTGGTATCTCATGAAGCTGCCTCTTGCGATTTAACAAGAGAACAGCCAACTTCATAAAATTAAAATGGATACTTTCAATCTGGTGACATGTAAGGCACGTAGGATGATATTGTCAGAGGCCAAGGCCTCTGACATGGACAGATACTCAATGAAACAGGGCAAGGCCCCAGTTGGGAGTTTTTGATGGGCAACATAAAGCTGAAGTTAAATCCCCAAGTGATGCTGGCCAGTTTCTCTAACTAACTACCCTCCTGTGGTCTTCTTGATTCTTGCTTCTCCAATTCCAGAAAGACAAGAGGGGAGCATCATGGAGGTTACTTTCCCCAGGGAACCCAAATCCCATGAGCCGTACTCAGTATCTAGCTATATGGGGGCAACAAAGGGGCATCATTGATAGAAAGCAGGGTTGTAGTTGGGTAAAAACCAAATTCAAATCCTGCCTGACACTTTACTAGCTAGATGACTTTGGGAAGTTCACTCAATCTCTCCCAGACTCAGTTTTCTCATCTGTAAAATGCGATGATAATAGCAGCTACAACAGAGGTGTAAAGATCAACAGAGAATGTGTTTTGCTAACTTTAAAGCAACATATACATGTTAGATGCCATTATTACTGTTTTTGAACTAATCTGATGCCTCAGAAAACTACAGCCAACTGATATATAAGATAAGGCACCTAGGAGAATCAGGGACTGTGAGTGTGTTGGTTCCTTGTGTTGGAGAGAGAGATATCAGTTGTCCTGTGCTTCTGTCTACCAATTCAGAATGGGGTTGGCTGTCTTTGTATAAACATACTCTTCCACAGTGGAAAGCCTCCCCCCCCTTAATACCCTACAGATAATTACTGTCACTGGACTTGGCTGTCCAGGTGCCATTTCCTAGGACCAATACCTATCTGCTCTTCTCAGACTGGCATACACCATGCTGGGCTGTGAATACTTCATATTCCTACCTGCTGTGGAAACGTATCCTAGTTGTAAAAAAAGATTTTTCCCAAGTGTCATTTTCTTGGATGGGACAAGCAGCCTTGAACAATGGGAGTTTTCAATCATTGTCATTTGCTGATGATTTCTGCAAATAGAATATCTTACAGTGTGCAAAAAAAACAAAAACAAAAAAAAACTTCCAAAGGAGAATGCTGAACTTAGAGCTCTATGAATATGTCAGATAAAAGAAGAAAAGATAAAAAAATAAGGTTGTAGATGGAAATAAATTTGTCCAGAATGAAACTAACCCCAAGAAAAAATGGAAACATCTTAGGTACAATGTATTATATTAATTTAATATTATGGTATATTAATTTTTTTTGTTTAGTTATTTTCAGTCATGTCTGACTCTCCCTGATCTCATTTGGGTTTTCTTGGCAGAATTACTGGAGTGATTTGTCATTTATTTCTGCAGGTCATTTTTACAGATGAGGAAACTTGCCCAGGGTCACACAGCTAGTAAGTGTCTGAGCCCAGATTTGAACTCGGGAAATTGCATCTTCTGATGACTCCAGAACCGGTTCTCTCTCCACCTAATAAATGCAGATCATACAAGGAAATAATAAAAGCTAGGCAGCATCCCAATGCAAGAACTAACAGTTAGCAACTATCCAAATCTTATTAAGACTTAGCAGAACCTGGAGACAGGAAGACCTGAATTTAAACCCAACCTCAGACCCTTACTAGCTGCATCTCCCTGGGCAAGTCACAACCTTTGTCTGCCTCAATTTCCTCATCTCTAAAATGGGAGTAATAATAGCACCCATCTCCCAGGTTCTTGCAAGGATCAGATGAGATGACAATTGTAAAGTTCTTGGCGCAGTTCCTGACGCGTGGTGTGTGTTAGCTAAATATTACTATCCGTTAGAAGCTATCTTTCATATACTAATTTATGACAAACTCCTGTCCTACAGATGCAGACCTTGATATATCTTTGAGAATCCAACAAACAAACTCTACTAGAAAAGGATTATTCTCAAAGGTAGAATTGTCTGTAGTTCTCTGGGTATACCACTTCTAAATTTTTTGTAGATCGATGTTTTAATAGACCAAATACTTTTCATCTCCAAGCCCTATGTAACTAATCATTCTATTCCTATAAGACACAATTTATGCACCACCTTCAGCATCAAACCTCTCTGGTCTCCCCTCCTACTAGTTCTCCCACTTGCTAACTATTTTGTAGTTAACTACCCAGAATTCAATTGCATATATTTTCTTTACATTTATTCTCCATATACTTATACAAGGGGTTCCGAAAGTCTTAGTTTGTCTTTAAAGCATTAGAGCTCAAAACTACTCAAAGACTTTGGGACACGCTTTGTAGGGATTCCTTGTGTTCCCCATTGGAAGTTAAGTGCCTTGCCAATGGGTATCGTTTTATTCTTCTATAAGCAACCTCAGAATTTAGCACAGATCTTGGCACATAGGAGGAAACGAACAGATGTGAGCTGACGGATTACTTATTTAATAAAAAGCTTTCAAAATAAAGAGACCTATGAGAAGAAATCAAAACCATGCAGGGGCAAGATGGTGTACATTTCATCCCTGTCATTCTGCCTGCCACTGGAATTGTTCCAGAGATTCTGTCAGTGAATGAACTTACAGAGGGTGAGGTTATGCCCCAATGCTTTTGTTCAGTCACAAAGAAGAGTTACTTTATCCGTCTGTATAATCGTCTACAGAAGATTACGTATAGTACAAAGGGAAAACATCAGCATAGTGACTTATCCCCAGACCATTTTGATCTGAATTCCATTGAAAAAGCTGAGAACAAGGTGATGAAAAGTAACAACAATTTGACTGCCTTTATTTTTATGACAACTAGAACGATGCTAAGCAAAAATGAGGAGGTCGTCTCGACTGCAATCTGTGCTAAGGTTCTGGGCTCTCCCTTTTCCCTCATGCAGAGAAAAGCTACTTAGGAAGGGGCTGAAATCAGCAACAACAGCGTACAAGGTATCATGGGTGTGTTGACAGAAGCTCATCTTGTCAACACCATTATTCTCCCAGGAGCACCAAATGGCCGGGAATCATGGAACACCATGTTCTCAGAAGAATAAAAACTTGAGAATGACATAAAGGGCAAGAGGAAAGAACATGATGGTTGTACACAGCCTTTACACATCTGTGCCAAAATCTATAAATGCCTGTGCTGTGATCTCATAGAGCATCTAGGTGGGGCAGTGGATATGGTGCTGGACCTTGAGTCAGTAAGCCCCGTGTGACCCTGGGTAACTCACTTAAAGCTTTGTTTGCCTTATCTGTAAAATGGGGACTAGCTCTCAGGCTAATTGTAAGAACCAAATGAGACCATAATTGTGATGTGCTTAGCGCAGTGCCTGGGATGCAGTAAGCCCTACATCAATTAGCTATTTGTTACTATTGCTAATTATCATGTATTGTAAATTATAACTCGTCAAACTTAATAACAATAATAATAAGAGCCTGAAGATGACCTAAAGCGCAAAGGAAGACAGCACAGTGAGCCATTTATGATGACCTATGAGGGAGAAGAAGCGGAAACAAACTCTTCAGGATCGTGTTTTCCTAGAACTAACCTAATGAGAGTGAGTGATGATGAGTAGAAAGCAAAAGTCCTGCCCTGGTTCCAGGGAGTATGGAAAGAACCAAAAGAAGGCTAACAGCACCTTGGACACCTTCTCTAGAGGGAATTTCCAGAAAACTGTAATGATAACAGCTAGCATTTATATAGCATTTCAAGAGTTTACAAATCTTATCACATTTGGTCCTTATAGTTGCCCTGTGACGTAGGTGATATTATTAAACCCATTTTACAGTGGAGAAGACTGAGGCAGTCAGAATTAAGCAGCTTGTTCTGGGTCACATATGCCTAGTATGGATCTGGATTTGAATTCAGGTCTTCCTGAGCCCATACCCAGTGCTTTGTCCACAGCCACCTAGCTGTAAGAATTGCAGAGAATAAGGCAAAAGTGGATTGTGATTGGCACTAGTGATGGGAAGATGTGGAAATATTGAATTATAGCATATGACAATTAATTCAACAAGCCTTTTATAAGCTCCTACTTTGATCAAGGTTCCAAGGACACAATATGGACATTAGGGCTGAAGCTGTGATTTTACCAGTCCAGGTCAAAACCTCCTATGTAGTTTATAATCTCAGAGGTTAAGTGACTTAACCAAGGTCACAGAGTCACTATGGGTTGGAGGTAGGATCTGAGCCTTCAAGGATCTCTTCCCATCCACTACCCCAGTATATGGTCCTCTATAAACACAGACACAAAATGCAAAAGAATCCCTGATCTTGAGGAGCACACATTTTATTTTTGAGATTGAAATGGGCGAGAGATTTGTTTGCATCAACTACTTAAATGGAAAATTATATGAGACAAGAGATCACTATAAACTAAGGCTTCACCAAAAGGTGCCTGACACCTGAGCTGAGCCCTGGTGGCAACTAAGGATTGTCAGAGGCAGAGCTGAGGAGAGTGAGCATCCCATGGATGGGGGAGAGAGCCACAAGGTGGCCAGATTGGCTCCAACACAGAGAGCGTAAAAGGAAGCGGGGTGGAAGGAGATCTGTCCTGCCTGGCCATTTTAGGAACTGCCTGAGGTCATTAAATGGAAACTTTGATTGATAAAGACCATAGTGTGGTGAAAACAGGTAGAGTCAGGTTCCAAGTGTTCCTTGGTTCCTACCTATAATGGTAGAATGGACTTTAGAGATTATCAAGTCTACCCATCTCATTTTAATAGATGAGCAAACTGAGGTCCAAGGTGGTTAAGTGACGTACCCAAGGCCATATCAATCATAAATATCAAAAATGAGATTTGAATCCAGGTTATTTGATTCCAAATCCAATGCTCTTTTTACTGAACTATTCTGGCTTCAAATTCTAGCTCTACCAAAAAGTGTGACCTTGGATAAATCATTTCCATTCTTTTGGTCTCTGGGTTCCTCTTCTATACAATGGTAATGTGGTTGTTGGGTCACAGATTCAGTGGTCTTAAATATTCTTTCCAGCTCCCACATTGATTTTTGTGGGCATTAGACTTTAAAATCACAGCTCCTAGGCTACCTCCATCCTTCCCTTTGAATACTAAAGAAAAGGAGCAAAGTATGCCTGGATAAGAAGTTCATAGTGAATGATAAAAAGCCAGTTCATGGAACTATCATGAATTAAGTGCCTACTGTGTGCAGGGTCACCAGATCAGTCTTGGGAAACGTACTAACTTTAAATAAAACTAAGCTTAGATACTTATTTAAGTTTTAAAATATTAAATCTTTTAAAAATGGTCTTTTCTGTCATTCTTCTGTTGTCCCTGCCCTCCTGGAATGTACAGTCTGGCAGGGGATACTACATACACATAATATTACATATATTCATATGTGTATGTGTTATACACATGTTATGTATGCACTCTGTATATATGACATATACCATGTATATATAATATGCATAATAATATGCAGACTTACCTTAGAAGGGAGCTAGGGAATGCAAAGCAAGCACTACAAGAATTCTGAAGGGAGAGGTCATCCTCAACACAGAGCATCAGAGAGGGCTTCATGAAGGTAGCATTTGAATTGGGTTTTCAAATCTGTGTATGTAGCTTTAACGTCCCTCCTGAGCTCCGTGCTCGGGTTGCCAATTACATATCCAATGGCTCCTCCTAGATGTCCCATTGGCATCACAAACCCCAAATGTTCAGAACAGATCTCGTTATCATTCTGGCTAAATTAGTTGTTTCTCTATTTGTATGGAAGGTCTATTGTCACTCAGTTCCCCAATCCTGGATCTCATCTTCTATCTCCAATTAGTTGTCAAGTTGGGGCAACTCTACCTCCATCATATCTCTCACATCAACTTCTCCCCATAAATATTCTCACAACACTTGCTTAGATTATTACAACAGCTTCCTAATTGGCCTCCCTGTCTCCCATCTCTTCCTTCTCTGATCCATCTTCTCCACTGCTTCCAAAATACCCTTCAAAATGTCCAGATCCACCCATGGCATTCTCCAGTTCCGATATCTTTAGTGGCTCCCTATTCCTTTTAGTATAAACAACAACAAAACATTAACAACAATTCTCCAGTCTAGTCTCTAAATCTCTCACACTCTGGCTCCCACTTATCTTTCTACACTAATTTCACATCACCTGCTTCCTACACTCGATGTTAGGGCCAACTTGGCCCATGCGCCATTCCGCACAATAAGCTTTCTATCACTGATGACTGTTGTTCTTGCTCTGCTCACCTACCTGTGTGCACATTGTATTTTCCAGTATAACCTAAGTGCCTTGGGGCAGGAGCTGTCTTGTTTTCATTATCTTTGTGGCTTTTGCATCTGGCTCTGTAGGGTCTTAATAAGTCTTTATCTAATTGAATTTAATTTGGATTTAAAGAATATGAAAGAATTACCAAAACAGGGACAAGGGGACATTCTGGGCATAGAAAACAGTGCAGGAAAATAATTAATAACATGTTACGTTTGTGCTCTAGGGTTCCTAATGGGCTTTATAAATGTCATCTCAGCTGATCCCCATAACAACCTTGTGAGGTAGCATTGTTGTTATCTTCATTTTACAGATGAGGAAACTGAGGCAGAAAGAGGTTGAGTGACTTGCCCAGCTAGTAAGTACACAAGGCAATATCTGAACTTAGCTCTTTTTGACCCCAAGTCTGGCATTCGAGTTTTGCTACCTGGAAAAAGGCTGAAAGTTCATAGTGTGTTTGGAGAGGGGGTAGAGAATGGACCCGTTTGCCTGGGGTGTAACATACAAGGTGGGAAATTGTATGAAATAGGGCTGTAAAAGTAGGGTGCCAAGGTGCTAGTAAAAAGATATGAAAAGTAGCTTTTAGTATAGGAAGGGTTCTTAACCTGGGTTCCATGGACCCCAGTGGATCTGTGGATAGATTTTAGAGGTTCCTTGAATTTGTGTGGGGAAAAAATATATATTTTCACTCATCTTTAACTGAAATTCTGTATTTCCTTCAATTATTTAAAAACATGATTCTGAGAAGAAGTCCATAGGGTCCATAGGACTGCTAAGGAGTCCATGATACCCTTAAGAACTTCTATCTCAGAAGAATCATAGAATCATAGATTTCACACTGGAAGGAAACTTAGAGGCAATTGATTTCCAACTTCTGTGCAGCAAGGTGGCCCAGTGGAGAAAGAACTGGCCCCGGAGTCAGGAAGACTCGTCTTCTTGGGTTCAAATCTGTCCTCGGACACTGGCAACTCACTTTGCCCTGTTTGCCTCAATTTCCTCATCTGTAAAATGAGCTGGAGAAGGAAATGGAAATCCACTCCAGGAAGAATTGGACATGACTGAGCAACGAACAACAACAGTTTCCTCGGACGAGGAAATTAAAGCTCAGAGGAGATGAGTAACTTGCCCAAAGTAGGTCTTATGATTGCAAATCTATTGTACTTTCAGGGTCATAATGGGAATAGGAGAATCCTATTAGCTGAACATTGCTTTCAAATCTCTAGAGACCCATCTCTATGACCCAAGTGGGCCATAGAATTAGAATTTAGTAAAATGCTAGAGGTGGAAGAAACAGAGACCATTTAGCCTGATCACCTTCTTTTATAGATAAAGACACATGGAAGTTAGGCATCAAGAGAATCTCTCTCTGTCTCTCTCTCTCTCTCTCTCTGTGCACATTGGACCTATGTTCATAAATCTAATACATTATAAGGTGGCCCTGGATCCATGGCATTTTGAAGATATACCACCTCCTCATTGATCCCTCTCCAAAGTCTTCTGAATGTTTGGAAGAAAGAATTTGTTTTTGTTTGATCTTGTAAAACTTTTTTTTAACCCCATTTGTTTTTTGACAAAGATACTTGAGTAGTTTGCCATTTCCTTTTCCAGCTCATTTTACAGATGAGGAAACTGAGGCAAACAGGATTAAGTGGCTTGCCCAGGGTCACACATCAAGTAAGTGTCTGAGGCTGGATTTGAACTTAGGAAGAAGAGTCTTTCTGGTTCTGGGGCCAGTGCTCTATCCACTGCTCCATCTAGCTCCACTTGGCTGAAGTTCATGCTAGGTGGTAAGTCAAGGCTCACATGAAGACTTTCATGTTGCAAGTCTATAGGACCATAAATTGAAGGATTAAGCTGATAGAGATATTACAGATTGTCCAAGGCTTCCATTTTGCAGTAGGGAAACTCAAGGCCCTTTAGATTAAATGACTTATCTAAGATCACACACAGGGAAGTGCTGTAAATCTCTAGTGAATATTGGTTTTGCCAAATCCACAATTTCAGGGTTGGAAGGGACCTTAGAGTCATCCAAATTTTAGGACATTTTCTCATTAGTGGCCACCTCCAGTATTCCTAATCTATATCTGGTCACTGGACCAAGAGGCTTCTGGAAGAGAGAGTGAGGCTGGAGACTTTGCACAACCTTGCCTCACTTAAATCCAATTCACTTGCATGTCATGGCATCACCTCCCCGATGTCACGGCCCTTCGAGATGGAAGGACAAAACACAACAGGACATTTTCTGTACTCTGAAACTCTGGGACAATATAGGCCTTTCTCCATCACTAATTCTGTATTCCTTGACGAGACCATTGCCAGCGAGAATCAGACACAAGTAAGCATTTTCCCAAAACTCATTTCTTCCCATTTTATGTGGCCATTAAGTACAGACAGTTCAAAATTAATCCCAAATTAGCACTCCCTTCCCCCAAATTAATTCCCTGTACAAATGTCTAAGCTGTAAGGAGTTGTTTGCAAACATCAACTGGAACCCAAATTGTGATGACCATCATACTAAGAATGATAATTTACTAATAATGATAACGGCATTATCCCCATGGGGTAGGGAGTATTTACTTAGAAGGTCTATTTCCCTTAGCAATTAAAATCCAATGGAATGGCTTGTGGGAGTATGAGAAACATCGATTGGTTTTCCAAAGACAATTTACTAGACTGAAAGTTCTAATTAAAATGAACAGTTAATTTCCCCATTAGGTGATTAAGAATACTACAGCCTTGCCAAGAATGTGTTTCCTTGGGAAAGGTATGAAAATAGGCCAGGTGATTAGGAATTATTTTTGGGTCTCAACAAATCCATTCTGTTCTTTGGAAGAAAAGTTGAATCTGGCTATGGTCTCTAGCCTTCCTTCTTGTTTGAAAGCACCAGGGTTAGCTTATTGCCTTCACCAGGTAATTCTCCATCAGCCCTTCTTCCATCTACAAAACGTCATGTAAGCCAATAACATCCAACGAGCTTGGTGGGGAAAGCCCAGGAAGAAGTGTGTTCTTTCACTTGGGTCAAGCCCTCTTCCAAGAAACGTGACTATTTAAAAGATGGATGCCAAGTGCACACAAGACATGCAATCAATGGAACAATTAATCAGTCTCGGCACACAATTCTTTGTCCCACCCACGATTCTATTTCATTGTTTCAAAAAGCTGATAAATAGTGGTGGGAAGTCAATCACAGTCATGTCCTGGTTCTGAGTTCCGTCACAGCTACCAAAGACAACACAAGAATGAACAATGACATGACGCTGAAATTGTAGAAACAAGATGGCTTTCTCTACAAAGAGGAAGAAGCCTTTGTGAAAGATCGCCATAGTCTTCTTGCAAATTTACTTAATCACGGAATCTCAAAGTTAGAAGGGATCCTTGCATTCTAGGCTTAAGAGTTAGTCTTAAACCCCTCCTTTCACAGATGAAGAAACTAAAGTGCAGAATGGTTAAGTAATTTACCCTGGGTCACAAGCTAGTGAGAGCAGCAGGATTTGGACAGATCTCATGACTTCAAGTCCACAGCTTTATCCCCTCTTCTTTCCTGCCTCAGTGGCCACTGAAGCAACCCATAGCTGAAAGAGAATCCCCACTACAACATGCCTGACTTTAAGTGGCCTAGATAGCTAGTCTCAGCTTTAAGACCTCCAATGAGGGTCTCTCTGAAACCAATTCATTCTATTTTGGGGACAATTCTGATGGTTAGGACATTCCTGCTCTTCCCCAACACACACATTGAGCCTAAATTTGACTATCTGTGATATCCACACATTGCTGTAATAAAGTTTGGTACTTTGTGACCAAGGTCTCTCAGAACCAAATACGCTTTATCTCCCTCTGGGTTCTGGGGTACTTTGAGTACTTTGTTGCTATCTCTTATCTACTGGCTGGGCCCCCTGGCTGTATTCCCTCTGTTGTTTGTAGTCTATGAAGGAGGTCCTAGTTCCATTTCAGCACTTAAAATCAATTAGCTTTTACTAAGAGATATTAACTTCAAACATATATCAAGAACAAACATACATTTCCCCCACATGCCCTATAAGGGTATATTCTCCCTTCAACTACTTCAGTCCCTGGGGAAGCAGGCTCAAAACTTACCACGTGACATTGGTCCCACCAAGTTCATGTCCAGATTAGCCTGTGTACCATAAGATCCAAAGGTCAGTTCCTGTTCTTCAAGACATCTACGCTGTGCTGACTGTAAAACCTGGCTGGGACTCAATACTCATATTCCTGTGACTTACTTTCCCAACTTTTGAAACCCCCAAGCTCAACATGGTTTATTACCAGATACTATGAGCTAAGGAATCACCACATGAAGCCAAAAGAAAATGAGGCAAAAGAGGAGGTAGCTGAAGCTAACATTTTTTGAGTGTTTCTGCCTCCAGCCAAAGAGCCTCCTTTTCATTCCATGGTTAGTGGATCAGAGACATTTATAGAATGTCTACTCATGTTCTATAGTCTTGCTAATGCACTGCTCTTAAACCATACTGAGAGTTTTCTAGAAGTAGGCTTCCTAGGTTTACCTTGGGGAGAGACACCATCATAACCTCTGAACATGCCTCCTGCCCCTACATGCACAGGCACCAGAATCCCACCACTCTTCTTTCAGATGACCTGCTTTCAACTACCTAGAGACAGCCTCATCTACACTTAGTCTTCTCTTCTACAGGCTAAACTTCCCCAGTTTGTTCAAGTAATTCTCACGTGGCATGAACACAAGGACCTTCTTTATCATTGTGGCTCTCCTCTGGAAGGTTCCCAACTTATCAATGATCTTTCTAAAGTGCTGTCTTCTGAACTGAGCACAATATAATGGAAGTAATCTGACTAGGGCAAACCTAGCCTAAATTATATAGTCAAAGTTTCCCATGTATTCCTTGTATTTTTCATTTCTTACATATGATGGTATTCAACTACATCCATAAGTCAACTACAGATGGATTAATAAAATCTAGTTTCAAATGTACAAAAAAATATAAAGAAAAGACAAGTTTAAAAAATTCTCTTCGGGGAAAAATTAACTAGAAACTATTTTTTTTTCTTTAAAAATGTCAAGGCTCACCCGGAACCTTGTGGGTCAGGCTCTTCTAAAAATCACTGCAGAGGGGATTCACCCAAGGTTGTTGGAAGTCCTTCCTCTAGGTCTCTGGGTATTGTGAGGACACCAAATGGGCAGGAAAACTGGACCTTTAGTTGTTTCTTGTTCTCTTCATATGAATGATTCATCTTCCTTTCCATGTATAATTTCATTTTAAAGTTATTTTTCAGTTATATCCAACTCTTATTAATCCCATTTGGGGTTTTCTCAGCAGAGATATTGGAATGATTTGCCATTTTTTCCTCCAGCTCATTCTACAGATGAGGTAACTGAGGCAAATGGGGTTGAGTGACTTGCCCAGGGTCACAGAGCTAAGTAAGTGACCAAGGCTAGATTTGAACTTGGGAAGATAGTCTTCCTCACTCCAGGCCTGGCACTCTATCCACTATGGCACCCCCTCACTGCCCTATATAGGATGCACTTGTATAGGATCACAGAATCAGAGCTTGATGGGACCTCATTGAGTCCAGACTACTCTTTTACTGAAGCACAAACTGAGGCCCAGATAATTTGGTCTCATGACTCTAGAGTCAGTGTTCTTTCTCCCAATGCTCTCTTCTCATCTGAGGGAGGATAAGTGCCTGGTTGAAGGACACACACTGTCTGAAGCACCAATGGCACTTTAGTCTTCTCAACTGGAAGGCCAGTACTCTACACCTATACCACCTACTTTCATCTGTCTGATCAAAGCTTTTGTGATGCTGCTTCTCTTCAGTCTGCTTACAAAGAAAGCAATTCCATTGTCTGCCTAGAAAACACAAAGTGACAAATTGGTTTATAAACATACGAATATGTATAAAAATATTCTATTGATGATCTCTGTCTTTACATCGCAGTCATTTCCAGAATAAGTGCTCTTTACAGAATCAAACCCTTTCTTGTCATCAAAAAATGGCCAATTTAAAATTTAAGGAAATAAATGTTGAAAATAAATAAATAAGTAAATAAATAATAAATTGAAAAAAGAAAGTCAAACAAAAACAATGTAGGCAGTAATCAACACTGATCACGGATCTCTGCCCTTGGAATCCCCACTTCTCGGCTGAGAGGGGACTTCCAGAACCTCTTCTGGGTTTTTTTTTTGGGGGGGGGGGTTGTTTTCTTTCAATTTGTTTTTAGTTTCCCATCAATCAACTTCTCACTTCTGTTGGTCTAGTCACTGTATACATTGCTTTCCTGGGGCTGCTTACTTCCCTCTGCATCAGTTCATACAAGGTTTCCCATGTATTCCTTGTATGTTTCATTTCTTACATATGATGGTATTCAATTACATCCATAAATCATAGTTTGTTCTGTCATGTCAGCAGGAGACAACTAAGGGAACAAACAGCAAGCTGTATATTGGAGCAGTAAATTTATTCATTTTCAAAGTCAAAAAGAAAGAAAAGAGGAATTTGATCAGGAAAGGTTTGGATAACTTGGTAAAAAGCAGGAAAGGAAAAACCTGGAAATTCCAGACTTCTCTCCCATTGGGAGCCTCCCCCACTCTCATATCTGCTTCGCAATTATGTTAACCCTTCTCTCTCTATATATAGTTTATATATTTATAGTTTAGGCAGGTAGGTGGTACAATGGATAAAGGGCTAGATTTGGAGGCAGGGAGACCTAAGTTCAAAAGCTACCCCAGATATTGTCTATTAGCCCCTAGCCTTCCTTAGCCGTGTGACTGAACAAATCATCTCACTTCTCTCATCCTTATCTGTAACATTATATATGTATACATGTAATATTATATATATAATATATATTCATCTTTTACTATATTATATAATAATATATATATTATATATATAATATATAAACCTAACCCTAAACCTAGCTCTAACACTAATAATAACCCTCACCTTCAGCCTCACCCTAAACCTAACCCTCAACCTAATCCTCATCATAACCCTAAGCCTAACCCTAACCCTAAACCTTACCCTCACCCTCTCTATATATGTATATGTATGTGTGTGTGCATATATATATATATATATATACATATATATATATATCTGTAATATTAGTAGTTATTTCATGGGATTGTTGTGAGATCCAAATGAGATAAAGTGCTGATAATTTTAAATATTATATGAATGCTAATTGTTATTCTTATTATATGTACACATTGCCAAAATCTCCACATCAGCTTTTTTCTGGGTTTTTCTAAGACAGAGATTTCTAACCTAGAGTCTGTGAACTTAATTTTTTTTTGATAACTTTGTAGTCCTGCATATTTCATTTTCTGCATTTAAAATATTATTCTGAGCAAAGGTCTCTAGGCTTGACAAGCAAGTCAAGAACCTCTTCCCCAGGATTTGCAAAAAATAACTTCTCCGTTCAATGGACCTATTTAATAAGCACTCAGATGTGCCTTGGAGGTGATGACAGCACAGAACAAATGCCTTTGGAAGAAAATGCACTGCAGCAAAACCAACAGAACACTCCCCTGTGGAAAATCATTCTTCCCGGCCGGTCTCATAGGTCCACATATTAGGAAGATGAAGCTGTCCGAGCAGAGGAACCAAGCAGGGTCTACCAGAAGGAGGGAGGAAACTGGAAGCAAGATGTCTTAGTCTTCTCATAAAATACATCCTATTTCCATATGAGGTAATGAGACGTGGATAGTCACCACCTGGGGTCACCAGAGGTTTGAATGAGAGTAACATTCAGAGTTTCACTTTTTTTCTTTCTCCTCATTCTTTTCTTTTCTTCATTTTCTTCCCTTCCCCTCCTCCTTCTCCTTCTGCTCCTTCTCTTTTTCTCCTGCTCCTTTTCTCTCTCCTTTTTTCCTCCACTTTTCTTTCATTTCACTCTTCTTTTCTTCCTTTTTCTCTTCTTTCTATTCTTCCTCCCCTTCTTCTCCTCTTTCTTCTTTTTCCCTCTCCTCTGCTTTTCCATTTTCTCTTCCTCTTCCTTTTCTCCTCTTTCTCATCCTTCTTTTCTTCCTCCTCTGTCTCTTCATATAGGTTTCTAACTCCTAAGAGGCAGCTGTGAATATACCAAAGTTCATCCGTGTCATGGAATGTTGGAAAAATGACCTAACAATCACACCTCAGGGTTCTGAATGTCCATAGATTTAGGATTGCATCCTCAGACTGTTAATGATGAATTGTTTATGTTCAGACAGAATGATGAAATGTTTATGAGCAGTCCTGTAAATCATCATTAAAGAAGTTAAAGTCTTTTCTAGATAGTTCAAATTAACTGCAGGCCATCAAGGCAAGTCCCACTAACCCAGTCATGGTACAACGAAGAGTACTGTGCCATTGGCCCAGTCCCTTATCCCCCTCTGGGACTCAGTTTTCTCATTAGTGCAATGGACCAGACGTCCTGGAAGGTCGTTTGTGGCTCTCAGTCTGTGTCCCTACAATCTAGCACACCTTACTGAGGAGGTTTGTTAAGGTCCTTTCCTAGAGCTAGGTGGCTTGTGTAGAGGAAAGAGCGATAGATTCCTAATCACAAGACCTGACTAGTGCTTTCTACCTTGTGACCTTGTGGGGGGTCACTTAAGCTTCTTGGGCCTCAGTTTATAATTGAGGGACTTGGACTACTTGACCCCCTCTCTTAAATTGTGATTCTTTCATCAAGCTTTCATTGATAGTTCCTTGGTCCCTCCACAGTAGCTCCTGGTAGTAGTTTCTTAGTGCCTGGAGTTAGAGCACCTGCGTCCAAATACCACGTCTGCTGCTTTCCAGCTACTGAGAACTTAGGTAATCATGTAACTTTTCTAGGACTCAGTTACCTTATCTATAAAATGAAGGGTTTGGTCTAGATGACCTCCAAGGTTCGTGCTGGCTCTAAATCTATGATTATATTATTTGGGACCAGAGTGATTGAAAATAGGTTTTAAAAATACCTCAAGATTTTTAAGCATCAAGGATGACCTGCCCCTCCCTACCCCTTAAATGCATCCAAAATGAAATTGGGAGTAATGTCTTATTCATAGCCTTCATTTTAAAATAGCAGTGTTTGAAATTAGGTTATTTTCTCCATATGCTACGATGACCTAATTTCCCTAAACGCTGCCGTGGATGCTGCTCTTTCAGGAAACTGATTGGAAGGAGGAAAAAAAAAACCTGTAAATATAAGTCCTTTGTGCCATCTCTATAGCAACTAGGAGCAAAAGGGTTACCAGAATGAAGGGTGGGAGTGGGAAGAAACAAGCCACCTCGAGGAGGGAGGCAGCTTGAGTAAAGAACACTAGAGATAATTTTTCTCATTAGATCTTTTAGGTAGGACTTTTTTTTGCCCCCAAGGGTTCAAAGGAATTTCTGACAATATTTAACCAGCCTGCCCTCTTTCCCCTCAGAGAGCTCTAGAATCACAAACGGAGAACTGGAAGAGATTTTTTTTGGGGGGGGCATCTGGTAGAATTCCCACATTTTATAAAAGGAGGACATTTAGGCTCTGAGGGTTAGAAGGACTGGCCCAAGGTCACAGGCTTTTTGGTGGCAGAGTTGAGGTTTTGATGAAGGTTTTCGGATCCCAAATCCAGCCCTGTTTCCTGGGACCAGGCTGAATCCCTGCCTCATTCCCATTTGATTAGGCACCAAATCACATGCTGCTTATTAATTAACTTTCCTTGTTAATTGAAGTGTCAGGTGCACCCATACATTCTTCCAGCTTGACTGTAAATTCTTTGAGGGAAGAGACCTCTTTGTTTCCTTTTCGTAATTCCCTATGGTACCAGCATAGCACAATGATAGTACACGTCATAGGCAGTTTTGAATGAATGAATGAATGAATGAATGTCCCACTGTTTTGATTTTTCTTAAGTAGGTGGGGTAAATAAGATCCCTGTTGGAACAGAGACAAATTCATTTGCCCTAGGGTGCTACAGGGCTGATACAGAACTGAAAGCAAAGAATTCACAGCTCACAAACAGTCTGTCCAATAACCCAGGAGAATGTAGGCTCTTGGAGAACAGGGCAGGGTGGGGGACTGGATTGCCTCTTAGCCTTGTGTCATGGGACAGGGCAATGAGTGCCCTCCACCCCACACCTACTCTTGGCCATACGAGCCTTGTCTATGAGCAACTGGGACATTCCTTTCTCTTTAAGTGCTGCAAGCTTGAGTAGTTGAAGAGAAGACCCAAGAAGGGCCCGTGGTTTACTGTAGTGGCTGCAGAGGGGGGCCCGGAAGAATGAGAATTCAACCTGAAAGCAGGAGGGAAGACGGGCTGGATGTGTGCTAGATTGACATTACTCATAATGACTATGGGTTTTCCTAATCTAATTAGACTGTTTTGCCGTTATTTGTGAAAAGAGCAGCTAGTGGCTAGAACACTTGTCTTAGAATTAGAAAGATTCATCTCCCTGAGTTCGAATCTGGCCTCAGATGCTTAGTAGCTGTGTGACCCTGGGCAAGTCACTTCACCTTGTTTGCCTCAGTTTCCTCATCTGTAAAATGATGAGGAGGAGGGAATGGAAAACCCCAAAGGGGGTCACAAAGAGTCAGGCGCAGCTGAAAGGAGTGAACAACACCAACATCAAGGTGTAGGATCTCGTCAGCCTTGGCCCTACCTACTGCCCCTCTCATTGGAAGATGGGACAATGAACTCCTCAGCCTCCTCTCTAGGTTCGAGCTTAGCTCAGACATCTCATCTCTCACCTGGCTGCACGACTGAGGCATTTCTTTGGCTTCTCCACATTCCCCTCTTGCCCTTACCCTCCTTAGGGGTCTATGGCGCTGTCTTCTTCCATCAAATTATAAACTCTTCCAGGGAAGAGACTCTTTTTCAGCTTTGTATCCCTGGTGCCAAGCACATAATGTCTGGTACACAACAGGCACTTAATAAATATTTGCAATTGAAAATCCAAATCCTTGGACTCCAG
>CM053589.1:190902820-190938747 GCA_028646515.1 Pseudochirops corinnae | reverse complement strand
GCAGGTCAAGGCAAGAGCACTTAGCCTCTGAATGTTTGCTTCCCACCCCCCACCCCCCACAATGATCTGCAGGCCAGGAGCTCTGAAGCAGCCACATAGAGGCAGCTTCAGGCCTGCTGCGCCTCCTCCACTGCTAGCTCTGGGGACAGGTGCTGGACTTGCTCCTCCATCCCCCCCCTCCCAGTTCCAACAGAGTTCTACACTGACTTCTCATTTTTTCTTTGGCATTTATGGGTTGATAATTCTGGAAACTGCCACTGCTGCTGGTGACCCACTCTCTGGAGGTCTGCTCCAGTCAATGCTGGTTGGGGCCACTGTGTGGCTAAAATCATGGTACACACAGGCCTGGGCTTGGCTCCCAGCACACTGCAATGAACTCTTCCTGTCTGCCTGATGGGCTGCCTTCAGTGGGATATTTGTTTCTCTCTGTCACTTTGTGGGTTCTGTGGCTCTAAAATTTGTTTAGTCATATTTTATAGGTATTTGAGGTGGCTATGGGAGGAGCCATGGAGTTTTCCTGCTTTTATGCCACCATCTTGGCTCCATTCCCACCTATCCTATCTTTTAGTATGACTGGGGGGTTTCCTCAATTCTCCATATATCACTTTTGCTCTCTGGGGTGTCTGTAAAGGGCATGAGCCAGCAATAAACCCAGAGTGCACATTCTAGGCACTTTATAGATGTTTCCTATCGATGGTGTGGTTCCTCCCTCTTCATCACCAAAGATCTCAACCCAACTGACTCAGTAGAAGGTTGCTGAGAATTGCTGTGAGTGCAAATGCCATCACCTGGGACTCTCCTGGCCCAGATTCTCCTAGATGTTAGCTTTTATGGCCCTTGGATAGCCCAGTCTTCCACAGAGTCAAACTGCATGGGTTGCTAAATCATTCTACATGTGTACATGTTGGTGGGTATAGGGTCACAGCTCAAAAGAGTTATGTTACTCACTGGCATTTCTGCCATGCTTTGTAAGACTCCTCAAGAACTTCACATATGCAGAAAGATTCACATCTTTGGATAGACTCAATGTAGGAACTTATTTTCTTTGGCTGTGAATATTTGTTATCAGGGTTTTTAAAAATCATTCCCTGGGAGAGGGGAGAAAATAACGCTTGTTAATTAAAAGAACAAAACACTATAAAATTATACTTTGGGGAAAAGAAATGAATGTAAAATAAAATCAAAAGATATTAATGAAACAAAAAACAAATAAAATGTTTTGCTGGGAAAAAAAAAAAGGCAGTGAGCTAAATACCTTATAAATATTTTTTTCATTTCATCTTCACAACAGTCCTGGAAGGTAGGTGTTGTTATTAAACCATTTCCAATAACTCCATGTCTAGCACTCGGGTGGTCAATCCCCGAGCAGGAAAGACCACACGGGGAGAAGCCTAGAGCTGACTGCTTGCCTGCCTCCGCCTGCCTCTCCAACTTTTGCTCTAAGGTGGCGGCCTCTTGTGAACAGTTCCCTTAGACTGCACTGGCCTGTCAAAATACTAAAGGCTAACCATTCTAGTGGGGCAGTGAAGTCAGATACTTGATTTTTTTTTTCCTGGGGACCCAAAATGAGGTCTATTATACATGTATTTAGCCCACTCCCTTTATTTATTTATCAAAAATAAAAATGAGTCAGAGAGAGAGAGAGAGCAGAAAAGGCAAATTCAGCATCAGAATACCAGATAAAGTTCCCATTACCTGAGTTCTCACCTCCTGCATCTATCCCTTCTATGAATTAATCTGTTTTGGTCATTTCTTTCTCCAGATCTTAAGTGCAATGAACAGTACCATTCAGCACCCAGCAACAATCACAACAACAACCACAACCATGAGCACCACAACTTCTCTGTCCAAAGTAGGCAAGGAAGCTGTTTCTTTAGCTTCTCTGCCTGAACCTGGAGATTCAGCACCACTAAGCCTACTGGCCTTTACTCTCTTGTAGCCCACTTCTATCCTAATTAAGCAACCTGGTGTGAGATCGTGCATGTCTGCAGGAATGCTTGAAGAGCCGTGGCCGAGAGGGGGGGGGGGATGAAGGTGATCTTGCTGAAGGACATTGCTGTCTCACTTCTCTGTTTTATGACGTGTCCTTGCTGCTTGTCCCGTTACAATCAGGTGGAGTTTAGTGGAAAAGCCCATGTTGGGAAAGGGACAAGCATTTCTTTCATGATTAGCCCCTCTGGTGATTAGTTGTTCAGAATAAAAATGAGATCAACCTGTAATAAAGTGTCTGGGGCAAGTTAATTTAATCTAATTAGTCTGGCACCATTTTTAGTATAAACTGGTCATGAGGGAAGTTTTCCAAACTCCAGGGAGGGACAGGCATTGGTTGTCGGAAAATCCATGGCCGTCTTTCTAGGAACAAAACACAAGTCAGCGTCGGTTGTCATTCACAGACTCTCCATTTCAGAAAGAACTTCAGAAGCCATTTACTACCTTCCATGAAGAGACGGAAGGGACCTCACTGGTTCTCCAGTTCAGCCGCTTCATTTTGTAGATCTGAGGGCTCTGAATGAAGAAAGGCTATTCAGCCAGGGACTGAACCCAATGGATGCCTTCCAGTCCAACAGACACACAGAAAAAGATTTCCCATAATGCATCATTCAATGTACCCCTCAGTGTCTTTGCCCTCCCTCTTGCCTCTGACACTCCTTGCCCTAGACCCAATTTGAGCCTCCTTCAGAGGCTTTTACCCATCTCTGGCTTTTAGGGTTTTTCCTTCCTGCTCAAAAATGACTGTATTTGCTCAAGTAATCTCCCTGAGCACAGAGGGGCTTTTGTTTGTTTGTTTGTTTTGATCTTTTGAGCCCAAAGCCCTACTGCTTTGCCTGGGACTCAGACTCTTAATAAATGATTGATTGATCCACGCATAGACAGACAGACAGACAATCTGCTTCTAACCCTGTTGCCTGCATTGATTAAGTACTTATATATGACAGACATAATGCAAAGTGCTAGAGATACCCAACAAGAAAACAAGGCAGTCACTGTTCTTAGAGGGCTTACATAAGAGAATAAAGAAATAATACAACCAAGGAGTTTACATTTAGATTTACAATAAAAACAGGAGGAATGGGAGGGGCAAATGTGAGGAGAGGAGAAGAAGGGTACTGGTAGAGGTGCAAGGAAGCCAGGGTGGCGATGAAGCCAATTGGAAAGGAAGTGAGTCCTGAGGCCCAGGCTGCCCATATAATGGCCATTGTTGAACTAACTTGGAGCAACAAGTGGTCCTATGTCAAACTTCTGCTTGGAGACCTCTGAAGAGGAAGAATGCACTATACCTCCACAGAACTCATCCCAGTTTGCTTTTATTCCCAATTTTCCTTCCATATTCTCCCCCTTTCCATCCCTATTAGCATGGAGGAGGGAAAGGCATGTGGTTATAGCTACGGGACAATTTTGTGGGACTCTCCCCACAGGCAGGAAGAATCCAAGATGAAGTCCTGCCTTTGACACACATTAGCTGTGTGACCTTGGGCAAATCACTTAACCTCTAGGCCTCGGATATTCACTACGTCTTTAACTTAGAGACAGTGGCTGGTGCACTCCAGGAGAAGGACTGTCTACCTGCAGAGTTCCCTATGCTGATGAAATCAAAGGAAAATTTTAAAAAATTGACGATGGACAAAGGGACGGTTTTCTAGACAGATCAGATCAGAGTTTTCTCCATTGGTACATGAATTAGCTAGAGCAGCTTTTTTTCAGAAGGAACATAAATCTCAAATCGAGAGGCTTCAGCCTGTCCTCTGCAGACGAGAACAATGCAGCCCCTGCAGGAGACTGCCTTTAAATCCTTGGATTGAAGCTTCTTAGCAAAGGCTCCCAAAGCAGAGGAAAGGGAATCAAAGGAAGATGTCAAACTCCATCAGGCCCTCTGGGTCCTGCCAAGCATTCAAGGCACTGGCAGAGGAGTAAGGCCAGGACTCCAGATAATGTATGGCCAGAGTTGGGGAAAGGGGAGATAGGATCTGATTTATAAATATTTATCAAACAATCATTAGACATGGCTAGACTTGCAGGGCTAAGCCAAGTTCACTGCTCGGAAACAAATAAAAAGGCATCACATTATTCAAATGAAGACAAAAAGAGATTCAATTTGGTATTTTTAGAAACCTACGGCTGGACTCTCACAGCCCAGGAAAGGTGGATGAGCACATTAAATCTGTGTCCCCAGAATCCTTTACTCTGCTTTTGTCAGGAGGAGGAAAGCTGCTCAGCCACAGATTTCACACTCACAAATTGGTCTCCAGCTTCATCTGGGCCATCGGACACCCTGGTAATCGATCCTTACCCTCCTGCTTGTTTGGAGCAGGATAGCAGTCCTGGTCCTGGTCCCCCAGCCTCTATTAGGTATCAGCTGCTCATAATGGGAGAGGTTTGTTAAAGGACATTTTGAAGCCTTTTTTTTCTCCCCTGGTCAAGTGTGATGCAGATGACGAAACTTCCCCCCTAGAAAAGATCCTTACTTTGGGAATGATTCCTCTCTCTTTGAAGAGGGCAGTGTAGTGACATTTTGGACAGAATGCTTCTCACCCTGGAGAAGAGCGTAGTGCTCAGCTTGGCATCAGAAGGACTGGTGCTCAAATCACAGGTGGGAACCTCACTTCATCACTTTGGGCCTCTGGGCAAGTCCCTCAGATCTAAATCTACTGTTTTGTAATTTTATGTCTTGGGTTCAAAACCCATGGCTGACACTTCTAAGCTGTGTGACCGCAGACAAGTGACTTAGACGTTCTCAGCCTCGGTCTGTTTATCCGTAAGATGAGGAATGTGGAGCAGCACTTTACAGAATTATTGTGAAGATCGAATGACACAAAACAAATGAATCTCTCTAGAAGCCTTAAAGTGCCAGATAAAAGCCAGCTGAAGTTCTCAGCCCGCCGGGCTACTGATTGGCACTGGACATTCAGATTCCACCCCTGGAATTACCAGCTTTGGCCTTAGCTTATGGTTTTCCAGGCCTCGATGGCACTCCTGGACATCTCCAGTCATGCCAGGGCAGGTATACGGCACTACCCCCTCAGTCTTCCCAGATGCCCTTTATGGACTCTCCTCCTTCATTAGAATGTAAACTCCCTGAGGGTGGGAACTGTGGGCTTGCTCTTGTTCCTATGCCTAGTACCTACACAGCTCCCAATAAGCACTTGAGAGACACTCTGTCATCTGTACCTTCATTTCACACATTAGAGAAGTGCTTAGGACAGACACATGGTCTAGAAAATGAAATGTTGTTCTATTCTTCCTGATAAATGATCTCCACCGGATAATTTCATTGTTGTTCAGTCATTTCTCTTGTGTCTAACTCTTCACAACTCCATTTAGGGTTTTCTTGGCAAAGATACTGGCATGGCTGTGGTTCACCATTTCCTTCTCCAGCTGATCTTACAGAAGAGGAAATTGAGGCAAGTAAGGTTAAGTGACTTGCCTAGGATCACACAACTAGTGTCTGAGGTCACATTTGAACTCAGTTCTCCCCGACTCTTGGTCTGAATCGCTATCCACTGTGCCACCTAGCTGCCCACCAGGAAATTAGAGGTGTAATTTTCAAAACCACTCCAATGATTGTAAAGAAAAAGTAAATAAGTAGCCACAAAATGCAGGTTATTTTCCTCTCCTTCTTGACCTGAAGCACAGTTCTGTTGCTTGGAGAAAAGGTGGATGAAACAGATCTACTTGAGGGAAAAAGGGAGTATTTCAATCAAAAACCACGAGGATCTAATGATAGTGGGAAAGAGATCGAGATGAATTATTTATCATGGCTCCAGGAATGTGTCTTTAATTTGGCCTATACAATCCCTAAAGAAAGAGGAGATTCCAATCCTTCCAATACTCTCTTTTTTTTTTCTTTTTGATTTCTTCCCCTTGTGACAGGAGTGACAGGCAGCAATGTCTTCATTGGGAGCTAAGGACAGACAGGACACAGATTCACCATGCCTAAGGGGAACTCCTCAAGCACCCCATGAATGGGAAAAAGGACTTATTAAAGTTTGAGCCCACTTTCCCCAGGACTCTGTATGTACTTATGGGACAATGTGCCACAGATATTTGAGAAGGACATTTTGTACTGACTGGTCGTACTATTTCTTCTTAGGAAGCTCCATTTTCAGTGGACTGAAATGATTCTTAACTGATAACGCTGGGGAGAAACACTCTAGTGGTGGATTGAGCCAGTGGTGTTAGGGAATCATCCCTGACTCCTCAGAGGTACCCTGAGAATGATGGGAGAAAAAATGACTCCAGGCCTCTAGAATGATCCAAGAGAAGAGGAACTGGGTTAAGAACACTCAGAGCTTAAATGGGTTACATACGTCTTTCAAGGAATGTACAATTATAGCATTTTGACATTTGTTGAGAGACATTGTTGGAGAACAGCTTGCAAAGGTGACATTTGTTCTGTCAAATGGTATGTCTTTTTTATGCTCATCAAACAATGTAATGGGACTTTGTGTCCTGTACATCTTTCGGTCAATTTTGTGATTTGATGTCAATGTGGTCAACTGTAGAACATGTCCTCTCATCGGTTTGACAAAGGGTATTTGTGCTAACGTACTAGCAGGCTTCCATGTACTCACCTCATAGAATGGGGATACCATTGGAGAACACAGAAGATTCAGTGATTGTCTCTCATTTCCATTACACAGGAGGCATTTTCTGGATCATGCAATTATTTCCTTAATGGCATCCTTTCCACTGCTTCTCCTACATAGTTCCTCCCTTGTAATGTGTGACAGTCTTCTCATGGCCACACGTGCCTCTCTCCAAAAGTCTGGTGTTGTTGAACTGGTTAATTATAGCATGAAGAGTTTGATGGCAGGAAAATAAGGCCAGAATGAGGGAGATGGAGCAGGATATCTTGGAGGAGTGGAGTTATCGGACATTCACACAAAAACTGCACCACTCCCCAAAGCAATCTGTCCCACTCTCCAGCTCCCAATCTATTCTGGCACCAGCTCACTGTCCATGTGCTGTGTTTACTCTAGACACATGCATTGATGGAGCTCCAAGGGATCTATGAACTTGAATATTCCCACTTACCTTTGACTTTCTTTGTGATCTTTTGAATTTTATTTTATACATTTAAAAGCATTATTCTGGAGTGGCTAGGTGGCACAGCAAATAGAGCACTGCTCCTGGAGTCAGAAGGACCTGAGTTCAAATTTGGTCTCAGACACTTGACATTTACTAGCTGTGTGACCTTGGGCAAGTCACTTAACCCCAATTGCCTTATCTTCCCTGCTCCAAAAAACAAACAAATAAATAAAAGCATTTTTCTGAGAAGGGGAGGAGGGCAATGGGCTACCATAGGGCAAGGAAGGCATAATAGGCTGTGGCAAACACAGGTTAAGAATCCCAGGCAATCCCTTTCAGATTTAGAGTCTGTAGGTGGGTCTCCCCAATTACAGTAGCAAGTATTTTGAGCAAGTGAGCATTTTCCTGTGTAATATCTTGCTTGGTATTGATAATCAGAGGGTCACTGAAGAAAATTACCACTGTTGTTACATCTTTCCAGGAACTGTGTGTGTGATTTTGACATGTCTAAGCCACCCCTCTTGAGAATCAAGTCTGCAAGGTAGCATTTAGCGCTACTAAACACAATTCTTTTTTATACAGCAAACTGTAAACACAGTAACATCTTACATTCCCCATACCTTTCAGGAAATTTGTGATGATAGCTCTGCTACAGAATATCACTTGTTTAAGCCTGTTTTTTTTTTTTTTTCTCTCCTGGTTAAGAATATCCTTGGTGCAATCTCATAAAATAAAATTTACAGGTGTAAAAGCATAGATGGGTAGTAATTACTGATGTACTCCATCACATTTTATTTGTTTGTTAGCATTAATAGGACTGAAGTTTTCCTGAGATTTTGGTTTCTTTCTCTCTTTCTTATACCTTGACAACTAATCCCACAATGCCCTCAAAAGTGTTTTTCCTCTGGCACAGACAGTTATAATAATACTCTCACACTAGACTCTACTAGAAAGTAATAAGCAAATGGGTCAGCTAATTCATCATCTCTGGCTTTCTTGCACCCCACCCCCACCCCATGCCATACATATAAACCTTTTTAAAATGTTTTTTAAAAATTTACTTATGTTTATTTTTAGTTTACAACATTCATTTCCACAAGGTTTTGAGTTACAGATTTTCTTCCCATCTTTCCCCTACCCCCCACCCCAAAATAGCAATACCACTGAATACCCCCTCCCCCAATCTGCTTTCTTGTATATCCTCCCCCATCCCTCCTCCCACTTTCCAGCAGGGCAAGATGGAGCTCCATACCCCAGTGCCTGTATATCTTATTTCCCAGTTGCATGTAAAAATAATAATAATAATAACAATTGCTTTTAAACATTTGATTTTAAAACTTTGAATTCCAGATTCTTTCCCTTCTTCCCTCATCACCCACCCTTACTGGGAAGACAAGCAATTCAATATAGGTTGTGCATGTGTAGTTACACAAAACATTTCCATAGTGGATATATTGTGAAAGACTGACTATATTATCCTTAACCTTTTGACCTCATTAATCAATCAATCAAGATTAATTTATTTAAGGTATTTATTATGTATCAGACATTGTACTGAAAAAATGAAAGCAGCCCCTGTCCACAAGATGCTTCTGGTCTGTGGTGGGGAGACGGGACAGAGATAGTATTAGAATTGGGGATAAAGACTGGTATCTGGAGGACTCAGGTAAGGTTTCTTGCAGAAGGGTGGAAATGAAACTAAGTTATTGAGGACTGCCTTGGACTGGCTCTCTTACAAAGAAAGGAACTCTGGAAACTGAGGCTTGGGGAACAAGGCTGGAATTCCTTTGGGGAATGGGAGTGTCCTGAAGTCCTTCTGAATCAGCATGGGGTAGGGGAGAGGTGGCGCAAAGACATTGATAGAGGGAAATGGGAGAAAGAAATCCCAGCCACCAGGACTGGGGAATTCTGAGGAAGCTTGGAGTCAAGCTGTGAGGGAGCAGAGCAGATGCTGGGGATTTGATAGGCAAGCAGCTGGCTCAGGGCAGGGCAGTGGTCCAAGGGAGGTGACCGTGTCCTCCCAATAGGGTGGGCAATCAGAACAGGCTCAGCTTCCCTGGGCCAGCTGGCCACGGTTCCCAGGGTAGGTGTGGTGAGCCAGCTGGTCCTGGTCTTGCATTCTCTTCTTCCTTTTCCACATCCTCTACTCCTACCCCCATCAGGAAATCAGGAAAAAGTGGCCCCCATTAGAAATCTTTTGATGTGCCTCTGTGGCAGGTCAGAGCATCAACTTAGGGCACTGCTGTGACCTGGCGAGTTAGACCCCAGAAGGACTGATCATGGAGGCAGCCAGTCTAATGTTGGTCAATAGAGAAACTGTTGTTGTTTTTTTTTAAAGAGAGAGTTGAAAGAAGGAAATGCTGAGATTCTATAATAGGCTGACCTTTCTTCTGAATAGATCAGTCTTGTAAGTGAGAATGACTCAAAGGCTCAGTGGAATGTTGGGGGAATAAAATTCTCCCTTCCTAAAGACAGATGTGGCCATGTTGTGACACAGTCAACAATATTATTCTTCATTTTTATTTGGCTTGTATTGGGGGAGGAGGGCAGTAAAGAGAATGTTTGGAAGACATTGAAAATAAGAGGAATTAAATTGTAATCTATCTGCAGGATCATACATCTCCATTAAAGAAGTTCATTGTTGGCTTAGATAAAATCCCATTTGGAATCTATCAGAAGAAATTCTCCTAAGCCCTTTGGTAGGTCCAGTCTTGAATTAAGGAGAGAATTTGAGTCTTTGGAGATTGTAGTTTATTCAATCAACAAAGAACCATGTGATCAAATAAGAAGACCTGAAGCCAGGATATGTGATATTCCCAAGATACCACAAAAATGCAGCTAAGAAAACTGGCCCTCACAATCTCCTTGAGGGTTATTCTTTTGTAATGCTTCAAATATTACTATTTTTCCCAAGGTAAATTATCTCACTACCTATTACATGTGCTGACACATGGCAGCAAAAACATTTTCTTTTCACCTCCTGGACTGGTCCTGGAAGGACTTCCTGCTTTTCCCTGTATTCCATGGCACCTACACATAGTTCTCATACTCAACACTCCAACCACTAAACACTCAACTCCTCCCAGATATCTTGGCTCATCATCCCTTCTCTGGCCTCATTTGCCTGCCTTCACACTCTTGATGCTATAATTTACCAGTTTCACTTTATACTAGCCACTGCCACAGAATCCCATGCCCCATTGTCCTAAAGCCATTCATCTCCAGACTATGCCCATCATCAACCTTCTTTGTTCTTATTAACAAAGCTCATTAATGATGCTAGAGATAGTTATACCTCCATATTGACCGGGTCCACTACAAATTTATCCTATATAATGTCAACGGGGCCACACTGCTGTGTGGCAATCTTTTAACTCTTCCGGAATTAACTTACTCCCTATACTCCCTACTCAATGTTCAAACCCTTTGTTTTATTTTCAAGCCACCTACACCACCTCTCCCTCTAGGGAGAGAAGTTTGCCTCCTTCTTCACCGAAACGGCACCTCTTCTGCAGCTACTTGTCCAGATCTCACTCACCGTGGTTGGTTGGTTGGGTGCCCATAGGACAAGGGTTCTACAAGCTTTAGGAAACTGAGGTGCTATGCTTCTTGTACTGTGGTTCACAAGCCCCCACCAGTGTGATTCCCATTAACAATAAGACAGTAGCCTCAACAAATTTTTGGAAAGGTATTAATCTGACATGGCAATAATAGTTAGTATAGAACATTGCCTTAAAACCAGGGGTACAGTTTTCTACAAAAACAGTGTTCCTGAGGAGAACTCAGTGAAAGCACAATAGTAGGAAGACACGGATGTAGAGAATTATGTACAGCAAGGCAGAAACTCACAATGCCGTTATAGGAGCTTCATGAAGTTCCCCTTAGGTGTAGCTCTCTGCTGGTCTCTTTGGTACCTTTGAATAGCAGCATATGGCTAGCATTTTGCTCAACACCAAGGAGTCAGGTTCCCTGAAACTTCCTTTTCCTCTGGTGACTGGTTGACCTCAATGCATCTCTCAGTTTCCAATGAAGATTTTGGTCATTGGATGATTTCTTGAGGAAATCAAGTCACACCTCTTGAGTTACATTAAAAACAAACAAGAGAGAGCTAGATGGGTCAAAGGATGGACCCAAATCCAAGCAGACATCTCAAAGAGACTAAGGATTTATTTATTCACAATTTTCATACTTTCTGTTGATTTATTGATTCCATCAAGATATCTGGTAAGTTTCTGATTATATTAATGAATGGAGGGATGGAATCCTACTCATACACTGATAAAATTGAAATAACCCGTTTGGAGAATCCTCTTCTCCCAATTTCTATACCTCAGATAACTTCCATACAATCCCCTAATCTCTCTTCCTTTGCTCCTATCTCATGGTACTCCTTGCCAAAGTTAGACCTTACACCTAGGCTCTTGATTCCATACTCTTTCATCTTCTCCTTGATCTTGCTTCTTCATTGATTCCATCTCTTTTAAAACTTTTGATCTCTCTTTGTCTATTGGCTCCTTCTCTGAAATCTGCAAACATTTTCAAATCTCCCCAGTTCTTAAACAACAACAACAACAACACAGCAGCCACCAAAACTTGACAACTGCCATTGCCTTAAACTCTCATCCCATATCTTATCTTCCTTTTCTCAGCCAAACTCCTAGAAAAGGAAGTCTTCATTGCTTCTACTTCCTTGGCTCTCATTTACTTGAATGAAAATGAGTGAATGAATAAGTACCACAGAATTTATTAAGTGCTTAATATGTGCCAGGTAATGTTCCAAATGCCAGGAATACACACACAAACTGTCTAGCACCTAGAAGAATGAATGCATATAAATAGTTATTAATATTATTGCTGAATTTAGGCTACTCTTTGAGGTGGAATATGAGACTTTCTTTCAGTTCCCCTCATACCCTCATTCACTACCTGAATCCCTATACGTCATGTTGAGAACCACACTCAAACTAGGGCAGAATTAGAAACTCTTAATTTTGCATTCCTGCTAGGACCAGACTTGCCCCTCTCGCTGCATATAAAATGGTGGACCTCTCTGCTCCAATGACTTATCATGTCAAAAAACTCATGCTGCCTATCTGCTCCATGGTTCTACCTAGAAGGTAAAAATTCTGTGAGATCCTAACAATGTAGAAAGGATTTGAGTTTGGGAAGTGATAATATCCCTAAAGAAAAAGCCTCATTAAGTTTAGTAAGGTTCATCATCAGAGGCTGGGCCAGTTTTCATTGTTCATTGTCCAGCTGTCACCCAGTGGTGGCGATTTCATTTTGACATTAAATGACAAAATACATCTTCTATAGCATGGAAGGTTTGCAATCTCATCGTTGGTGAAAACCTAGGTGCCTGGGTTCACTTCAATGCCTCAAAAATCTGGAATTTTCATGGCATGAGTACATGGGTTCTCCACTGATGCAAATGTTAAGACCTTTGTAACTTAATAAGTGGTATTTGAGTAGTGCTAGGGATGAAATATTCATCACTGTGAGTCAATGTAGGGATAAACTAGGCAGGCATTGTGGTATAGTTGAAGAACATTGACTCTGGTGTCAGAGAACTTTGGTTCAAATCCTAATTCTTTTCCTTACTATATTTATGACTTTAGGGAAATCATTTCAAATCTCTGAGCCTCAGCTGTGTCCTCTATAAAATTGGGGTACTGGACTAGATGATCCTTCCTAACTCAAGAGTTAACATCCTATGTTTTGTTCAATTTACACAGGCCAGTTCTCAGATGCCAGATACGCAGTCTATACTCAAACTTTTCTGACACAGTGGGAGTTTGAAGAACTTACTATGATCTCCTTCCCAGTCAATAAGGAGTTGTTAAGCATCTACTCTGTGCCAGATATTGGTCCAATCATAGCAGATATAAAGAAAGGCCAAAAAGTGCCTCCTGTCAAGGAACTTTACAGTCTAATGGGGGAAATGACATGCAAAGAACTATTTAGAAACACAATAAAAGCAGGATGACAGTAAGAAGGCTAAGCCTCGTGTGTGATAGAAATCATGATCTGTGTGTTAGAAACTGGAGAATGAGCATGGAAGGAAGACTATCTCCCATGAAGAAAGACTGCTGTTCCAATCATTCACTCACCAAACATTGATTAAGTGTCTGCTGTGTGCATGAGGAATGCAACTTCAAAGCCGAATAATCTCTGCCCTTAGAAGCTTATATTCTACTGGGAGGAATTAGCAGTCTACTTCACTGGGAATACTTTGAAAAACCCCATAATGCCCTACATTGATGAAGCATGCCTTGGATGGCATTAGTGGAAGCGGCACTTTGAATCCTTTAAAAAAAAATGGAAGAGTGATCCCTGACTCAACTACCTTAAGGATGTATGAGGAGAATAAGAGCAAATGGAAAAGAGAAATGAGAAGAGTTCTGCTCATTCAAGACCATCCTGATTTTAGAGAGACTGAGAAGTAAGGTGTTAGAAAGTGCCTACATTAGCTTGTAATTTACTGAAGGGCAAGGATGGGTCTGAGAAACTCTTCCTCAGTACCCAAGAGAGTCCCATGCAATTAAACACTTGGTGAGTACTTTGAGGACAGTAAATTTTAAGGGGGGCACAGCTTTAGAAATGGGCTCAACACACAGTGGGCAATTGAGGATTACAGATTGATTGACTGACTGAAGTGGGTCAGTCAGCTAGACCCTAATTTCCCCTGTGTTTGAGTGGTGAAAATAGTAATATACGGGATGGTTGGGTGGTACAGTGAATAGAGCACCAGCCCTAGAGTTAGGGGGATCTGAGTTCAAATCTGGCCTCAGATACTTAACACTGATTAGCCTTGTGACCTTGGGCAAGTCACTTAACTCCAATTGCTCTGCCTTCCCCCCCTGCAAAAAGAAAAAAAAAAAGAAAGAAAGAAAGGAAAAGAATGATACATGTTCTAAATCAGTGGTTCTCAACCTGTGGGTAGCAACCCCTTTGGGGGTCACCTAAGACCATTGGAAAACACATATTTCTGATGGTCTTAGGACCCAAGACAGGGCTCCTCTATCCGTCTCCAGGCGTGTCCACCCACATGCAGATACACCCACATATGAGTATTAAAGGGTCGTGGTATTAGGAAGGTTGAGAAGCACTGCTCTAGATCAAAAACTTTATGGGGGAATATGAAACTTTGGGTCATTCTATCACCTCAATTTTCTCCAAGTTGTAAATGGAGTGCAACCAACTTCCTGATCTTGAGCCACAATATAGTTTGTTTGTTTTTTTTTAAGGAGAGTTTTAGCATGGCCATCTGAAGGAAATTCTAGAGATAAATGGAGGAGTAGACTTGAAGTCAGGATGGCTCAGGTTCAAATCCACAGGCTGCCACTTAGTAGTGGTGTGGCAGTTGGGGTTTTACTTCACATATTTCTGCCCCAGTTGCTTCATCTAGAAAATGGGAATAATAATCTCCATAGTAGTCACCTCCTAAGGTTGTTGTGAAGCCCAAATGAGAAGTCTGAAAGTACTTTGCAAATCTTAAAATACTCCATAAATATTCATAATTCTGTTTTCAACAGGAAACATGGTGCTTTCTGTGTATGGTCTCCATGCTCCCACAGTTCTTGGGGCTGAAAAAGCCTTGCTCACTGGAAGAAATTATTTGGACCACATCTCCTAAACTCTGAGCTCATAGCATGATGATACTACCCAGCCATATTACAATTAGGTAAGGATGTTTCCAGAATATCTAATTTAAAAGGTTGGGCAATATTCTATAGCAGTGTCTAAAATGCTCTCAAGTTGCCCTAATAAGAAGCCAGAATTTCCAAGATGGTAACTGTGACAATTTCTACCAGTGCCTCTCCATAAGTGAAATGTGGGATACAATTGCATTAGTCGAGAGTTGATTATTTCTTTCAGGAGATGATGGGGAGAAGTCATCTGGGAACAAAGGCTGAGAGAGTTTAGTAACTTATTCAATTCTCTGTGGTTACCTTACAATTCTGTTTATAATCAAATGCCTGTGCTTTGAATTTATGTGTCACTTGGCTTGGTCTGATATAAAAAGATACTTTGGTAGGGGCTTACAGTGATAAACATGAAGTGACTAACTTAAAGGTAACATGGGTGTAGGCTGGGGATGGGAGATGAGGAATCCTGGGTTCCTTGTGTTCAAGACAGCAGATGGAGTTAGGCATGATGAACAGTAAGAAGATCAGTTTGACTCACTGTGAAAGGGAGCAATGTATATATAATAAGACTAGAAAGATAGGTTGGGGTCCTGTTTGAAAGTTCTAAAAAAAACAAATTGGAGTTTATATTTGATCCTAGAGGTAATAGCGCACTAGCTCTCACCCATTGGAAGCTGAGCTAAGACTGACACCTGCTGGGTCCAATCAGCATTTCACACCTGGCTTCCGACTCCACCCTATTCATTCTGCTGCTTTACTCTCTAGCATCCCATATAGCAGTTTTGCAACAATTCAGTACTCTACAGTCAGGAAAGGATGGAAACTATTCTCCCCACAAATAGAGCCAAGATGGGGACAGTATGGCTTTCTTCCTAAGGGATTAAAGAATGAGCATTTGTCACCAGGGCTGCAGCATTGTAGAAAAAGAGCCTTATTTAGAATAAGAATGTCTTGGCTCAATTTGGAGCTGGTACTATCTCTGTGACTGAGCAAAATTTCACTTCCCCTCTCTAGACCTCGATTTCCCCAGATGGAAAGTGAGAAGAATGGAATAGAGGATTTCCAAGGTACCTTCCTACTCTAGGGCTATGATACTCTGATGGACCCAGGATCAAGACTTAAAGGAACAGTGGTTCTAACATTTACTGCCTACGTAACCTTGGACAACAATTCACTTCAGTTGCATAAACAGTAGAAATGGCTTTGACTCTAAAAGGGGTCTTTGACTCAGTGATGCCACCATAAGACTCTAAAGGAATCAAAGAAAGTGGAAAAGATCCTGTGTGTACAAAAATATTTCCAGTAGCTCTTATTTTGCGGTGACAATATATACATACATACACACATATATACATATACATTCATACAGATATAGTGATAGAGATAGAGATAGATATAGATGATATAGATATAGATATAGATATAGGTATAGATATAGATATAGATGGAAACTCAGGGGATACCTACCAACTGGAAAATGGCTGAATATATTTTGGAATATGAATAAAAAGGACTACTATATTGTTGCAGAAATAAGAGAAAAAAACATTTCAAAGAGGCATGAAAAGACTTGCATGAACTGATGCAGAAGGAGATGAGAAGAACCAAGACTATGACGTATACTTTAGACCCAATATTATGTAAACGATAATTTGGAAAAGCTTAAAAACTCTGATCAACTGAATGATCAGCCAGGATTACCAAGGACTGATAAAGAATGCAGGCCACCTCATGACAGAGAGATAGTGGACTAATATGCAGAAGAGGAAATGCATTTTTTGAAGTGACAAGTGTGGGAATGTTTTGCTTGGATGTGCTTGTAAGATGCTAGGGATCTTCCTCTCACCATCCTTCCTTCTTTCCATTTTGCTTCTTTCAATGGGTAGAAAGTGGGAGGGGGAAAGATGAATACTTGATCATTGAAAAAATAAAATAATTTTCAAATTTTTCTCACATAATTTGTTTATTTTCCTAATAAATTTACTATTTATTTTTAAACATCATTTTCTTTTTAAATTTTGAGTTTTAAATTCTCTCCCACCTCTCTCATCCAATGAACAGGCAAACAAAATAATATCAAATACAAATAAGAAATAATGCAAAACATGTTTCCATATTAGTTGTATTACAAGAAAAAAAGGAAGGTGAGAGAATTATACTTCAATTTGCACTCAGAGTTCATCAGTTCCCTCTGTGGAGACAGATAGCATTTTTTCATGAGTCCTTTGAAATTGTTTTGGATCATTGTCTTGATCAGAGTAGCCAAGTCTTTCACAACTGAGCACCATTACAACACTGCTGTTACTGTGCACGGTGATCTCCTGGTTCTTCTCACTTGACTTTGCATCAGTTCATATAAGTCTGCCCAGGTTTTTCTGAAACCATTTCCCTCATCATTTCCCATAGTACAACAGTATTCCATCATAATCATATAACACAACTTGTTCAGTCATTCCCCAACTGATGGACTTGCCCTCTATTTCTAATTTTTTGCCACCATAAAAAGAACTACTATAAATATGTGTGTGCAGATAGATCCTTTTATTTTTCCTTTTATCTTTTGGGGGTACAAACCTAGTAGCAATATCACTGGACTGAAGGGCATGCACAGTTTTATAGCCCTTTGGGCATAGTTCCAAATTATTCTCCAGAATGGTTGGATCAGTCCACAACTCCACCAAGAGTTTATCAGTATACCTATTTTCTTTCATTCTCACCAACATTTGTCATTTCTGATAGGTGTAAGATGGTCTCAGAGTTGTTTTAATTCACATTTCTCTAATCCAAACTCATTTGACCTACTGTCCCATTTAAAAAAAAAAAATATATATATATATATATATTACTCAATGTCCCCCTAGAAATCTATTTTCTTTAACCTTTAACTTTTTAAAATTTGCATCATTTCAAAAAAGAATTTTTTAAAAATAACATACCTTAAATTTAATAATTTATTGTAATTTGTGTTTTTTTTCCCTGCAATGAAATCTTGATGATGCAATACTGCATCATCTAACCATATAGTATCATATTGTAAATAAGTCATTATACACACATATTCCTGCTGATGTATGCTGGACTTCCTGACTGGGTGTGACATGTTTGCCTGCTAACACTTGTTTGTTAAGACCTGTCAGTGGACTTGACCACAGATCAGTTATGACTTGCATTTTGTGTGATTATTTGGAAAAGAATGTAATCACTATGACTTTATCTCTGTTGCACAACAGATGAAACATACAACCGGTCTTTCAAAATTTTCTCTTCCTCATGCTTTTACCACCCCTTTATTTTTATTCAATGCCCCACAATTGCACCCCAGGCTACTACTGCCCCCCTATCCCGATCATTCCAGCACCCTCAGGGGTGGGGGGAATATATCACCCACTTTGGAGAACTGTGCAAATCAGTAGTGATTTAAGGTGTTGTTTTTTCATCTGACTATGAATAGTTCTGGTTTCTTCTTATGAAAAATGGGTGTTCATATCGTTTGACCATTTATAAACTAAGGAATGGCTCTTATTTTCATAAATTTAACTAAGTTCTTTATTCATTTGAAAAGTGAGGTCTTTGTCACAGAAACTTGTTTTTTATATTTTTATATTACTTCATTGTCTATGGTACCTTTTAGCAAAATGTTGTTTCCCTGATCATCTCTTTAATTAGGTCTATTTTTGCTTTTGCTTTGTATGAGATCATGACTGTTACCCCGGCCTCCTCTTTACTTCAGAGGAAGCAAAATAGATTCTGCTCCAGGCCTTTATTTTAATTGTGTGTGTGTTTCTGTTTCAAGTGTGTCTCTTGTAAACAACACATTGTTGGATTCTAGTTTCTAATCCATTCTGCTATCTGTTATCTGTTTTATGGGTGAGCTCATCCCATTCCTATTAAGAGTTATGATAACCAACTGTATATTTCCCTCCATCCTATTTTCTTCTGTTTATCCTTCCTTCTCTCTCTCTCTTTCTCTCCTGTTGCCACTCAAAAGTCTGTTTTACTTCTGACCACTGCCTCCCTTAATCCACCTTCCCTTTAATCATGCCCTTCCCCTTGTATTTCTCTGTTGGGTAAGATAGATTTCAGTGCCCAAATGAGTGTGTGTACACACACACACACACACACACACACACACTCCTCTCTTTGAACCAATTCCAATGGGAGTGAAGTTCAAGCATTACCTGCAACCCCATCTTCCCCTCCACTATAAAAGCTCTTCTTTGTATACCTCTTTTACATGAGAAAATATTCCCTATTCTACCTCTCCCTTTTTTCTTCCCCCAAATACATCTGTCTTTTTTCCCCTCTTCATTTTTTTAGGTCATCTTAACATCATCAATTCACACTTATGCCCTCTGTCTACATAGACTTCTTCTAACTGCCCTAATAATGATAATGTTCTTAGGAATTAAATGCATCATTTTCGCACATGGGAATCTAAACAGTTTAACTGAATAAAGTTAAGTACCTGATAATTACTCTTTCATGTTTGCCTTTTTTATGTTTCCCTTGAATCTTGTGTCTCAATGCCAAATTTTATTCAGCTCAAATCTTTTCATCAGATATGCTTGTTAGTCTTTTAGTTCATTAAATGTCCATTCCCCAACCCTCACTCCCCAGGGATTTCTACTCAGTTTTGCTGGGTAGGTTATTCTTGGCTATAATCTTAGCTCTTTTGCCCTCTGGAATATCGTATTACAGGCCTTCTACTCCTTTAATGTGAAAGCTGTTAATCTTGTGTGATCCTGACTGTGATTCTAGAACATTTGAACTGTTTCTTTCTCATTGCTTGCAGGATTTTCTTCTTGACCTGGGAGCTCTGGAATTTGGCTATCCTATTGCTGAGATTTTATATTTTGAGATCTCTTTTAGGAGGTGATTGGTGGTTTCTTTCAATTTTTGTTTTACCCTATCAGTATAAAATATTGGAATAGTTTTCCTTTATAATTTATTGAAATATGATATCTCGCCTCTGGTTTTTTTTTATCATGGCTTTCAGGTAATATAATAATTTTTAAATTATCTCTCTTGAACTATTTTCCAGGTCAGTTGTTTTCCCAGTGAAATATTTCACATTTTCTTGTATTTTTCATTCTTTTGATGTTGTTTTATTGTTTCTTGATTGACATGTCATGGAAATATTAGCTTCCATTTACCTGATTCTAATTTTTAATAATTGTTTTCTTGTGTAAGTTTTTGTAACTCTTTTTCCATTTGCACAATTCTGATTTTTAAGGAGTTCTTTTCTTCAGTGAATTTTTGTGCCTCTTTTACCATTAGGCCAATTTGTGTTTTAAAGTTTTATTTTCTTAAGTTTTTTTGTACTTCTTTTATCAAGTTCTTAATTCTCTTTCCATAATTTTGTTGTATTACTCTCATTTCTTTTCCCAATTTTCCTTCTACAACTTTTATCTCTTTCTTTAACTATTCCAGGAACTATTGCTGGCTTTGGGTCCAATTAGCATTTTTCTTTGTGACTTTGTTTTTTAACTGTGTTCACATTATTGTCTTCTTGAGTTTGTGTTTTGGTCTTCCTTGCCACCAAAGTAGTTTTTATGATTAAATCATATTAAATTCTTTTTTTTTTGTTATTTACGCATTTTCCCATGTTATTTCTTGACTTTGAACTTCATATCACAGTTGAACTCTGCTTGCTAGGGGGTGGGGAGGCACTGTGCCAAGCTTTAAGCTTTTTACATTGCCTTTTTCAGAGCTAGTTTCGGGGTTAGGGGTATGTAAACTTTGAGTGCTTCCAAGGTGATGTGATCCACAGAGAGGTGTGGTCACTGCTGCCCTGATCTGCATTCTGGTATTTAGCCAGGAAGAGTCCCTCATCCCCTGCAGTTACAAGTGCTACTATTTCTCTTGGCCCCGAAACAGTGACCAGGACTCCCTGCTCTTCTGTGCTCCTGTCTACCCTGGAACTATGACTCAAACTGCAAATGAGCAATAGAATTGCCATTTAGCACCAGGTGCCCCCAATGCCAGCAAAGAGTACCTTGTAACCTCTTTCTGACCTTTTATCCAACCCCCTTACTATGTTTGGGATGATAGCTCCTGAAACTGGGGCTGCTGCTGTTGTGGCCAATCTAAAGGCTCCTGGCCAGTGCTGCTACCACATACATTGTGAGTCTGCTCAGATGCCTGTATCACAGACCTTTCCTGACATCTTCCAAGAGGTCTTAGGAGGGAAAAATGTCTCACTTCAATTTTTTGTTGACTCTGCTGCTCCACATTTTGAATTGAGGTATTACTGCAAAGTTATTTGGAGGGGAATCTTAAAGAGTTTGACTCAGACCTGGCCTTTGCTTTGCCATCTTGACTCCACTCCCTAAAATTTTCTTGAAAGAATCTTTTAAAAGGATCATAGCTCTGCAGTTAGGGGACATGAGTTGAAATCCACCTCATACTTACTATCTGTGTGCCCTTGGGTGAGCAGGAAGTTTCTCTTCTGAAAAATTAGGGGCTAGACTTGAGGACCTTTATGTTCCCTTCCAGCTTCAGATGTATAATCCCAGTGATAGGGATCCAAAAACAAAATAACAATCAATTACCTTTCATGAGCCTCAGTTTATTTATCTTTAAATTAGAGGGTTGGAATAGATACCCTCTGTGATCCCTTCTGGCTCAAATCCATGACTAAGGGATGGGAGAAAACCAAAGGAAATGGAAAATTCTCCAAACTTATTTTCAAAAAACTGTTGGCCACTAGATGGCAATAGTGTCTGTTCACCTCCCATGGTCATCTCTTCAACAGGAATTATGGAATGTAATGGACAAAAACCCATCCTGTCTTCTATTTGTTTAGCTGAGACATGTCCAAAGATTAGATTCTCATATACCCCCTCACCCACCCACTCACCCAATTCAGAGCAATCTGGTTCCTGTATATGCATGCAGAGTGAACCCCCAAACAAAGGCAATCAGCAGTTCTTGTCCAGACTGGGTAGCCTTGAAATGCCATGAAGATTGACTTTAAAGTCAGGTCAGAGTTTTGCCACCTACTACAGACTTCAATTCATAGCTAAAGAAAGCAACATGGGCCCATCTCAGAACAATCATTTTTCTTCATTGTAGGATGGGTCAATGAGTCAACAAGTGATATTAAGTGTTTGTCATGTGCCAGGCACTATGCTAAGCACAAGGCATACAAGAGAAGCAAAAACCAGTCCCTGCCCTCAAGAAGTTTAGATTCTATTGGAGGAGGTAACATGTAGACAATTGGGCACATACAATTTATTTTCTGATGAGATGGAAGGTAACCTTAGGGGTAAAAGATCAAAGACCTACAGTTGGAAGAGGCCTGAGAGACCATGCTGCCCAACCCTATCATTTTACAGATGAGGAAACTGAGGCCCAAGATAATTAGTGTGACCAATGTTACATGGGTAGTAAAATTAAGGAATTCAGTTCACTGTCTACTCTGTGCCTAGCCCAGTGTTAGACACCATCCATTCAGTTGGGTCCCTTTATCTTAGGTGAACCCTACCCCTTTGCGAGATAGAAGCAAGGCAGACATTAAACTGAAAAGTGAATGAAGTGCCACAGGTTGGGATGGCATTGTCAATGGCCCTGAGGAGCCCTGGATTATTTCCCATGAGGTGTTATTTTATTAGATTACCTCCAGCATCTCCCACTGACAGAGACCGCATTCACATTTTCCCATCTACCTCTGAGGATCTAAAACTAAACTCCGTCTCTGTAATCCTTCTGGGTATTCAACAGATCCTCATCGGCCCACCATAGAGTCAAGCCATTTTGCAATATAGAGTCATTCTCCTTTGAGAAATCAACTTGTCTAACGCGGGGAATTTGTCTCCATAATAAAGTGAATGCCCATTGTCAGGTGAAGGACAGAATCAGCCTCATCTGAAAGAAAGAAGCAAACAAATCAGGAATGAAGAGAGAGAGAGAGAGAGAGTTATTTTTCAGTAACTCTGAGTTCTCATTCTCCCCAAATCAGGTAACAGGCAAAACACTTTGCAAACCTTAAATGATTATATAAAGGTGTTGCTCCCATCATTATTCCTGGCCCTCTCCACTTCCTCAGTAGTACTTAAGCTCTCTTCCCTCCCTCAGATATCCTTTCTCTCCTTTCTCTATTCTCCCTCATATGCAAATCGACTCTGAATAAAAGTTTGAGGTTCCAATGAAAGAGATAATGGAAGTCTCTGCCCAGCCTCACTATATCTTCCTGTAAACTCCTCATACACCATGCTAATGCCTTTGCATGGGCCAGCCCCCCATTCCTGAAATCTTCTCCCTTCCATCTGATAGAATTGCTCTCTTCCTTTAAGATTCAGTTCGAGCATCACCTGCTACACAAAGCCCTTCCCGATTCCCACAATGGCTCATGCCCTCCCTCACTAAACTACTCAGCTCATATTCTGTATTTCTTCCATATACAAGTCTATTCTGTCTCCTTCAATAGCCTATAAGAGATTCTAGTTCCTGTAGACAGGATTCAGAGTTGTTTTCCCAGTCTCAGTTACATAGTATGTGACTGAAAAATACTGTTGTTTGTTGACTGATTGAGGAGCTGAATGAAGAACATTTTCAGACAAGTAGCCAGATTTATTGAGGGATCCCTATACAGCAGACATTGTGTTAAGCATGGACAGCATCAAGAAAAGCAACATCGTATACAGTAACATTAATATTGTTTTAAGAACGATTTTGATTGACAAAGTCATTCTGACTATTATATATACCCGAATCAAGTACTAAGGATCTATGAAGAAAGATGCTATCTGCATCCAGAGAAAGAACAGATAAACAGAGTTATGTATAGAATGATTGTACATAGGTGTATGTATATACATGCACACACACATATTTGCGTCTAATGGCAGACATTTCTAGGATAGAGAGGGAGAGAAAAAAAGTATAACAACTTTATTATATATTTAAAAGGAATAGTAAGTTGTACATAACGAATTTGTAGTTTCATGTAAAAAAAAAAAGACAAAAGGAACCCATGCCTTCAAGGGCATATATCCTAATGTTGGAGGCATAGTACATATTAATATGTATCTACAAGATACATATAAATCAGCAAAACTTAAACACGAGTTGTGTTTGCATGACTTTGAGGAGAGAAAAAATATATGAAATAGAAGAAAGTAGAGAAGACAAATTGGATAAGTAGAGTAAGTGCATGAGGAGATAAGGAAAGGATGATGCTGACATTGAAAAGCAGGGTGCCTGGGGTGGGGGGAGAGGAGATGATGAGCTAGTAAGTAGTGGCAGAAAGATCTCCACCCCAAAAATGAAAATAGCATAAAAAAGCAGATGAATACACAGAAGCAGAAAGAAGGTCCAAAGGAGATACAAACAGGGAGATGATGTTACTGCCATGTCCAATTTAACATACAGTTTTTAAACTAACTGTATGTAACAGAAATTTGTTATGTATAATCCTCTCTTTTTATATATTTTGAAATATTCCCATTTGTTTAACTCATAATAAAAGTCTGAGGGCTTCATTTTTGAAAATATGGGACATCCAAAGAATGTAAACTATATTGAAAAGTTTTCATTAAATATTTTGTCTGACAACTTTTGAATTCTAGTCATTAAGCAAGATGGTAGAGGAAAAACTGGGTCTTTTTTTGAAGGGGTACAGGAGGTTCACTTGGAAAGAGTTTAAACAGACCACAGACCATACAGATTTAGAGCTAAAGAGAATGTCTAAAGTCCACTGTTTACATCTTACAGATGAGGTAACTGAGGGACCTTCTAGAGAACTCAAATGAATTTGCCAAGAACAGTGTTAGTAAACTGCAGAGCTGATATTTGCACCCAGGTCCAAATGCTGTACCCTTTCTATTACATAACATTGAATTGTTCTCAACATTCCTAAAAATCACACCCTCAAAGGCAACTGCCGACTTCTGGAGCTGCTCCTATTGCCAACAGAACTCTTTTAGAATCGGCCTCACCCCCAGCCCCACGTCTCCCCCTCACCCCAGGCAAAGGCCAGAATTAACTGTGCTCTAGTCATGCTTGACTGTACTCTCAATGCACCCACTCTGCCCCCCTACACACACACACACACACACACACACACACACACACACACACACACACACACTCCCATCGGTTTTGCCTCAGGTGAAAAAAAAGATACAAGTCTCAGAATCTTCTCTGAAGTTCAACATTCTTTCTAACACCTCCTCGATCCAAGGGCCTGGCTTGAATTTATAACTGAAAATCACCATTAACTCCTCAAAAATGTTGTTGTTCAGTAATTTGCATTTATGTCTGATTCTTTGTGACCCCATTTGGAGTGTTTTGGTTTGTTTTTTTGGGGGGGGCAAAGATATTGGAATGATTAGCTATTTCCGGGTCCAGTTCATCTTACAGATGAGGAAACTGAGGGACACAGGGTTAAATGACTTGCCCAGGGTCATACAGTTAGCTTCTGAGGCCATATTTGAATTCAGGTCTTCCTAACTCCAGGCCTAGCACTCTATCTACCCCACCACATAGCTGCCAAGTTAACTCCTCACTCTCTGCCATCCCACGCTGTAGCCAGTAAATTGCCAAGTCTTGTCCATTTTGCCTTTACAATCTCTTCCATCAATCCCCTCCTTTCTGCTCACACCATGTCCATCATGGTTTAGTCCTTCATCTCCTCTCACCTAGACTAGTCTCCTGCCTCCAGTTGAAGCCCTTTCCCATCCAAAGTGATTTTTTTTCTTTACATGTAGGTGTGGCCATGTCATTTGCCTGTTCATTAAGCTCTCTGTTACTATAGGAATCAGTACAAACTCATCTGTTTACCACTTAAAGTCATCCACAACCAATCGCCAGCCCAGCTTTCTGGGTTTATTCCATCTCACTCCCCTTCTTACATTCTCTAGTATAGCCATACTGGCCTTCCTATTTTTTACACATGAATCTCATCTCCGTGTCTGCTTCTTTTCACAGGCTAATCCCTACATGGGGAATGCTCTCCCTCCTCACCTCCACTTCTTAGAATACTTAGTTACCTTCAAAGATTAGCTTGTGCCATTTCCTTCAAGGCATGTTGCCCGATTTCAAGGCATGTTGCCCGATTTCCCTCAAGTATCTAGTGATTCTCCAATGAAATACTTTGTCTTTGCTTAGTCTTTATTTTTGCAGACATTTCTGACTACGTGTTATCTTTCTTTTCTCTCAATAGAGTGTAATCTCCTTGAGAACAGAAATTGTTTCGTTTTTACTTTTGTCATCACAGTGTCTGTCATAAATGCAAGTGGTGCTTAATAAATCATGATTGATTGATGGTTCATGCCCTCTTCTCTTGCCTAGATTATTGCAATAGCCTCATAATTGTCTTCCTGCCTCAGTCTTTCTCCTGTCAGATGTACCATCCATATAGCTACCATATTGATTTGAACAAAGGCCACTTGTGAGTATGTCATGCTCCTGCTCAATAACCTTCAATGACTCAAATTCCTCTGAAGTGAAATACAAATTCTGCTGGCTAGCATTGAAATCCTTCACTATCTGGCTCTTTCTAGTTTTCTAGACTGATTTTATGTTATTCTCCATCATGTACTCGATGTTTAAGTCAATTTTTCATGAAATTTCTATGGTCAAGTCAATATGACACTCCATCTCTACCCACTGTACCTTTTATACAGACTTCCATCTTGCTTGAAACGCTCACCTTTCTTTACCTGTGACTCTTGGAATCTAGTTTTCTTCAAGACTGAATTTAAGGGTCACTCTAGAGAATACCTTCCTTGATTTCCCTAGTTTGTTAGTGCTCCTCCCCCAACAAAATCGCTTTGTATTTATTATGCATATAATTCCTATTTGCTTGTTCTTGTAATTGTTGTTTCCCCAGCTGCTGTGGCTCCAGTGGAAGGGAAGCTACCTGAAGGCAGCAACTACTTCATTGTCATCTTCTCATACATGGCACCAAGAACAACTTTTGGTACATTGCAGACTCTTAAAACAATTCCTGAATTGAATTCACTTTACTTGTGGGACATTGCGTTTGAAATCAGAGGACTTGGATTTGAATCCTGTTTTTCACTTGCTAGCTGTGTGACCTTGGACAGCTCACTTAACTCCTTTAGACAGGAGTTCATTCATGTGTAAAATGAGAGAACTGAACTAGAAAGTACCTTTCGCCTCTCAATCTAAGATCATTTGAATATCCTGTAATGATCCAAACCTCCCCTCTCCCAAAAAAATTCTTCCTTAACAAAAGGATGCTTTGCACTGAGAATAGGTAACAAATTCCACTAAGTTGGCTCTATCCTTTTTGTATTCCTGTTAATAAAACTGACTTTAAAAAGCCTCACCTTCAGAAGCATCATGTCAGCTCCCAATTTATCTAGTCATGTTTCGTAATTCTTCTGGGAACTTGTCTGTGTACACAGTGAATTTTGCTCCTACGTGACTAGCCTGGCTGGTGCTCTCTGTCTCCTGCTGCATGTATCTTTTAATTAAGTAGAAAAGAGATTTTTAAGAGCCCACGTAAGCCTAGGAAACTCCATTTCTGGCTGACAGCAATGGCTCTTCATTCAGGCCTGAAAGCCCAGACTGACAGACTAGAATAGATCAAGAAAATTGATCGTTACTCATATGCTGGAGTGAGTCAATCTATGTAAATCCATCCCCGCAGCTGGCAGGCACGGAGAAGCTTGCTATGCAGTACAAACACTATTACAGGCTGTTTGCTCGTCCAAAAGCCAGTCTTCAGGTTTAATGCAGCAAAACTGCAGTTGTACTCAGGGAAGCTCCTTTGTATTCCTAACAACTGCATTCTGAAGGAGGCGGGGACTGAGAAGATGTACCATTCATCAGCCACCATCATTTTGAGTGGATGTGATTTTGGGGGAATACAGTTTGATGTAGAATTAGGACATAACTATCCCAGACTACTTCTCTGGAGCTTTCATTGGATCCCAGATTTGGAGAGGACAGGGGCATTAGAAATCATCATGTCCAGCCCCCTCCCTTTATCCAGGAGGGAACTGAGGCTCAAAGGGATTACATGATTTGTCCAGTAAGGGACGGAATCAGGATTTGAACTCAATACTTCTTGAACCCAAGCATGCTTTCCACTGCACCATGGTGCTCCCACATCATTTTTAGGCAAAGTGGCTGGCTATTCACATCTTTTAAGTGAATAAGCTGCTGTGATTTGGGGGTAGGCCAATTGAGATGGCAGATATGAGAGAATGATACTCATCTGGAATGTTTTTCAGTTCTGAGAATCATTATGAAGGCATAATAATAACTGGCATTTATATAATGTGTTAAAGGTCACAAAGACTTCACAGATATGGTCATATTTGACACCAATGAAAACTTCAAGCATTTCCCCTGGCTTACAGATGAGGAACTGAAGCTCAGGGAGGGGAAATGATTGTCCTCTGTCTGGTAGTGTCAAAGATGGAATTTGAACCCAGGACATTCTTGACATTGGTAGAATTTGAACCCAGGGCATTTCTGATATAGGTGGGATTGGAGCCTAGAGTGGTACTGACATTGGTGGCATTTGAATCTAAGACATTTCTGACATTTCAAGTCTAACACTCTATTTATCAAACCAATGGAAAGTGACCAAAGAAGGCCAAAAAAGACTGTGAGTGATCTTGGTTTTGTACCATATGAAGGAACAAGGGATGGTTAGACTATAAAAGGGAAAACACAGGAAGATACAAATATTGTCTCCTAATATTTGAAGGGCTGCCACTGTAAAGCCAAAGCTTTCCAGAGGACTGCTGATGTGAATAGCTTTTAAAGTTATGATTACATATTATAGTGAACTCTCTATTTATCCAATAACAAATCAGAGCAAAACTTCACAGAAAATCAAAATAAAGCATTCACCATGTCACAACTCAACAACTTATCACTAAAATGGCCACATAGTTTTCACCAAAGTGGTCACATAGTTTTAAATGAAGTACAATCATTTAGTAACTCAATCATTTAGTAAGGCATTTAGCTTGCCTCCTTAAGGGACACAAAGTACAAAAGTCAAAGTCCTCCAACCATGGGGTGCAATTAAGTTACAATTTCATCAGTTACTACTCAGTTCCCTCTTAAGGGGTAGTGGAAAATATAAAGGCCACCACCCCTAGGTCACAAGTAAGTTACAATTTCATCAGTCTCTACTCAGTATCCACTGAGAGGTCTTTCATCTTGACTCCAAACACATGGTCCCAGCTCCTACCTGAATCCATCAAACTTTCACCTGGGTTCAAAAGCAGACAGCTCCCAGCTCCTTGTCCAGCTCTCCATGCAATTCTTATTCCATACTGAAGCTCACAGTATCCAGTCCACCTCAAATCCTTCACAATTTCTGTTCCTGGGAAGAGAAAACTTAACAGAGCCACAGACAAAGTACTGACACCACAGTCATGCTTCCTCTGGAAGCTCCAGCTGGCCCTCAGAAGTCCTCAGCAGGAGTTTGGCTGGCTCTCAACAAAAGTTCCACCACCACAAAGTTCTGTTCTCAAAATCAGAATCACTTTTTCCAGCCTCCATGTGGCTTGCTCCAAGAAATTCTGTTTCAGTTCTCAATTCTTATTTCTCTTCTCAATTCTCAATTCAGTCTTCAGTCCAGCAGTAGCTGCCCTGCCTCCACAATGCTTATCCCAAGAAGTTCTGAATCTCCCAGCTGGGGCTTTTCCTTATATATGGTATTAGCTCCTCCCTGTTCATCCCCTTCCTGTCAGCAACGTGGGTTCACACCTTGTTTCTTTACAGAGGCTTAATTTGAAACTAAGTGCTCAGTATCTGTTAGCGTGGCAATACAAAGGGATCTTCAAATTTCATTACTATTACAGCCACATGGAAGGAGGATTGGAATTTTTTTCTTTGCCATGTGAGGCTAGAGCTGGAAGTGATTGGCATATGTTGCAGAGAAGTCAATTTAGGACTGATATGGGGACAAAAGCTTTCTCACACTGATAGCTGTCCAGGAACGGAGGCCCCTCATTGGAGCCAGCTGGCTTTGACTCCTGTCTCTCACATTTAATGGCCATGTACTTCTGGGCAAGTCTTTTTACCTCCAAGCCTCAGTGTCTTTATATGTAAAATGTAAATGCCACCTCCCCACCCCCCCTCCAATCCATTAGGCAGCCATCGATCAATAAGCATTGCTAAAGGACCTTCTCTGTGTCAGACACTCTGCTAGGTAGGAGAGATAAAGTGAAAAATGAGACAGGATCTGCCTTCAAGGAGATTATATTCTATTAATAATGGATAATGGTGCCGTAGAATGGACTTATTTCCAGATGTGGGCTGTGCTTGGTGGTTGCTCAGGTCCCTTCCAGCCCTGAGCTGCTGTAACTGTGTGATTCTGAGACATAGCAACTCCTCTTGTTAATGATGCCCACAATCTTCTAGCGTCCAAACCAAACAAACCCACAACACTTTCTTCCCAGACAGCGCTTCCAAGTAGGCCAAAGGCATTTAAATTTTTTTTTTCCTTTTCTCTGTCAGATAAAATATTTTAATCACTCAAGTCGGCTGTGCCCAGAAACAATGGACATGCAGGCCCAAAATAAACACTGGACATCTCGTACCTCTTTAATATCTTCCCAGGGAGCAAACCTTTCCAAGTTCACAGGATCAAAGGCAAGCAGTGCCCCCCCCACCCCAGAAACTGGATTAAGTCGTACATGACTCAGAATCCTTTGGGGTGGGGGGAGGGTGCTCAGAATCATTATCTGTTTCCCTAAACCCAACGCTTTTTAGTCTAGAAGCTAAACACAGTAATCCTTCTGATTGTGTGCTACGTGTGGGGGCCGGCACCAAAAACAAATTGATGCAAACCTGTCATTCAGCCTATCTTTCTGGAGAGACCACAGGACAAGGATCATGAGGAAAAGCCCTTCTGAAAGAGGTAAATTTGAATAATAAAGATACCTACAGACCTCAGTCACTTCAAAGGAAGCACAAAAACAATTTTCTTAGACCAAGATGAGGGCTTGAAGACAGATCATCCTTTGAAAGCTTCTCATCTTGCAGATTAGACTCCATCAATTACCCTCTTCTCCCTTGGAGCATCCCTCCCCTTCCCCACCTCTCTACTGGCTCCTTCCTGTCCTGCCACAAATATGGCACGAAAGTCTCTGCCCCTGCCTGCTCACTCCTCAAGCTCCTATCCCATTTTTCTCCCTTTTTTTATCAGAAAACTTCTCCCCAAAGTAGTGATACTTCATGCCTCCACTCCCTCATCACCCACTCGCCCCTCAAACTCTTGCAATCTGAATTAGGCCCCTAATGTTCGATTGAAAGTATTCTTTCAAGGGCAATCAGTTTTCCAAAGCACCAGACCTCAGAGCCATAACTAGGCATTGTTGAACCCAAGATAGAAAGCTGAATGAGATTAAGATACTGAAGGCTTGGACCAATAGCAGAATTAAGGTCTTAAGAGCATTCATAACTACTGACCCATATTTCTTCCTTGCCATACATGCATACATGTATACATACATGCATGTATGTAGATATATACATACACATATACACACATGTATGTCTATATCTATGTATGCATGTATGTGTGCATATACAGATATGTGCACATATATACATGTATGTCTATATCTATGTATGCATGTATGTGTGTGTATACAGATACATACACATATATATAGAAATATACATACATATATATATATATAAAAAACATTTTAAGAGCCTTTTTGATGAAGGTATGACAAGGGAAAAGGCAGGCTTTTGATAAGCTTTATTTGACTTCAGACTACATATTTAATATCACCCAGTTGACTGACAACAGCAGAGAATCAGCAAGCCCGTGGTACTTTTTGTTTCTTACCTATAAAAATACATTTAATTTGGCAAACCAAAACATCATCTTAAAGATTTTCCTCAATGAGGTGCTTCCCTTGTGTGTTGTCAAAACTGGACAAGATTCCTTGAAAGACCTAACAACAGAAATGATCAAACATTGAACAAATGGGACTGATAATAGTACCTTCCTCCCAGGGGGGCTATGAGGATCAAACGAGATGGTAATTGTAAAATGTTTAGCAAAGTGCCTGGTAAGTAAGCCCCATATAGATGCATCCAAATCTATAGTAAGCACAATATAATTATGTACAAGAAAAAGTCTCAAGGGGACTGCCAGAACGTTTAAGCACCTGCTCTTTGCAGAGCACAACGCTAGGTTTAAACAGCTAAGTTTAAATAAGACATGGTGCTTAGACTCACCTATCATCAAAGTGGTTTGGAACTGAATTCTGGGAAGAAGTCCTCCCCTAAGAGACCGAAACTGTGAAGAAAGCTAAGGCTGAACTCATCAATTTGTTCATGGGTGCCTGCCCTCATGTGGACCACAAAATCATCTTGGAACAATAGAACTGAAAGAGAGTGTGGCAAGTGTCTAGCCCACTCATTTATTTGAGAAAGTAGAGGAGAGGAGAGGAGAGGAGAGGGAGAGGAGAGAAATAGGACAGGTCTTTTCCCCTGGACTGTGTCTCTCACACAAAGGTCTCACACCTTTCTTGGCGTGACCATGAAACTCATTTTTGTCCTCTGAAGTTGAGCCTAAGCAAGGTAGAGGGCTAAGTTTTGTGGGGGTTTTAATGAAGAAGTAAAAAGTGCTGAACCAATATTTTGTTCCAATTCAATCATTAAATATTAATCGATGCCAATGCATTGGAGGGAGTTTCAACGGTGACAGGTGAGCTGGAAAGAAAGAATTCTGATTAACGAGCCCTCCCAACCTCTCTGGCAGAATGTCAGGGCATAGGGTTTGGGAGAGAATAATTAGTGAATAAACAACTTTCTGGAAAAGAGGCAGTAACAAGGAAGTGGGGGGAGGGCAGGGGAGAAGGAGGGCAGGGCACTCTGCATTTCTCCCTGATTCCTTTCCTCCCAGGGTTTTTAAATCCCCACTAAGTTGACCCTGATCCCAGAATATCTCCTTCCAGTGGCCTTAACAGTTTTGTTTAGACTGTGCTACGAGATGATTAGGCTGGCAAGATGATGAATCCTGGAACACAGTATGATTTCTCAGAACCTCTCTGAACAATGCCCCATATCACACTTACAATGACAGGCTGTATTTTTATATTTGACATGTGAGAGGAACACAGAAAATAACACAGTGACAGAGCCTCAGATAGCAGCCATACATCTTCCTAACACCAACTGATGGATGGAAAAGGATTTTGTTTAGTGAGGCCTTCTTGGGCTCTCTCAGGAAAATATATAGACTCATTGGTGAGGTGGCTTGAAATTCATATTAACAACTCCTTCTTGGCAGAAAGCAGGAAGGCCCATTTCTGGACAGGTAAACAACTCAAGGGGATTGGCAGAAACTGGCACAAAAACCTGTGTCTTCTGACACATGGGGGACTTGCTATTCCCGGGAGTTGAGAAACAGAGCTGATAGACAGTGTGGATTTCTCACTCAGCAGAAGGCTGGGGGTCTTGATGGGGCATGGGACCAGACAGAAGGCTTAGCATAGGGCCTGGCAAATAAAAAACATTGATTGATTGAATGGCTGACTGGGTGGCTGCAGAGGCAGTGGTGAATGTCCAAGGGGTTACTCTCAGAAAGAAATTGCTGGGATGGAACAACGACCCAGAAGTTTTGGTAACAGAGAGAAGACCCAGTCTAGTAATTCAGTCAATGTGTATTAAGCCTCTACATGTGGCAAACCGTGTGCTAAGTACTGGGGATATAATCATTTTTTTGAAAAATCGTCTCTGCCCTCAGGGAGTGTGCAGTCCAAAGGGGGAGACATTACATAGAAGGAGACAGGAAAGCCAGGTAGGGGCAGACATTAAGGGGTGCACAGCACAGGGGCATCTTGTTCTGTGGAACTGAAGCCAGGCAGAGAGCATCAGAAGGAATGTGGATTGAGCTGGGTCCAGCTTCTATCCTCTATAAAGGAAGGCTTTGGAAGGAGTTTGGGACTCTTTCTTCCAGCCCTCCAATCAGAGCAAAAAGGAAGCTAGAGTTAGCAGCATGGTGGTGAGATTAGAAATGACCAGGTTATCCTGAGACGAGCAGCCTGTTCTGTGTAGTGGAAACCCAGGCAGGTCAGCAGAGGTACAAAGTGGAGGAAAGATAACCAAAGGCAAACATGGCCCAGATACCAGAGGAAGCTGGGTGAGAGAAAACCTGAATAATAAAAAGCCACAAATGACAGTGCATTAACGGAGACCTAAAACGAAAAAGAGAGGGGAAGCAGAAGAAGCTTTTGGAATTTTTCCCTGTTAAGGCAATTTATTATTGTTGAGTTATTAATTATTATTAATCCTTGGATGAATTCAGCTTTCATGTTTCACAGCAAGCTATGAAGAATGAGCAAGAGGCCAGAGGCCATGTGCCATAGAGGACTGAATGTTGTATCTGGAATCAGGTTCAGTTCCTGGCTTTGGTGCTTACTAGTAATGTGACTGTGAGCCAGGCATTTTTCCCCACTTCGTGGCTCAGTTTCTTCATCTGTAAAGTGTTATTAGGCTAATCATCCCAACCTCACAAAGCTTTGACAACGATAGAATGAGAATATACATGAAAAATATTTACAAACTTTAAAGTATCACATGAATGTCCCCTATGTTTTAGAGTATGGAAACCATACTCAGGAGAGGGGACGTCATGGCATAGTGAATGGAGGGCCAGCCTCAGAGTCAGGGAACCTTGGGGTCAAATCTTTCCTCTGATACTGTTGGCTGTGTGGCCTGGGAAAAAATCACTTAATATCTCTGTGCCAGGAATACAAGTTATTGAGAAGTGTTGATCAATATTGATGGAGGAAATTTCCACACCAGGAAGTCCCTATGACAACTAAATCTCAGGCCATTATTTACTATGGAACCATAAATTTAAGAGTTGAAAGGAAATTTTAAAGTAATCAAGTCCAATCCCTTTGCTCTAAAGATAAGGAAAATGAGGACTATGGTGCTTAAGTGACTTGTCCAAGGTCACTATAGCTCAAAAGTAGAAAAGCTAGGATGTGAATCCAAATGCATTGCTCATACTCTTCTGCTACGTTGTCATTCCTATACCAGACTAAGTTAATTAATTAATAAATGGAGAGCTTTCCAAACTGAAAATTGGGGAACAGGTTCTGAGAACAGTTCTTTTTACAACCTGGCTAAAATGGAAATTTTCACCTTGAAAGTCTGATATGTCTCAGAAAACTTGGAACACATGGAGTCCCATAAGCATGCAGCATTGAACAACTGAAATGGACTGATGAAGGAAAGGAGGCGAAGGGAATCTGATCTGTTAGAAGGCCTATGGTAAGTTGCAGGCAGCCAAGTTCACCACGTAGGCCTTAGAGCACTGAGTTGATGGCCAGGCTAGGACTCCACTTGCTGTCTGTCAATCCTTAGAGGCATTCTGGTTTAGGAGAAAGCTTGGACTTAGGGGAAAAGGACCAAGTCTCCATTGGATCCCTTAACAAGCTCAAAGGATGAAACACGTTGTCCTCTTGGCACCTGGCAATTTCCCTCTAAACTTCCTTTCCTCATCTGCAAAATGAGAGGATTATACCCGATACATAACCTGGAAGGTCCTTCTACCTCCAAAAGCCTGTGCTTCCGACGGCTGTGGGAATTTATGTTGCTAATCTAACTATCCCGCACCTTTGTAATAAGAATAGAACTTTCCCCATCCACCACTGAGCATTAGGGAAGTAGAAAGAGCCCTGAATCTAATCAGAGGACTCAGGTTCAAGTACCAACTTCTGGTGCTTCCTACACCTGTAACCTTGGTAAAATCACTTCACTTCCCTGGGCTTCAGCCTCAGTTTCCCCATTTGTAACAGTCAGAGGGGTAGACTAGATGACCTCTGAGACCCATTCCAGCTCTAGAACTGTGATCCTAACACTGAGACAGGGGGCTATCCCTAACTGGAGGTCTTCCAAGAAACTTTTGATAGCTACTTATCCAGGCTGCTAGGTGATGCAGTGGATAGAGTGCCAGGCCTGGAGTCAAAAAGGCCAGATTTCAAATCCAGCCTCAAACATGTATTATCTGAATGACCCTATGCAAGTCACTTAACCCTGTTTGCCTCAGTTTCCACATCTGCATAATGAGCTAGAAAACCCCTAATGGAGTCATGAAGAATCAGACACACCTGAAAACAGATGAGTATATCAAGGACAATAGAATGCAAGATTCTTGAGATCAGAAACTTTATTTCCAGCACTTGGCACAGTGCTTGGCACAGAGCAGGTACTTATTAAATGACTTGTGGATGAATGAGTTGATTGATTAATAAAGATTGTGGCAGGCAGTTCTTGCCCAGGTAC
>CM053589.1:190868356-190902320 GCA_028646515.1 Pseudochirops corinnae | reverse complement strand
ATGAAAGACCTCTGGAGAAAACTGAATGGTAATAGAAAGGAATATACCTTTTCTCAGCAGGACATGGTACTTACACAAAAACTGACCATGAATTAAAGCATGAAACCTCACATTCAAACACAAAAAACAGAAATATTTAATGCATCTTTTTCAAGTCATGACAAAAGAAAAATTACATGTAATAAAGGGCTATGGAAAGATAGATTAAAACTAATTGGAAACTACATAATTTAATCCTAAATAATCAGTGGATCAAACAACAAATCATAGAAATAATAATTTCGTCAAAAAGAATGACAATAATGAGACAACACACTAAAATTTATGGAATGCAGCCAATGCACTATATAAAGGCAAATTTATATCCATGAAAACTTACGTGAATAAAATAGAGAAAGAGCAGGTCAATGAATCAGGCATGCTATTTAAAAAGCTAGAAGAACAAATTAAAAACCCACAAATAAATACCAAATTAGAAATTCTGAAAAATAAAGGAGGCAATAAAATTGAAAGTAAGAAAACTATTGAATTAATGAATAAAACTAATAAATTATGAAAAAACAATAAAATAGAAAAAACCTTTTGTAAATTTGATTTTAAAAAAGAAAGAAGAAAACAAAATTAACAGTATCAAAAATAAAAAGGGTGAATTCACCACCAATGAAGAAGAAATTAAAACAATACTTAGGAGCTATTTTGCCCAACTATATACCAATAAATATGACAATATAAGTGAAATGGATGAATATTTAAAAAAATACAAATTACCCAAATTAACAGAAGAGGAAAAAATACTTTAAAACCCAATTTTAGAAAAAAGAAATTGAATAAGCCAGCAATGAACTGCCTAAAAATGTATCTCTAGAGTCAGATGGATTTACGAGTGAATTCTACCAATCATTTAAAGAACAATTAATTCCAATGTTATCTAAACTTTTTGGAAAAATAGACAGAGGTCTACCAAATTCTGTTTATGATGCAAAAATGTTGCTGATAGCTAAGCCAGGAAGAGCCAAAATTAAAGAAATAAAAGTATAGACCAATTTCCCTAATTAATATTGATGCAAGAATTAAAAAAAAAAAACTAGCAAAGAGATTATAGCAATTTATCTCAAGGATAATATACTATAAGCAGGTGGTGGGGTTAATACCAGGAATGCAAGGCTGGATCAATATTAGGAAAACTATCAGCCTAATTGACCATATTAATAACAAAAACCAACAGAAATCATATGATTATCTCAATAGATGCAGAAAAAGTTTTTTGACAAAACATAGCATACATTCCTTTCTAAAACAATAGAGAGTATAGGTATAAATGGAGCTTTCCTTAAAATGATAAGTAGTGTCTATCTAAAACTGTCAGCAAGTGTTATCTGTAATAGGGATACACTAAAAGCCTTCCCAATAAGACCAGGGGTGAAACAAGGATGCCCATTATCATCACTTCTGTTCAATATTGTATTAGAAATATTAGCTTTAGCAATAATAGAAGAAAAAGAAATTGAAGGAATAAGAATAGGCAATGAGGAAACAAAATTATCATTGTTTGCAGATAATATGGTGGTACACTTAGAGGATCCTAGACAATCAACTAAATAATTACCTGAAATAATTAAGAACTTTTGCAAAGTCACAGGATATAAAACAAACCCATATAAAGCATTAGTGTTTCTATATATTACTAACAAAGCCTAGCAGCAAGAGATACAAAGAGAAATTCTATTAAAAAACTGTAAACAACATAAAATATTTGGGGGTCTACTTGCCAAGACAAACCCAAGGACTATATGAAAGCAATTATAAAATGATTTTCATGCAAATAAAATCAGATCTAAACAACTGGAAAAATGTCAATTTCTCATAGGAAGGCTGAGCTCCTATAATAAAAATGACAATTCTACCTAAATTAATTTACTTATTCAGTGCCCTACCAATCAAACTATCAGAAATTATTTTATAGTGCTAGAAAACAATAATAACAAAATCCATCTGAAAGAATAAAAGGTCAAGAATATCAAGGGAATTAATGAAAAAAAATGCAAAGTGGCCATACTAGGTCTAAAACTATATTATAATGCAACAATCATCAAAAACATTTGGTATTGGCTAAGAAATAGAGTGGTGAATCAGTGGAATGTGTTAGGTATCGAAGACACAGTAGTAAATGACTATAATAATCTACTATTTGATAAACCAAAAGCCTCTAGCTTCTGGGATAAGAACTCACTATTTGACAAAAACTGCTTGGAAAACTGGAAAATAATATAGCAGAAACTAAGCATAGACCAACATTTCACGCACTTTACCAAGACAAAGTCAAAGTGGATACATGATTTAGAGAACCAGGTGAGGGGAATCTGCAGCCTTTAGGCAATGTGTGGCCCTCTAGGTCCTCAAATGTGGCCCTCTGAATGAAGTTTGGATTTCGCCAAAGAGCCACACTTGAGAACCTGGAGGACTACATGTGACCTCCAGGCTGAAGGCTCCCCACTCCTGATTTAGACATAAAGGGTGATACTGTAAGCAAATTAGGAAACCAAGGAATCTAACTGTCAGATCTATGGAAAACAGAAGAACTTATGACCAAAGAAAAGATAGGGAACATTATGAAATAAATAATTCTGATTATAATGAATTAAAAAAGGTTTTGCACAAACAAAACCAATGCAACCAATATTAGAAGAAAAGCAGAAAGCTGCAAAACAATTTTTACAGCAAAATGTTTCTGATAAAGCTTTCATTTCTCGAATATATGGAGAAGTAAGCCAAATTTATAAGAATACTCATTCCCTAATTAATAAATGGTCAAAGGATATGAATAGGCAGTTTTCAGAGGAAGAAATTAAAGCTATCTATAGCCATGTGGAAAAAAATTGCTCTAAATCACTATTAATTAGAGAAATGCAAATCAAAACAACTGTGAGGCAGCACATCATACCTATCAGATTGGCTAACATGACAAAACAGGAAAATGCCAATTGTTGGAGAAGATGTGGGAAAATTGGGATATTAATGCATTGTTGGTAGAGTTGTGAACTGATCCAACCATTCTGGAGAGCAATTTGGAACTATGCCCAAAGGACATTCAAACCCTGTATATCCTTTAATTCAGCAATACCACTATTAAGTGTATATCCTGAACAGATAATAAAAATGGGGTAAAAGGACCCACATGTACAAAAATATAGCAGTTCTTTTTGTGGTGTCCAAGTATTAGAATTTGAGGGGATGCCCATCAATTGGGAATGACTGAACAAGTTGTCATATATGAATGTAATGGAATACTATTGTTCTATAAGAAATGATGAGCAGATGGGTTTCAGAAAAACCTGGAAAGAATTACATGAACTGATGCTGAGTTAAGTGAGAAGAACTAGAACATTGTATACAGTAACAGCAACATTGTGTGATGATCAACTATAATAGACTTAATTTTTCTCAGCAACACAACGATCCAAGACAATTCCAAAAGACTCATGATGGAAAATGCTATCCACATCCATAGCAAGAACTGGTGGGGTCTGAATGCAAATCAAAGTATACTATTTTCACTTTTCTGGGTTTTTTTTTTGTTCTGTTTTCCTTTTGTTCTGTTTCTTTTTCCACAAAATGACTAATGTGGAAATGTTTACTTGTTTGCACATGTATAACCTTTATCAGTTTCTTTACCATCTTTGCAGGGCGTGGAGGAGGTAGAAAAATTTGGAATTCAAAATTTTATTCTAAAAGTGTTGAAAACTGTTTTTACATGTAATTGGAAAAAATAATATACTATTTCCAGAAATTACAGGTCCCTAGAAAGAAGAACCCATATCAATGAAATTGTGGACAGTCAATGGATATAGATAAAAGGAGACAGGAAGGAGGGCATTATGTGTGAGGACAAGCAGGGATGAGCTATCAGTTGTTATTCTGATCAAAACAGTAATAGGCATGGTTTTTATGTTATAGCACCAATAATTCTATTATTAAGCAAGCTATGTAAGTTTAGACATATTTCATTTTAACAAGATGAGAAAACCAATATTATTTCAGGAAACAATTATATATTAACTAAATTTCCCGCAGAGGGGGAAAATTTACATTATATGAAACTGTTCCGTTTACAGCTAATTATGTCTAATTTCTAAAATAGACGAGAAACAGAATGAGTGCTTCCTGAGGAGGAAGCTTTTAAAATACTCCTCTTGGAAATTAATCATCTTCTATATTCTCTTATAAATTGATGCATAAGAAAGAACTTAGTGAAGCAATTATTTGATCAGTTGGACAAAAAGCACAAGGGATTCTATTTTAGTCTTCTCATCCCACCTTCCTTTTCCACCTCTTGTCCCCTCCATCACAAACACTTGAAATGTCAGTTTTGAAATAAACAATAAACAAATAAAACAAGAAGGTAAACTCTTTGGAAATAAGAAAACTATACTAGTAGGGGAACTGAACTTTCTCCTCTCAGAACTAGATAAACTTACTAGAAATAAATAAAAAAGAAATAAGTTAAGGAGGTGAATACAATTTTGGAAAAGTTAGATCTGATAAATCTCTGTAGAAAACTGAATAGGAATTAAAAGTAATATACCTTTTTCTCAGCTGTAAATGGCACCTTTGCAAAAATTGACCATATATAAGGGCATAAATCCTCCTAATCAAATGCAGAAAGGCAGAAATATTAAAAACATTCCTTTCAGACAATAATGTAATAAAATTATATTCAATAGAAGGCCAGAGAAACAGGGGTTGATAATTAATTTTGAACCAAATAATCTAATCCTAGAGAAGGAATGGATCAAAGAACAATTGTAGAAACAATAAATAATTTAATTAAAGAGAATGACAGGAGTGAGATAATATACAAAAATTTAATGGATATAGCCAAGGCACTACTCAAGGAAAAATGTATATATTAAAAAGTTTGCCAATAAAATAGAAAAAGACCAGATCAATGAATTGAGCATGCAACTAAAAAACTACAAAAGAACAAATTTAAAATCCCCAATTAAACACCAAATTGGAAATGCTGAAAATCAAAGGAGAGATTAATACAATTGAAAGTAAGAAAATCATAAATTAGTAAATAATAGGAGTTGGTTTTATGGAGAAAAAACCCACAATAAAATAAACCATAGGTTAATTTTGTTTTTAAAGAAAAGAAAGAAAGAAGAAAATTATCAGTATCAAAAAATGAATACACAATCAATGAAGAAGAAATTAAAGCTATCATTAGGAACTATTTTGCCCAATTATATGTCAATAAATCTGACAATCTAAGTGAAAATATCTGAGTATTTACAAAAATATAATTTGACCAGATTAACAGAAGAGGAAACAGAATACATAAATAACTCTATCTTAGAAAAAGTAATTAATCAAGCCATCAATGAGCTGCCTAAGAAAAAAATCCTCATGGCTGGATGAATTCGCAAATGAATTCTACTAAACATTTAAATAACAATTAATTCCAATACTATTTAAATTATTTGAAAAAAATTGGCAAAGAAAGAGTCCTACCAAATTCTTTTTATGGTGCTGATAGGAAAATCAAGAAGAGTAAAAATAAGGAAAGAAAATTAGAGATCAATTTCCCAAAAGGATAAGGGTGCAGAAATTTTAGATAAAATACTCACAAGGAGATCACAGAAATATATAATAAAGAAAATACACTGTGACCAGGTGGTATTCGTACCAGGAATGTAGTGATGGCTCAGTATTAGGCTATATCAATAACAAAGAGAGCAAAGATCATATAATTATCTCAACAGATGTAGAAAAAGCTTTAGACAAAATATTATACTTATTCCTCTTAAAAACATTACAAAATATTGGGATAAATGGAGCTTTCCTTACAATTATAGGTGGTATCTATCTAAAACCATCAACAAACCTTATCTGTAATGGAAATAAACCAGAAGCCTTTCCGAGAAAGTCAGGCATGAAGCAAAGACACTCATTATCATGACTCTTGTTCAGTATTGTAGTGTATTGCTCAGCAGCAAGAGAGGGGAGGAGAAATTCTATTTAAAATAACTGCAGACAATATAAAGTACTTGGGAGTCTACCTGTCAGGACAAACCCAGGAACTATATGAATGCAATTACAAAACCCTTTTCACAGAAATAAAGGTAGATCTAAACAATTAGAGAACTTTTAATTGTTCATGGGTTGACTGAATCAATATAAAATAATTGAAATTTCTACCTAAATTAATTTACTTATTCAATACTATTCCAATCAGACCACCAAATATTTATTTTTATGGAGCTAAAAAATAGTAATAACAAAATTCATCTGGAAAAACAGAAAAGGTCAAGAATAAAAAGACAACCAATTAAAAAAATGTGAAGGAAGGTGGCTTAGCAGTATCAAATCTAAAGCAGTATGACACAGTGGTCATCATCACAACAATCTGATACTGGCTAAGAAAAAGAGTTCTGGATCAGTGGAATATATTCAGTGTGGTTCTTTTTGAACCAAGACTCCATTCCTTTTTCTTTCTAGAGGTAGACATCTTGCAGGAGGGGCAGAGGCAAGATGGTGGAGTGGACACAGAACTTCTGCATGGCTCTGGCTTCCAGCTCCTCCAATACATGTAAAAAAATGACTCTAAACAAACTTTAGAGCTACAGAACCAACAAAATGACAGAGAGAAACAAATCTCCCACTGAAGTAAGACTGGTAGGCTGGCAGGAAGGGTCCATCACAGCATGCTGGAAGCAGAACACAGTCCTACCTGAGCTATGGTTTTATTCCCAGGGTGGCCCCGGATGAGTGGCAGCTAGAGCAGATTTCAGGAGAGTAAATCACCAGCAGCTGTAGTGGTTTCCAGACTTCTCAATCCACAAATGCCGAAGACAAAGTAAAAGGTTAGTGTGGAACATTTTTGAAACAGGGGGAGTGCAGTCCTGCTGCTGCCCCCAGAGCAAGAAGCAGTGGCTGTGTATGGCTGCCTCAGAGCTCCTGGTCTGCAGATTGTAGGGGGACCAAGCAACTCTTCAGAGGTTAATTGCTCTTGCTTTGACCTGCTTGGATCTAGATCGTGGTCTTGGGTGGTGGTCCTGGGGTGTATGACCAGTGAGTCAGAGAATGTGGGGGCTCTAGGGAGAGTGCCCATCTTATAGTTTTGGCAGCTGCAAAGACTCCAGTGATTTGGGACATGACTCTCTCTGGAAGCAGAGTTCTACCATAGCAAAGAGCTCAAAAGTCTAGTAATTGGCTGCCAATATGAGCAATCACAGGAAGAACGAACAGACTATAGAATCCTTTTTTGGGGACAAAAAGGATCAAGGCATTGAGTGGGAGGAAGACAGTGAAGTCAGAACTCCTGCATCAAAATCCTCCAAGAAAAATATGAATTGGTTACAAGCCATGGAGGCGCTCAAGAAGAATTTGGAAAATCAAGTAAGAGAAGTGGAGGAAAAATTGGAAAGAGAAATGAGGAAGATGCAAGAAAATCATGAAAAGTGAATCAACAGCCTGCTAAAGGAGACCCAAAAATACACTGAAGAAAATAACATCTTAAAAAATAGACTAGCTCAAATGGCAAAAGAGGCCCAAAAAGCCAATGAAGAGAAGAATGCCTTAAAAATCCTAATTTACCAGATGGAAAAAGAATTTCAAAAACTACTGAAGAGAATAACTCCTTCAAAATAAGATTGGAGCAATTGGAAGCTAATGACTTTATGAGAAATCTAGAGGTGGATATCATTTTTCATCGTCAGTCCTTTGGGATTGGTTTTGATCATTGTATTGTTGAGAAGAGTCAAATCATTCGCAGTTGCTCATCATATTATATTGTTATTATGGCATACAATATTCTCTTGGTTCTTCTCACTTCATTCTGCGTCAGTCTATCTAAGTCTTCGCAGGTTTTTCTAAAAACACCTTGCTTGTCATTTCTTCTAACATGATAGTATTCTATTACAATTGTATACCACAACTTGTTCAGTCTTTCCTCAATTGATGAGCATCCCCTCAACTTACAATTCTTTGCTGCTACAAATAGACCTACTAAAAATATTTTATACAAATACTACCTTCTTCTTTTTGGTTTGGATTTTCTTGCACAAAATGACTAATGTGGAAATATGTTTTACATGATTACACATGTGTAACCTATATTAGAATGCTTACTTACTGTCGCAGGGGGAAGAAATGGAGACAAGACGAGAATTTGAAAGTCAAACATTTTTAAATGAATTTTAAAAATTGTTTTTATGTGTAATTGGAAAAATAAAATACTATTTTAAAAAGAGAATAATTATCAGTGCTCTTTAAAAAACCGTTGTTAACTGTCCCTTAACATTGACTCCCCTTCCCAACCTTCCTGTAATGAATTAATTGCCACATAAAACAAATCGACACATTGACCATGCTTGAAAATGCAGACCTTGTCCTGCACCTCTATTTGGCCACCTCTCCAGAATCAATTTTCAAAATGCCTCAAAGAAGGGGAAATATTGAAAGAATACAAAAAACATGAACTCTATTAATATGAAAAAGGCAACCAAGAGGGCATCACCAACTACATATCCATGTGTCAGTTTCCTCATCTCTGTCTTTGTCTTTACAAGAATGGGTTATGCACATCATGAGGGCAACCTTGATGAAAATGTAAGAAAGGAGCAGAGCATGCTTTGACAAATGATTTCCTAAAATAGAACACATCTCACAGTTATCAGATTGACCAAGTTCTGTTTTGTGTAATGTTTGGTGATTGAAAAATAATTGACTTGATATAGCAAAATGCTGCCTTAAAAGTTATCCACAAACAACTTTGATGCATAATAAATATGATATTATGCCACACATACATATGTCAAAATGAAAGGTGGGTAGGATTTGTGCCTCTTATTTTTATAACATTTTATGGTTTTCAAAGCACTTCCATAAACACATTCTTTTTCAGTGCTCACAACAGCCCTATCCATTAGACATGACAGATAATATTATCCCTCTTTTACAGAGGTGCTATCTGAGCTTCCAAGAGATTAAATGCCATGTCTGGGTTATATGGCCAACAATTGTTGAAGGCTGTCCTAAGTCTTCTGAGTTCTAAACCACTTCTCCCATTTTGCTCTGATCATTGCTACAGAGGAGAAAATGGAGACAGGGTCAGAGAGACAGTCTTTTACCATCTTTTGCAAAAAGAAGGAACTAAAAAAAATAGTAGTTACTGAGAAGAATTCAGGTTTTTTGCAAATATTGTTTCATGCTTTGTCTTTATATCTACAATGCCTAGAAAATGGTAGGGGATTGATAAACATTTATTGATTGACTGGTTCATCTCATCTTTTCATTATTTTCTAAGCCTTAAAGGCAATATCTGAGCTACTGTAGGTGTCCTTTTTTCCCTGTTATTATTTTCATCAAATCATCAAGAGTACTTGCTTATGCAGGTCCCAGAATGTCCCACTTCTTTTTCCATCACTTCTACATACCCAATTATTTGCCAAATTTCCCCATTTCTATTTGACAGCATCTCTTATCCAGTTCTTTCTGTCTTCTTATATACCTACCAGCTTAGTTCAGGCCCTCATCACCTCCAACACAGAATGTTGCAACCTCCTAATTGATCTCCCTGCCTCCAGTCTCTACCCATGCTAGGCCATCCTATGCACAATTGCCAAAGTAATTTTCCTTAAATATAGAGTTGACTATTTTACTTTTCTTCTTAATCAACCCAAATCTACTTGTCCTCTCTCCCAGCCTCTATTCTCACATCTCCAACTATTTTTTAGAGAATCAGCCTGGGTGTCCTGTCTATATCATCAACTCAACATGTCTAAAACCAAAGTCATTATCTTCCCTAGGCTTCCTCTTTCATAAATTCCTTCTTACTCTAGAAGATACCACCATCCTTCTGGTCACCCAGGCTCACAATCTAGCTGTTGTCCTTGACTCCTCACTCTTTCTCACTTCCCACATCCAATCAGTGGTTGAGTCTCACTAATTCCCTCTTTGTAACATCTCTAGCAGATGCCTACCTCTCTCTTTTGACAATGCCACCACCCTAGTAAAGACCCTTATCACTACTGGACTATTGCAGTAAAATTCTTACTGGTTTCTCTCCCTCAAATCTCTCCACATTCCAATCTGGCCTCTGTTCAGCTATTAAATATCTCCCTAAAATGAATATCTGACTATATCATACCCCTAATCAATAAAGTCCACTGATTCCCTATTATCTCTAGGACCAAATGTAAGATCTTTTGTTCAGCTTTCAAAGTTCTTCCTAAGTAAGGTGTAAGAAAGCCCTTCCTATATTTCCATTCTTCTCACACCTTACTCTTCTCCACATACTCGACCATTTAGTGACACTAACCTCCTTGTTGTTCCTCAAATAAAATACTCCACCTCCTAACTATAAGCATTTTCATTCTCTGTCCCTCCTACTTGAAATGCTCTTCCTTCCTCATCTCTTCTTCCTTTGAGAGTATATTTCCGCCTCACTTCTGTCTCAGAGATACCCTCTCTTCCTTCAAGACACAGCTCAAGCACTGCCTTCTGCATTAAGCTTTTTCTGATGCTCCCAATCACTGGTTTCTTCTCTCCCCAAATCCCTTACGTTTGGTTGCTTTGTCTGTATTTGGATGGATTCAGCTTATTTTTATGCAGTCCATATTTATAGAAGTACTTTTTATCATTTCCATTGGAATGTAAGTTACTCATAAGTAGAGATTGTTTTTTTCTTTGTATGTCCAGCACCTAGAATAGTGAGTCAACCCTTACAATTTTTCCCCCTGCTAGTCTTTAATCTACAGCAAGTTAAATTCCTATTCCCCAGTCACTGAAGCTGAAGAAGGGTGAAAGAAACTGGTCAATTCATAGCTATGTTTGAAATTATGTGTGAGTCTGTCAATTTCTTTTTAAAATTTTATTTATTTGTTTTTTACTGGTGTCAATTTCTGATGCTATAACATTGCCAAAGGAGTAAGCCATATTTGTTTAACAGGCTCTCTACAAAGAGTAATAGGGTCTTGTCTTAGTTACTTTTCCCCTCAAATGATTTTTGCTTTCAAGTTCAAAAGATATTTTTCCTTGAGTCCAGTGGTAGGGAAAGCTCAGACTGTAACAAATCCCTCACAAATGTTTCTGGAAACAAGTGTTTTAATGCGTGTTGGTATTATTCTTCTCGAGAATTTTTTGGAACTTGAAAAATGACCACATGATTAAAATGGTGAGAAAGGCAAAACAAAACAAAGCAAACAAACAAAAGAGAAGAAAAAGTCCTGTCCCCAAAAAGCCACTGAACAATTTTGCTATTTGTTTATCACCAATTTTCATGTTGATCTTGAGGGCCAACTTTAATGCACATACCCCTTGACAAAAATTCCAATTTTTCTTGTATTCATTTCGAATTTATATGTACATAAAGAAACAGCCTCTACTCTCCAGATCCTGCTCTTTCACAGATGACAAATAATGCACTAAATCAGTAATTTTCAAGTGTACTTTTATCTTCTGACTTCAATTCATTTCAAGCATCAGATCCAAAAATGATGTCTTGGCACCAAGAGAACTTTTTTTTGTTTGTTTACTTAATCAAACCACTCTTCATTTTTTATCACACTTCCATTAAACATTTTATGAAGGCAGTAAAATATATTGATGTTAGCATTAAAATGGTCAGCTCTTAGGAGAAAATTATACTCCATCCTCATCTCATCCTGCAAGAATATATATGCCCTATACATACTGTTCGCAGTGTTTACACATTGGGTTGATAAATTAGGAAATTATTGGATATCAAGGTCTGAGTGGTGATTCCAACCAAAATAACTCCAATGTAGAGAGAACAATCTATGAATTTCTCAACAAAAAGTTCCTTAAACCTTGCTAGACAGTTCATGTAGCATCTATTTTTATAACCATTGTGGAAGTCAGTGCCAGAAGAATCTAGGGTGGAAGTTATATCACCATTCACATATGACTTAGGAGGCAAGTCTTTGAGAGAGGTCTTAGGCTGGGGGAGATTGAATAACTTATCCAGAGTCATAAGGATCAGGTGCAAGATTTGAATCCAGGCCTTCCTGATTCCAAGGCCACCACTCTACTCATTATACCTCACTACTTTTTTTCAAAGGAAATTTTTTATCCATTTGATTTTTCCTTCATGAGTTCTTGGGTCAAAGTGCTCACTGACAAGGCCCCATAATATTCTGGAGCTCAGTGCACTCAACATAATATCAGTCACCAATAGAAACATCTGGAGAACCTCACCATCCATGATCCATGAGTACAAATCTGCCGTTTGTACTCAGTGTAGTCCATAACAGTTCCAATATCCCTGGTGTTTCTTCATGGTCCCAGAGTCTGATGGAGTTGAAAGAGTGCTAAATTTGGGGCCAGAAGATTTCAGTTCATATCCCAACAATGACCTTGAATAAGTTACCTCACCCTCTCTAGGCCTCAGTTTCCTCATCAGTAAAATTAGGGCATTGGAGTAGGTAATGTAGGATTCTATGATTTTTCTGCTTTTGTCTGTGTTCTAACTAGACTCTCACTTATCCCTGTACAGTCCCCTCCATATCTGTTCTCTGGACCTTTGCAAGACTGTGACTCATGCCTGGAATGTACACTTATTTCCACTTCTAGAAATCCCTTGCTCCTTTCAATCCTAAACCCAAGTATCACCTCCTACATAAAGCTTTCTCTGATCCCCAAATGCTGAACCCTCCCCATTCCCAACTCACTTTATGTTTATCTCATGTGTTTTGTCCTTGCCTATCCTTTCTTGTCCTTGAGGCAGCCTTGGCCTCTATAGCCCCAGCACCTAGCCCAGTGTTAGGCACATAGGAGATGCTTAATAACTATTTCGTGAATAGAAATTTCACCTCAAGTAATTTAGGCCACAAAGGGATCATTGAACAAACATCCTTGAGGTTACATATATCAAGAAATCTTGTAAGATCCAACATTGACCAAATCTGATCAGCATTTTAAAAAATATCTTTGAGATTGTTCAGCTTTGCACATTTAGGAAGTATTGTGCCTATGTGCACGGATTCTTGTTAGTCAATCCCACTTCCCAGGGTTGCACAGTCATACCAAGTCACTTGATCCACCCAGGGCCTGAGCAAGGCAGTTTCTCTAGAGGAGATTCATAGCTAAAATATAAGACAGTTACAACCTCACTAAAAGTCAGTTTCTAAGCGGGATTCACTACTCTCTATTTGGAGTAAGCATTTTGCTGAATCCTTTCCTAATGGCAGGAAACCAAAAAACACCATTAAAACAACAATCACAGCTACTTGACATTACAAGATAGTCAGTGTTATTTTTCAGCTCACAGACTGAGGGGCTTTTGAATTGGGTGTCAAAGGCATAAGACTTTAAAAGCTTTGCGAAAGATGAGAAAGTACTTGGGAAGATTGTTGTTCAATGGATACATGTCTCTCCTTGGGGTCCAAGAATGAGAGAGCTGGAGTGAGCCCAGAGGTCATCGAGCTTAGGCCCTTCACTTCTACGGAAAAAAACTAAAGCAAAAGGAGAGAAGGGACTTTCCAAGGTCATGTGGCTAGTAGATGATTTAAAAAAATATTATTGATTTCTTTTTATATGATCTGTCTTTCTGACTACATCCGTCTCCCTCTCCCACTCAGGGAGCCATCCCTATAACACAGAACAACAACAAAAAAGAACAAGGAAAAAATAGTTCAGCAAAACTAATTCATCAGCCGAGTCTGGCAGTGTGGATACAGGCATACCTCAGAGATTGTGAGTTCAGTTCCAGACCACTGCAATAAAGGGAATATCACAATAATGAGTCACACAAATGTTTTGGTTTTCCCAGCACATATAAATGTTCACATTGTACTATAGTCCATTAAGTATGCTGCAGCATTATGTCTAAACACAATGTACATACCTTATTTTTTAAAATAGTTAATTGCTAAAAAGTAAATGCTAGCCATCACCTGAACCTTCAGCAAATCATAATCTTTTTGCTGGAAGAAAGTCTTGTCTCAGCATGGATGGTGGCTGATGACAGTGGTGATTGTTAAAGGTTGGGCTGGCTGTGACAATTTCTTAAAATAAGACAACTTTGGTGTTTGTCACATTGATTGACTCTTCCTTTTACTTGAACACTTAGAGGCCATTGGAGGGTTATCAATTGCCTGATTTCAATATTGTTGTGTCTCAGAAAATAGGGAGGTCTGAGGAGAAGGAGAGAGACAGAAGCAGTTGGTGAGTGGAGCAATCAGAACACACACAACAATTATTCATTAAGTTTGTTGTCTTACGTGGGCAAGATTCGCAGCCCCCTAAAACAATTACAATAGTAACGTCGAAGCATGCTGATCATATATCACCATAACAAGTAATAACAATAAATTTGAAATATTGTGAGAATTACACAAATGTGACATCGAGACATGATGTAAGCCCATGCTATTGGAGAAATGGTGCCAGTAGATTTGCTTAGCACAGGGCTACCACAAACCTTCAATTTGTAAACAAACAAACTAAAACCACAATATCTGTGAAACTCAATAAAGCAAAGTGCAATGAAACAAGATATGCCTATATACAAGATTTCAAACCCACAATCTCCCAAATATACAAGATTGTTAAGGAATTGCATTTTCTCATCTCAGGGACCAAGTTTGGGCATTACAACTACATAGACTTCCATTTCATTTTCATTTTTTGTTGTCAGACAATCAGTTATTCCACAAACATCTATTATGTGTTAGAAACTGTGTTAAATGCTAAGAAAATGAAGAAAGATAAAAAGAAGGAAGAAAAAAGAAAAACCAAATCCTCTGCCCTCAAGGAGCTCACATTGTAATGGATGACTTTATTTTTCCAGTTTACCTTGCTGCAGTCACTTTCACACAGCTGGATTGGTGGCTGAGAAGGATCGTGGTGTAATGTTAATGGGATATAAGAGTTTCCCTGCCCAATAATAGGCCTCACTTGGAGCCCATTGGGAGGCAGGACTTGCTAAGGAGGTGCTTGCTTAGGGGAGGCTTGCTTGTAGGAAGGCTTTCACACCTTGTCTTACTTTCTCATTAGGCACTGAGTCTGGAGGATTCTGATGCCTTTTGGCTCTGAGAAGTGTATATATACTCTGAGTTGGTATTTTGCTTTGGGGGCTCATTCATGAGAAGGACCTTGTGATTCCCTGGTGGAGATTCTGGGAGACTGTATGTTCAGAGCTCCCTGACTGCTCAGATGTAAAGGCTCTCTTGATCTAGGGATGTATGTAAAGTGTATAGTTGGTTCAGGCAGCCAGAGCCCTGTCTGTTAGTCTTTATTTCTCTGCTTGTATTTTCTCTGAAGTTCAGGATGCTGACTTTTCCCTTGAACTACTGAATGTAATTAAAAAAGATTGTTGACCCCTTGAATAGTTCTATTTCCTAGTAAAGCAGATCTAAGAATCTGTGCTAGCAGTCATCCTTGGTATGCCAATGTGGTTGCTGCTGCACACAGTCCTAGTCTCCTGACTCTCTAAGTGCAGTATTCTTTTCAATACACCATGAGGGAGAGGGCAGAAGAGACCTGGAGTTGGCATAAGAGGACCTAGGTTCAAAATTCAGCCCTGCCACTTATGTGTTCCAGAGGAAGGGAGGTGTCTGGGGGGAGTGAAAACTTCTCAGGCAGTTTTGGATTGTTAACTGCCCTCCCCCCTCCATTATTGCTGTCAATCAGCAGCAAGTTCTTTCAGGAGTCTTTCAACTCCCACCTAGCTTTAGTCTTTTGTCTGATTTCCCACCTTTGTGAGCCCCTCCTTCCAGCCTGTGGGAGTCAGGGATAGCCTAGGCTCACTCTTCCTCCCTTGCTTCAGGTCCCTTCCCCCTTTCCCTTGCTGTCAATCAGCATCCTTGTTCTTTGTAAGCCTATTTCCCAGCCACTGAGAGATAGTGGTGGGCTTCCTTGTGACTTACCATTGGGGAAGATTTTCATGGGGAGACTTAAGTCCGCCTCTCAGCCAATGGGAGAAGGGACAGTCGGGGAAGGGGGCTTGACTGTGTTAGAGTTTAAAACCCTGTTCATTCCACATTGCCTTTCCCCTACCTCATGATCAGTCATGGGGAAGACCACTCTCTTCTCCCAGGGAAGAGAATAAATCCCTTTTCTTATACTAAGGGATCTCCTTGTTCTTAATTAAATTTTGATGAGAATTTTCATCCCAAACAGAGGGAACAAGCATTAATTAAGCTCCTACTATGTACCAGGTACTGTGTTAAGTGCTTTACAAATATTACCTAATTCGATCCTCACAACAATCCTGGAAGGTAGGTCCTGTTATTATTCCCATTTTATAGTTGAGGAAACTGAGGCTAGGGGAGGTTAAATGACTTGGTCAAAGTCATATGGCTAGAAAGTGTCTGAGGACAGATAGGAATTTAGGTCTTCCAGATCCCCAGCTCAGCACTCTATCCATCGTGCCACCATTTCACACATGAAACTTCAAGCACATTTTCCCCCTTTTTAAACCTATTTCCTTAACTAGAAAATATAGAATTTGAATTTGGTGGCCTCTGAGGGCTGCTTCCACTTTAAAATCCATGATCCTGGGTTCTCTCCCTGGAGTCATGAATGATAGTTATTGTCCACCCATAAAGAGCTTCTAGAGCACTTACTTAATCAAATCCTTAGGAAGCTCATCAATTCAAGAGAGAACCTTTTTTTTTCTCCCCAAATATCAAAGCCTCTTGTGCAACCAAAAAGACTTGGAATAACTAGATAAACCTACTTACTTCTTGTGCTTGCATTAAGTGTCCAAAGACAGTCATTACATTCCTAGTGAAATAGCAACTCATCTATAATTTATGGTTTTAGAACAAGGGCTCTTCATTTCTTGGGATCTATGAATATTTTTTATTGTTTTTAATATTTTGATTACTGTACTTTAGTATAATTGGTTTCCTTTGTAATGCAACTTACTTATTTTGTGTGTTTAAACATACTGTTCTAAAAAAGGGGCCATAGCCTTCACAAGACTACCAAAGGAGTCCATGGTTCTAAGACTTAGATGCCTGAGTCCCAGAGAGGTTGAATCATTTGCCCAGAGTCACTTGGCTAAAAGATGTCAAAAGCAGGAACTGAACCCAGTACAGCTCATCCTGGCTCCAAATCCAGCAATGCAGCCTCTCTCAGAATCACAACCATCATCATAATCATAATCACAACAGAGATATGAAACCAGTCTGTAGCAGAGAAGGGAACATATTGCTCTCCTTTTCTTCAACTTGGGAAATGAAGTTGAGAATTTCGCAAGTTCAAGTATCCTCAAAAGACTCGCAGAATTTCCTTATTCACAGCAGGATGAGAAAAATATGAGGAGAAAGACTGTTTGCAATCAGTTTTACTTCCCCTCCTAGCAAATAAGGAAGTGAAGTGCATCACATACATACACACACACACACACACACACACATACACACAATACCACCACCACCACGATCACCACAAAGGAAGATGAGGGGTTTTGCAGAAATTCAACTGTTACAGAATAGCTTATTAAGGATCAAATATTTAACTTTCTAGTAACTTTTTAGAAGGCTTTGGGATTTTCATTCTCCAATTCTATTTGATTTTAATTTAACAAGCATTTAAGGGCTTGCTGTGTATCAGAAACCAAGCCAGGTGTTGAAGATTCAAAGGCAAAGAAATGAAACTGTCCCTAACCGCAAGCAACTTAAGTTCTCCCAGGGGGATATAGTGTGTACTCATAGAGGTACTAAGTCTATGGATAATTATTGCTTGTTGTCCTTTGTTCTGGAAGAGGACCAAAATGGCATCAGTATTTTCGGGTCAAGGTACAGTTTAATACTATAGAGGCGTTCTGGAGGAAGAGAGTGCTGAGAATTGTGGGGGAAGGAGAGATGAGGAAAGGCTTTGTGCCAGAGGCAACCAGTACCTAGGTTGGATTTTTGCTCCTAGGACCCTCGGGGGGGGGATTTATGCAAATTTATGTAAATTATGCAAACAGTTCTTCCAATCTGTTTTCAAAAAATCTTCCTTTTCATTCTTTCCCTCAAATTTTGCCCCTTCTCCCATTTTCCCTGTTTCTGATGAACGCTGAAAGCCCTTGACACTTTACTAGGAGAGTAAATTCAAAGTAGATGTCCAGTCTAAGAGCAATTTACCAATTAAATGTTGATCAGGGAGTTATACAGACTTGTTTTATTTATTTATTTTTAAAAATCTTTCCAATTGACAAATAATCATATGAACAGAAGTCTTCAGAAGAAGAAATCAAAGTTATCAATAATAACATGAAAAAATGCAGGAAGTCACTACTGATTAAAGAAATGCAAGTTAAAACAACTCTGAGATACAGCTTCATACCTATCAGTTTGGCTGATATGACAGAACAGAAAAATGACAAATACTTGAGGGTATATGGGGAAAAAAAAGGTACACTAATGCATTATTGGTGAAGTTGTGAACTGATCCAACTCATCTGGAGAACAATTTGGAACTGTGCCCAAAGATGTATAAAACTGTGCGTACTCTTTGATCCAGAAATACCACTACAAAGTCTGTATCCCAAAGAGATAAAAGAAAAGGGAAAAGGATCCATTTGTCCAAAAATATTTATAGCAGTTCTTTTTTTGTGGCAAAGAATTGCAAATTGAGGTGGCACCCACCAAATGAGGAATGACTGATCAAGTTGTGTTGCATGATTGTGATGGATTATTATTATACTGTATGAGCAGAATGGTTTCAGAAAAACTGGGGATGACATGTGAACTAATGCAAAAGTGAGTAAAACTAGGAGCACACTCAACAGCAATAGTGTAAGGATGAACAACTATGTAAAATTTAGCTACTTTGATTAAAACAATAACTCAAGTCAATTCCAAAGGACCCATGATGAAAAATGCTATCCGCTTCCAGAGAGAGAACTGACTCACTCAGTTCAGAGTGAAGCATACTTTTAAGACTTCATTTTTCTTGTTTGGGAGTATGTTGTAGCATGGCTAATATGGAAATGTTTTGTATGACTTCACATATATAATCAATATCATATTTCTTGTCTCCTCAAGGAGAACTAGAGAAGTGAGAGGAAGGGAGAGAACTTGGGACTAAAAATGTTAAAAAATGTATGTTAAAAATTTTTTAATGTAATTAGGAAATATTTAATGAAATGAATAACATATATTTAAATAAATTTTATCAATATCTTTTCATTTTACATTTTTTACATTACCAAAATGCCCTGCATCTCTTCTTCTCTACTTTGTAGAGAGTCATCTCACATAACAAATAATATTTTTAAAGAAAAAGAGAAAGAGGAAAAAAATTAGCCAAACCAATTAATACATTGCAAAAGTCTGAAAATGTATGCATTGTTCTGTACCTGTGGACTTCCCCTCTCTTCAAATGAGGAGAATGTGCGTATCTTCTCATAGATGTTCTTGGGGGCCATGCTTATTCTTTTGAAATTTTCCATTATTTGCTTTTGATTTTCATGGACTTCTAATCCTAAATCAGAGTAAGGTCATTGGCTCTCAATGACCAAAAATTATAGTTTAAAAAAATAGATAAGTCCGAGGATGCTAGTAAATTTGAACGAATCTTTCTCTGAATTCCTAAGAAATGGAATTCAGGGTAAGGAATTTCATCCTGAAGAGTAAATTCTCATTCTGGCCAAGACGTGGAAAAAACAGACCCTTTATGGGAAAGGTTTTTTGTAGTTCAGTGATAGAGTGTATTAGGGATTCTATATTTTCTAAAAGATTTGTAGATAAACAAATTCTCTGTGTTCTTAGGTAAAAGAGTGATAGGGAGCCTACTTCTCTTCTAATAAAAGTGGGGGCCATAAAACCAGAAGTGCAATGTTGAGCAGTAATCATTCAAGATAAGTAGGGAGCAAAGACTAGCGTATCTGTCAGAGACTCAAACCAAGTCACACCAACAAGGAGTAGACCCACTGATAGCAATATCATGGCATCACCAGAACATGTTAGTGGTCTAACAATGTCAAAAGCATGAATTTCTCCAGGTCCAAGTGCTCCTGGGCTGTTTGTTTTCCCTATGTGCCCCTTCGCATGTATGTCAGGATTACACATGTCCCTCCACATATATTCCCTATGAATGCCTATTTTTCAAACTAATGAACAGAGTTGGAGAGTTCAACTCGAGTTTTTGAATGTAAATGTTTTATTGCTACTTTCATTACCATATTATTGAATTAAATGCCTTTGTTTTAGATTGTGTCATCCAGCAGACTATAAAAAGTAACACATCAATGGGGGCTTGTCTGTTGTGTTTTTGAATGGACATGGACCCAAAGAATATTTTTAAAGTAGCTTTTCTCTGGATTACATTGCGCTAGTTAGAGACAGCCCCTAGGTGTTGTATCACCAGTACTGGTGGTGCAGATGCTGATTATAATAATTTATTTACATTTATATAAAATTTACTATAATCCAGGCACTGTGCTAAGTTCTTTGCAAATATTATCTCATTTGATCTTCACTTCAACCCTAGGAAGTAGGTGATTCTATTATCCTCATTTTTACAGACAGGGAAACTAAAGCAAGCATACATTAAGTGACTTGTCCAGGGTCACACAGCTAGTGAGTGCCTGAGGCCAGCTCCCTGACCCTAGGCCCAGTGCCCTATCCAGTGTGCCACCTAGCTTTGACTAACTAGATAGCTAACTAGTCTAACAAACTTGTGGCTCTATTAGATACAAAATACTGAGCAACGTACTATGAATACAAAGAAGCATTTTAAAAAATCAATCACTGCTTCCAAGATTCTAGCCAGCAATATAGCTGACAATGTCCTAGACTTTTCTGAGAGCCTAGATTCTGTTTCACCCAAGAAAGATCTGGTTCATTGGATGGGTTGATCTGTAGATTCCTTGTGTTGTCATTAATAATGGAAATCATGGAGACCATGAAAAAGAAGAACAGCCAAACCAAGTTCCTGTCCTTGTGAATTATTTTACAGAAAATCCAGCCAGTGAGTTCTCTCCCCCTTCCCTCCCCGCCACCTATTTTTTTTTTTTTGCCAGGAAACAATTACAGTTTAATATACAGGGGCACAGAATTCACACGAAATGGATTTCTATTTCTTCATGTTCTGCTTACACAAAGGAAATGCAATTTTTCAAAAACAGGGCAGGAACCTATGAGTGCTAGAGTAATATAGTGGCGCCTGTCACTCCTAGGCTGTTCCTCATTGCCAAGCCTGCCAGCACCTTAAAGAAAGAGTAGTTGTAGCAAATGGCGGGCTTGATAGAGCTTTCGGAAATGTGTTGGCACCTTTTAAAATAATAGAATGTCAGTGCCAAAGACCAAAGCCTGATCTAAAGGGGACTCTGACGAGCACAAGTGATAGTTCATTATATTGCTTATGCTATTATCCTAATCTCATATTTTATCACGTAGCTGTAAATGTGCAAATTAAAAAGCCAGAGGTAATTTTGAATTTCATCTGAATGGCAAAGAGATTGCCAAATTAACATCCCTTTGATAGTGAAATAACTGTACCCCAGAACAGTGACCTCTGCACAAATGCAAATCACAGCCCTTTGTGCAAAGAAATTCATTTTGCTAATTGTTAAAATGATAAGCCGAGAAATTGGGAAGAGAACGGGAATTTCCTTTAAAGGCACCATCATTGAAGCGTTCTGTGATAAGGAAGAAGGGAATGTTTTATATTTATGTGCAGGCTCAGAATTATGATTGTCTACTGCTGTTCGAATCTGTGACTTTGCAGCAGTAATCAAAACCAGCAGGAGAATTTCTGACTTATATCACTGCTGGGCGAGCTCCCTGAATGCATAATACATGCCCAGAAGACTTAGGAGAATTTCAATAGTTTCAGAGGCAACAATTTTCATCCTTTTCTCTTAAGATGTTTGGGAAATGAAAGACTACCAACCCAAATCAAACAGTAATTAAAAAGGAGTCTCTGTTTTAAAACGAGTCTTTTAAGGCCAGCAGCACATGAATCAAATGCTCCTAAAAACAGGGGCCATGTGTGACCTCCGTGAGTAATGAGTTCTACTGGGTTAGCTTCTCCTTGAAAGCTTAATTTTATCCTTAATTTAGGATACCTCTGCAGTCTTAATTCCAGAATTGGTAGGGACAGGGGTAATATGCCTAAATGGACTAGCCTGGAGATGAAAATACAAGTAGGGACTTGCATGAGACATCCTGCCTCCTTTATGTACTCCATAGTCTAGTCCAACTGACCTTTGTGCTGTTACTCAAACCCACATTCTATTGTCTGTTTCCATGTCTTCTCATAGGCTGCCTCATGCCTGGCATATACCCCTCCTCATCTCTACCTCTGAGGAGCCCTAGTTTCCTTCAAAGTTCAACTGGAGCTCCATCTACAACCCTTGATCATGGTACCACCCGCAGCTAGTGTCTTCCTCATTAAATTACTCAGTGTATGTTCAGTCTCTTTCAGTCATGTCTGACTCTTTGTGACACTATTCAGGGTTTTCTGGTTTGCCACTTTCTTCTCCAGTTCATTTTACAGATGAGGAAACTGAGGCAAAGAGGGTTAATTGACTTGCCCAGGGTCACACAGCTAGTAAGTGTCTGAGACCAGATTAAACTCAGGAAGATGAGTCTTCCTGACTCCAAGTACTTTATCTACTTGTGCATACCTTGTTTATATATTTACATATAATTACATTACATATTATACATATTATAATTATATATACTTGATATATTCCTATATGTGTATATAATATTTCCTTCAACAAAAAGGGAGATTCTTGAAGGCAGAGAGGCTTTCATTTCTGTCTGTTCTTCGTATCTAGGACAGAAAAGGGGCTTAACAAAGGATTGTCAATTGATTCATTTCTTACCATTACTATTACCCATGGCAGGATTAGGTTTGTGCCTCATGGAATCAAGACAAGGGCTGCCAACTCCGAAAGGAGAAGCAGATTCTTTCAATTGCCAAGTCTTATTGTTTCTATCCTCCCAGAATCCTGTGTAGATCTCCTTCCTTCCAATTCCCCAGCCACCACCCAGGGTCAGGGCTTTTTGCCAGGCCTCTCTCAATAGCCTCATGATTGGCCTACAGCCAACAGCCTTTCCCCTTTCCCATCCTTCCTCCATAGAGTGTCCAAAGTCATGCCCTGAAGTTCAGGATGGACCATGTTCCTCCCCTGCTCAAGAGATCCAGTGACTTTCTATTGCCTCTAGTACCAAATACTCCTAGGTGGTTAGCATTTAAAGCCCTTCACAGGCTGTTCTATTTTCCTCTTATCACATGCACTTTATGGTCCAGACAACAGGGCTTACTCTTTGTCTCCCCAAAATGACCTTCTGTGTTAGAAGATCACGCGTTCTTCTAGAATTACTCCCACGTTTCTGTGGATCGCATATTATTTCAGAGAAATTGTTACTATCTGCTGATTTCTTGACTGATGATGGTTCCTAACACCATTTTTCTCAGGCTCTAGTCTTTTCATCTCCTTCAGACAGTTGGGAAGGATGGTGGACAGCACACTGGACTCAGAGTCAGGAAGCTCAGAGTTCAGCGTTGGTCTCAGACATATACTAGATGTGTGACTCTGGGCAAGTCACTCAACCTCTGTCTGCTTCTGTATCCTCATCTGGAAAATGAAGATGACCTTCAGGGTTGTTGTAAGTATCAAATGAGATAATGTTTGTAAAGCACTTTACAAACCTTCAAACACTTATCTAAAGGTTAATTATTATGATTATTTCCATTCTCTAATCCCCCAAGAAATTTTCTTGTCCGGATAGTAAATATACTAATTCTTGGGCATGAAATTTATTTGAACCTGAAGTGAATAATGAGGAAAAACAACCTTTAAGAAAAGGGAAAAAAAACCCTTTTAATCCCATCCTTCCCTTTGTTTAGTTCCATTTCTTCCTAAGAAACTATAACATATATGCACATTTATACATGTATTATATGCATGTGTATTTACATACATACAAATGTGAACATATATGTATATGCATGTGTGTGTATACATGTGTACATGTGCATTCACACACATATACGTATATTTCTAAGTTTATTCTGCTTATGTTTACCTCAATGTGCCAAGGTTTCTCATTTGTAAATGGGGACACTCACCCTTGACTGAACCTACTTCACATAGTTGTGAAAATCACTTTCTAGGATGTGTATGACAAAGCTTTTGAAAACTGTCAACATGTACAGTGACGTCTTCTGTGTTGATAAATTTGCATTTTCATTATTAGATTTTCAGGAGAAGCATCCCAGCATAGCAAAAGCCATCCAATCTGAGCCACATGAGGATCATTTGAAAGCAATGGCAGTGTTTAGCCTGAAGAAGAGAAGATTGGGGGGGGGGAGGGACACCCGAGCTGTCTTCACATATTTGAGGGGCTGTCACATGGAAGAGGGTTAAGGCATGTTCTCCCTGACGCCAGAGGCCAGAACTAGGAGTAGTGGATGCAGACTACCGAGTCAGGTTTCAGACTTGATGTAATTCCAAATTAAGAGGGCTCAGAAGTGGAATGCATTGCATAGGAAGGTGGTGGATTCTGACCCGGTGGAGGTCTTTAAGCAAAAACTGGGCACTCATGTGTCCAGTATGCTATAGTGAGGACAAACATGAACGTAACAAGTACAGTATTTTGGGGAATGAGTTGAATGAAAGGATTTTGCCTGGTATTAGAAGACTGGATTTGAAAGGCCTAAGCCATTTACTGACCATTTGCATGATCTAAGGCAAGTCCGTCATAGAACCTCAGTCTTTTAATCAGTGTAAGGGGGATAATACTTTAAAGGGAGATGGGAATGTGATCTTTTCCCCCCACCCCCAACTCAGTAGATATTGTCATAAAATGTAGTCTCAGATGATGAGGTTTTAATGTGGTAACAAGTGTTAAACTAACTGTAACTGCCTTTATGAGGTATGAATAAGTCCCTTGAGTGAGTCATAGACTAACAACTCAATGAGACTGAGAAAACAAATTAGTCAGGCCCTTGGATGAGGGAGGGGGATGGGCTGGGTAAATAGTTAATCCCTAGAGAGTTTGGGACAGTCAGGAGGACTCTGGAGGGCTTTGTAGAGGACATTTCTTCAGTCTGAGAACAGGAAATTTCTCTCTCCTTCTACACTCCCTACCATTGGTTAAGACATAGGGCAACAATTTGCCAAGAAGGAGGCATCATATCCAGCCTTTTAAGAGTTTTTCATTTCAAGAGAGTTTGAGGTACAACAGACACACTTTCTAGAAAGACATGAATTCAGAGAGACAGTTATGTGAAGGACAGAGCAGCTTTGGAGAATGGTAACTCTGGAAACAGAGAGAAGAGATCTCTATGGAGAGCAGAATACTCTGGAAAGCCATGGTGTGAACTCCATGAAGAGGAAAAGGGCTTCCAGGCCCTGAAGTACCAGGAATTGTGATCTACATTTGTCACAAGTGTAACCCATACACGTGCCTCTCTTCCACGGCATTCTAAGAATGAGCCCACTATAGTTCCTGGACATGCTTTACAGCTAGTGACATCAAAATGAATTCCTTTGCTAAGAGCCAATTTTATCTCCTGGCTGATTGTTAATGAGAAGAACACCACTGAGGGCCCAGGAGCTACAGTGTTACTGGTTTACCCTTAGACCCTGAAGTAGAAGTTACCTTTGGGAGCATAAATTGTCATTGTGAATGCATGTTTGGAGAGTAGATGAAAGAGATTCTTCTACTTACCTCACAGGGCTGTGTTATGTAAAGTTCTTTAGAAACCCTGAAAAGCTTTGGAAACAAGAATAATCATTATCATGAAATGGATCCTACCTCTTACCCTCATGAAACTTTTATCTTATGGGGCATTGAAAAGGTTGAACACTAGTGCTGAAATGACAAAATACAGAACCTTTGAATCTGGGGGAATCTCAGAGGCTCTCTGTCCTAGCTCCCATCAATGTTCTATGAAAGATCTTTCCCAATTCCCCCAGTATTAAAAGTTCTAGCTCCCCAAAATATTTTGTATTTCTTTTATATTGAATTATCTGTCTACATGTAGACTCCCCCAGTGGAATGTCTCCTTGTGTGCAGAGACCATTTATCATCTTTGACTTAGTACATAGAGGCCATAGGGCACAATGTTTGACACACCACAGGAACTTAAAAAATGTTTTTTTTTTAAGTTCAACTTGATTGAATCAGAACCTAATCCTGAATCTCCACAAGGCAGCTTTATACTATCAAAATATCACTGAATTTGGACTCAGGAGTCCTGGATTTGAATTCACCCTGTGCCACTTAGGATCTGTGTAACTTTGGGCCAGTAACTTCAACTTTCTGGTCCTCAATTTTTTCATCCATTAAAAAAAGGAGGTTCAACTAGAGCCCATTCCAGATCTAAACTGATGACCTCTCTACAAGATGCCCCCATCAGATGGTCAGACAGGCTTCAGCTGAAAACCTTGAGTAAGAGGAAATGAATGAATAAATGAATGAATGAATGAAAATGCATTTATAAGTGATCACTATAAGCCAGGTACTAGGGATTCAAATCCAAAAGCAGGGCAGTCAGGCTCCACCCTAACAGGAGACATGGCCTCCTCAGCTAAGCCTTGGGTTATTTCTAGTTCTGTTACTTATTTTGCTCCCTATAAGAACATTCATTGTCAAATCACTCTCCTTCCTCAGTTTCCTCACTTGTCAAATGAGGGAGTTGTTCAGAATGACATTTAAGGCCCCTTTTAGCTCTAACATTGATGGGTTCTGAGTGCTGAAGATGTCAGCAATATGACAGTTTACCTCCTCATCACATGTTCATAGCCTAGGAAACACACTTTGGGCTATACTTCCCCAGGAAGGATGGACTCAAATCCATTAGCTATAACATGATGATGCCCATTCCAGTTCCTACTTTTTTTTGGTAGGGGGGAGAGAGGGCAACTTGGAGCTATTCCTATGTATATATTTTCTTTCCTGTAAGATTTTTTCATCCTTTTAAAATCTAGATTGTAAAATAACACTACAGAACTCATTCTGTACTCCTCTCCACCCCTTTAAATTTTCTTATTGTAGGGGCATGATTCTCTATGGAACCTCTGGATTGCAGGCAAATTTGTTTCTCAAATGGCACCTTGGTTTTTCCAATTTGGCTACAAGGCTGAGGGAGGGAGGACAGCTTGTTTGTCTCACAGAAACCTGCAAAAGGCAACTTTTTTTTCCTCTGGTCATATATCTTTCTGATGCCTGTTTAAGCATGTACATTTTGACAAGGATTAAAATAGTCCCAAATCGTTGATCCCAAAGAAAGAATGGGAAGCAGGGGTGTTTTGATAGCTGCATATGGATATATTTAAAGGCCTGGAATGCGCAGTGTTGGCCCCAAACACACCACGAGGATTGCAAATGAGCATTTCACTTACTAGAACATTAAGCATACCTTTGAGGAGGACTGTTCTTAGTCAAGAAGAGTAATCCCAAGAGACATATTTACAGTGAGCATCTTCAATGTTTTGGAGGGAGGGGCACGCTATTTTTCTGGAATGAATCTGTTAAAACAATCACAGTTCACAAACCCCAGGCAGTAACAATGTTTCACTTACCCATCCTCTGGGGTGTACAGTAAACCAGAGAGAGGGGCAGGGAAGGGGGGACTTTTACAGACGGCTCCAGTTTTTGGCAGATGATAGCTTTGTTGAAATAATCAGAAGCGTAAAGTATAGATTTCTTTCTTTATTTCTTTGGTCTGGGACAGAGAAGAGAAGCAAAGAATAAAAAGGGTCTTCCCCACATACAAATTTCAGTGGCAAAAAGAGACATTAGAGTCCTCTAATGCAAATTTTCTTGTTTTACACATGGGGAAATTGAGGGTCAGAGAAAAAAAGGGGTTTGTCTGAAATTAGACTGTGAAAGTGGAGAGTCAGCTTAGTAATTATCAAGCGGGAATCATAGCATTTAAACCTGGAAGAAAACTCAACTAATTTACACCCTCTGCATTTTGGGATGAGTAAACTGAGGCCCAGAGGGCTTTAGATTTTCATGGTAGGAAGGAACCTCAGAGAATTTAGGATTAGAGAAGAGCTGGAAGAGGCCTGAGAAGTAACCATTAGACCGCTGCTGTTTATAAATGAGAAAAAGGCTAAGTTATTTACCCAAAGTCACACCGCTAATAAGTAGCAGTGTCTGAATTTGAACTCAGATCATCTGCTCTAACTCCACATCAAATGGGCTTTGCCACTGATGTTACTGATGTTGCGGTTGTTGCTGCTGCTGGCGGTTTGTTCTGTTTTCTTACTGCATACTGACTTACCATGTGGTGCACCAACTCTGTTCCTGGGCCATTGTCTCGTTTCTTGCTATTGATGAGAAGTGGAGAGCTCATCTTAATAAAAACGCACTGATCCTCCTCCAGTCCCTCTCCTCCCCTTCCCTCCCCATCTTTAGCATTCATGAGCTTGGAATTTTGGCCCCATTCCAACCCTCTTGGTGTTTTAAGTTTACTTGCCTTTGGCAAAAAAAAAAAAAATCTAGTTTCTTGTTTTCAGAAAGAAACAAGTCGTAAGAGAACTTTATTAAAATAGGTTCAACCAACTGCATAAAAAGGCATGTTGATGATGTCAGTATCAGAGAATAAAAAACACATGGATTAAAAATTCCCTGACATTAAGCAAGCCTTTAAAAGTAGAAGAAATGTGCCCAGCGAATGCGTTTTGGTTTTATTAAACAAAGGCTAAGTCTTTCTGGGTTTCCAAACTGCCCCATGTTGGAGGCAGGAGAGGGGGGCAGGGACGGGATCTGCTCTCCCTTCTCTCTTCCATCTTTTCATCGGAGCTGTTGGCCATTATTCTATACTGATACAGGCAGTGAGAAAACAGGCCCTTATTGATAGCCAATGAAAAAAAGGTTCCTGTTTCTCAGTCTGGCTAGGGGGTGGAGAGAGTGAGCCAATGAAAAGGCTCTTAACTAGCTGAGGCAAACTCCCTGGAATCTAGCAGAAGTAGGGGAGGTAATGGAAGGTGCCAGTTCATCTTTCTGCACCATTCACCCATCCACCCCTGGCCCTTCATCTGGGTGGTTGTGTACTCCTCATTGGAACATTTGATTCCAGAGTAGTAGATCAGATTCCAGAATCTGAAAAGTACCTTTGACACTCATTCATCTCTGGGGAGATTTGGTCAAGAATAAGGCTTCTCTGCAACTTCTTCTAGTAATAGGCTGGGTTCTTGGAAATGGAGTTCCTTTTGGTGTCCATAAACTAGGCCAGGAGATAAAAGTATGCACAGCTCTCCCATTCAATTCTCAGAACAGCATCATGGCATATCTTGGCAGAAGGCAACAGTGCAGTCACCTCAACGAATTACGCCATCAATCGATTGTCTTGTTATTTCAGAAACATGATTTTTGTTTCCTGAAGGCCTCTATGGCATCCCTAACTGGTTGAAAACCGTTCCTCGGACTTTGACTCAGTAGTTGCTTTGTCTCTCCCTGAGCTATTTCTCTTGGTAGCCTGTTAACTGTTGATACCACTAATAAAGGTGAGGAAACTCCCTTCATTAAGGCAGATAGCACCTCCTCTGGAACCTAAACTCTTAATGGGAAAAAAATAACAATTTTTTTTCAGTTTTAGAGATTTGCTTAGAAGGCTGAGAAGGTAAAGTGACTTGCCCAGGATCCTGTACCCAGTGTAGGTCACAGGAGAAATGAACCTTGTTCTTCCAGCCAGCTTTCTATTTGCTATGGCAGTTTGCAATGTCTTTTTCTCTTGCTGTATAAAATAGATACAAAAATAAATGGTATATTATATAGCATCATAAAATATTAAAAAGAATCATCTGGACCTCACCTTATATGAGATACATGAGCACACATGCACATATGAGTACATACATATGTACACAGGAAAAATTAAGCTCATTTAATTTACAATTGTTTCTTGTTGCCACCACAGATCCTTAAATCTTATTCCAGGGCTGAGAAAGCCTCAGTATCTAGCCATAATAATTACATTCTGAAGCCTTTTCTTAAAACCCCCTAATTTCCTGACTTTCTCATATAGTCTGAGAAAAGAGACTTTCAAACTTCCCCAGAATCTGGGAGAAGTAGATAAGGTAAAGAGCCAGTTCATCCTGGGCCCCCCCCCACACACCCTCAACCTTACTTCCACCCCATCCCCACCCCCAATCTGGGGAGTTGTGGAACCTGAAAGTTCATTGTATTTATTTTTCAGACATGCTGACTTTTGACTTTCCAGTTGGGAGCCTAGTGTAGTCTGCACACTTGAATGGTATATATGTGTCCACCCAAAGTTTAATTTGAGAGCAAGAGACCCTCACAGCCCCTGGTACTTACTTAGTAATCTGGGATAACCATCTGGAGTCCAGTCCATGCTAGCAAGATGTGAAATAAAACTATATTAAGGACTCCAGATTTGATTATAAATGTATGTGAGATGCTGGGAAAATTATATAAACTCTCCGTGTAAATTATTACCTTCAGGTTCAGAAGGAAATATGTCTGCTGCCACAGAATGTTGGTCAGTACCCTCTAATGGGGCATAGATTTTTTAAAAAAGCATGGCCATTTTATTTAAGATTCTGTTTTAGACCTGCTAAGCAAAAAACAGACTGCTCTGGGGAAAGCACTCTAATCTTGGAAAAAGAAAGATCTGAGTTCAGATCCTGGTTTTCATGCTTCCTGGTTGGGGGAAGTCACCCAACTGCTATTTCTTCTTCTCTAGAGTTGGTCTGGATGGCTTGTAAGGTTTCTTCCAGCAGGAGGGCAGAGTCAAGATGGTGGCATAGAAGCAGCAAAACTCTGCGGCTCCCCCCATAACCACCTCAAATACCTATAAAATACGACTCTACACAAATTTTAGAGCTACAGAATCCAGAAACAAATCTCCCACTGAAGGTAGCCTAGCAGGCAGAAAGGAAGGGTTCATCACAGCATGCTGGGAGCCAATCCCAGCCCTGGGATTTTAACCCCAGGGCAGCCCAACCAGCCAGGCTGGAGCACTCAGGAGAATGGATCACCAGAAGCTGTGTTAGTTTCCAGAATTGTCAACCCATAAATGCCAAAGACAAAGTGAAAGGTCAGTGGAACATGGCTGAATTTTGGGAGGGTAGTAGAGCGGGTCCAGCCCCTGTCCCCAGAGCCAGAAGAAGCAGAAGTGGCAGCCGTGCAGCCACCTCCACGTGGCTGCTTCAGAGATCCTGGCCTGCAGATTTCAGGGGGGCAAAGTGACCATTCAGAGGCTAAGCACTCTTGTCTTAACCTGTCTGGATTGGGATCATGGCTTTGGGTGTGGTCCTGAGGTGCATGACCAGTGAGCCAAAGCTGGTGGGGGCTGCAGAGATGGTGGCCTCTTAATAGCTCTGGCAGCTGTGAAAACCTCAGCAATTTGGGACAAAGCTCTCTCCTCTGAAAGCAGAGTTCTACTGTAGCAAAGAGCTCAAAAGTCAAATAATTGACTGGCAACATAAGCAGGCAAAGGAAGCAAAGTAAGCACAGCCATTCACTTTTAGATTCCTTTTTTGGGGACAAAAAGGATCAAAGCCTGGAACAGGGGGAAGACAACACAGTCAGAACTCCCACACCAAAAGCTTCCAAGAAAAATGTAGACTGGTTACAGGCCACAGAGGAGCTTAAGAAGGATTTTGAAAACCAAATAAGAGAAGTGGAAGAAAAATTGGGAAGAGAAATGAGAATGATGCAAGAGAATCATGAAAAGAGAGTCAACAACCTCATTGAAGAAAATAATACCTTAAAAAATAGATTAGCTCAAATGGCAAAAGAGGCCCAAAAAGCCAATGAGGAGAAGAATGCCTTAAAAAGTTGAATTTGCCAAATGGAAAAAGAATCTCAAAAACTGACTGAGGAGAATGATTCCTTTAGAATTAGATTGGAGCAAATGGAAGTAAATGACTTAATGAAAAATCAAGATACTATTAAACAGATCCAAACAAATGAAAAAATAGAAGGCAATGTGAAATATCTTATTGAAAAAACCACTGACCTGGAAAATTGATCTAGGAGAGACAATTTAAAAATTATTGGGCTATCTGAAAGACATGATCAAAAAGAGAACTTAGAAATCATCCTTCAAGTCATTCTCAAGGAAAATTGCCCTGATATTTTAGAACCAGAGGGAAAAATAGAACTTGAAAGAATTCACCAATCACCTCTTGAAAAAGATCCCCAAAAGAAAACTCCTAGGAATGTTATAGCCAGGTTGCAGAGTTCCCAGATCAAGGAGAAAATATTACAAGCTGCCAAGAAGAAACAATTTGAATATTGTGGAAACACAAACAGGATCTAGCAGCTTCTACATTATGGGATCAAAGGGCCTGGAATATGATATTCTGGAGATCAAAGAAGCTAAGATTAAAACCAAGAATCATCTACCTAGCAAAACTGAGTATAAGGTTTCAGGGGAAAATATGGTCATTCAATGAGGTGGAGGACTTTCAAGTGTTCTTGATGAAAAAACCAGAGCTGAATAAAAAGTTTGACATTCAAATACAAGAAGCATGAGAAGGTAAACAGGGAAAAGAAATCATAAGGAACTTATCAAAGTTGAACTATTTACATGCCAACATGGAAATCCAATAATTTCAACTCAAGAAACTTTTCTCGGTATGAGGATAGTTGAAGGGAATATATATATATTGAGAGGTGGGAGAGGAATAGAATCAGAGGAGACAGGGAGAGACAGAATGGGGTAAATTATCTCATATAGAAGAGGCAAGGGATAATTGTTACAATGGAGGGGAAGAACAGGAAGGCAAAAGGGAATGGGTCAACCTTACTCCCATTGAATTTGGCTTGGGAGGGAATGACATACATTCTAAATTGGTTATCTTGCCCTACCGGAGAGTAGAGGGGAAGGGGATAAGAGGGGGGATGATAGAGGAGAGAGCAGGTTGGGGAGAGCATTGTTAGAAGCACACACTTTTGTAAAGGGACAGGAACAAAGTCAAGAATAGAACAAATGGGGAGCAGGATATGATGGAGGGAAATATAGTCAGTCTTTCACAATATGTCTATTGTGGAGATGTTTTATGTAACTACACATATATGCCCTGTACTGACTTGCTTGTCTTCCCAGTGGGGGCAAGGGGCAAGGGAGGAAGGGAAAGAATCTAGAATTTAAAGTTTTAAAATCAAATGTTTAAAAATATATATGTGTATATTATTATTATTATTATTATTATTATTATTATTATTAATTATTTACATGCAACTAGGAAATGAGATATACAGACACTGAGGTAGGGAGATCCATCTTGCCCTACCAGAAAGTCAGAGGGATGATTGGGGGAGAGATTATACCATGGGATCACTGTTTTGGGGTGGTGGGTAGGGGAAAGATGGGGAGAAAATCTGTAACTCAAAATCTCATTGAAATGAATGATATAAACTAAAAATTAACAAAAGTTAATTTTTAAAAAAGAAATTATCAAGTAAAAGTATCCTGATATTCTAGAACCAGACAATATAATAGAAATGGAAAGAATCTACCAATCACCTCCTGAAAGAGATTCCAAAATGAAACCTCTCAGGAATATTATAGCCAAATTCTAGAGATCCTAGGTTGAGGAGAAAATATTGCAAGTGGCCACAAAGAAATAAATCAAGTATTGTGAAGCCACAGTCAGGATAACATAAGATTTAGCAGCTTCTCTATTGAAGGATAAGTGGGCCTGAAATAGGATATTCTGGAGGACAAAGGATTTAGGAGTATAGCCAAGAACAACCCACCCAGCAAAACTTAGTATAATCCTTAAGGAGAAAAATGAATATTCAACAAAATAGAGGACTTTCAAGCATTCTTCATGAAAAGACCAGAGCTGAATTGAATACTTGGTTTTCAAATACAAGATTCCAGAGAAACTTAAAAAGGAAAAAAGGAAAGGAAAATCATATAGGACTTAATAAGGTTAAGCTGTTTACATTCCCACATGAGAAGACAATATTTGTAACTCATTATTAGGGTAGTTAGAAGAAGTGTGTGTGTGTGTGTGTGTGTGTGTGTGTGTGTATAAATATATATATATATATAT
>CM053589.1:190814797-190858678 GCA_028646515.1 Pseudochirops corinnae | reverse complement strand
AGAGAGAGAGAGAGAGAGAGAGAGAGAGAGAGAGAGAGAGAGAGAGAGAGAGAGAGAGAGAGAGAGAAAATTGAGGCCAAGAACTGGGCCTTTGATTTCATTGTTGTATAGAAAACTCTCTGGTAAGGAAACTCCCTTTACCAATGCAGGTGGCACCTTCTTAGTAACTCAGTCTTAGAAAAATGCATAGAGTAACTAGTGCAGCTAGGGGGCGCAGTGAATAGAGTGCCAGACCAGAAGGCAGGAAGGCTTCAGATATTTACTAGCTATGTGACCCTGGACCAGTCACTTAATCTTAGTTTCTTTATCTGCAAAATGGGGTTAATAATAGAACACTACTTCCCAGGGTTGTTGTAAAGGCTCAAATGACAGTCCTTATATTTATAAAACATTTCAGAAACCTAACAATGTTATACAAATGCTAACTATTATAGCTGCATTGTTGTACTGAGAGAATAAGTGACTTGTCCAAGGTCAAACTCAGAGGCAGAGATTGAACCCAGATCTTGCTGGATCTGAAGCTGCTCTATATCCTTTAAACCACTCTGCCCTTTGATCTTTGTTGTATTTACATTAACAGGAACAACAGTATAGACTTGTGCTGTCATTGTTATAGGGAGCTTCTTGTTGAAGAGAGCCCTCCATCAATGCAGATCACAACTATTGTGCAGTTTAAGGCTTTATGGAGTTGCCTAGGGACCCTCCCAAGGTCACACAGACAGTAGGTAGGATTTAAATTCATGACTTTTGACTCTCAGGCTGGCTCTATCCATTGTACCATGCTGTCATCTATCTTTGCATTACTTGTGATCCCTTCTTTTTTATCCTTCATGCTTTTTTTTAAACTTTAAAAAAATGTTAACAAACACCAAATAAAATGGGTATTTCTACCTACATGGTACGATGGAAAAGGAGATTGTGCATGATACTGCAAATTTCTATTAAGAACAGTTTGTTTTTTTTAAAAAATATATAATAAATTTAACATGTAACTTTCAAAGCTGCCCTGCTTATCTGTGCTTCTTTCTGGACACCCAGATTTCTTCTCTGTGCTAAAAAGGGGAAAAAAAAAAAGATGCTTCAAGGAACCTCTTTTCTTTCTTTGCTACCTTATCCTTATCTCTCCCCACTCCCTTCTCCCTTTACCTCCCTTCACTGGGGATCAAAAGAAAATAAAAGTCCTTGCAACAAGTATGCAAGGTCAAAAACCGCAAAACAATCATCAAAAAAACAAACAAAACAAATTCCCCGCTTGGCTGTGTCTGAAAATGTGCTTTAATCTACATTTTGAGATCATTGCCTTCAAAATTCTTCCTCTGGAATCATGGTTATTCATCACATTGATCAGAGTTCTTAAGTCTTTTACATTGGTTATTTTCTTTTTAAATGCTGTTTTGTCACATAAATTATTCTCCTGGTTCTGCTTACATCCCTCTGGATCAATTCATACAAGTCTTCCCAGTTTTTCCCTGAAATGATCCTTTTTGTCATTTCTTATGGAACAACAAAAATAGCTAATTACAATAGCTAACATCTAGAACGCTGACTACACACCAGGCATTGTGCTTTATAAGCGCTTTCCCATGAATATTCCTTTTCTTTCACATACCACTGTCTGTTTAGCCATTCCTCAATAGAGGGACATTTACTTGGTCTCTAGTATTTTGCTGTAAAAAAAAGAGCTGTTATAAATATACATAGAAAATACAAATGACAAACCATGATTCCAGAGGAAGGATTTTGAAGACAATGACCTCAAGATGGAGAATAAGGCACAGTTTCAGACACAGCCAAGGTGGGGTATTCCTTTGTTTGCTTGTTGTTGTTCGTATTTTTGGCTATGCATATCTGTTACAAGGACTTTGACTTTCTTTTTATCCCCAGTGAAGGGAAGAAAATAGGAGGGGGTGGAGAGGGAGAGGGATAAGGATGAGGTAGGAAAGAAAGAAAAGATGTTTATTGAAGAATCTTTTTAAAAAATTATTGATTTGTTTGTTTGCTTTTAGTTTACAAGATTCAGTTCTATAATCCCTTGAGTTTCAAATTTTCTCCCCTACCTCTACTCCCCTGCCATAGCAGCATGCAATCAAGTATAGCATCTGCAAATACTCTCACGTTGGACATTAGTCTGGTTGTATAGAAGGGTTGTAACCCATGGAGTGAATAATGGAAAGAAGAAACAAAACCAAACATGGAAAAGAACAATAGCATGTAGATTGCTTCAGTCTCCATTTAAACTCTGTTCTTTCTAGATCTTTCTGTGAATGTAGGCATCTCCTTCCATCCTGAGACTTTTAGAGTTGTCTTATAACCTTACGTTGCTGAGAAGAGTCCAGTCTGTCAAAGTTGGTCATTACACGTCACACACAGGTTGTGTCTGTGATTGTGTACAAATTTCTCCTGGTTCTGCTCTTCTCACTTAGCATCAGTTCATATAAGCCTCTCCAGGGAAATATGAAGTCCATCTGCTTCTCATTTCTTATAGCACAATAGTATTCCATTTCATTCATATACCACAACTGGTTTAGCCAATCCTCAATTGATGGGCATTCCCTTAATTTCCAATTTTTTTGCCACAACAAAGAGAGCTGCAATAAATATTTCTGTACATATGGGTCTTCCTCCCACTTCTATGATCTCTTTGGGATACAACCCCAGAAGTAGTATTACTGGGTCAAAGGGTATGCAATTATTTATAGCCCTTTGGGCGTAGTTCCATATTGTTCTCCAGAATGGTTGAATCAGTTCACAACTCCACCAACAATGCATTAGTATTCCAATTTTTCCATATCCTCTCCAGCATTTGTCATTTTCTTGTTTTGTTATCTTAGCCAATATGACTGGTGAGATGTGGTACCTCAAAGTTGTTTTGATGTGCATTTCTCAAATTAATAGTGATTTAGAGCATTTTTTTCATATGCTTATGGATATCTTTAATTTCTACCTCTGAAAATTGCCTGTTCATATCCTTTGACCATTTATCAATTGCAGAATGACTTGTATTCTTATAGATTTGACTCAATTCCCTGTCTATTTTAGAAATGAGGACTTTATTCGAGACACTGGTTGTAAAAATTCCTTCCCAATTTCCCACTTCCCTCTTAATCTTGGTTACGTTGGCTTTGTTTGTACATAAACTTTTCAATTTAATGTAATCAAGATTATCCATTTTGCATTTTATAATGCTCTCTAACTCTTGTTTGGTCATAAAGTCTTCCCTTCTCCATAAAGCTGACAGGGAAACTATAAGAATCTTTTTTTTTCTTCATAAAAAGAGTTCTTTTTTTCTTTCCTTGATCTTTCTGGGGTACAGACTGCATTGACATCACTGAGTCAAAGGATATACAGTGATACCTTGACATATGAGTGCACTAACTTAGGAGATTTCCGAGATCCGAGTTGTCACTGGGTCAGTTTTTTGCTTTGAATTGCCAGCCAAAATTTGAGGTACTAGCTGCCGCTAGTTGGCGCAGCGAATGCCATAACCCAACGCCCACCCAGCATCCCGCACCTCCCTTGTTCAGTGCATGTGTTTGCCTCACCAGTGAAGAAAATTAAGCAAAAGTAAAAAAAAAGATGTTGTAGCAATTAAGTTCAGGGATAAAGTGTAGTATTAAGAGTGTAGCGAGTAAGGGAACAAAAGTGACTGAAAGAGCATGAAACAAAACTCTTCTAACCTTCTCCATCTATCTCCTCTACCCTCCACCTCCACCAGTATTTCTGTTAGCTCAAGTCATTTGATATCCAAGGTAAATATACACTTTATAAAACCAGTTTATTTCTTTACATTCTCTTTTATTATATTTTATATAATATTTGTCATTTATAAATACTTTTTCTTTTTTAAAATTAATTGATATGTAAAAACACGTAACAAAAAATAGTGGGGTGGCATTTTGGAAGCTGGAATGGATTAATGGCATTTCAATTAATTTCAATAGGGAAAATTGATTTGATATATGAGTAAATTGAGTTAGAAGCTCAGTAATGGAATGAATTAAACTCGTAAGTCAAGGTACCACTGTATACAGTTTAACCACTTTTGCCATCTGGTTCTAGATTACAAGAATTTACCTTATAAGTTACCTTACAAATTCCCCCACTAGGGCATTTGTATGACTCTCTTTCCCACTGCTTCTCCAATAATCATTATTTTCTGTCTTTTTGTCTGGTCATCTTTGTCAATCTGATTTGTGAACCTAAGTGGATTAATTTATTAGCTGTCTGGATTTTTTTATGATTGTTATTCATTTGACTCTCTTCCTTTAAAAACACCTATTTGTATCCTTTTAGAAAATGGATCTTATTATGATAAATTTGAATGAATTCTCCAGAAATCTTGGAAATGAGACCCTTCTTTGAGAAAGTTGCTGTGGTTTTTATTGTAATTGAATTTCCCTTCTAATCTTATCTATATTGAATTTGTACAAAATGGTGCGGTTTTTTTTTTTTAATTTTATAAAAGCAAAATTATACACTTTATTCTGTGTGATGCTCACTATGTCTTGTTTGGTCATGAATTCTTCTCCCATCCATAAGTTCAAAGGGTAATTTCTTCTTTGCTTCTCTGATTTTGTTATTATTTTTATGACACCCTAGATATAAGTCTACATTGTGTCCATTTGCAGCTTATTCTGGAATATGGCATGAGATGTTGGTTTATGCCTAATTTCTGCCAAATTCATTAACAATTTTCCCAGTGGTTTTTGTCATATAGAGAGTCTTTACTGAAAGCCAGGGTCTTGGGGTTTGTTGGCCACCCTTTTGCTCCGTTTGCCTCTGCATGTGATAGACGTGATCTTTTCCAGTGATAGACCTTGAATTTTAAACAATGCCAAATTGTTTGTGTGATGACATGTTTGTGGTAGAATTTGAGATCTGGTCTTGCTAAGATTCCTTCCCTCCCAATTTTTAGATTATTATTTCCCTTCATGTTCTTGACCCTTTGTTCTTCCAGATGAATTCCTGTTAGTTCGCTTTTACTGTCTCTGAAAAGTAATCCTTTAGTAGTTTCATTGGTGCACCACAGGAAAAGTGAATTCATTTAGGTAGCATTGTCATTTTATTACTTTGGCTCAGTCTAACCATTAGGAATTAATATTTCTCCAATTATTTCAGTCTGTATGTCCATGAAGAGTTTTGTAATCTTATTCATATAGTCCTATGTATATCTTGGTAGATAAGATCCCAAATAATGCATATATTCTATAATTATTTTGAATGGATTTTTCTTTTTATTTCTTCCTGATGAAAGAAATGCTGATAGCTTATATTGGTTTATTTTTATATGCTGAAATGTTGCTAAAGTTCTTATTTCACTTAATTTTTTCCCTTTGCTTTTTTATTTTTTTAAATTTATGGAATAAAGCAAGCATTTCCATAACATAGTATAATAAAAAAGATGATTACACATGAAACTGCAAATCTGTTGTGTACAATTTGCTATTCCTTTTAAATATACAACAAAGTTATCATGTAAATTTATTTTTTCTTCCCTCTCCCCACCCTAGAGAAGGTTACCATTAGACACAACTAGATGTATACACATATATACATACATACATATACTATATATGTAAAATTATTCTATACAGACTTCTATTTATCAGTTCTTTTTCTGGATGCAGATAGCATCTTTCTTCATATGTCCATTATAGTTAATTTGAGTATTTATAATATTCAATGTAACTTATTAGCTCAAACTCATTCTTAAAACACTATCACTATTACTGTATACAACCTTCTCTTGTTTCTGCTCATTGTGTTCTTTATTTTGTGCGAGTCTGTCCATGTTTTTCTAAAATTATTGAGCTCATCATTTCTTATGATACATAGGGAATACTATGCACAGTATTCTTTCACAATCATACACCACAACTTCAGCCATTCCCCAACTGATGGACATCCCTGCAATTTCCAGTACTTTGCCACCACAAAGAGCTGCTATCAACTTTAGAATATATAGGTTCTTGTCCTTTTTCCCTAATCATATTTTTTCAATTAATCTTACATTGATTTTTTTGGGTTATCTCCAAGTGATCATCACATCTACCATCAAAAAGTGATTTTGTTTCCTCTTTACCTATGCTTATTCATTGGATTTTTATCATTTTGAACTATTATTATTTTTATTTTTATTTTCACTTATCAAGTATTCACTTCTCTCCCCCCCCCTCCTTGGCTCTGGGGGAAGAAAAAGATAGAAACACAGAACACATGTATTATATCAGCAGTCAAGCAAAGCAAATTCCCACATTGGTTATGTCCAAAATACATTACTTATTCTGGAAATGAGTCTATCTTCTTTCTAGCATGAGGCAAATCCTTTTTCCATTACATAAATATTGGCTTTTGGTTTCAGATGGATATTGTTTTCCATAGTAAGCAATGGTCCATTTATTCCTATGGTTTCTAGTGTTTGTAATAGAAATAAGTGTTGGATTTTTGTCAAAAGCTTTTCCAGCATCTTTTAATGTAATCCTATTTATTATTATTATTATTATTATTATTTTAATATTATCTATTATGTTTACAACCATCCTTAAGTGAACCAATTCTGCATCTTGATATAAACCCAAAACTGGTCAAAAGTTGTTGTGGGAGTGTTTGGGGAATGTTTCAAGGGAATCTCAGAAGTACTTCTTTTGGAACAAGGTCACAGCAGACAACCAAATTTGGAAAAACAACAGCCTTCAGTTTCAGATTTTACCATTGAGTAATAGAATTCTGGTGCTACAAATAACTTCCAAGACTGTGAGAGATGGGGCAAGGTAGGGTGGGAGTGGTTTTAGGATATAGAACAAAGAATGCCAGAGCTGGAAGTTAGTTTAAAATATTACATTTCATATTTGGAAAGGGGCTCAGGACATAGAATTTTGGAGCTGGAAAGGACCTAACAGAGACCATAGAATGTTAGAGGTGGGAGGGGTCTAAGAATTATAGAAGGGAGGTTTGAGGCAGTGAATTCTGCCCTAATCACAAATTTCTGAAAATATTGCTTTCCCAAGTAAATCTTATCAATACATGCTTTCTCTTTCCCCCAGTGTCAGTGATGTTGCTGCTGGTAGAGTAGCAGTCAATCAATGGATTGATCAAGAAGCATTTATTAAGTACTTACCACATACCAGACATTATAGTAGGCACTAGGAATACAATGACAAAAGTGAACATTGCTTCCTACAAGAAGCTTATAGTCTCATGGTAGGACACAATGTTTCCATATATAAAGAGATACAAAGAGATATAAAAGATATGAAAAGGTTGTGGGTGCTTGGGGGAGGTATTAACTGCAGGATGGAGCTGCTTGAGATTAGAGATTGTTTCATTTTTTTTTCTTTGTATCCCTAGTGAATTGGACAGTGCCTGCCCACCTACCACATAGTAGGTGTTGATTCATCAGCAAATTTTTATGGAGAAGGTATTGCTTGGATTGAGCCTTGAAGCAGCCCAGAAGGCTGAGTTTTTCTTCCCTTCCACCCATAAAATGCCTTCCATTCAGAAAATGCAGCTGGGTTGACAGGGAAAGAAAAAAAAAGGATAAAGTATTTGGGCTGATAAGTATTTTGTACTTATTTTCAAGGCTGAGTTAAACACAGGATACCCAAGTGAACACCCCATAACAAAGGGGATGATTGGAAGATATATTGTCTAAAACAAAACATGAGAAGGAAGACCAGTGAATTAATGTTCATCAAGAGATTAACAGCAATCCAATTAAGGACTCCAAGTCAGATCCAAAAGAAAGACGCCCTAGTAACACAGAATTCTCCGCAGCCTTAAAGGAAATCAATCCTTACATCATGTTGAGAGGAATCCCATCTGCTCCTCTGCAGAATCGTGGCTAGATGTTCAATTAACATTATAAAAGGGCAAGGAAAATCTTAGGGTTTGTAAAAATCAAGCTTCTGGTCTTTCAATTTCAGTTGAATGGAAAAGGAGAAAAGGCGAATTTAACTAGCTCTGGACATCTAGGGAGAATTAGGTCAAGGGATAAAACTCATCTGGGAACCAACAAGCCTGGTTCCTTTTCCTCTCCTACTCCAAGTGACGGTGAGATATTGGATAAAGTCACTCAACTTCCATCTGCCTTATTTTCTCCTTCTGTGCAAGTAATCACAGACCAATTCTGCTAACATTATAGTGGGACCATAAGAGTCATTGACATCCTGTCTCTAAAAGCATTGACAACATTTGGAAAATACCAAATTTCACATCCTCAAATCTTACAAAGGTTTTAAAGTCAATACTTTATCTACATATAGTCAGTCCACACTTAAAAACTCTTGCCTATCTACTAAGATTTCTTCATATTTTCTACATCAGCTTGCACACGTTTGAATGTTCAATTCAACAAACATTTATGGAATGACTTCCTTGTGTGAGAATATGATATTAAACTTTTCTAAACTTTTTATTTTATTTTTAATTTATGAAATAAAACAAGCATTTCTATAAAGTAGGATAATAAAAATTATTCTTAAAAAAGATGTTCTATTTTCTAACAGTCAAATAAGGCTCCTTCACTTTTTCAATGCACAGAGATCTTGAAAATTGTTTTAAATCTCAAAGACCATATCTTATGTAGAATCCACAGGAGTGAGAGAATCCCTATAGCTGGTGAGGCTCTATAGGTGCTCCCGTTTGAGCAGAATATTTTATTGATTATATCGGGAGACAGAACATTGAAGAATATATTAAATGCTGTCTATAACCACTCAAAGAAGTCTGGCCTGATCATTCTCACAGGAAAAACTAAAAGCTTGAAGAACATTGATTGTGCTGATGATAGTGTATGACTAGGTGGACAACAGTAATCAGCCCATACATCTTGCATGAATTCATGGCACACAGACAGTGAGCTAGTCCCAGAATTGAAGGGGAAGAATCAAGTTGGCTGAATTGCCTTTGGGGTTCTAAGAGATACTTTCAATGACTTCAATTTACTCCCTGAAATAAAGTTCTGTTTTTGGAGGGAGGATAGTGAGATCTATTGGAGAGAGCGCTGAACTTGGAGGGATGGACTTAGAGTCAGAAATTTGGTCCAAATCCTGTCTTGGCCACTAACCTCTCATATGATCTTGGATGAATCATTCTTTATCTGAGTTAGGAAGAGATTGGACTAGATGACCTTTGAGATCCCTTCTGGATCCATAGCTAAAAGCCTGTGATCTTCAAATTCACCTGAAGTGCTGAAGCAAAAAGATTAACTCAAGTTTGACTTTCAGGGTGACTGTAGAACAGTATTCTGCCTGTGATGACATATGGTTTTTAATTGTAGAATACCATAGCTTCCAAGGACTCAGAATTTCTGGTCCCCAAAAAGGCAATAGGAAGCTCTATGGGGAGTTTCATTAGTTTACTACAAATTACCAACATCAAATTGTGCACCTAAAGAATACAAAAGACATCATCACAGAGATGCATGATGGATAAAACTGATGGACAGGTCACATAGTGTAATGGGAATGGGAATTTGAAGATCTTCCCTGCCCCTTAATAGACCTAGGGGGGAGTTTGAAGACCTTCCCTGCTTTGAAAGTAAACTCTGCCCCCTAATAGGCTGAATGAAATCACATGGAGCCTGTGATGGAGGGAATTTGCTGAAGAGAAACAGAGCCCTCAAGAAACTGGGAGTCAGAGCTAGCCAGACTGTGGGGGACAGAGGATGCTCAGGCAAGGAGATAGAGAAGTTTGTGAGTAAATGTTGATCTTGTATTGATTTGTGGGAAGGCTGAAGGATGCTGTGGCTCTTAGTTTCTAAATATCTCTGGCACTATGATAGAATCCACTTACTGGTTTTGAGATTCAGTTTTCTGGTGTCTAAATAAATGCTTCAGTTCTATCCTCTATCTGGAGAGTTTGGTATATTTTGCAACAGTTATAGTCACAGTCTTTGTTATGATCGTGGGCTCTATAAATATTGCATTGGCACTACACATAGTAAAATAGAGGGATAATTAACGAGCAGGTCATTTACTGCATTCCTATCAAAAGATCTAGAGGTAAAAAAAAAAGATTCATGGAAGGACATGGACAAGAACCATATAGATTAAGAAGGTGTGCATAGTTTGCAATTGATAGTGAAGCAGGAAACATTTATAATAAGGAAATGCTGTGACCTAGTGGAAAGAATGCTGAATATGGAGTCAGGATGATCTGGGTTCAGATTCTCATTCACCATGTCACCCTGGGTAAGTCACTTCACCTCATTGAGCCTCAGTTTCTCCACATGTCAGTTGTTGGATATGAAGTCAAGAAGACCTAGGTTGAAATCTTGCCTTAGATACCAGTCATATACCCATGGTAAATTATTAAAGTTTTGAGCCTCATTTCCCTCATCTGTAAAATGGAGATAATACCTATCATAGTATAAGATAACATATATAAAATGCTTTGCCTGCTTGAAGCACTGTCAGTTATTAGTTTTCACTACTTTGCTAGATTACAGGTTTGGAAATACAATAACTTTTTTATAGTTGAAAAATACAACCATCATTAGTTAGTAAGCTGAGAAGCATAAAAGGAATGAAATGGAAGGAGGACTGGATGTAGACTAGGGAGAGAAATAAGCTTAGATTCTGCCCCTGATACTTTCTTTTTCTAAAAAAAAATATTCATTTCATTCTGAATTTAAGAAATAAAGCAAGCATTGCCATAAAATAGTAGAATAGGTTAAAAAGAAAGATGATGGTACATGAAACTGCAAATCTATTATGTAAAATTTGCTATTGCTTTTGAACATGTAATAAAATCATTACATAACTTTTTTCTTTTTCTTTTTCCGTTTTTCTCTCCCAACCCCACCACCCTATAGAGGGCTACATTACACACAAAGATGTGTATGTATATATGTATGTATATACTCAGACATATATGTATTTAAAACCATTCTATACCTACTTCTATTTATCAGTTCTTTCTCTGATGCAGATAGTTTCTTCATATGTCCTTTGTACCTAATTTGGGTAATAGTCAAAATGATTCAGTCACTCAAAGACATTCGTTTTTTTTTTGTTTTTTTTTTTTGCTTTTTTGAAGGTGGGGCAGGGCAATTAGGGTTAAGTTACTTGCCCAAGGTTGCACAACTAGTCAGTGCTAAGTGTCTGAGGTTGAATTTGAACTCAGGTCCTCTTGAGTCCAGGGCCAGTGCTCTATTCACTGCACCACTTAGCTACCCCACTGAAAGGCATTCTTAAAACAATATTGTTCTTATTGTATACAGTGTTCTCTTGGTTCTCCTCATTTCACTCTTCATTATTTCATTCAAGTCTATACATATTTTTCTAAGATCATTGAGCTCATTTCTTATAGTACAGTAGTATTCTATCACAATGGGCACTGGTGGAGCAATGATGAGAGACAAAAAGTCTTATGAATTTTCACTAATTTTGGAACAGTTTGACACACCATCCTCTGGCAGAAGATATGCATTTTACAAATTATCAAATTCATCTTGAGTAAGGAATTGTTTAGTGAAATACCTTCGAGCAGCAGGAGACCCTTCGAAACATAGACAACAAGGGCAAACAGTGCACAGCGATTGCTTGCATGGCTAACCGTGACCAGTCAATCAACAAGCATTTATTAAGCACCATCTCTGGGTTAGATGGTATACTAGACTCTGGAAATAATAATTCAAAAATAAAAAATCATTTAAAAATGAAAGGTAATGTTTAGAAATATGGAAGTACGTATGTTGTATTTAGTGGCACCTGACACACACAGATTCATTGAAGGACGTTATGACATTATGGACTTGTAGCTCTCATACTTATGAAAACTTTTTTTTTTGCTTTTTGGCTGGGGGAAGGCAGGGTAATTGTAAGCCCGAGGTCTTACAGCTAGTTAAGTGTCAAGTGTCTGAGGCTGGATTTGAACTCCAGTCCTCCTAACTCTAGGGCCATTGTTCTATTCACTGCGCCACCTAGCCACCCTCTCATGAAAACTCTTGATCCCTGGAGTTTCTTCTGGCTTATGAAAAGGAAAGGAGCACAGATTGAGAATTGATAGGCATCTGTAGTGAGGCATTAAGTTCAGCTTAGCACACTAAACCCTTCTAGTTTGCCCTTCTGAGAACCAATCGGAGATTTTCATAATTGGATTTTGTTTAAGAAAGTGCTTGATTATATATACTATACATATATATTATATACATGTTACGTATTATATACACTATCCATATATTATACATACTAGCACTTATATAGCCCTTTAAAATTTGCAAAGCACCTTACATGTTATGTCATTTGAGCTTCATAACAACAGCGACATAGTGACTTTTATTATCTCTATTTTACAGACAAGAAAACTGAGATTGAGGGAGGTTAAGTGACTTGTCCAAGGTTCACACAGCTAACAAGTGTCTGAGGTCAGATTAAACTCAGGTCTTCCTTATTCCAAGTCCAGAACTCTGTCCATTACATCTATGTGATCGTGCACAATCAATTTCACTTGGTTCATACAATAGACAAAATACCCGTCATGCCTACCTGACAGGGTCAGATATGTAAATGACTTTGTACCACTTGAACCATGATGTAAATATTGGTTATCTGGATAATTTGGCATATCCCCCCTCTTACCCCCCCCCCCCACCCCTAGACATTGAAGTCCTTGAGAATAGGGTTGGTTTTATTCTTTGTATTTCATCCTTAGTAACTGTCAGTGTCTGGTAATTAGCCAGTACCTAAGAAATGCTTGTTGATTGAGTTGTTAACTACAGATACTTCTGTGGTCTAATAGTGCAATGCCTGGCACATAGTAGGTTCTTATACGTGTCTGTTGATTGGCTTGTTCACTGACTTTCTTATTTATAGTCGCACTTACATAATGCAGTTAGGTATCTTGGCTAGGAAATCATTCTGTCCCTTAAAAGATGGCTCTATATTTCCTGGGCCAGAATAGGACCTAGCGACTCAGTGAGTGGGTATCTGAGCCACAGGAGGGATGGAGGGCAGCGTGGCTGGTGTTCCATGCTCTGCCTGGAGAGTCAGATGGGAGTTGGGGATAAAAATCCCCTGGTCTGCTGGCTCTCCTCAATCTACTCTTTTTAATACTTTTTGAAAAATAAGCACAGAGGTTTTAGTGAATTCTGCCTGGTCTACAGGTTAAGAACTATGTTGCCTTTGCCTTGTAGCTTTTAAAGGGGAAGAAGGGGAGGGCTAAAAATTGCCAGGCTCTCAGAGAATTCATTTGAGTTAGAAATGTCAGCAAAACTCGAAGGGAACAAAAGAACCGACTGTCTGATTCACTGTCACTATTCTACAAGGTCCCCTGAGTGTCAAGCAATCTATTAGTATTGGTTGCTTCAAATGAAATGTGCTAGATTCGGGCATCATGTCAGAGGAGTATGAAAGCATGGGTTTAGAATTGCCAGAGACCCAGAGGCCAGTTATTCCAACTCTCCTATTTCACACAGGAGGAGCGAATCCCCAGAGAGGTTAAATGATTTACCCAACATCACACAGCTAGCAGGCATCTGAGGCAGGAAGAGGGAAGAAAAGAGGGACTAAAAGTAGGAGGGGAGTGGCCAGTCCGATCAAGAGCTCCAGAGACTGACCAGACTTGTTGCCAAAGGAGACGTGAGCATGGGCCTCCCTCCCTTCTAACCAGGATTGAGAAGCATCACACTTACCACCAGATGTGGTCAGTGTGTTGGTTAGTATTCTATCATTACAGGCATATTTATATGTCAGTTTGTCTATCTAGCAATTTCCTCCTAAGAGAGCACCTGGATGGCCAGTGACAGATTCTATAGCCCAGCAACAGAAGCTTTCTTGCTCTTCCTAAACAGGACACCCCATCTCCTGACTGCTATGACTATCCCCAATACCAGGAACACTATTGCTCTTCTTCTCTGCCTCCTGGCTTCCTTCAGGACTCAACACAAATCTCATCTGTAAGAAGCCTTTCCCAGGCTCTTCTACAGCTAGCACCTTCCCACAGAGCTTCTCTCCCGTTTATCCTGTTGATATTTTATACATAAGTAATGGTTGGCATATTGTTTCTGCCATTATAAAGTCTACTCAATCAGGACAGGGACCGCGTTTTCATCTTTCTTTGTATGTCTTTTTGTTGTTGTTCAGTCATTTTCAGTTGTGTCTGACTCCATTTGGGGTTTTCTTGGCAAAGATACTAGAGGAGTTTGCCATTTCCTTCTCTAGTTTATTTTACAGATGAGGAAACTAAGGCACACAGGGGTTAAACGACTTGCCCAGGGTCACACAGCTGGTAAGTGGCTGCAGTCAGATTTGAACTTAAGAAGATGAGTCTTCTGACTCCAGGCCCAGCGCTCTGTTCTCTATGTCACCACCTAGAGCTCCATCAGGATAGGGATCCTGTCTTCATCTTTACATCTCTAGTGCCTTTCTGGAGGAAGGGGGCAGGTTATTACAGCCTAGGTTAGACTTATCAAATGAGATCACATCTGTAAGCCCCATTTCAAACCTTAAAGTGTCTCATAACCATTAGGACGGCTTAGTCAAGAGATGATTGAGAACAACTGACGTAAGCCATGTTACCAGTCTATACCTAGACATTTCTACTTCCTTAAGTCTTGCTCTGAACACATTCTTATAGTTTTTAAAAATAATGAATTGTTAAATAATTAACACCGTTATACTCACAAAGACTGTTATTCATTTTCTTTGTTTCTCCACATTATTATCTCATTTGATTCTCACAACAGCCCTCTGAGATAGCTGCTATCGTTATTCCCAATTTGCAGATAAGAAAACTGAGGCATTCAGAGGAACTGACTTGCCCAGGGTCACACAGCTAGGAGGCAGGGCTTTACATGAGGTCTTTCCAAATCCAGACCCAGTGCCTTATCTACTGCACCATGCATTTTTCAAAATTCCAAATTTTCACTTATTTTACCAGAATATGTTGTATTGAAGATCTCTTTGTGTTCTTAGCACTTTGAAGGAAACTATTGATAATACTTAGGAGGCACCAAATAGGAAATGCCTTTAAGACATCCTAAGCTTGCTATGTAGTTGAGTTTTTGCAGAGAACGTTTCAGGATGGGAGCCGTGGCAGAATGAGATCCTGAGATGTCTGTTTCTCACGATGGTGAGCAATCAAGAAAGAAGGAGCTTAAATAAAATACTGACTGCTCTATTTTTAAAACAAAGAACTAGGTCTGCATGTAAACTGGAGTTTATGCCACAGCTGACATTGCTGAAACTCACAGCCTCTCTTTTTGACACAGAAACTGGGTGGTCCTGTACGGGAAGGTCTAAAACAGGACTTTTTCCTGTTTATTCTTTTTTAAAAATAAACATTTTTATTTAGAGTTTTGGGTTCCAAATTCTACCCTTCCTTCCCCTCCCTCTTCCCTGAGACAGTTAGCAATCAGATATAGGTTATACATGTGCAATTATGTAAAACATTTCCATGTTAGTCATTTTGTACAAGAATACTCAAATAAAATTTAAAAAATGAAAGAAAGGGAAAAATAGCTTGCTTCAGTCTGTATTCAGTCAATCTCGGTTCTTTCTCTGGAGGCAGATAGTGTGCTTTATTTAGTTGTGTTTTATTAAAAATGTGTGTATAGATATAGATATATTGATATATAAGCTATAGTTATAGTTTTTTCATTCATCTTTTGAGATTGTCTTGAATCATTATATTGCTGAGAATAGCCAAGTCATTCATAGTTCTTCATAGAACAGCATTATTATTGCTGTGCACAAGGTTCTTCTGGTCCTGTTCACTTCACTATGCATCAGTTCATGTAGGTCATTGCAGGTTTTTCTGAAATCATCCTGCTTGTCAATGCTTACAGCATAATAATATTCCACTACAATCATATACCACAGCTTATTCAGTCATTCCCTAGCTGATGGGCATCCCTTCAATTTCCAATTCTTTGCCACCACAAAAAGAGTTGCTACAAATATTTTTGTACGTGTAAGTCCTTTCCCTTTTTTCGGATATCTTTGGGATATAGACCTAGCAGTGGTACTTCTGGATCAAAAGGTATGCACAGTTGAATAGCCCTCTGGGCATAGTAAAAACAAGACTTTTAAACTTCTATGGCATCTATGGAGAAATTTTAGGGAACATGTAAATTGTGATGGAGAAAAAAATGGCATCCTTATTTTCATTCATCTCAAACTGAAATTTACCATTTCTTTCAACTGTTTTCAAAACATGATTCTGTGAAAGGCTTTAGCAGAGTGACTGTCAAAGGGTTCCAGGTCACAGAAAAAGGTTAAGAACCCCTGTCAAATTAAAAGATTAGAATCAAGGCTGTTGAGAAAAAAAGAAACAGTCCATTTTCCCTTGTTGCTCCATATCTCCTAATTCTTTTCCATTTTACTACTGGGTAACATTATTTTTCACTGTATCTTTGACAATGAAAAGCAGCTACATTTCATAGTTTGTTGACTCATGACTGGGCATGGAAGCCAGGCTCCAGGAGGGATGCTATTCCTTTTGGGGAAGGACGGTAAAAGGAACTCTGGTGAATGTGACTATTTCCCTAGCCGGCATCTGCCATCCTATGGTCTCATTCAGAGACTGACAGGAAAAAAGAACAACCCTGATCAAGGCTCAAGACTGGGAGTCATTACTGATAGTATATGTGACATTCAGCCCCCAGTTCTTAAATGCATCAAGAAATTAAAGGTATTTCTCAACTGAAGTCAGGTTGGGGGAAAATGGCTCCCTTTCTAAAAATGCTTCCTTTACCCTTGTCCTATTTTCATGCAGACCCAAGATGGATGTACCACTTCCTCAAGTGGAAATTGAATAAAAAATGTCTTGATAAATTATAAATCCAAGTCCATTTTATTCTTCTGTCTCCATAGGTCACATTAAATGGGAGCATTGACTTTCTTTCAAGCTACAAAGTTAATTTTATTGGAGAAATTAATAAAATAACCATTCTTTTTAGAAGCTTGTTTGGAAAAGTTTACCTTCCTTTCATTTTTTCCCCCATTTTGCAGCTATATATAATTTAGCCATAAAATGAGGAAAAAAATGAAAGGAAGGTAAACTATATAATCTGCTCCTTGAGGGCCAAGAAGGAGTTTCACAAATGTATGGTTGTCTTCAAGGTGAAAATGACTTAAAATGAACAGTGACATAGATCAATGGTCCCTCAGATTAAATGCCAAGGGGAATTTTTAAAGAGACTCTTGAGGGATGAATCAACAGAGCAACAGTAAACAGAATTCTTCATTGGTCAGGGATGAGGAGGCTTGGGCTCTAGTACAAGATTGGTAAGTCTTAATGGGCCTAAAGTGCAATAGATGAAATATGGAACTATGTGTATCTTAGATGTTTCTCTAAAGGAAACATGGAGAATAAGAGTTGGGACTGCGAAATCTTAATGATGACAATTCCAATAACACCAATTTGAGTGGTGGCATGACGTAACAGAAGGAGCACCACTTAGGATGAGATGACCTGGGAACAATTGCCACCCCAGGATCTAGATTCGTGACCTTATAAGAGTTATAAGAGTGATGATAATAACAATAATAAACCTTTATTTAGTGCTTTATAGTTTTCAAAACACTATAGATACATTATGTCATTCAATTTTTATGACAACCCCATAAGGAAGATGTTACCGGTAAGATTATTTCCATTTTACAGATGAGAAATTTTAGGCTCAGAGAGAAGTGGTTTATTCAGCAGATTTGAATGAATGAATAATTGGATTTGGATGAATGAAAAAATAAAGTACTTATTAAATATTCATTCAGTCATGTGTGACTCTTCTTGACTCCATTTGGGGTTTTCTTGACAAAGATGGTTTGCCATTTCATTCTCCAGCTCATTTTACAGATGGGCAAACTAAGGCAAATGAGGTTAAATGACTTGCCCAGGGTCGCACAGCTAATTAGTGTCTGAGGATAGATTTGAACTCAGGAGGATGGGTCTTCTTGACTTCAGACCCAGTGCTTTATCTACTGGACCATCTAGCTGCCCAATTAAGCATTTACTCTGTGCCAAGCATCATGCTAAGTACTGAGGATAGAAACTGGCAGGTCATCACCAATCTGTGCCTCATTCATCCAATCAGAGGGTTGAATTCAGTGTCCTCTAAGGTCTCTGGAAACTCTGAATCTACAATCTTATGCTCCTCTGAACTGAAGAGCATATAAGTAAAATACCGGAGTATCTGTGAAAGGGCTTTATAAACTAGCATTTTATTCAAACCTACGAGATTATGGCCTTAATTAAAATCTCCTTGTTTGTGATTCCTTAAAGGTAAAAAGAAACAACATTACCACAAGATAATCACATTAAGGATTCTAGGGAAAGGTAGGAGAAAAACCAGCACAAACAAACAAACAAAAAATAAGACAAGAGCTTCCCAGAGACACAGAAAAAAACTTTGAAGAAATGGGGTCTGGATGACAGTCTACTAGAGGCAGTTAATGAGGCTGGAGGAAGCCAGCAACTGTATTTCTTAAAAGGGAACAGATGTCATTCTCGTGGCTATTTTTATCCAGCTTGATGATAAGCAACCTAGACTAGAAAGAGTTTTCAAATAACACTGGTCAGCAATTTGAGTCCTGCTGGTATTTTGGGAGTGACTTTTAAAAATGAAAATGAGCCATAAGTCTCAAAGAGAAGCGACTGGAGACACAAGTACAGTAGGGAGGGCTTGGAACCGAAGCACCTGACTCAGGTGCAATCTAGGCTATTTTTTTGCTTGTATGACCTTGGGGAAGTAGTTTCCCCTCTGCTGGCCTTGATTTTTTTGTTAGAAAATGAAAGTAGTGGAAATGTTGACTGGGATACTGATCCACCTCCAATTCCTATGAAAGAGACAACTATTCAAAGTATTTTTAATCTGTACAACAAAACCCTCAGAAAAGAAGTCCTCATCTGGTGCCCCATTGATTGAGCCATGAAGGAAAATGTGGACATTTGAAATCAATGCCGGCAGAGCCCTCCCCACTCACCCTACCACTTACGTGGCAAAGGATGCAGGGAGGACTGAAATCCCAATTTCCAGACTAGTATGTGGCCCTGTGGAGTAGGAAATAGGGAGACCTGAATTCATATCCTGACTCAGACACTTATTAGCAGTGTGACCCTGAGCAAGTCACTTCTCTCTGGACCTCTGTTTCTCCACCTATAAAATGAATGGGTTACACTCAGTGGCCTCTAAGGCCCAGCTTTAAATCTCTGATCCTCTGATTTCTGGCATTCTAAACGTGGGAATTTTCACATCATCACAGAATCTTAAAGACAGAAAGGACCTTAGTGGAACTCCAGTTCAGGTGAAAGAAGATCTGCTCTATAAGATATCCAACAATTTTTGTACCCTCATCTGGGGAAGGGACCTCCACCTCCTGAAGTGTCCCATTCTACTTGTCAATGGCTCTGATCACAGGAAGGAGGTTTCCTGACAATAAACCTCTTTGCAACTTCAACTGATTGTTGCTCTTTCTGTCCTTTGTTGGTATCCTCAGAACATAGCACAATGCTTGGCACAGTGCAAGTCCTTAACAAATGCCTTTTCAGCTCTTCATTCACCTAATCCAATTATCTATTTATTCAAATCCAATCCCTCTTCAAAGTCATGTCCTTCCAAGCATTTGAAGCCAGGTATCATTTTCCCCTGAAGTATTCTCTTCTGCAAGCAAAACATCCCTCATTCCTTCCATCAGTTCTCAAGTGACATGAACTAGAGTCTCCTCACCATCGTGGTTGCCCATTCTGAACACGCTCAGGGATATCGATGTTGTGGCCGAGAACTCGACAGAAGACTCAGGTATGGTTTGACTGAGGCAGAGGGTTTTCTTCTGACAGAGTACATGGCCTATCACCTCTGTATTCCTGGAAGTCCTACCTCTCTTAATACAAATAGCATTAGCTTACTTGGCAGCTGTACCATGCCTTCTCCAATGACCAACAAACCAACAGAAATGAAAAGCCTTAACAATAGCATTCCAGCTATAAGCAGAAACACAGTGGGACAGAAAGAGGTGGCAGCTAAATGGAGGGACTGTCCTAGGAGTTGGGGGAGGGGAGCTTGTTTTAAGATGCTCCCCAAAGCAATAAGAAACCTCATTTCCTGAAGTGCTTGGTGATCATGTCTTGTGCTCTTCATAAGGAGCACCATGAAGAGAATGGTGGCTTATGTACCAATGCAGGGAGAAAGCGAAGACAGCACTTCAATGAAGAGCTAGACAAGATTCTCCAAGCCATGCTAACACAAAACTAGACACCCAGTAACTTCAGTGTGAAGGTGGGCACAGGGAGGGCAGAGAAATGTGTTTTGGAAATCTGGCTCAGGTTAAAGAATAAAAAGACAGCGAAAGCTGGCAGATGCCTCAGAGCTCTCATACCATCATCATGAACACTTTGTGCAGGAATAGGGGGCCTTCTTTCTGCTGATTAGCTCCCATTTATCCCGACTTTATATTGTTCCTCCATAAATTTGGATGTCGTCTCTTCCAATTAGACTGCGAGCCAGCGATTGTTTTTTGTTTACTCATTTTTGCCTTTCTTTGAGCCCCCTGCCCTTAGCATACAGGAGGTGCTTAATAAATGTTTGTTGATTTGAAGAGCATCTGAAAGTGTCAGACATCGAGAGCACTTAATATTCTCATTTTTTATTTTTAAGTTAATTTATTTATTTTTAGTTTTCAACATTCACTTCCATAATCTCATTTTTAAAAAAAAGAGAGTTTACATCTTAACAGTAACAAAATGACTGAGAAATGGAAATGGAGTGGAGAAGCAGAAAGAATGCAGGATTTGGAGTTTGAAGCCCTGGGTTTTAATTCCACTTTTGTCAAGTACTATCTGTGTGATAATAACAGAAGTCATTAGCTGGCACTGGAGTGCCCAAGGTGTTGGACCCAGAGTCTGGAAGAACTGAGTTTAAAGTGAGCCTCAGATGCTTACTTGCTGTGTGACCCTGGGCAAGTCACTCAGGTCTTGTCTGCTTCAGTTTCCTCATCTGTGAAATGGATAAATTAATGACGGCACCTGCCTCCCAGGATTGTTGTGAAAATCAAAAGACATAATTGCAAAGCCCTTAGAGCAATGGCTGCCACATAGTGGATGTTTGACAAATGTTTGTTCCCTTTCCTTTCCTGTTGAGCAGCATGGGCTCTGGAGTCAGAGGATTTGGGTTCAAATCCATCTTCTGACATTATCTTTGGGACCTTAGGTAGGTCATCTAACATCTGTGAGCCCTAGTTTCTTTGTCTGTGAAATAAGGGAATTATCTGAGCTAGTTCCTGAGGCTCCTTCCAGTTCTATGCCTAAGCTCCTATGACTTCTCTGAGACTCAGTTTCTCCATCTATAAAATCGAAAGGTAAGGGAGGCAGGAGGAGTCTTGAACTTGACAGTCTCATTCTACTGTCTGGGATCAGTTTGTATTCTCAGTCCTCAATCTTATGAATTTCCATCCTGCTGATTTCTGTAACCATTGCAGCTAGGCAGATGGCTAAAAGAGAGCTTGAAGCTGAGAAACAAGGACTGGCCTTGGAGTCAGGAAGATCTGTGTTTCAGTCCTACCTCTGACATATATTAATTGTGTGACCTAGGGCAACATTAGATGTGTTCCCCCCTGGACCTCAGTTTCCTTGTCTTTAAAATAAGAGTGTGGGACTAGGTCCCATGTAGCATTAGATCTACAGAGCCTATGACTAGGCATTACAGAGGAATTACATTGATGATATGTACTAAAGATTTTCCTACACTGATGTGCTTACATTCAGAAATTTCCTGTACTGATGAAGTCAAATTTTTGAACAGTTACAAAGTTTTGATGGTCATAGAAGAAGACAGGAAATGAAAAAAGATGTTGGTTCCAAAGAATGTAGCCTGTGGATTGGGCAAGGAGAGACTCGTTCTAATGGACCCTGCTATTGGGAAGCTGAGCTAGCCTCCCTACTCTGTTCTGGGCCCCACTGGTTGCCCCAGTCTTGCTCTTTCATTAGAAGAAACAAGATAGAATTTCACTCATATTTTGCACCAATAGTTAAGCTCAGTCTGGGCAGAGTTTTCCCGAAAGCTCACAGAAGCAAGACTACTTGGAAAGCATGATCCATGTAAAGGAGACGCACCCGGGCTCCATGTCAGAAAGGTGGAGATGACATGACAAAGAGGTGAGCAAATCCGAGGCAGATGAACAAAAGTGGGCCTCATGCTAGAATCTTCCATAGTAACAACCAAGCCCAATTTTTATTGATAATGGGTAAAAAGAGGCTCCCTTGCTTGGAAACGTGCTGGTGCCTGGCTCTGGGCTGCCCTGAGGAGGCCTTTCTTTATGCATTCTTTGCTTTTGCTGGTGGTGAAGTAAGAGCAACAATAACAGAGAGCAATGGCAATAATAATGAGCCGCACTTCAACATTTTTATTCAATTACAGAAAACGGTCATCTCTTTGAAAAGTAGCCTCCCAGTCATTCTACACCGAAGAGAGTGGCATGGAAACTTAGTCTGGGACTTTTTCTACCTCCAGTGCCAAGAAAGAAAAAAGACAACAAAATGATGATAATCACTGTGGTGATAAGATGATGCTACTATTCGTACGACTCTTCCTTACTGGGGTTTGCAGCTAGCTACAGCTCCTTCCTTCTCCTTTTGCTCCTGTGTGAATTTTGGAAGAAGAGCCCTCTTTGCTAGTTCATTCTGCTAATACTGTGGAATAATGGGTAGAGCACCATACTTGAGGCCAGTAAGACCTGAGTTCAAAATATACTTCAGGTAATTACTTGGCTAAATCACTAACTCCTCTGTGCTTCAGTTTCCTTGTCTGTAATATGAGGATCTATGAATTATCGATAGGTTTTTATCTTTTTGAAATGAGGGTATTGGATCTAAACACTTCCAAGAGCCTTTCCAGCTCCTATCAATGATCTTGTGATGTCTTATCACCTCCCTGTGCCTCAGGCTCCTCTCTTTTAAAACAAGGAGGTTGGGACCAATGATCTCCAATATTCCTTCCAGCTTTAGATCTATGATTGTATAATCCAAATAGAATGGAACCAGTAAGGCTGAATAGAATGCAGTTCACCCAGAGCGGGGTGAGCTCAGTTTGCAACTATTAGCTAGACTTTTGGGGGGTTATTATTAATTCACAAAATGCCTTAAGCCCTACAGGGCTTCAGCATCAAAGGAGACTGGAAATAGGGAAATCAGGTTACACAGATCACTATGAAATTAGATTCATGGAAACCAGTGATGTAGCACCAATGACTCAATAAGGGAATCTTTGAGCCTCTGTGAAAAAGCAGCCTAGAAAAAGGGAAGCAGGAAAATAATGGGAAGGAAAGGGGAACACAATTTTCTAAACATCCAAAGACTTATGAGAGTGTCAGTAGTGGCCATTCCTGGGGCTTGGTAAAAAGAAATGTGAACCCTGAGAGCATTTGTAAAGTCCGTGTGCTGTTTGCAAGGGGGTGATGTATCACCTATGAACAGTAGAAGCAAACCAAATAAGGAGTGCCCCACTGTTAACATTGCATCTGCAATCCCAAGTCTTTGACAGAGCATCCATCTTGTAAGGTAGAGAGTTCTGACAGTCTTGAGAGAATCTCTAGTGCAAGCTTGCCATTCAGTAGAGGATGACATTGAGAAGGAGTTTAAGCCTTAAAAGTGCAGTCATTCATTTAAAAGTCATATTGGTAACCTTTATTTTTACATCACAGTTATTTCCTACTGTGCCCCCTGCTCCTGAAAGCCCTCTCTTGTAACAAGGAAAATTGGTTAAGCAGAAAAAAATGGAGGCAGCATGCTTAGACAGCATTTTGTACAGGAAAGATCTGATGTTTCTCAGCAGACTCTAAACTCACTATGAATCAGCAGTGTGATGTGGCAGCCAGAAACAGCTCCCAAAGTGAAAATGGTCTTGGCTGCCATAAAAGAGACAGAGTTTTCAGAATAAGGAAGTAAGAGGCCCACTGTACTCTGCCCTGGTCAGACCACAGTTGGAGTACTGTAACTAGATCTGAGCACCAAAGTTGGAGAAAGTCATTAATTAGTAAGCTGGAGGGCACAGGAAGGCTGCCAGGATGGTGAAGGGCTTCAGAGCTCTTGCTTGTACTTGTGCGGTGACTTAAGGTTTGCAAAGTACCTTACGTATATGATCTCATTTGATCATCTCAACCATCTAGGAAGAAGGTGCTATTATTATCTTCATTTTCCAGATGAGGAAATTGAGGCACGAAGAGGTGACTTGCCCAGGTCACACAGTTAATAAGTGTTTCAATCTGAATTTCAAATTCAGGTTTCTAGACTCCAAGTACAGAACTTGAGCTGTGTGGAATGTAGTTGGAGCTGGGAGTATTTAGACAAAAGAAGACTTAGGGGAGATATTACAGCATTCTTCAGGTATTTGGTAAGTATGGGTCATGGGCTTATGGGTGACTGTCCTGTGGCAAAGGAATTCCATTTCTGTTTGTCCTCAAAGGGCTGAAATCAGGAGCAATGATTGAAAGTCGTAAAGAAACAAATTTGGAGGTGATGTCAGGGGAATAGTGGAATGAGATTCCCGGAGAGGCTGCCCTTCACTGGAGATTGTCCAGTGGAGTCTGGACAGCCACTTATCGGGAACATTAGAGTCGGTGGGGATTCCTGGCAGGGACATTTTAGACTGGATGGGTGCTCCCAAGTCAAATTCTGTGAAAATTGACTAGCTCAGGGATTGTACATGACAGCAACCACAGCATTCAGCACCCATGATCTCCCACCTCTACCAAGAGGAAGAGTGTGTATTTTCATGTCTTCTAGCACTACAATTTCTCATTTCATTTGCTCTGAGCTATTGTGCTTGTTCATTTCTTTCTCATTTCTCATTCATTTTTATAAGCTGAATTGACATGCCTAAGACTCCATAGTTAGGAAGCAGAAAGGCTGGCTTTGGACTCTTGACAACAGACACCAGCTTTTGCACATGTCTATCCATGCATTCCCTACAACATGCCTTTATAAATGTCCTGACTTCAGTTCCAGACCTATTGGTGGCAGCTAGAGATCACTGAAATTCTAGTAGGACCAGCATGGTTGTGGGAATGATCACATCCTTTGGCCTCCTCTCTACCTCAAGAGTTGTTCCAAAGATGTCACGGCTCAGAGATTCAGGAGATTGGGGGGGGGGGGGGTAGGTGGTGCTGGCGTCAGTGCATTGGGATCAACTCCCAAAGATCTCATCTTAAGAACCATCTCTGCTGTTCTTGAGTCGTTTCAGTCCTATCTGACTTTTCATGACCCATTTTGAGGTTTTCTTGGCAAAGATACTAGAGTGCTTTGCCATCTCCTTCTCCAGCTCATTTTCCAGATGAGGATCTGAAATAAACAGGGTTAAGTGACTTGCCCAGGGTCACACAAACCAGTAAGGTTCTGAGGCCCAGATTTGAACTCATAAAGATAAGTCTTCCTGATACCAAGCCCAGTACTCTACCCACTGTGCCACCTAGTTGCCCCTCTCTGCTGCTTAAAAGGGAGCAAATTACTTTAACTCTAAGAGAATTGGTTTCCTCATTTATAAAATGAAGTAGGTAAAACATTTCTTAAACACTTACTACATGACAGAAATTGTGAGAAATGAAGGGATTGGGCTAGGTCACCTCAAAGGTCCCTTCCCAATCCAAAGATCTACGAGTAATTCTAACAGTGACATAGATGTTGTAGCCCTCTTCCCCATTGGTTCTCACGCTATTTTTGAAGTGAAGCTCTTGATGACCAGTGTGAAGGGACTCATTGTGCCCTCTCTCCCTAAAAAACAAATCTAGTCCTAAACTCACTGAAGGAGACATAGAAGGGCACAGTATTTAGGGAAGGCAAGTTGCCTTTATCATAAAGTAGTCAATATGGGACAGTAGAAAGAACATTGGATTTTGAGGCAGAAGATCTGGGTGATCAGGCTTTGCAATATACCTACTGTGTGAGTTTGGGCTAGTCATATAATCTCTCAATTTTCTTTTCTATAAGAAGAAGGAGTAGGACTATACAGTCACTCAGGTTGCTCCCAGATATATACTCCTTTGGTACTACTAACATCTCTGGGTCTCAATTTTCCCCTCTGTAAGATGAGGGAGTTCTAGACATGATCTAGAATACCCTTTCCCAGTCTTGATCCATGATCCTGAAATGATTCCAGTTTCTCAGTATCCCCTCCCTTCTCAGCTCAGGGGGAGGGACTTTCACCCAACTGAGAACAACCAGAGAAATACAGAAAATGGGAAAAATGTGTGCCCGTTTTCTGCTTGAGTATCTACTTCAAGCACCTGCACCAGATACTTCTGCTGCTATGCCTTTGAGGTAAGGTGAGCTCTGACCAATCCCAGTGCAATTTACATGTTCCCTCAAGGTGGAAGGCCAACCAAAAGAAAACCATAGCAGGTTACTCCTACTTTATTTTTAAGGCATTTAGACCCAAATTGGAAGGTCTCAAAAGCCTTTGTAAAAATGAAATCTTGCTAAGCTCAATTGTGTGCTACAATAGAAAGAACATAGTTTCTGGAGTCAGGGGACCTGGGTTCCAATTCTGCCTCTAATGTTTTGGGGAAGGAAGAAAAGGGAATAAGCATTGGTTGAGTATCTACTATGTGCCAGGCACCAGGCTTTACAAATATTGTCTTTTTTGCTCAATGAAAACCAAGTCACTTCTCCCTCTGTGCCACAATATTCTCATCTGTAAGATGGTGGGGTTGGACCCCATGACTTCTGAGTTGTCTCCTGGCCTGGGATTCCATGACTCCTCTTTCAGGAGAACACATCTCAGACTAAAAGGGGCCTTGGAGGTCATCTCAGTGAACTCCCTTCTTTTACAGATGAGGAAACCAATGCCTGACGAAGTTGTGCCTGGCCCAGATTCGTATAACTAGTAAGCATCTGAGGAAGAATCTGAACTCAGGCCCAGGGAGTGAACCTCTGTTAGGCCATGATGCTTTTCACATATCTAGCTTTGAGTTTCAGATCTGCCACTTATATTCTGTATCACCCTGGACAAGTCATTTATCTTTTGTGCCTTTGTTTCTTCATTTGTAAAATAGGGGGTTAGACCAGGACAGGGGCCGGGTCTCTTCCACCTCTAAATCTGCTTTGTTATAATGCTCACCAGTCTTAATCAATAAAGCTAGAAGGTAAGCAGGACCATGGGGAGCAATGTGGATTCGGGATTCCTCCCATTTGCAGGGAAAGTCAGCACAAAAACCTTGCTCCCATGGAGCTCCCAAACAGCTGATTGATCCAACATTTCTTGTAGAAGAGAAAGGTCAAGAGATAGATCTGCAGTGGAAGAGCTTTAACGTGAGATATTTTGACTGCTCATTTCTTCTTCTCTCTCCTTCCTTCTCCCTAAAATTTGATTATCAGGTATTTTTCCATGACTGATGATTGCCAACGTGTGCAAGTCAGCCCCTTGCTAGGATGAACCCATCTTGAGCAGGATTTGGAACCACCAAGGAAAGCAGCTGAGGACTGACTCTACCACAATGTCTTTGTCTTCTGAGACAAAGCCCAGGGAGAGGCAGAGGACACAAGGAGCAGCCCTAGAGGCCAGACGGGGAGGATGAGAAGTGAGTGGGCATTTAGTCCTCCCTGAAGGATTCAGTGTCTCATTATCATTTCTTGGACATGGTAATGCTTTAGAATGGCTCTTTCCTTTTTTCATTAAGGGCCTTTGGGGGTGTTGGAGGCAAAAAGTGAGACATTGAGCTCTGGCTGTTTTAGCTCTGTTCCTACCTGCTGACTCAGGCCCCTGTGACCTCATGAAGCAAAGCTGAAAAGAGGAGCATTGCAGGATCAGGAGACTGGAAGAGCCCTTTGAGGACATCTTAGCCCACCCTCTATTCCAGAAGTCTACTGCCCTTTGTGGGTATAATGGGCAGAGGCTGACCTCAGAGTCTGGGAAGACCTGCTTCTGACACTCACTTGCTCTGTGATGGGCAAAACCCTTCACCCCTCTGAGCCTCAGTTTCCTCATCTGTCAGTATCTATCATTGTTGTGAGGCTCAGATGAGCTGATCTGTCAAGTGTTTTGAAAACTTTAAATCCTCCTGTAGCGGGGGATCTTTGATGGAAAGTTAGATGTGCTTTTAGAGGCCTCAAAGCCTAATTCTTTCATTTTACAGATAAGGAAATTGAGACCCAGCAATAGTAGGTGAATTGACCAAATTCAAAAAGGTAGTAGATGTTAGCTAAAAATATCTGGCATTTATAAATCGCTTTACATTTTAGGAAATATTGTCTTACTGAATCCTTACAACAACCCTGGAAGTAGGTGCTATTATCTCCATTTTGCATATGAGGAAACTGAGGCAGAAAGATATTGAGGGATTTACCCAGGGTCACAAAGCTTGCAAATGTCTAAATCTAGATTTGAACTCAGGTCTTTCTGACTCTAGCACCAAAGTTCTATGTACTCGGCCATCTAGTGGTCTCACGATTGTAGAGCTGAGATTCAACTCAAATGTCACTTGTTATTTAGCTGAAGTCTGAAGACATTAAATAATTGACCAAGGTGAAAAAACTAATAAACTGTAGCAAGAGCAATGGAACCCAGGTTCTCTGTCATTATTCCTTCTTCTGCCCCATCAGCCCCTCAAGGAAGAGATGCTACCCAAACACCCGAAATTCGCCAAGTCTTCAGTCCCTGAAACAGCTCCAAGGGCTATCTTTTGTTATCTTAAGTACCTTGGAAAATATAGTAAGAATCACAGTGGGAAGAACAGAAAAGGAAGCTTTATTTCTTTCCTCTTAAAAATGGAAAGAACTCAAAGATAGATGTTCAGAGATAATTAAGCCTGGTACCCAATATAAAAATCCTCCAGTTTTCTGTGGATGATTCTCTAGACTATGAGCCCGATTCTTGGAGAAGTGCCATGAACATAAACTGACTTTATTTTTTGATGGAGATAGGGAGGGAAATATTCCTAAGGGAGAAAAAATTACGAGGAAATCAGAGTTCAGGGTCCAAAGCCTAACAAAATTAAGCTGTAAATGCATTCTGCCCTGGGTATTGCTCCAGGTAAAGTTGTCTTCCTGGACATGGCTCAGGACCCATCTCACAGGCAGATAGAATCACTGAACCCTATTCAGCCAAATCCCAATTACATCAGACTTATGGGAAAGCCAATCCTAGTCAGATTTTTTTTTCCTAAAACCATTTGCAGTCTCCTTGGTGACCAATGATGAAATATATTCATTCCATAATGCATGCTGATAGCTATTTTTAATTTCATTTCTTAGTTATTTCAGTGACATAAAATTCCATTTGCAGAAAGTACCAAAAAATCAGGCACCATGCTGCAAATACAGCCTGCACACGTGTGGAAAATCACAGGAGATGGCAGTTCCACTTAAGTAGACCTCACATGCCAACCAACAGCTACTCCCTGCATCCAGAGTTTTAGGCATCAGCAAGGAAGCCACCAGGCCAACTCACCAAGTGGGCCAAAGCAAAAGTCTAGAAAACTTCAAGTAATGAAAACAGAAATAGCAATCATCATATTGGGACTATTTTCAAAGCTTGGTATTAGGTCTATCTTCTTCATGTCAACAGAAACTTGGTTCTTTTGAGAAGAACCTTCATACCTCTTCACCTTCACTTATACCTAATGCTTCACATTTCCTTATCTGTGCATATATTGGCTCTTCTTAGTAATAATAGTAAGCATCTTGAGGCAGGAACTATTTTTCATTTTGTTTTGGTATCTCCAGTCTCTGGCAGATAGCAAGCAATTGGGAAGTATTTATTCTATTAAACTGAAAAGAATTTGGCTTTAAAAAGACCTTTTTATTAAGATAGTATGAACTAGGTTTATTTTGTATTTAAATTGTATTCATAAAACATAGCAAACAATGTAAATTAGTGTATGTCCCCTTAAGAACCAGATGTGTGGTTCTTCGGGAAGCTACTATAAAGATACAGACTATTCTAATAGTATAATCACTTCAGTCCTTTTACTATTAGTGTAGATTCACAAAAAAGCAACACAACAGGAGTGGGAGAGGGGCAGATATTGACAACAATTCAGCACAAGTATGCCTGCATGCATGCAGAATTGTGTGACTATAATGATTTTCTGATTTTTAAATTTTAATTTATTTATCTACTTTTAGTTTACAACATTCAGTTCCACAATCCCTTGAGTTTCAAATTTTCTCCCTCTCCATCTCCTTTCCCCAACCCCCCCATGGTGGCATGCAATCTGATATAGGTTCTACAAATACCTTCACATTAAATATTAGTCAAATTGTAAAGAAGAATTATAACCAATACAGCGAACAATGAGAAAGAAGGAATGAAACAAAACAAAACACAAAAGAGAGAGAGCAAGTAGTTTGCTTCCATCTGCATTCAGTCTCTGTAGTTCTTCCTCTGGATGTGGATATCCCTTTCCATCATGAGTCTTTTGGAGCTGTCTTCTAATCTTGCATTGCTAAGAAGAACTCAGTCTATCAAAGTTAGTCATCACTGATATGATGTGTCTGTATATTCTGATCATTTTTCAAGCTGTTTCACAATGGCATAATATGCACCCAGTCTTGATGCTAATTTGCCATATGGATAGCTAATCCATGTAGACTAGTCATCGTCTTTGGTCCAAGAAGTACTACCTTCAAACTGGGCCCCAAATGAGATTTGTTCAGAGTATCGCTGAATCTTATCATTGAATGAAGGTCAGAGACTATCTTGTTTAACTCATTCAGCAATTTTAAAAAATGTCCTCTAAAGCATACTTGTCAAATTTTGGTTAGCTAGATTTTTCTTGAAAGCCTACACGAGGAAGAAGCCACTACTTCCCAAAGCAGCCCATTGAACTTTAGGATAGCTCAAACTGTTATAGAGTTGAAATTTATCTCATTGTGACTTATATCCACTGCGCTGTCCTCCAGGGCTAAGAAGAGCAAGTCCCATCCTAAATTCAAGTGAAAGTCTTTCAGATATTTGCCAGCACCCCAGAACCCAAGTCTTTTGTTCTCTATGCTAATCATCCTCATGTCCTTCAACCAATTCTCAAGTGGTATAAACTGGAGGGCCTTTGCATTCTGGTTGCCTTTCTCTTCAAACTTTCCTACTTTCTAATGTCCTCCAATGTCCCCCAGAACCTAAGCAAACACTGTGGAGGGTGACTGACTGGAGCAAACTTTAATGGTGCCAGTCACCTTATCCTACCCTGAATAATGTAGTCTGAGGCCACTATTACCCAACAGAATGCAAACCTTTCAAGGGCAAAGACTACTTAGTTTTTTGTCTTTGTATTTCCAACAAAATGCTTATGACTTACACCATACCGAGTTTACGGTCCACCAAGATCTCCCGATCTTTTTTAAATAAACTGATATCTAGTCTTGCTTCCTTCATTCAGTTTTCTCAAGCACTTCTTGAGCACCACCAAGTTCTGGACCCTGTGCCCATCTCTGGGAATACAAAGGTGAAAATGAAAAGCATTTCCTTTCCTCAGGGAGTTTCTGTTCTGATGAGGATATAATACATAGTCGGATATGTAAATACCCATTTAATATGACCTGGGATTGAGCATGTGAAATGAATTTTTGAACCCCAAGCAAACTTCAGATTTTTTCTTACTAAATGCCATTTTATTTGGCTTAACCCAATGTTCTAACCTGTCCAAATCTTTTCCTGTCATCCATTGTATTAGATATTCCTCCTAGACTTTGTGCCAAATGAAAACTTGATAATAATGCCACTTACGCCTGGATCCAAATCATCAATAAAACTTTGAATATAACATGGTCAAAGACAGATTCCCACAGTGCTCCACCAGAAACCTCTTTTCAGATGGACCCTCACCTATTCTTTGTGCCTGATCATCCAACAAGTTCCAAATCCACCTAATTATAATGCCTTCTAATGCACATCACTTCATCCATTAGATGTATTCCTTTGAGGGAATGCATGAAATGAATTGATAAAATCTAGCATCCCCTTAGCTACTGGTTTAGTATCAGATGAATTGATAAAATCTAGTAACACTTTACCTGTTGGTTTAGTAACCATGTCAATCAAGGAAATAAGATTAGTTTAACATAAACTCATTTTTTTTGTGAAGAAATTCTCACTCTGTCTTAATACCATGTGTTCTAGACTAAAATAGAGGTTACTGGGGCGGGGGGAAGTGATTTTTATATTGTCTAGAGATGGGGTAATTTACTGTGTTACTTATACTTTTCTTGGTAGCTCTATTTTATTTCCTTCTCTTCTCTTTCTGTTGTCTGGCATGTTTACAAATCAAACAATATGCCCCCATCTCTTTATATTTTGTGGGAATCCTTAAAATGCCTCTTTTACTGATTGTCCAACTTTTTTCATTGACAATTAGGCTCAAGCTTGTGGAGTATGACACTTTGGGTTGTATCTTGAATTCTTCTTGCTTTTCAGAATATAGTATTCCATTCCATTATGAAGTATTTTTTGGGTGCAGAAGAGTCCTGTGATATTAGAATTACCTTTGTTTTATTTGAAAATCTTTCTTCTAGTGGCTTCCAGAACTTGTTGTTTGCTGCTGGAATTGTAAAATCTGACTTCTCTATGTCTTGGGGTTTAGAAAATAGTTTTTCATTTCATTTTTTTTGGAGGTGATCTGAGAATTTTAAAATTGGTACTTTGTTTAATGTGCTCAGAAATTTTAGGCAGTTTTCTTGTGTTATTTCTTCTATTATGGTGTCCATTTTTTTTTTAAACTTGTATTCATTTTGGAAACCTTTGTTCATAAATTTATCTCTATTCATCTTTGTCTTCAAGATCAATATATTTTTCTTTTATAGAGATCTAGTTTTCTCTGATTATTGCCCTTTGTTTCCATTGTCCTTCATATCTCTATATTTGTACTTGAAATCAAATCTCTCTCTCTCTCTCTCTCTCTCTCTCTCTCTCTCTCTCTCTCTCTCACTGTCTTGCTTTCTTGCTCTCTATCTCCCTACCCCCCCCCATACCTCTCTCCCTCCCTCCTTTTGGAAACTCTCACCACCCACCATGGGTTCAAGTTTTTCTATTCTACCAATTATCTCTGCTATGCAGGCCACAAATTCTTCTTTTTCTTTCAAGCCATTCAGGGACATCCTTTTATTTTATTCTCTCTTGGAGTTCTTTGCCTCACCAAGTATTAATTTTCTTCATCTTTCAATATTATTCAGACCTGTTTTGATTTGTTTAGCTATCTTGTTGACTATCTTCCTCTCTGTTTCTTCTCTTCTTGCTTTTATTGGCTCATATTCAATGTTTTTAACTGTTTTTTTCCTCCTAATACCATTGGTAATATTAGTCTTTTCACCCCTTTTACTCCTCTATTACTTACTTTCTTACTCCTTGCACTTTGATGACAGATCTCAAAGGGCTAAACCTCAAAGATACCTCAACCTCCTCCCAAGTTGGTGTTATGGGAATCTGAAGATCTTCCCTGCCCCTAGGCCCTTTGATAGGCTTAAGTGGCTCTGAGAACCTTCCCTGATTTAAAAGTATACTCTGCCCCCTAATAGGCTGAATGTGGTCACATGGAGCCTGTGGCAGGAGGCTTGTTATTCGGGAATGCCCATGCCTTATTACTTTGTGATTGGGCAGTGGGTCAAGATGGCTGTAACAGTCTCTGATCCAGGAGAAGGCTATATATACACCCTCATGTGAAGTTTTGGTTTGAGGCTCACTTTGAGAAGAGTTGTGTGATTTGGCCAGAGGAGACTCTGGGCAGCCGTTGAGCCCCCCAGCTTTGAAAAACCCAGATGTTTGTGCTTCCCTCTCTGGTAACTGAATAGGTATTGATGTAATGGTCAGATGGTTGGAAGCCCGTCTGCTAATCCGTTTCTTTGTCTGCTTGTAACTTCTGCTTGTTAACTTGTGTTTGTATTCTGTTTGCATTCTCTGAAGTTCAGGGTGCTGACTTTTTCCCCTGAACTAGGTAAATGATATATGTTTGATTGATTCAAGTAACATTATTAACCCATTTTGAGTTGCTTTCCTTTAGAAAAGCAGATCTAAGAACCTGTACAAACAGCCACCCTGGGTATGTTAGGGTGCTTGCTGATACAGTTGGGTCTGGCTCTCAGTCCCTACCTCAACTACTTTCTGGAGGAAAGAACTGGCCCCAGCTGGATGCCGGTCCCCTTTACTTCAGGCCTGACCCATTCCCCATGCACATAATGGAGCCTTTCTCCAGATCTAACTCTTACTTCCTTCTCTAATTGAGCATCACTTCTATATGTTCCCAAATCAAGCATGGTATGCCTCTTTACCATAACTATCCTCCTTTCACAGGGAAGGACTGGTAGGGTTAAAGTCTGCTGCTTGTTGTTGCAAAATGGTAAGGTAAGAACAAATGAAGGGTATGGTAAACTCTTAGACTGTTGAGTGAATTCTATGCTGGATAGTGATGCTCTGTCAGAAAGTCAGGGTTGGAGTGTAGAGAGACATTGTTAGGGGTTAGGGCCTTAGTTCTCTCAACTATATAATATGAGTTTGGGTCTAGATGACCTCTGAGATCCATATATGAAATATATCATCCTATGTTCCTCTTAAACTTTGGATGAAGTAATATTATGTTTTAAAGTGCCTTATTTCTTAACTTCAAGCAAATCCAGATTATGATGACTAAAACAAAAGTTTCAATATTGGAAGGATATTTCACAGAAGCTTCATACCAAAAACAAACAGAAAATGGGCCACAAGGTACCATTTTAAATTTAAACATTTGGCGTCATTTTGGTCACCAGTTCTCTATGTGCTGTTTTCATCTTCCACAGCTCTAAAGGGAGAAAAAAAAAGGTCAGCAAAACTTTTGCCAATCTTCCATTTCCTTAGGAATTTCAGGTAGATTAAGGACACCAGTGACAGAGATCTGTACTAGGACCAAGTGTGGAGGTCTTGTCAATAGCCCTAAAAGCTTCTCTCTTTGGAGAGATTGGGTCTGTTAGAGTATGGTCCACATATGTTATCCAGGTTCCACATATTGTAAATGGATTGTCTTTTGCCTAGATACCCATCTTGTGTTATACTCAGTAAATGTTTAATAATCATTGAGTGAATGAATGAATGAAGCCAATTTCTTCCATCCCAATGATTCTGTGAACTAGGTGCATCTCTGTCTTCCTAATCATAAAGATGTTTTCCTTTTGATTCTTGATCAGAAGTATGTTTCATTTTAGATGGTAAGGCCATTTGCAAACAGTAGATATAATATCTGACGTTTCTATAGGGTGTTTTAGCTTATCTAGGTGCTTTTGCAGCAATGACAGTCACACAGTTTTGGGCAGAATGACAGTCAAAAGATCAAGTGGTCCACTCTGTAAGAATGCTCTTAGATTCCTAATCAGGAGACTATCTATTTTGTGTGGACACAGTTGTTTTCATAATGTCCTCTCCATTTGAATAGAAATTCCTTGAGATTTAAATTAGAGGTTGGTCTTTCTTTGTCTCTTTAATGCAGTGGTTATCAACCTGTGGATTGAGACCCCTTTCACAGGGGTCGCCTAAGACCATTGGAAAACACATATTTCCAATGGTCTTAGGAACCAAGACACTGCTCCTCTATCCCTCTCCATGCAGATACACCTACAAATGGGTATTAGAGGTTGTGGCATTAGGAAGGTTGAGAACCACTGCTCTAATGCCTGGCACATAGTCAGTGCTTCATAAGGACTTGCTGATTGCCTGACTGCCTGTCCACCTAACAGAGCTGATTCTCTTAACACCTCCTATAGACATCTGATCCTCACCACATAGAAAGTAATCTACCTACCTTGGCCATCTTTCCCCATCCACACTGCTTGGAGAAATAGTTCCCTGCTCAGTTCCCTTGTATCTCATGACCTGTTCACCTAGCCAGTGACCAACATGTATAGTCCATCCCAATGTATAGTGTGAAGCTTCCATTAACTCATCATGTTAAAATTTTCAAATAACCACTCTAATAATATTGACAAGGAGAGCTAATGCAGTGAAGTGAAGGGGGCATAGTTAGGTCATAACGTGGACACCTTTCAAGATGTACCCCTGCAAAATGCCAGATTAAGCCTAATTTTTGCATCTCTCTACACATCTCAATAAGTTCTCCCCTCCCTGGTTGGTCTGGCAATTCTTTACTTGATCAAGGGAAGAGAGATTTTTCCTGCAAACAAATTATTGATTTTGGTTTGAAAAGATTAGCCCCATTTTGGGAAGGTATTATGCATTGGTGAATAGGATGCAGAGAGGGTGAGATAAGCAGATGTGGAGACATCAGAGAAGATATTAATGGATGTCTACAGAACAATGGGCTAAAAGTGACCCTGACCTCATCTCCTCTCCATGTAAGCAGGGTGGAGGGGCAGAAGCGCTGGCTACACTCCCAGGGGAAGTGGACACATCCTTGGAAAGCCAAAGTTCAGATAAGGTAAGCTTGAAGGAGCACACACAAGAGAACTAAAGAGTTTGTATATATAGGGACAGATTCATAATGGCGGCACTAACAGTACACTGGGCAAGTGGGGAGTGGGCATTGCAGGTGGTATGGCTAAATCATCAAGGAATAATAGTCTAGGAGGACAAGGAAGGGATTCATACCAACAGTGAAAGGTATGAATATAGATGAAGGAAACAGGGGGTTGGGAGGAAGGCTAAAGTCCCACATCACGGGAGGGCCAGGGAGTGCTGAGTAAGCAGGATTTGGGTATCAAAGGGTAGCTTGGGTACTAGGTTCCAGTTGGAATGTTGATGCACAAACACTGCCAGAAATTTCCCCTCCAGTGCCTGCCTGGGCTTCAGTGTGGATAGCAGAGCCATAAATAGTTCTAGGATGTGGGGCAAGCAATTAAAGAAACATGACCCCCTAGGGCACACTGTACAACAAATTCAGTTGCTGATGTAAGATAACTTGGTACAAAAGAGGCCGTAGGATAAGGCATAATGGGAAATTGTCCTTTGGGGAGAGACAGAGAGCCTTGGGTCCATTCAATGACAGGGCTGCAAGAGCCACCACTGGGACAGGGAGCAGGGTATGTCAGGGTGGAAGAACAACTTACGTCAGGGTACAGCTACTGCAGAGAGGAAGTTTGCCATATGGCAACTTCCCATTTTAACTAATTAATCTTGCTAACTAGGTACTAAGCCCAGATGCTCCTGCCTTCCAAAAAAGTCCAAGTGTTGTTGGCCATCTTTAAATCTCAATGCCCTGGATAAAATCCCAGTCACCCTGGCCTAGTTACACATGTGGCTAATGGGCAGTTTCTGGCTAAGAGTGTTATATAAAGCAAACAAATGCTTAGGCTAATTGTGGGCTTTGTGGCACCATAACTCTTGGTGGTTGTGGTGGTGCTGGTGGTGGGCTAATGGGAGAGATTTTTATTTCCTTATTTTGGTCAACCAGAGAAATTATAAGATTAGTTGGCATTCCTCCAAACATCACATAATAACTATGCCATGTGAAAGTGGGCACCTAGAGTGTTAAATCCTCAGTTCTCCTTCCTAAAATATTATGTAGGAAAACAGAGATCAATTATCTTAATATCTATTTATAGATGAACAATTTGCTCCCTTTGCAAATATTAATGAGCAAATACAGGAGTAGGAAAGAAGAGTGGTGAGTGTGGAGTCTAAGCCTGCTGGTTTGTGAATATAAAGACCGTAACACATGGAAAGCTGGATCCTGGGCATGTGACCTTCTGGCATGGATAAATGTTGTTACTAAGGCAAGTTAAATATAGTGTAGGAAAAAAAAAAAGTACTGCCTAGAAACTGAATGAGTAAAATAGACCAGGGATATGAATATGTAGTTCTATTTTTTTTATCCACAATCTCATTTTTCCAACTTTTTTTTCACTGAAATGCACCCATCTAGCCCTGGGCAGAGAATATTTTCCTTGAAACAAAAAGGGGGCACTGGCCAGAAGCAAGATGGTCCAAAGGAAGAAGGACCCTTGTCCAAATCTTTATCGTACTCTTGCCCACCTATGTGATCCTGAGCAAGTCACGGTGAGGTGAAAGGCACAGTGGACTTGGAGTCAGAGGACCCCAGATTCAAATCCTGGCTCATTAACTGGGTGACCTTGGACTAGCTTTGGATAAAGTATCACATAAAAGCCTTGTTGACAGGGTGGAGCGGTGTGGAATGGAAGATAATATAGAGGCACGTGGAGCTTATTGAATTTCCAGATGCTAAGAGAAGTTGTTAAAAGTTCATGGTGAAATGGAGGCAGGTTGCCAGGGGAGGACAGCAGGAATCTGTGCTTGACCCTATGCTGTCTAATATTTTTAAATCAATGACTTGGATAAAGGCACAGAGGGCATGCTCATCAAATCTGTAGATGGCACAGAAATGGAAGCAATATAGAATACACTAACCCACAGAATCCAGATCCAAAAAGCCCTTGACAGGCTCAAGCAACGAGCTGAATTTAATCAGATGCCACTCAAAAGGGCTAAATGCTTCACTTTATACTTGGATTCAGAAATCAGCATTCCAAGTACAGGACAGAGGAGGTGTGGTTAGAAAGCAGGTTGTCTGAAAAAGATCAGGCAGTGTTAGTGGATCACCTGAGAAATATGACCAGCATAGTGGTAATGTGGTACCCCCTCTCCCCCCCAAAAAAAGAATAGCCAATACGATCTTGATCAAGATTTTGGGAATTAGGAGCTGTTAGTCCCCTGGACATCACTTCCGGGCTTTTGCACTGGCTGTGCCCCATGCCTGGAAGGCCTCTCCTTACTTCTACCTCATAGAATCCCTTATTTCCTTCAAGTTGGAGGTCAAACATTACCTTCTACAGGAAGCATTTCTTGATGCCCTGTATTATAGCCAGGCCCCAAGTGCCTTTTGTTTTATTGACATACATATACAACAATCATTTATTTGTGTATATGTGTATGTATGTATATTACACAAATATATGTATCTACATGCATGTAATATGCATATGCATGTAAATACCAATGAATGCCAAATATATTTATATGTTTATGTAAATATGTATATATCTAGGCATATAGAAAACAGAGACAGAGATGAAGAGCATCCCAGTAATGAGGACCAGCCTAAGGATCTTGTTCATGGGACAGCCAGGAGACCAACTCACCGGGTCAAAGGGTACATGTCATGGGAAAAGCTGTAAGAGGACTAGGAAAGTATGGGGGTATGGGGGCGGGGCCAGGTCATGAACAGCTATGAACACCAAGCGGAGTGTTTTGTATTTGATCCTGGAAGCTACAGGGAACATCTAGAGTTTATTTGCATAGGGGAATAAGATACTTGGAAGATCCCTTTGGGGGATGAATGAAGGATGGAGTGGAGTAGGGAGAGATTTGAGGCAGGCAGACCCACCAGCAGGTATTGCAGGAGTCCAGGCACGAGGTGATGAGGGCAAGCATCCAAATGGTAGCCTTGTCAGAGAAAAGAAAGGGGCATATTTGAGAGATGTAACAAAGGTAGAATTGGCAGGCCTTGGCAGCAGATTGGATATAAGGAGTGAGAGACAGGGAAGAGTCAAGGATCACACCTAGGATTTGAGTTGAGGGACTGGGAAGATGGTGCTGTCCTCTATAGTAACAGGGAAGGGAGGAGTGGGGAAGGTTTAGAAGAAAAAGATGAGTTTGGTTTGAGGCTTATTGAGTTTAAGAATAGGCTTGGTTTTGTTAGAAGCAGGATGGAGAAAGCAGAGTCCCATAGCTAACATGGTCCTGTTAAGTATTCTCTTCACCAGGCTAACAATTCCGAGTTCAATTGATCTTCATATGACATGAAATTGAGCACCTTCGCCATTTTCTTGGTCTCTTCTGTACACTCTATAGCTTAACAATAGTCTTCCTAAAGTATGGTGCCCATAATGAACACAAGACAGCTCTCCATGAGTATTGTCGCTTGGCCATTATACAGCAGAGCTAATGCCTCAGCCTGGATGTCGTCCTTCCCTTGATCCAGAATGAGAGTCCATTAGCAGTCTCGGCTCCCATATTGAACTCGTGATTCTCATTGAACTTCCAGTCCATGATCACTCCCACTGCTCTATTTTGTAACTGCTGACCATCTATGCTTCACCCATCTTGTCCTTGTGATGTTGGTTTCTTGAACCCAAGGCTATGATGACACTAGCAAATTTCATCTTACCAGATTCGTGTCAATGTTCAAATCTATCCAGATATTTTCAGATCCTAACTCTGCAGTGTTCTCTGTCTCTGTCCTCCTCCTCCTCCTCCTTTTCTCTCTCTCTCTATCTCTCTCTCACTCTCTCTGCCTCTCTGTCTTTCCCAACTTTGTGTTATTTGCAAATTTAATAGGCATGACTGTTATCCAAGTCACCGATAACAATGTTAACCCTGGATCAAACACAGTTCCCTGTGTACTCCACTGCGTATTTCCTTTCAAACAGAAATGGAACCTGGCCATTTTTTTTATTAGGATTCATCTTGGGAACTGAAGGTGGTTTAAAGGGCTGGAAGACATTAACACTATCATTTTCCTCTGGAAAAGGATGATGGATAAATATACTTTTTTTTTTCTTTCAAATAGTCAAAGCAAGTTCTACTTTTGTTGAAAACAGGCCATAGATATTGACAGGGTCAAGGTCACAGCAGGAACAAATCCATTTGTTAATCAAATGACTCTGTTATGACTAAATCAGAGCTCCAACCTCCCCCCTCCGCCCCCACAACCCCTAGAAGCTGAATTATCACGTCGATCTGAGGAAGGAAGACAGACAGGAAAAGATGTTAAGATAAATATTTTATATAAAGTATTTAATTCATGTAGTAAACTACAAAGGTCAACTGGAGAAAGTTATATAAATAATTCGAAATGAGTAGACAATAATTTGAAGAGAATAAAAACAACTAAGTTTATGTGACCCTAAGTTGAGAGTGGATTTGTTAGTCTTGTCTTCTTTGAAAACCTTCCAGAAAGAAAACATATCCTGGCATGACAAAATTCCATGAAATTCCAGCCTTTATCAGTTCACTATTCAAATATTCATGGGGCATTTTCTTAGGGCAATGTATTGTGCAGAAGAAATCTGTCCAAGACCAGAAATTATAGACCTTCTCAGCAGCCCAATTTTAACCTCAGGTTGATGACTCACATAACATGACTTGGAATGTTCTGAATGTGAAATAGAGCAGTTGGAAATAAAAAAGGAGGCGGCACAACGTGGTCAAATGAGGAGTCAACATTTTTAGGCAGCTAGTGCCAGACACTGTGCTAGGCACGGTACTGCATTTGTTGTCAGAGAATCTGGCTTCAAATCCTGTCTTTGCCACCTTCAACTTGTGTAATCTTAGGTGACTCATGGCACCCCTGGACCCTCAGTTTACTCATCTGTAAAAAGAATGGGGTTGGGGCAGCTAAGTGGCCCAGTGAATAGAGCACTGGTCCTGGAGTCAGGAGGACCTGAGGTCAAATCCAGCCTCACACACTTGACACGTACTAGCTGTGTGACCTTGGGCAAGTCACTTAACCCCAATTTGCCTTGCCTTCCCTCTTCCAAAAAAAAAAAAAGGAACGGGGTTGAACTAATTCCCTTCCAAACAAGAACACACATTTATTAAGTGCTTGCTGTGTGCCTGGCCAGTACCAATGGTGCTAATTCTAGCCCATTCATTTCTAGACCCTTCATTTCCTGAAGATTCAAAGTCTTGAGTTCAAATGTTCAGTCATTGTCTGGATTCCATGGGCTGGATGTTGTATCCATGAAAAGAGGAAACATCTTGTTTTCCTAGCTTTAGGTAGGGAGGGGGAGCAGTCTGTCTGTTTTACATTCATATTGCACCTCAGATGCTTACTAGCCATGTGGCCCCTTTCTGTGCCTCAGTTTCCTTATCTGTAAAATTAAAGGATTGGATTGATGACATCTAAGGCCCTGTCTTTCTCTAATTCTATGATCCTATGACCCAATGATCCAATGATCTCTTTGTTAATACTCCCATTGGGACGCTAAGAAGTCACCTAGAAATGGAGAAGGAAAGAAATGAAGTTAAACCGTTTTCCGCAGTTGGCCCCAAATACAGATTAGTATTAGGACTCAGCTGTAAAAACAACATGGGGATTCCCTGAGTAAGCTTGCCCACTAGGGTCTCCTCCACGGTTAGGAAAGAAGAGTAACATAAGAAATATTGAACTTCTGAATTCTACCCTACATCAACATGTCTTGGGACCCTGACAGACCAGAGCAGTGGAAAGAACTCTAGCGGTCTGAGGACTTGGATTCAAGTCATGGTTCCAACAATTCACAATTGTGTGACCCTACACGTTGTTTTCCCTTTCTGAGACTCAGTTTCCTACTATGTAAAATAAGAATAATAATATTGCATGGCCTCCCTTGGAGGGGCAGAGAGAGGACCAAATAGCAAATGTGAAGCGCTTTACAACTGTAAAGCTCTCTATAAATGTCCACTGTTAACTTTTACAGAGGTGCCACCAGCCAGCAGTTAATCATAACACCCCCAAGTGCAGAGAAGACTTGATGCATAAAACTTCATTATGTAGGATGATCCTAAAGTTATAGGCCAATAAAAGTCACTGCTGTGTTTATTCTATACCCAGCACAGCTGAAATAAAAACAAAACCGAAAAGTCCAATTGATGAGAAACTGCCTGTCCGCTTTTCAGTCCCAATCTGGGATTTCCTCCAGGTGGTCTGTCTCTCCACTAGTACAGATCAGCAACTGGCATAGCACTTCTGGTCCCTACCTCTGTCCTAGAGAGGTTAGATTATGGTACAATGTCATAGAAAGACCACCAGGCTTGGAGTATCAGGACCTTAATTGGAATCCCAGCTATGCTACTTACTGCTTGTGTGACCTTGGACAGTTACCTGATTCCTGTGGAACTCAACTGTGTCATCTGTCAAATGAAGGGGTTGGGCTAGATGGCTTCAAAGGTCCTTCCAATTCTCCATCTATGGTCCTATGATCAAGGACAAGTGACTTACTCATGATTCCATAGCTCAGAGACAAAACTTTACCCTGGATCTTCCCAATCCCTCTTCACATCTATTGTGTCCCAAATGTCTCTTGTGATCATCTTATTGTCTGTGCATATGGAAATACGTTTACAAGAAGGTAGAACAAAGGAAAGTTACCAATTTCATGTTGTCTTTTAGGGGCAAAATAGTAACTGACATTTTATTGTACTGTAAATTTGGCAAAAAAAAAAGTTTTCATTTAAAATTTGTTTCAAAAAATGCCCTACAAATATTCTCACCCTTGAATCTTGTACCCCCTACTGTGTGAGCTAAGAACTACTGGCATCCCTGTTTTATTGAAACTGAAACTTAAGGAAGAGAGGGCACTTATTCAGTGGCACACAGCTAGTGAGCGTTCAAAGCAGGATTTGAACTCAGGTCTTCCTAATTCCAAATCCTAAGCACTATCCACTGAGCCACCCAGTCCTTCCAGGAGTACTTGTGTCCCATGGATGCTGCTTGTCCCTTTCCCATTATTCCTACTTATATTTCCAAAGAAAAACATGACCAATGCAGGTAAGAGCCTATTCATGCAAAAGTGGTATATTATGATTAGATTTTCCCATAGGACAATAATCATAACAGATATTTACATAATCCTTTAAGCAACTGTTTTTGTTTTTTTCTTTGTGTCTCTGCAGACATCAAAGACAATAAATGTTCACTGGTTGATTCATTTATTACTTCAGTAAATTCTAAGACCCTTGAGGGTAGAGATTGCTTGAGTTTCTTCCTTGTATCTCTGGTCTATAGCACAGTCCATACTAAGGGCTTAAGAAATGCCTTTTGGTTAATTGATTACAAAGCACTTCATGTCAATTACCTTATTTGAGCTTTACAACAACCCTATGATGTTCTATTATTAATCTCCCCCCTTTTTTTAATAGATAATGAAACTAAAACTCAGGGAGGTTGGTAATATTAATAGTTACAGTTTAAATAGTCCTTTAAGATTTCACAAAAGGTTTTGCATATATCTCCCAACAACCCTGTAAAATCATATTCCCATTTG
>CM053589.1:190789567-190814297 GCA_028646515.1 Pseudochirops corinnae | reverse complement strand
CGTATGTATATATACACACATATGCATATACACACATATACACACATATGTATATATACACATATACACATGTATATATACACACATACACACATATGTATTTATACACACATACACACATATGTATATATACACATATATACACATATGTATACACACATATATACATATACAACATCTATTTTATACATTTATATTTATTATATATCAAACATGTTTATTATATTTTTATATTATACTTATGTATGTGCCAATTGTCTCCTCTTATAAACTATAAGTCCATTCAGAGCAGGGTTTTTTTTTTTTTTCTTTCCCATCTTTATATCCTCATCACTCAGAATACTGCCAAGCACATGAAAGGAACTTAATACATTCTGATCGATTGATTGAAAATAGTCACAACTGAGGAAAAAATAAAATAAAAATTAAATGGTGAATAGAAAATAATGACAATAAGAGGCACTCATATTTATTTAATAATGTACAGCATTTACACATACCTTTGCTGAGAAGTCCAGTTTAATGAGTAGAGAGCCTGCCTTAAAGCCAAGAAAACCCATGTTCAAGTCCCTCTTCTCACCCATTCTGGCTGTGTGATCTTGAACAACTCATTAATTCTTATAGTATCCTAGGTGATTCATTAAGACTCTAAGTGGCAGAGAATGTGTTGACCAGCCTTGGTGGAGGGAGTTTCCTCACCTGGGAGTTCCTTATATTAATGAAATCTTAGGTACGATCTCTCTATAATTTTATGTATGATATAAAAGGCACATATGTGCAAATTTTTGTATATGCATGCTTTGCTGTTTATATACATAGGGGTAGATATTTGCACATATATTATATAAAACAATTATATGATTATATATGCATATATATGTAGAGAGAGAATAAGAGAGACAGAGAGGGACAGAGACAGAGAGACAGACAGAGACAGAGAAATTAAATCAGAGCACCACGATGTAAATGAAGGCTCTATCCCAAAGCTGGATATGTCCCTAATTTTAAATCAGAGTCCTGAGGTTCCATGGAGGAAGGAAGCATTTCTCTACAGCAGTGGTTCTCAACCTGTGGGTTGCGACTCCTTTGGGGGTTGAATGACCCTTTCACAGGGGTTGCCTAAGACCATCAGAAAACACATATTTCCGATGGTCTTAGGAACTGAGACACCGCTCCTCTATCCATCTCCAGGCCGGTCCGCCCACATATGAGTATTATAAAGGGTCACAGCATTAGGAAGTTTGAGACCACTGCTCTACAGTCAAGTACTCAATATTCCCCAGGGTGCAAGGATAATGGGGCAGAGAAACTTTGGTTTTAATCCTTTGTTTAGTATTTTAATAATAACATTTGGTCATAGTAAATTTTGTTTTGAGTCATTTTTGTTCCAGGTACCCAAAGGCTTTTTGCTATAGATGCCTCTAAATGAAAATGTATTGAGCTGGCAAAGTGGTGGGTTTCTTTCTTTTTGTCACTAGCAAATAAACTTAGAATCCATGATCACATCTGTTTATGGAACCATTTTCTCACCATTGGGATTTAAGTCACAGTCCTTGAATTTCTGCACTTCAAGCTTGGGTTATTTTGCACAATGCTGTAAAAATAAATCGGAACAAGGCTGATTTCTAAATGCATGCTTACTGTATGCTCTGGTTTTTTTTTAAACCAAATATAAAATAACTTTTATTCTTTCAAATAGTGGGGAAACAATGTCATCCCAATTATAATAAAAAGTCGCTTTGACTCACCTGCACAGGGAACATTTAGTTTTTATTTATATATATTTGTCTACAGTCATTAAATTGATTTTTTGAAAAAGAAAGGAAAATCTTGAATCACTTGTGACGTTTTGGTCCTAAAGAGTTAATTTTAGCTTTATTGCTCTAGGTCCAGTAGTTCCTCCACTCCCCACTCCACCCCCATCCCGTCTAGCTCTCATGGGGTGCCCAGGAGATCAGAATTGGAGAATGTTGGAAGTTGAAGGGACCTGAGTCATATTCCAGTGGAATGTAGGAAGGAATACTGGATTTGAAGTTAGACAACCTTAGTTCATACCACAGTCCTGTTACTAGCTTTGCTCACCTTAAGAAATTTACTTTATCTCCCTAGGCCTCACTTTCCACATCTATAAAGTGGGAAGATTAGCCTTGATCTGGGATTTATTACCTGAGGTCCATAAATTTAGTTTTTTAAAATATTTTGATAACTTATAGTTTTTTTTTCCTTTGTATTTAAAATATTGTAAAAACAATTATGTATTTAAAAATAGTTGGCAGGAGGCCAAAGGCTTTACTGGGTAGCTCAAGTGGCCAATGATACAAAAAACAAGAAAGAACTCCTGGCCTAGAATATCTCTAATTTCCCTTCTGGCTCTATCTCCTATGAGTCAATCTAACTCTCTCCTGTAGGCCCAGAGAGGTTAAGCATCTTGCTTAAGGTCACATAGATAGATAGTGGCAGAAGAACCAAGATCTTCTCATTCCAAGTCCAGTACTTTCCTCTAAACCATGAAAATGATGAATTCACTGATTTAATTAACATTAAATTCATCAATTTTATGAAGAGAAAGACCACTGCAATGGTAGCTGTGAGCCTGGATTTTCTGTCCTAATCTGACATTTACTAGCTGTAAGACCTTGGATAGGTCCTTTACTCTTTCTGGGCCTCATCTATAAACTAAAGAGGTTAGACTAGATGTTACAGTTCTGTGGTCCATTAGGCAACAAGCTTTAAAAACAAAACAAAACAAAACTTATTTACTGTAATTAAGACTGGAAATACAAATAAATTAAATTAAAAAGGCAAGAGCGTGGTCCCTTCCCTCAAGAAGGCAAAGTTATAATAGGATTACAGTGAAGTAGAAACCATGAATGAAACAAAGATTGCAAAGACAGAACTGCGCTAGATGAAATTTGGAAAGATAAGACCATTGCTGGGGGGTGACACAGTCTTGGGGAAATTGAGAAATCTCTTCTGAAGACAGAGAGAGGGAGAGATAGACAGACAGACATATACACATACAGATGGAGAGAGACAGAGAGACAGACACACACACAGAGACAGAGAAAGACAGAGAGACAGAGAGAGAGACAGAGAGACAGAGAGAGACAGAGAGACAGAGAGAGAGACAGAGAGAGACAGAGAGAGAGAGAGAGAGAGAAAGAGAGAGAGAACAGGGGAAGATCTCAAAGTCTAGTATTATCAATAATAAAAACTGAGGCTACCTACACCTTGATAACTCCTGGTTTGTATGCCTTTTCTGCCATTTGTATGATTTTTTTAATGAGAATAATCCACACACAGATCAAGAACAATCTGCACGAATGTATCAGAAGTGATCAAGTCAGCTCTCACAAGTGAAAGTTCCTAGTTGGCCCCATCCTTAACATTACACAATTGACTAGAAGATTCCACTGTGTTTCTTTTTGGTGGGCATTTGAATCTGGAGGGCAAACTCTATCTTAAAAGTTCTTCTCCAGCAAAGCCTCCCATCCCCTCCAAACCTCGCTCACATATTAAAGTAATGCAATATTTCTGGAAAGATGTACAGATTGGAAAGAGATACAGTCTGGAAAGACAAGAGATATAACTTGTCTGATAACCCTCTAGCCATTAATCCAGCCAGGCCTCAAAGAAGGAGGCATTTATTTATTTATTTGGTGAGGAGAGTTCCCACTACCATGGAGGAGTTCCACTGAACAGTCTCAGTTGAAGAGGTTATTTTTTACAGATCAGAGGTTCTTAAGATGAAGTCTGTGAATTTTCTTTAATATTTTAATAACTACATTACAATATAATTTGTTTCCTTTGTGGTCTTATGTATTTTATTTTGTTCATAAAAAAAAAACCCACAACATTCTGACAGGCTTCAGCAAACTGCCCCATGGGTCTGTTACAAAAAAGAAATCAAGAACCCCTGCTACAGTTGTTGAAGTCACCTAGATGCCATAGTTTGCAAGTGATATTGTGCTGATCCTTTCAAACCCTGGAACACTAGAGTGAGATCTATAGTCATTCAAAAGTGTTGGGCCATCCACACAGGAAAAACTAAATGGAGTAAGGATGCCTTCTGTTCAAATAATGCTGTGTAGTTAAATGGACAATTCACAGGGGTCATCAATCAGAATTTTTATCTTTGACAGATTCTGTGAATAGACAATGTGTTGAATTCAGAATTGTTCAGGAGGAGAATAGACTGCATTGCATTTGGTAAAGATCAGAGATCTATTCATGATTCCAAGTATCAACCTGAGACAAAGGTCCATCCATTAAATGCTTATGGCTAACCGTGAAGTCTTGGAACATGTTAGTCTCTGAAGAAATGAAGTCACCAATCACCCAAAGGGCAATGGAGAAGTTCATGGTAGGCATGAGCAGGCTACTAGCAGGCATTAGAAATGAGGGATTACCTAGTATAGCCAGATAGGAGGAAAAAAAAGAAATGTAGTTAAAAAATAAAGAAAAATGAGTTGGTCCTAGAGCAAGACAGAAAGATAGTTAATGGATGGACCATGTGATGATAACAACAACAAAAATGAAACACATACACACATATATAATGTGTGTATACGCACACATGTACATTTATATATGTGCAATATATACATATGTATATATTTTGTGAACCACTTTACCAGTAATATCTCATTTGACCTACTGTTATCCTTAAATATCAGGAGAAAATAAAAAAGAACCCTGACTTGTTGGATGGATCCTCTATAGTTGACTTATGAGTGGGGGGCATGGACAAGTGTCCCACAGGTTGGGTAAGAATGGCTGGGCTTTTCTGAGACTTACAAAACTACTTCATCCTGTTTACATTATTTATCCTATTTCTTTGCTTCCTGGAGCCATCAGAGGTCTCTTCTTGGAGACTTGGTGGAGTCTAGTGTCTCATGTAGGTAGCTGATTCAGTGGATTCTCACATCAGTGATTAGTCATTTCCTCTAAGTCAAGATGGAGTCTATTTCCCTACTGAATATGTTCTTTGGACATGGCACTGAACTTCTCCATGACCCAGACTGCTCTCTAAATGGAGAAGTGACTAAGGATTTCCTAATCTACATCAGTAGGCAGAATTTTCACACAAAGGACTTTCCACAACTATGAAATCACAGGCCTGAGTGGGGCAAACACCATTGTGTGTAATGACTTTTAATTGACATCTAGAAAACGTTGTAGTTCAGTTGGGTACAGCTCTTCGTGACCCTGTGGACCACAGCCCACCAGGCCCTTCCATCCTCCACCCTCTCTCCAAGTCTTCCCAAGTCCCCACTCATTGTGTCCATGACATCATTGATCCATCTCCTCCTCTGCCATGCCCCTTTGCTTTTACCTTCAATCTTTCCCAACATCAGGGTCTTTTCTAGTGAGTCCCTTCTCATGATGTGGCCAAAGGATTTAAGCTTCAGCCTCAGTATTTGAACTTCCAGTGAACAGCCTGAATGAATTTCTTTAAGTATTGAATCATTTGATCTTACTGTCCAAGGGGCTCTCAAAAGTCTTCTCCAGCACCACTATTCGAAAGCTCCAAGTCTGTACCTCTTTGCTTTCCTTATACTCCCAGCTCTCACAGCCAATCAGAAAGGAGTCAGGGTAAATAGGTAGGAGGCTTCAACGTCTGTAACACTTTTAGTATCTCAATTCTAAACCTGATTTCCCATTTTTCCCATCTTCTCTTATACCTTCACTTGCCTTTATCTCCCTCTGGGCCCGGTTCTTAACGTTCTCTGGACATCAAAACTAGGCTTTCTCTCTGTCTGGCTCAACCTGCATCTGAGGCCTCCTAAGCCCTGGAACAGCCTTTCACTTGCTGCTTACTCTGGCTTATCCCTCCACAAAGCCATTCTTCTTTCTCTCATTGGTGAATTCCTTCTGGAGCCAGTATCTTCTGAAGGGGCCCAGGCTGACCTCTCTTCATTCCCCTCCTGGCTCTTTTCTATTCCTGATTTTTCCTAGACTTCAAAACCATGTCCCAGAATCAGGTACTTCCATTCTTCCCAACCTTTTATGTGTTGTTCTCTCTTATTAGAATGTAAGCTCCTTGAACATAGGGACTGTTCTTTTTGCTTGGTTCCCCATTACCTAACATAGTGTCTGGTACAGGACAAGTGATCAATTTTTTGCCTCAGTTTCCTCATCTGTAAAGTAAGCTGAAAAAGGAAATGGCAAACCATATATATAGATATATATATATATGTATGTATGTATATATATATATTTATTGTATAATTCCACACACCCCCCCAGATAAACATGGTAGAATGTAAGATCCTTGAGGGCAGGGACTGCTTCCTTTCTGTTTTTTTAAACCCCAGTGCCTTGTATGTTTATTTGTTTTTTAACCAATCCTTTGATATCATTGGTACAGGGAGTTTCTGGCAAAGATGTCTCTGCCAATGTAGGATTGTTTGCACTTTCTCTGCAAATTCTTATCTTAGAGACTTTCCTGGAGTTCTTAGAGATGGGGTGACTTATCCAGGTTCACACAGCCAGGATGTGGCAAAGGCATGGTTTAAACCTGAGTCTTTCTGACCTTGAAGCCAACTCTCTAATCCACTGTGCCAAGCTTATACAATATATTTAAAGGGTGCTTTGTTACTCAATCAAGAGGCTTCCACTCCCCTTTAGTATTGCCCCCTCATTTTATAGGGGAGGGAACAGAAGTCAGGAGAGAGGAAATCCCTGGAACAATCTTGATCAATTGCCATGAATTGAATCCTTGAAGCCATGACGTGGAAGGCCATAGTTCCATCTTGCTTATGCGCATCTTCAGCTCACTGTCCATGTGTCTTGTGGGTCCAGATGTATAGATTTCCACCACCCACCGCGACCCCAAGAATACCCATGAAGCCGTGTCTGGGTGGGGAAGGTTGGCTGTTCCTGCAGCTGTTCTGCAATGTTTTCATGAACATTATTGAATGTTGTGTTTCTCCCAGAAATAATCCTGCACTTGTTTATGCAATTCTTGCCATTTGGACCTGGAGCATGCTACAGTTTCCACTTGACCTCGCAGGTTAGTGTCTTTTTTGCCCTGTAAATGACATCCTATCTTTTGTCTCCATACCTTTGCCTGAATGTACTGCATGTCCAGCATGCTGTCCTTTACTTCTGCCTCATAGGTTCCTGAGCTTTGTTCAAAGCCCAGCTCAGTTACCACCTCCTTCGAAAGACCTTTTTTGAAACTCCATCATGAATACTCCCACCCTTAGACATTGTTTTCTTTACTTTGCAGACAATTTGATTTACTTAACTGTGTATATGTTCTCCCTCTCCCTCTCTCTCCCCCTCCTCCCTTTCTCTGTCTCTGTCTCTCTTTCTCTGTCTATCTCTGTCTCTCTCCTCTCCTTTTTCTCTCTGTCTCTGTCTCTGTTTCTCCCTCTCTTTCTCTCTTTCCTCCTTTCTCAATGTAAAGTCCCAGGGTGGGGGCTACTTTTTTACTTTTTTGCCTTTGTATCTCCAGTTACTTGCATAATGCCTTGCACATAGTAGGCACTTAATATTTCTGTAATTCATTGGCCAGGAGCCCAAAGAAATAAGTTGACAACAACCTTGAATGTAGCATGGCAACCCTTATTCACTCATTACTGTTACTTAAGTCCTGGATAGCTTTACCAGAGATGGCAAGATGGCCACTATGAGGGCCCAAGCATTGAAACTTTGGAAATCATCAGTAACAAATTTTCGTGTATAAGTGTTGGTTTTTCAGTGGTTTCAAGAGGGAAAGTAGGTAAAGATTGAGTGTGGCCAGGAAGGACCATGGATAAGTCCATAGTCTAGGAATACTTGGAAAGTTAAAGTCATTTTTGAATTTTAGAGAGATGAAGATAATCCCAAATCCATACTAAGAATTGTAGTGTTTCTTGGCTAATGAACCTCAGAACCCAACTGGGTCTGTTTTAGAATGGATCTGGACTGAGAACCCTGAGCTTCAGATGACCTAAGTTTCCCCACAGATAATGAACCATGAGAAACCTGATTGATTATATAATTCCACTTCAAGGGAATGCTGCAGAGGGCATAGAGCCAGGATTCGAATCTGGTTCCTTTGAGCCCAAAGCCATTTCCCTTCTTCCATGTTGCTGGTCCAGGGCTGGCCCAAAATGTTTCAGGCCACTCTATCCCCCAATGGCCATCTCCCAGAGCTTGCCTGAGACTTCACTTCAAAGATATATGCCCTAGCCTCTGTTTGACTAATTCCCCTTTCCTCATTTACTCCAACACTAAAACTCCCCTTTCAATCTAGCCTGGAGACAACAGATCTTATGTCTTTAAGACAACCCACTCTCTCTGTCTCTGTCTCTGTCTCTGTCTCTGTCTCTGTCTCTGTCTCTCTCTCTCTCACACACACACATACACACACACACACACGGAATTAATTGAAGGTTTCCAATCAGAGTTTAGATGTTGATCTGTTGTGAGATATGTAGTGGGAATTCCTTTTGCAAATAGATTTGAACAGATGCCCTCTGAGGTCCCCTCCAACTCTTCAGAAAAAATCTTGTGATTCCATCCTTGAATGAAAAGCTCAGGGTAATTCCCAAAGTTCCCATGGGCTATATCTCATACCAATTCCCATTTGCTAAAAATCAGTTAATCAAAAAGCATTTACTAAGTGCCTGCTGTGTTCCAGAAACTGTGTGAGTTTCCAGAGATACAAAGAAAAAAAAAAAACAATCACTGCCCTCAAAGAGTTTACATTCTAATGGAAACTGACAACATAAATAGATCCGAACATACAAGTTATATACAGACCAGATGGAGCTAGCTTTATGGGAGATGGCACCAGCAATTTAGGATTGCAAGAAAGGACTCCTGGAAGAGAAAAAAAATACGTATAAGTAATTATATACATACACAGACTTGCCAGAATTAATGAGAAGATGGTACTGCTTTTGTTGAAACATCAATGAAAGATACTTTGATCCTTAGATGAATATGTCATCTCATCAATGAGGCTTCTCTCTCTAACATTACAGCTCATGATAGATCTTAGGGCTTTGGTTCAAGTCCTGCCTCTGCTTGCTTACTCCCTATGGGACTGTATCAGCAAGCACCCTCGCATACCCAGGATGGCTGCTAGCACGGGTTCTTAGATCTGCTTTTCTAAAGGAAAGCAACCAAAATGGGTTAACAGTCTCCCTTTAATCAATCAAACACATATCATTTACCTAGTTCAGGGGAAAAAGTCAGCACCCTGAACTTCAGAGAACACAAACACAAGTGACAAGCACAAATTACAAGCAGACAAAGAATCAGATCTGCAGATGGGCTTTCACCATCTGACCATTACATCCATACCTAGTCAGTTACCAGAGAGGGAAGCACCAATATCTGGGTTTTCAAAGCCAGGGGGTTCAACAGCTTCCCAGAGTCTTGTCTGGCTAAATCACACAACTCTTCCCAAAGTGAGCCCCAAAGCAAAAAAAAAATCCCATCAGGGTATATATAGCCTTCTCCAGGATCAGAGAATGTCACAGCCCTCTTGACCGACTGCCCAATCACAAAGCAACAAGGTGTGGGCATTCCTGAAGAACAAGCCTCCAGCCACAGGCTCCAAGTGACCACGTTCAACCTGTTAGGGGACAGAGTATACTTTCAAATCTGGGAAGGTTCTCAGAGTCACTTAAGCCACTTAAGCCACAGGCCTAGGAGCAGGGAAGATCTTTAGATTCCCATAACAGGGACTCTGGTCATGTTAAGATAAGATTTTAGATTTAAAGCTGCAAGAGACCTTGGAGATCATCTTCAACTCCCCTCATTTTATATTTGAGGAATCTGAGGCATAGAGAGAGAAGGGGATTTGCCCCCAATCCCAAGAATATTAAGAGTCAGATCTAGAATTAGGGCTCAGGTCTTCTCATTCTCAATCTATACACACCCCGCCATCCTAAGGGGTTGAACACACCATGCCCAGTTTCCTCATCTCTAAAATGACCTTCGAGGTCCCCTCTAGCTTTGGAGCCGGTAGCCCTTGTTTCTTCTGTGTCCTCTTATCCACACCCTTGTGTGCCTCCTCCAACAACATGGGGGCTTTTCTCAAGTTCTCTTGGTATCACCAAGTCTCATCATTTCTGCCCTCACATCTCTTATCTGAGTCCCCTTCTCTCCAGTCACACAACTCCCACCACAGAGCAGACTCTCATTATTTCATGCCTAGAGTCCTGCAGCAGACTGCTGCTTAGTCTTTCTGACTCAAGTCCTTTCCTCTATTATCAATCCTCCATTCAGCTGCCAAAGTGATCTTCCTAAAGCTCAGGTCTAACCTTGTCACCATTGTCTCTCCTTTACCTCCAGGATCAAATATAAAATTCTTCGTTGGGCTTTTAAATCCCTTCACCACCTGGACCCTCCTGACCTTTTGAATCTTTTTATACATTACTTCCCCTTCTGCCTCCTTGGGTCTTCACACAAGCAACCCTACATCTTCCTAATCCCTTCCATTGGTCCTCTTCAAAAAACAAACAGCGACAATGATAGCCTTTTTGCTGCCTGTCCTATTGTCTGTCATCTTCTTCTTCACCTCTGCCTCCTGGCTGTCCCGACTTCCCTCAAGCCTGAATTCTAATTAAACCTTCTGCAAGAAGCCTTTTGTGCCCCTCTTCATTTACAGGTATAGGTCTTGTATGTACCTAGTTACTGACATGTTGTCTCCTTCCATCAGAAGGTGAGGTCCTCCAGGGGCTTTCTTTGTATAGCTAGCACTCAAGACAGTATTTAGCGAATAGCATGTGCCCAATGAATGCTTGTAGGTTGTGATGAAGATTGCACGGACACCAGTGAATCTTCCAGACTGTCCATCAATTATCCCTTATGCTTGCTATTTTGACAGACCCAACATTTCTTTCAGGTCATCATTCCCTTTGATGACACCCTTCATGCCTTAAGTTAATGGCAAGTTCATACCAGGAACAAGAAAAACAAAGCAATAAGATCACCTCCCAAACATGTACACTGATAGAGAACCAAGGCATGGGCCAGTGGATGTGTACCCACCCAAAAGGAGGCTCTCCCGCTTTAGAAGTGAGACCCCATCATACCCAGATGTCTCTCAAGTGACCATTGCCCAACTAGTTCCTAGGAAGGAGCAATGCCAGGCCCCAGCTGGGCTGCCCACAGGCATGTCCTCATTGTTTGCCACATCTTGTGGTTTGAAGGCTCACTGAGAAAATCTTTTATTTCAGAAGGGGATTCTATAAACTATCAGGGACTATAATGCCAAGCAGTTGTGGGAGCATGGAGAGCAATGGGGCTTTTATTTATTTTTTGTCATTAAAATATGAACCTTTAAATTTAGGGGGAGCCTGAGGTAATTAAAAGTGCTTCACAATTTCCTTAAGGCATTTGAGTATACTTTAATAATAGCAATAACTTCTACATTTACTTTATTTAAAGTTTTAAACATTTGTTTTTAAAGTTTTGAATTCCAAATTCTATCCCTTTCTCCCTTCCCCCCTCCCTGAGAGCGTAAACAATCAAATATAGGTTATATATGTGCACTTATGCAAAATATTCCCAAATTAGTCATTTTGTACAGGAATACTTGAATAAAAAAAAAACAATGAAAAACAGCATGTTTATTCAATCATTCTGTAAGCAGATATTATGCTTCATCATTATTCCTTTGGGATTGTCTTGGATCGTTGTATTGCTGAGGATAGTGAACTCATTTGCAATTCTTTATCAAGCAATGTTACGTTACTGTGTACAGTTTTCTTCTGGTTCATTCACTTCACTTTGTATCAGTTCATATAAGTCTTTCCAGGTTTTCTGAAGTCATCCTGCTTGTCAATTCTTACAGCACAATAATATTCCATTACAAAGCATGTTTAGCCATTCCCCAATTGATGGGCATCCCTTTGATTCCTAGTTCTTAGCCACCACAAGAAGGACTGCTATAAATATTTTTATACAAATAAGTTCTTTTTTATTATTTTGGATGTTTTTGAGGTATAGACCTAGCAGTGGTATTGCTGGATCAAAGGGTAGACACAGTTTTATAGTCCTTTGGTCTTAGTTCTAAATTACTCTCCAGAATGGTTGGATCAGGTCATAAATCCACCAACAATGCATTAGTGGACCAGTTTTCCCACATACCCTTCAATATCAACATTTTCTTTTTTTGTCATATTACCCACTCTGATAGGTATGAGGTGGTATATCAGAGTTGTTTCATTTGCATTTCTCTGATCAACAGTGATTTAGAACAGTTTTTCAAATGACTATAGATAGCTTTGATTTCTTTGTCTGAAAACTGACTATTCATACATATCCTTTGATTGTTAATCAATTGGAGAATGGTTTGTGTTTTTATAAATTTGATTTGGTCCTCTATACATTTGAGAAATTAGGCCTTTATCAGAGATACTTGTTGCAAAATTTCCTTCTGGTTTTCTGCTTTCCTTATAATTTTGGTTGCATTGGTTTTGTTTGTGCAATTTTTAAAAACATAATCAAGTTTATGTATAATCAAAATAATCTATTTTACATTTTGTAATGCTCTCTATATTTTCTTTGGTCCTAAATTCTATCCTTGTCCATAGATCTGACAGATAAACTATTTCATACTTTCTTAATTTGTTTTATGGTATCACTCTTTATGTGTAAATCATGTACCCATTTTGACCTTAGCTTGGTGTATGGTATGAGATATTGATCTATACCTAGTTTCTGCCATCCTGTTGTCCAGTTTTCCCAGTAGTTTTAGTCAAATAATGAGTTTTTGTTCCAAGAGCTTGGATCTTTGGTTTTATCATATACTAGATTGCTGTGGTCATTTATTATAATGTAATTTGTACCTAATCTATTCCACCAATCCACCACTCTATTTGTTAGCTAGTACCAGACTGTCTTGATAGTTGCCACTGTATAATACAGTGTGAGGGCTATATGTCTAGAGAAACTTCTTTCACATTTTTTTTTGTTGATTCCTTTGATATCATTGCATTTTTGCTCTTCCAGGTAAATTTTGTTATTATTTTTCTAGCTCCATACAATGATTTTTGATAGCTTGATTGGTATGGCACTGAATAAATAGATTAATTTAGGTAGAATTGTCATTTTCTTATACTGGTTCAGTGTACTCATGAGAAATTAATATTTTTCTTTTTTCTTGCTTTTTGGAGGGGGGAAGCCAGGGACATTGGGGTTAAGTGACTTGCCCAAGGTCATAGAGCTAGTAAGTTTTCAGTGTCTGAGGCCAGATTTGAACTCAGGTCCTTCTGACTCCAGGGCTAGTGCTCTATTTACTGTGCCACCTACCTACCCCATGATTAATATTTTTCATTTTTTTTAGATCTTTCTTTATTTGTGCGAAAATTGTTTTATAGTTGTGTTCATATAGTTCCTGTGTTTGTCTTGGCAGGTAGATTCTCAAGTATTTTATATTGTCCACAGTAATTTTAAATGGAATTACTCTTTCTTTCTCCTGCTGCTGGACTTTGTTGGCAATATTTAGAAATGTTTATGATTCACCCCTAATTGTATTGGGGAGACTTCTAGCTTATCCCCATTACAGATAATTATTGCTGATGGTTTTAGATGAATATTACTTATCAATTTAAGGTAAGCTCTATTTATTCATATACTCTCTAGTGTATTTTATAAGAATGGGTGCTATATTTTGTCAAAGACTTTTTTGCATACATTGATATAATCATATAATTTCTGTTGGTTTTGTTATTGATATGATCAATCATGCTAATAGCTTTTGTAATATTGAACCAGCCCTGCATTCCTGGTATAAATCCCACCTGGTCATAGTGTATGATACTTGTGATATGTTGCTGTAATCTCTTTGCTAGTATTTTATTTAAAATTTTTGCACCGATATTCATTAGGGAAATTATTTATAATTTTCTTTCTCTGTTTTGACTCTTCCTAGTTTGAGTATCAGCACTATATTTGTGTCATAAAAGGAATTTGGTAGGGCTCTTTCTTCTCATGTTTTCCCAAATAGTTTATGGAGTATTCAAATTAATTGTTCTTTAAATGTTTCATAGAATTCACTTGTAAATCCACCTGCTCTTGAGGATTAATTTTTTCCGTAGGAAGTTCATTGATGGCTTGTTCAATTCTTTTTTTTTCTAAAATGAGGTTATTGAAGTATTGTATTTCTTCTTCTGTTAATCTGGACAATTTATATTTTTGCAGATATTCATCCATTTCATTTAGATTGTCAATTTTTTGGCATATAATTGAACAAAATAGCGCTTAACAATTGTCTTAATTTCTTCTTCATTGGTGGTGAGTTCACTCTTTTCATTTTTGATAATAGTAAATTCATTTTCTTCTTTCCTTCTTTAAATCAAATTAGCCAATGGCTTATCTATTTTATTGCCCCCCTCCCCATAAAACCAGCTTCTAGCTTTATTTATTAGTTCAGTGGTTTTCTTACTTTGAATTTTATTAATCTCTTCTTTGATTTTCAGGATTTTTGATTTGCTGTTAAATTAGGGATTTTTAATTTGTTCTTTTCTAGTCTTTTTTTAGTTGCATACCTGATTCATTGATCTGCTTTTTCTCTGTTTTATTGTTGTAAGCAATTAGATATATAAAATTTCCCCTAAGCACCATTTTGGTTGCATCCCACAAATTCTGGTATGTTGTTTCATTGTTGTCATTTTCTTTAATGAAATTATCAATTTTTGCATGATTTGTTCTTTGATCCATATTCTTTTTAGAATTTGATTACTTAATTTCCATTTAATTTTTAATCTTTCTTTCCATTGTCATTGATTGTACTTTTTATTGCATTATGATCTGAAAAGTATGCATGTACTATTTCTGCCTTTCTGCATTTGTTTGTGAGGTTTTTATGTCCTATTACATGGTCATTTTTTTTGTGAAGTTGTCATGTTCTGCTGAGAAAAAGGTAATATTTTTTCTATTTTCTATTTCCATTAGATTTTCCCTAGAGATCTATCAGATCTAATTTTTCCAGAATTTTTTCACTTCCTTAATTTCTTTCTTCTTTATTTTGTGGTTAGATTTATCTAGTTCTGAGAAGGGAAAGTTGAGGTCCCTCACTAATATAGTTTTATTCTTTATTTCCTCCTATAACTCATTCAATTTCTCCTTCAAAAATTTACTTGCTTTGCCATTTGGTGCATGTTTGTTTAGTATTGATATGACTTCATTATCTAGAGTACATTTCAGCAAGACAGTTTCCTTATTTATCTCTTTTAATTAGATCTATGTTTGCTTTTGCTTTGTCTGAAATTATGATTGCTACCTCTGCTTTCTTTGCTTTGTCTGAAGCATAATAGATTCTACTCCAGTCCGTCACCTTTACCCTGTGTGTACCTCTTTGCTTCAAATATGTTTCTTAAAAACAACCTATTGTAGGATTCTGGTTTTTATTATATTCTGTTATCTACTTCCATTTTATAGGTCAGTTCATTCCATTCACATTTATAGTTATGATCCCTAACTGTATTTCCCTCCCTGATATTTTTACTTGTTTATTCCCCCCTTACATCCCAACTTTTCCCTCCTCACAAGTGCTTAACTTATGATCACCACCTTTCCCAATATACCCTCCCTTCTATCAGCTCTCCCCTTCTTCTTCTATTATTCTTCCCCCTTTTTACTTCCTTATAGGATAAGATAGATTTCTATATCCAACTGAGTGTGTATGCTATTCTTTTTTTTTTTATGAGCTAATTTTGATGAGAGTAAGAATTAAGCTTTGCCCCTTCCCCCTTACACACACACACACACACACACACACACACACACACACACGCAGAATTTCCCCTCCATTATAATAGTTTTTTGTGTGTGTGTGCCTCTTTCATGTGGGATAATTTGCCCTATCTAATTTTCCCCCTCTTTTTCCTTCCAATGCAATTTCCTTTCTCACCCCTTTATTTTTTTTGAGGGGTGGGGTGAGGATCATTCCATCAAAGTCATCTCATATCCACACTCTCTGTCTTCATATACTCCTTCTAATTGCTCTTATAGTAATGGAGTTGTTAAGAATTACAAATACTATTTTGTCATATAGAAATATAAGCAGTTTAAACTTTTTGAATTTCTTCTTGTTTTTTCTTTCTTGTTTCTCTTTTACCTTTTTTATGTTTCCCTTGAATCTTGTATTTGGAGGTCAAATTTTTTTAGTCAGCTCTGGTCTTTTAATTAGAAATGCTTTTTATTCCTCTATTTCATTAAATATTCATTTTTCCCCTTGAAAGATTATATTCAGTTTTGCTGGGTAGGTGATTCTTGTTTGTAATCCTAACTCCTTTGACTTCCAGTATTTCATATTCCAAGCTCTCTAGTTCTTGAAAGTGGAAGCTGCCAAAACCTGTGTAATCCTGACTATAGCTCCAAGATATTTGTATTATTTCTTTTTGGCTTCTTGCAATACTTTCTCCTTAATTGATGAGTTCTGAAATTTGACTATGATGTTCTTGGGAGTTTTCATTTGGGGATCTCTTTCAAGCAGTGATTGGTGGATTCTTTCAATTTATGTTTTTTCCCCTCTGGTTTTAATATATCAGGGCAGTTTTCTTTGATAATTTCTTAAAAGATGTCTATGATTTTTTTAAATCTTGGCTTTTGGGTAGTCCCATAATTCTTATATTGTGTTTCTTAGATCGATTTTCTGGGTCAGTTGTATTTCCAATGAGAAATTTTACATTTTTCTTCTTTTTTTTAACTTTTTGGTATTTTTTTTTATCGTATTTTGATGTCTCATAGATTTATTAATTTCCATTTGTTGAATTCTAATTTTTAAGGAATTATTTTCTTCAGTGAGCTTTTGTACTTTCTTTTCCATTTGGCCAATTCTATTTTTTAGGGAGTTATTTTCCTCAGTAAATTTTTGTATATCTTTCCCTTTGCTATTTATTCCATTTTTCATGAATCTCTTGCATTACTCTTATCCCCCCCAGCCCATTTTTCTTCTACTTCTCTAATTTGCTTTTAAAAATTCTTTTAAAAAATCTTCCAGGAATTTTGGGGGGAACCTGAGACCATATTACATTTTTCTTCATATGTAGCCACTTTGACACTATTGTCCTTTTCTAAGTTTGTGTTGGTCCTCCTCATCACCACAATAACTTTCTATAGTCAAGTTGTTTTGGGTTTTTTGCTCATTTTTCTGCCGTGTGTATGTATGTGTGTGTGTGTGTGTGTGTGTGTGTGTGTATGTGTGACGGAGAGAGAAAGAGAGAGAGAGACAGACAGAGAGAGAGACAGACAGAGAGAGAGAGAGAGACAGAGAGACAGAGAGAGACAGAGACAGAGACAGAGAGAGAGAGAGAGGGAGGGAAAGGGAAGGAGGGAGAGAGATTTGTTATTTTTATGTGAGACTTGGTTCTGCACTGTTCAAAGCTTTTTGTACTGGGGCTCTGGGTCTTACTGCTGATTTTCATTGGGCTTCAGGGCTTAGCTGTTTGCTTTCTGCCAAGGTTTGGCTTCCCTTCTGGCTAGTACTGGGGGTGAAGGAGCTCCCTGTTGGCCTCCCCTGGATGTGGGGTTCACCTGCCTGCCTGTTCCAGGCATGGGGCCTTTTGACTGGGTCATTACGTTAACAGAGTCTTTCTGGTGGTTGGTCCAGGAGAGATCTTATGACTGGTTTGCCCCAGGAGTAGGGCCATGCACCTAAGTTGCCATGGAAACAGGGTTTCCTTGCTGGTAGACCCCAGGGGAAAGGTCTCATAGCTGGCCAACCCTGGGGAGGGGCTTCATTACTGGTCAACAGTGAGGTCAAGGCCTAGTTGGTGGCTTGTGCTGAGGTGGAACCTAGCTGAGGTATACAGACTGCTCACTTGCCTGGGGGACTGTTGGCTTTCAGGTGGGCAGGGCCTCACTTGTGGAATATCCCAGGCTTAGAACCTTGCCGTAGGCCTCCTGCTGTGAGGCTCCCTGCTGCTGCTGCTACTCTCCTTGGACCTCACTCCCCTCCTATGCCTGTGAGATAGACCTTTCCTGCTGGGCTGGTAAGCTGCTTCCCTGCTCCTAGACCAATTCTGAGGCAGTTTTCTACTTGTGTGGACAGAAATTGGGGAGAGCTTTCAGAGGATTCCTTCCTCACTCCCCACTTCTTGGCACCAGAAGTAGCCATGAGACTTCTGAGTCAGCCGTTATCATCCTTCTGGCAAAGGGCACGTTCTTTTGGCACTACTTGAAGCCACTAGAGAATCTTTGTAGACTTCATTAGGAGGAGTTACTCCCTTTGTTCAGGAGGCCCAAATGGGAGCCACAATTCTTATGAAAGGGATTATTTTCTACCCTTGACCCTGAATTCAATTTAAATTAGAGAAATTAAAACAAAAAGTTTTAGCTGTTGATTAAATTTCCTTTTGTGTGGTAATTATATCCAGCCTTTCCTTTAAAGTGTGAAACACAAGAAGAAATGAAGACAAAACAATAAAACAATTATTGTGCTCATCATGAAAAAGTTTGCCTTTTTTTCTTTTTGGTTTACATTAGAAAAACATGTTTGCCATGAACACTTGGATTTAAGCATATTTCATCTTTTGGGCCATTGTTGGAGTGTAGACTTTCTTAGAAAATGCAGAACTTTGAAATGCTAACTCATCAAGAGCTTTATCTCATGTCCCCTTTGTAGTTAGCTCCCCTCCCCTGGAAGGTTCGCATGGTAGGCATTACCTACCCCTTTTTTACAGATAGGCAAAGTTGAGTCCCAAATTCTGGTCAAAAGGCTAGTATGTGTCAGAGGCAGAATTCAAACTAAGTATCCCCAGAATCCAGGGTCCCTTTTCTTTCCACTCTTCCATAGTCTCTCTCCTCTGAAGCCTGAAGAGGCAGCTCTTCTTTCTTGTCCTACTGTATTTTAACTGAATGATGCTGAGTACCCTCCATGGCTGGGGTAGAGTCTGATGAAAGTAGGGTCCTGGACTTGGCCAAGGGTTTGAACCTAATTTCTTCCCTTTACAAACCATTTCACTTTAGGGCCATCTAAGAATCTCTTGACTTAACAATCTATAATTAGCTATGGGCTCTAAGTCCTTCTCTTTCTCCATGTGCCCTTTATACTTATGTTAGGTCACTGGCATCATAGTCATTAGTATTTGCTGATTTCTTCCTTTTCAAGCATTTTGGGGGATAGTAATAAAAAATGGCTGATTCATTGAATTGAGACAAGTTTATTATTACATATGACCATATTCCTCTTGCTAGATTTCTCGAATGAATATGAAGTAGTGGTCTTGCAAAATCCTAGAGTCTTAAGAGTTGGAAGGGACATGGTTCAGTGGAAAAAGGGTCAAGTTCAAATCAAATTTTTGTTACATGCTACCTAGGAGATAATAGATAATGCGCCTTAATTCCGATGTCTGTTTAAATGAGGGACTTGGAGTAGATGGCCTCTGAGGTCCTTTCCAATTCTAGAACACTGATCCGATGAGATGAGATGATCTCAGAGGCTGTTTAGACCTAATCTGGAAAATGTTCCCTTCTAGAGCATATACAAGGAGCTGTCACTCAATCCCTGCTTAGAAATCTCTGGTGAGAATTGGGATTTCCATCTATAACATCTGTCTCTTTTACACTTATCCTGTGACTCTTTGAAATATAACTTTTATCTTCACTACTACACTATAACTGTTCCCAAGGCACAAGTAGATAAAGCTTTGTAGTGACCTTTGGGGGAGAGGGGTGTCTAATAAGAGTCCTCCTGCATCAAACTCTTTTAACCTTCTCTATTGTGATATGCTATTTCCAGCTTCCTTGACACTGAATCACTGGTCCTCCTTTTTTGTTTCCAGTCACCCATTTTGTCATTGACTGACTTCTCATTTCTAGTATTGGTAAACTATGGGTTACCTCTTCATCAGAGGTTTCCTATACATGCTCCCTAAACTCATTTCCTGTAGATTGTAGGCTTTGTGGGCTACTTTTTATGGATATTTCATTTTTTTCCTTGTTTCTGTATTTCTGATGGGCAGCATTATACTGAATAATCCTTGGCAGTCAGGTCAGAATGATGTCTTATTTCTTTTGCACTTTCTAAGGTGTTCTACTTAAAATAAGCACTTACATATTAATACCTGGCTAACTCTTGTAATGTTGTGAAGTGGAAAATACACTAGAAAAATGTTTTCTATGCACTGTACTAGTTTGGGATTTGAATTCAAGGTTAATGTATCATTTTTGAGGGTGAATTACTAGTTGTGTTGAATTCTCGGTCCTTAATAATCTCCTATATGCTAGGTCAGGGGTTAAATCACAGGCATCCCAATTGCCAAAAATATAAAGGCTCTATTGTTAACATTATTTCCCAGAGTTAGGCTCTCATGTGTAGAATACTTTACACCTTACAAGAATACACATACCTTAAAAGATACCCATCCATTCAACATCGTATATCTTTTTGCTCACCTCTCTGTCTTTTCCATAGATTCATCATAGTTTCTCAAACATCATAATTGTACCTGCCTCCACTAGGCAAAAATGCCTCATAGTAAGACAGTTAAAAGTTACCCCAAACCACAGCCCCAAATACACTTTTCAGAAAATTCCGCTTGTCTTTAAAGATACAGTAAACAGTTTCAGGAGCCTCTGCAAGAGAGGATATAATGAAACATCTAGCTGTTTGTCTTCAGAGAGTCAAAGACAAATCTGAAATAGCCTTTGTCCAACAGCAGCTTATATTCTATCATTGTCTGTGCCCTTAGAAGGTTTACTAATGGACCTATCTTGTGTTTACAGTACAGCATTTTGTCTGCCCCTCATCTGTGATAGCTAAGGGATTCACCAGTCTGTTCCTCTGCCAGTATAGCGCTGACTTGTGGAACATTGGAATCAGCCTCTTCATCCAGGATGGGCCTTTCCTGGTTGTCCGCCTCATCCTGATGACCTACTTTGGAGTGATAAATCAGATGCTGGTGTTCTTTGCAGCGAAGAACTTCCTTGTCGTGATGTTGCAGCTTTACCGCTTAATTGTGCTGGTGTTGGTTGTTAAAGCTTCCTTGAGGAAGCAGCCTGGAAGCCTCAAAGGAGAGGAAAGCTTTCCAAGCCAGCCTAGGGAAAGGAGGCTTTCACCCAGAGCCCGAGACAGTGTGACCACAGAAGAAGCAACTATTCCTTTACAAGACTTCCCAGGGACAGCTGAGTGTTGCTGAATTCAGAGATTACATCTTCCCACCAGTAAGTTATTTCAGTAATCCACCAAGCATTTATTAAGTGCTTACTGTATGCCAGGTCCTGGGGAAACAGACTGAAACAAAAGAACCCCTGACCCCAAAAAGTTTATATTCTGTTAGAAAATAAACTTCTGTAAAGTTACATCTTTTAATATCTGAGTCTTTTTTATAGCATCTGAATATGTCATTTTAATTTGATCTTTTTCCCCCCGTCTTGTCCCACAGAACTTTGTTTAAAGATCCAAGAAAGAAGAAGAAAAGATTTTGAAGAATCAAGAGATATTTTAAAATGACTGTGCTAAAGGAATGCTCTTTGGCTGATTGTTGTCATTCTAACTTTCATCTGATGGAACCAGGAAGTGTAAGTTCAGACATCCAAGAGCTGTGGATGCATGTAAACAATATGTTGAGATGTTGTCAGGGGTTTTGGTTATGTCTCCTTGGAAAATAGTTCATAAAGAGATGCAATATTGAAAAGCTCGCCTGAAAATACAGAGCCTTGGACTTTGTTTCCATCAACAGACTCAATCTCCTTTCTCATTTCTACCTATGTCTTTGTGGCATAAAAGGTAACATTCAGTGAATGCAGAACAAATGTAAGAAAAAAAAAACAATTTCATAAATATTACCTCATTGTGAGCAGGATGCTAGGAAAAAACCCTGCTAATTCATAGCTGCACAGGTCATCCCAGAAAAAAAAAATCTTGCTTCTAGGCCTGGAGATTCCTTCACAATGGTGTATAGACTCTCAAGAAATATTATGATACTTAGATGCAGCTCAGTAGGTGTCTTTTCTTTTGCATGCATGGGCCTATTCAGCCCAATGCTATCTCTTGGTTCCACAAAAAAGCCATGTTAGGTGAAACAATATTATAGGGGCCCAAATCCCATGGTAACAATATCAAGAATGGATGTTTGTCCGAATATCATAATGAATTTTCACTGTTTCATGGCATAGTTTGATCACAAAGTACCAATGATATTGGTAAAAAACCAACCTTAGTCAGGTAACCTTACACAGACTAGGTAGTTAGACCAGTTTCAGAATCAGTAGTACTGGTCTCAACCAAACAAAGTGGCTGTTTCTGTTCTCTACCCTCTTGGAAGTACACAGACACTAAGTTTCTTATTTATAGATTATGGTTGGCTTACTTGGGGTCATTGAGTCCAGCCTTCTAATTCTACAGATTAGGAAACTGAGGTCCTGAGAGATCACAAGATCATAAATGGAGAATGCCATGGGGCCTTGAGATCAGCAAGCATAGGGCCTCACATTTTAGAAATGAGAAAATGGATGCCAAGAGAAGTTAACTGCCCAAGAACACAAGCTATGAACATCAGAGCCTGGATTCAATCAGAAGTCTTCAGACTCAAGGTCAAGTACTCTAGACCTTCTGGTCTCTAGAGCTTCCCTGAGCCATTAAGCAAGTCAGCATAAGAAGTGCTGATCCATAGAATGTTGAATTGAATAGCTAGCTTTTAGATATCATTTTACATGTTGTCTTATTTGATCCTCACAATGACCTGTGAGGTTGGTGCTGTTAAGTCTCCCTCTTTTATAGTTGAGGAAGCGAAGATTTGCCTAACTTGCCCAGGATCATCCAGCTTCTAAGGTCTTCCTGACTCCAGATGCACTGCTCCACCTAGTTTCACATTCTTTTTGAGCCCCTAGAGTCTTCTGAGCCACCACCACCAAAAGAGAATTAACACTGAAATTCCTTTTGTGAACCACCATTTACAAGTAAGTGCCTTTTCCCCTGGGCTGATGGTAAAGAGAGGCTGGGGCAGCCCCTCCCCCAGCCAAAAATTTAGGAAAAGCCAGTCAGAACCACAGGGAAAGAAGGCCTCATATTCATTTGATTTCTTCCCCCCTTCACCACCCCCAGAAATGAGCCTTCCCTTCTCTGACATAGGAACATTTATCTATTTTTGTTCATAAATTTGCATGCCTTTTGGCATGACTGATTTTGGAGTTTTTCCCCAATAATTAGTGTATATTTTAATATGCTGCATGCTACCAATGACAGGAAATCTCAAAGAATGCAGACGCTAGTTCATTTTGAGCATTAACTTCCTAACAATTATGGCTGCTCCAAACCAGCATGACTTGCGTTACAGGGGAGTGAATTATTTGCTCCTATAAGGATTCAATGTTCAAGCAAAGGCTTTTGTAGATGAGTGAGAACATTTGCATTGGGTTGTGTTCGGTTCTGGTACTAGAGACACAGGACCCGGATTCTCAGTCAAAGATGGAAAACTGGATTGCAGGTCAGAGGTCATCTTCATTTGACAGAAACAGAAAACAAGACCAAGAGAGAAGAAGGGATTGCCTCAAATTACAATATTAAAGAATGCAGCTGGGATTCAGACTCAGGTCATCCAATTCCAAATAGAGCCCACCTTTCCTGGCTCTGCTAATTACTCCCTGAGTGACCTCCATCATGTGACTTCACCTCAACAGACCTCAGTTTCCCCTTTCCCCTTCCAGATCTAAATCTCTGTTTCTATGAATGTGGAGATAATATTTTCAAACCACGTTGTGCATTTAAAAAACTTTTGCTAAAAATCTGGGGTAACTCATATTTTTTTTTTCCTTGCCTATGTTGTCCTAGGATTGAGGTGGATTTTAGAGATAAGCCTTGGGGTGGCCTTGAATTGGCCCAAGAACAACTGGGCCAGAAGATTTATCTTGAAATTTCCCCACAACATGACATCGTGTGGAGATGCTAAAGGAACAGTTTTTATAGACATGCTCTGCTCTTAAGAGGAGAAATCCATCTTGAATTCACTCAATCCCATCCCTAGTCCTTGTTTGCTCTCAGCATATGTCTGTCTGTCTCTCCCTCTCTTTCTCTGTTTCCTCTCCTCTCCTCCCTCCCTCCCTCTCCCTCCTTCCCTCCCTCTCCCCTCCCTCTCTTCCCCATTTCTCTCTCTCTCAGTCCCTCCCTCCCTCTCTTTCTCTGTCTCTGTCTGTCTCTGTTTCCTCTCCTCTCCTTCCTCCTTCTCCCTCCTTCCCTCCCTTCTCCTCTCTCTCCCCCCTTTCTCTCTCTCTCTCTCTCTCTTTCTCTCTCCCCGTCCCTCCCTTCCTCTCTTTCTCTGTCTCCTTCCCCCCCTCCTTATTTAAACATGAGGATATAATTACACATGAAACTAATGGATGCATTTATAATCTTCCATAATAATTTTAAGACTGGGTATATAATATTTATGTGAATGTAAGAAACCTATCAACTTCAAAAAGCAAGGCATTTACAATAACCAGCTAATCACCAAAGGCCAAATAGTAGCTCTTTTTCTAAAAATGCCTCTGTGCAGTTGGGTTCCACGTTGCATATTTTCCTCCATCTCTTGTAAGCTGGGTGTTATTGTGGATTTGCTCCTGGCGTTATTTTCACATTTAAATATTTTCTTCCAGGAAAACAAGCATTGAGTCCTCCAAAAATAGATTCTGTATGAAAAAGGGTATGACTGGTGTAAGCATATTTTCAGATGGATCCCAATCAGAGACTTGGCAGGGCTTTCTGAATGGGTTTTTAGAGCTTAAGTAAGGCATCTGATCATGGGCCCTTTTCTGGAGGGTTTTTGGGGGCTGGGGGAAGGGGGTGTTGCCCAGCATG
>CM053589.1:190761643-190789067 GCA_028646515.1 Pseudochirops corinnae | reverse complement strand
TCTCAAGAAGTTTTTTATTTGATTCTCTAGGATTCTCCAAGTATATCATCATATCATCTGCAAAGAGTGATAGCTTAGTCTCTTCTTTGCCTAATTTGATTCCTTTGATTTTTTTCTTCTCTAATTGCTACTGCTCACATTTCTAGTACCAGATTGAATAACAGGGGTGATAGTGGACATCCTTGTTTCACCCCTGATCTTATTGGAAATGCTTCTAGTTTATCCCCATTACATATAATATTTGCTGATGGCTTTGTGATGTGCCATGTACCGCTGAGAAGGTGTATTCCTTTTTACCCCCATTCAGTTTTCTCTAGAGATCTATCATGTCTAGCCTCTCTAAAATTCTATTTGCCTCCTTAACTGCTTTCTTGTTTATTTTGAGGTTGGATTTATCAAGTTCAGAGAGGGGGAGCTTGAGGTCCTCCACTAGCATTGTTTTGCTATCTATTTCTTCCTCTAATTTCCTTGACGTTTCCTCTACGAATCTGGATGCTATACCACTTGGTGCATATAGGTTAAGTAATGATATTGTGCCACTCTCGATGGTGCCTTTTAGCAGGATGTAGTTTCCTTCCTTATCTCTTTTAATTAGATCTATTTTTGCTTTTGCTTCATCTGAGATAAGGATCAATAACCTTGCTTTTTTTTTACTTTCACTGAAGCATAATACATTCTATTCCATCCTTTTGCCTTTACCCTGTGTGTATCCCCTTGTTTCTTTTTTTTTAAATCCTCAGATCATTTCACCTATACCCACACCCTCTATCAATGTACATCCCTTTTAAATGTTGTAATACTTATACAAATTTCAATATTGACAGGTATTTGCTTCTCATATAGGGATGTAAACAGTTTGATCTTACTGAGTCCCAAGTTATGTGCATGTGTGAACATCTGTGTGTGTATGTGTATGTGGGAGTGTGTGTTTTCCTTGTTTACCTTTTTAAGTCTTTCTTGGGTCTTTTAAGTGGAGATTGAATTTTCCAATGAGCTCTGAGTTTTTCATAAGGAAAGTCTTGAAGCCCTTTATTTCATTAAATGACGATCTCCTTGCCTGAAAGATTATGCTCAGTCTTGCTGGGTAGTTGATCCTGGGTTGTAGCCCTAGCTCTTTTGCTTTATGAAATATCGAATTCCAATCCCTCAGATCTTTTAATCTAGCAGCTGCTAAATCCTATGTAATCCTGACTGTAGTTCTATGATATTTGAATTGTTTCTTTTTGGCTGCATTCAGTATTTTCTCCTTGACCTTGTAGCTCTGGAATTTGGCTACTATATTTCTTGGAGTTTTCAATTTGGGATCTCTTTCAGGAGGAGATTGGTGAGTTCTTTCAATAACTATTTTATCTTCTGATTCTAGGTCCTCAGGACAGTTTTCTTTGACAATCTCTTAGAGGATGCTGTCCAGGCTACTTTTTTCATCATGGCTTTCTGGTAGGCTGATAATTCTTAGGTTATCTCTCCTGGATCTGTTTTCCAGATCAGTTGTTTTTCCAGTGAGATATTTTGCACTTTCTTCTAATTTTTCAATCTTTATGTTTTGTTTGACTGACTCTTGTTGTATCATAGAGTCTTTAGCTTCAATTTGACTGATTGTAATTTTTAGTGAATTATTTTCGTCAATTAGTTTTTGAAGCTCCTCTTCCATATGGTCAGTTTTCATTTTCAGGGAGGTATTTTCTCCAGTTAGATTTTGGACCTCCCATCCCAGTTCTCTGATTTTACTTTTTAAAGATTTGTTTTCTTCAGTGAGATTTTTTTCCAGTTTGGTCATTGTAGATTTAAATTTATCTCCTAACTCTCTAATTTCATTTTTAAAATCCCTCTTGAGGTCTTCCAAGAATGCTTTTTGGGCTTGAGACCAATTCACATTTCCTTCTGTGGTCTCCAGTGTGAGTATAGAGTCCATGTTGCCTTCTGAATTTGGTTGCTCTTGCTCACTATAAAAGGATTTGATGGTCTTAGCCTTTGCAGTTTCCTTCTTGCCCACTGTGATTGCCTATGTCCTGGATTTTTAAAGTGGCTATCTGCATCTGGGATGCAGAGGTATTGAGCTTCTCAGGCTGGGAGGTAGGGGTTTGGTTGTTCACTTCGTGAGCTATAGTGACTGAGTGTGTAGACTGAGGCCAAGGCCAGGACTCTCAGTGTTTCCTCTGAGTTATCCTGAGGCTTACAGAATAACCTGTGGGAGTGGGGTGGTCTGGCTTCTTCAGATTTCCACCTCTGCGTCTCTGGGCTACAGCTCCTGCAGTCTTAGTAGCAGGAGGCCAGCAGCAGGGCAGGGCTGCAGTCTGCTGTTTGGCCAGGTGGTGCTAAAGCACACCTGGGCTTTTGTTGTTAGTGTTTGATGGCTCCACCCTCCTGGGCTTAGACTCTGTACCATCTCACTTCCCCCTTCCTCAGTGACACCCAAGCCTGAGGCTGTTTCCACTAATTTAGGATTTTACTCTGGATGGGGCATTTAACTCTGGGCTTTTCTGGATCAGGGAAGGGGGATCAGAGCAACTAAGTTTTATTCCTCCATCTTGACTTCTGAAAGTTCGGGTATGTAATTTTAAAATAAGGCTGCAGGCTGGTAGCCCAAGGAGAAGCTGCTGACCCTGCTGCAGGCCCTTGCATTTTCTCTTAACCAGCTCCAACAATCCTCTATCTTGTGATGAGATGGCTGCAAATTGCCCTTGGAGTGAGCAAGTCTGCTGGCTGGCTGGGGCTTCTTCTCAGTCTGCCGTACTCTGCTCTCAGATCCGCGCTGGTGCACCACCTGTGTGCTCTGCATTCTCCCTGCCCAAACTTGAGTAGGCACTTTCCTGGCCTGGGAATCTGCCACGCTCTGTCTACCAATGGGCTCTGCCACTCTTAAATCTGTTCAAATTCACTTTTTAGCTTTTTGCGACAGAATTCTTGGAGGAGCTTAGAAAAGCTACTGCTTCCTTTCCAACATCTTAGCTCCGCCTCTCCCAGTGGGCTCAAACTTGAAGAAATTTTTTATAAAGCATTTGCCCCCACCAAATTAACTTCCAAATGTGGAAAAGCCAGTGGATGCCTTGGCATTCCTCTCCTTTAGCTACTTTTCTTCTGCTTGCATTCTGGGTGAAGCAGATCACTGATACAGCTATACAAAAAAAATCTCCTTATGTACTCTAGCTCTGGTTCTCAATATCATAGCCTTGCCAAATACTCCTCTACTAATAAGTAAAAGAAAACAAATGCAAAGAGACAGAAAAAAACCACATCAGGACCACAGTCACGTGTTTGTGGTGGGGAGAAAGTTCCTTCTCTCTACCCAGGGGCTTACACTGCTCCTCACTCAAATGCAGCCAGGAAACAGATGAAATCAGTTGGTTAGTTCCTTTTGTAATCATTTTCATTCAACAAGCATTTACCATGCATCTTCTATGTGTCCTTGTCAATTAGGCTACAAATACCAAAATAAGGCAATTTCTACCCTCAGGGGGCTTACATTCTATCCATTGCTCCTAATGACTGTGCTCAACTTGATTCTTCTGCATAGGAGTTAGAGAAGCAGGTGTTGAAGGTAGAAATAGCTACATGCCCAAGTTGGCAGACTTGGAATGAGGAGCCCTATATATTTGGAGCCAGCACCTGTGAATTAAAAGCTATATTTTCTACATATTACCTGTGTGATACTGACTGAGCCAGTCCCTGGGCCTCAGTTTCTTTCTCTGTAAAATGAAAATGTTGGACTAGATGACTTCAGAATCTCTTCCATCTCTAAATCTAGGCTTGCCATGTTGGGGGTGGGGTGGGTATGGCTAATCCTCATCTTGTGATTTATAACTGTAAATTATTGGATTAAAACAAATTCTCATTTTTCTGAGTGCTCTGATTGACATCACTAAACTTCAATACACATGACCTATTTGAATTACAGTCTGAGGAAAGTTGCCTTAAGATAACTTTAGAATTCTTTTTGGGACACCACTTTCTTCTGATTTTCCTCCTACCTATCTGACTACTCCTTCTCCAACTCCTTTTCTGGATCCTCTTTGAGATCAAAGTATTTCACTTGGTGATAGCATCAGCTCCCATGGATTTAATTACTGTCTCTATGCTGATGATTCTCAAATCTACCCCTCCTGCCCCAGTCTTTCTGCTGGCCCCCAGCCTTGCCTCTTTAATTGTCCTTCAGACACTTCAAACTGCATGACCAGTAGACATCTTAAACTCAATGTGTTCAGAACAGACCTCACTGTCTTTCACCCTAGGTCTTTTCCCTTCCTCTCTTCCCTGTTGCTATAGAGGGCAATGTCATCCTTCCAGTTCCTCAAGCTCACGACCCAGGAGTCCTCACAATCTCTCATCCCTCCATATCCAAGCTGTTGCCATGACTTGTCAATTTCACCTTTGCATCATCTCTCCAATATGCTTCCTTCTCTCCTCTGACACAGTGCGGACCTTCATTACCACATACCTTGAATGCTTCAATAGACTGCTGGTGGGTCTATGTGACTCAAGCCCCGACTCTAATCCACTGGGACTAAAGTGATTTTCTTAAACTGCAGGTCCAGCCATGTAATTCCTCTACTCAACAAACTCCAGTGGCTCCCTATTGCCTCCTGGCACAAAGACAAAATGCTCTGCTTGGCATTTGAAGCCTTTGATAACCTAGCTCCCTCCCACCTTTCCAGTTTTCTTACACCTTCTTTCCCTCCACATTCTCTTTGGTCCAGTGGCACTGGCTCATTTGCCATTCTATGAACAAGACACTTCCTCTTTTGGTTTCAGGTATTTTTTTTTCTGACTGTCTGTGATGCCTAGAATATTCTCCCTTCCCTGCCCCAACAACTGACTTCCATGGCTGCATTTAAGTCCCAACTAAAATCCCACCATCTACAGGAAGCCTTCCCTAAGCCTTCTTAACCCCAATGCCTTCCTTCTGTTATTTCCTGTTTATCTTGTCTATGGTTTGCTTTGTACAGAATTGCTTGCATAATGTCTCTTCCATTAGATGGTGAGCTCCTTGAGGGCAGAGACTGTCTTTTGCCTCTCTTCGTATCCCTAGCACTTAGTACCTGGCATGTAGCAGGTGCTTAATAAATGTTTGTTGATGGGCTAATTGATGTTGAAGGGGAGTATGAGCCATTGAGAAAAGTAGTGAATTCACAGCAACATCATGGGGTTCTCTAGTCTGTTTTCCCACTTACCAATGGGAAAATACTGATTCTTTATCACTTATAAAAGAGATTGAGGGATCCTTTTGCACAGTGTATCAAAAAATACTTCCAGGGCAGCTAGGTGGCACAGTGACAAGAGCACCAGCCCTGGAGTCAGGACCTGAAGTCAAATTTGACCTCAGACACTTGAAACTTACTAGCTGTGTGACCTTGGGCAAGTCACTTAACCCCAATTGCCTTGTCTTCCTCCCTCCAAAAAGAAATGTTCCCACAGACTACAAAGAAATAGCTGTTATTGTCAGTCAGACATTTGTCCTTCCTGAAGTTTCCTTTGTAGGTAACAGTTGGTAGATACACAAAAAGCAAATATGCTATATGTGATAGAGTATGGAACTTTGGGACAGGAAAAGTTGGCTTCAAATCCCAGCTTTGATATGTTCTAGCTGTATGATCCTTGCCTTGGCAAGTCAATGAATGGCTCCGAGTCTCATTTTTCTCATCTGTAAAGTGAGGGTAGCAAAATATGTCGATTTCTTTTGAGGCTCAAATGAGAAAATGAGGCATAGCATTTTGTTCAAATGAAAGAATACATGCCCATACAGTGCTTTGGAAACCTTAAAACACTATGTAGATAACAGTTATAATATTATTCAGGAGAGATCTGAATGGAGGTAGAAATGGATCAAGCACAAAAGAAATACCATGGAAAAAACGCTTTACTCATACTCTTCAGCATGAACACACCTACCTGTGGGCAAATGTCCTTTTCCTCTCAAAATTCTCCTTTCAATGGGACAATGCAGAAGAAAACAGAAATTGTCTGACTGAGGGATATGGCACAGGGTTATGCGTTATGAGGCATGTAAAAAAACAACCCCAAACCCCCAAATCCTAACATTCAGTAAAATAGAAATCCAACCAATCCAGAGCTTTATTAAACACAACATTGACACCAGGAGAAAGTGCAAACCTTGCCCAGGAAGGAGAGCTGCCAGGAACACAGTCATCTTCTGGCTTTTTCCTCTTCTGGTATTTATAAATTTTATTCTCTACAAATGTCAGCAAGCCTCTGAATGGCTGTTGAAATTCAGAATTGAGAATATTCACAGCTGGATGGTGAAATAAACTAGGAGTTACCAGATGTTGGCTAGGCACACTCTATTATGACCCCATCTACATCTGTCTTAACCTTTTTGGAGGCAGAATGATGTATTACCCTTTTCTCTCCTTCATTTTGTTCAGTCTGCACCGAATCCAGTCCAACATACACTAATGAAGTACAACTCTATGGAAGGTTCAGATAAAAAGACAATGTGAAATAGTTCCTGCCCTCCAGGAACTTACATTCTTCCACTGTGGGAAAAGAGGAAGCCAAGCAGAATGTCTTCCCATAAAGGAAGTTCATTAAGTGACAATGGAAGGACTCAATTCCAGACTCAAACCTTTAACTTTAAATCCCTTATTTTTTTTCCTATCATTCCTTTCTTGAGGGGATTCAGCTTTACAGAAGTTAGCTGTCTCAGAGGAATAAATGTGGTCTTCTACCTTTTTCCTACACCCCAAGAAAGCCACAACACACCCAAGTTTAAAAATAAGAAAGAAAGAGAAACCAATACCAGAATCTAAGAATTTTAGGGTTTTTTTTTCATTTTATATCACTTCCATTTCCAGACATATCACTCCTTCCCTTATTTAGAGAACCATGTCTTATAACCAAGTATAAAAAAGAAAAAAAAACAGACAAATTCACTGATAACATTTTTTAGTATGATAGGATATTCAGTCTTCCAACACTCACATTCACGCCACCTCTGCAAAGAATTACATTTTCACATTTGTTCTTTGGAAACAACCTTAGTCATTATAATTAAAGTTTTTAAGATTTTAAATGTCATCATTTTTGTTTCCAATTACATTGTTATAGTTTTGAATATCATTTTCCTGTATCTCTGTATCTGCTCACAAAAGTCTTCTCATGGTTCTCTAAATTTTTCACATTTATTGTGTCTTATAGTATGGAAATATGCCATTGCATTTATGTACCACAATTAATTTTGCCATTTTCCATCAAATGGGAATCTAATTTGCTTCTAGATGAATTTTATTTCATAAATGATCTTAAAATGTCCATTAGACCTAGTCTCAGCATTAGAATTTCTACCCCTCAGAGGCATCACATGATCATAAAATCCCAGCTCCTTCCAGAGAATGGACTCAAGGATGAGATGATAGAGCAAGAAGTTTGGTACCCTAGAGAAGCAGCTTCCAGAAGCCTCTTGCTCAGTAATTTTCCTTTTTAATGTTAAATATTCTTTTCTCTCACTATGTACACTCCCCATTTCCCTCTGAATTCCCTCAAACAAAGTCCAGCCTTTCCCCTGTGGCATCTACTGTGGAATAAATAAATGTTAGAACTAAATTTTTGTAATTAGGAGATAAAGGTGAAAGGATTCTTCTTTGCAGAGGTGGGGGACAATGGGTTTGGAACATTGCATACACTATCAGATGCAGCTGATATATTGGTCAGTTTTACAGAAGTGGCTCTCTCTGTGTCTGTCTGTCTGTTTCTGTCTGTCTCTGTTTCTGTCTCTCCCTGTGTCTCTCTTTCTGCTACAAAGAATGGCTTTTTGGGGACAGGATAGAAGAGAGACACATTTAGAAATGAAAGGGGTGCAAAATTAAAAGATATAAGCAAATTATTCAAAAGGAACAACAAAAAAGAAATGGAGAGACCCAACAATCCCTCTTGCAAATGACCTCACCAAGACTAGACACTTGTCTGATACAAGCAGCTGCCCTTATCCAGATTAGAAGAAGCTTCCAAGGACTCAAGCACAGTCCTTTCCTTCTTGCTCAGCCAGGGAGGGATTCATTTGAAAGGAGGCCATCTCTGCAATAACAAGTGACAGCTACAGTGCCATTAGTCTCAGATCACTGTATCTCATCTCTTGTCATCTCATTTTGTATTTTATATCACATAATATAGCAGCAAATCATACTGTAGTATATCATATATCTTATATTATTTTATATTGTATGTTATAGTGTAATATGCTGTGTTAAATGATTTCATTTATATCACTTTACATTGTTTTATTATGTAAAATTATTATTTTATCAATACATTTTGCTTTATATCACTTTTGTTAAAAAAAAATCCACCCCATTCTCCTTCTCTAAATATCCATTTCATGTAAAGAATTTTTTAGGAAAAAAAATTATTTCAGTAAAACCAGCCACCCCATTCATTAAGCCTATTATTATTTGTATTATTCCAAATCCATAGTTCCTCACCCTTGCAGAAAAAAAAAATGATGGAATAAATATGGTTTTACCTTTTCTTAGGGACAGACCCACTTTCGGATTACATGACTTTCAGTTTGTTGTTTCTCCTTATGTTATTATAGTCATTATGTACATCGTTTCTCTGTGTCAACTTATATATCTTTCCATTTTCCTCTGTATTCTTCACATTCATCAATTTTTGCATCACAGTAATATTTCTTCACATTCAGCTAGGTGGCAGTGCAGTGGATGAAACATTGATCTGGGGTCAGGAAGATCTGAGTATTCAAACACTTTCTAACTGTGTGACCCTGGGCAAATTGTTTAGCTTCTGTCTGCCTTAGTTTCCTGAACTGTAAAAGAGGGATAATGATAGTACCTACCTTGGAGGATGTTGAGAGGATCAAATGAGATAATTTTTGTAAAGTACTTAGCGTGGTGTCTGGCATATAGTAAGCACTTAATAAATGCTTATTTAATCCATCCCAGGCATTTACATGCCACAGTTTATTTGACCATTCCCTAACCAATAGACATCTATTTTATTTCTTACTACAGGAAGTGTTGGTGTGATTATTTTGGCATATATTGGACCATCCCACCCCATATTTAACATCCTTGCACGATATCTGTCTGTGGGATCTCTGAATAAGATTTTATGAATATTTTATTTACTCTCTTCTCAGAATTCCAAATTGTTTTCCAGAATGATGAACCAACTTAAAGTTCCACCAAGAGTGCATTGGGGAGCCTATCGTTCCATACTCCCTCCAGCATTGACTTTTCCTACCTTCACTAACCTGTTAAGGTTTCTAAACACTTTATTTGCATTTCACTCATCTCTGTTGATTTTGCAACATCTGATTGTTGATAGGTTACAACTCTTCCTTTGAGAACTGTTTGTTTATATCCTTTGATCACTTCTCCACTGGAAAAAGGTGACACCAAGTTGTTTTTCTTTCTGTATGTATCCTCAGCCAGTTAACAGTCACTGATTGAGCAATATGTACCTCTCTGCTAAGTGCTGGAAATACAAAGAAGGGGTGGGGGATGAACCCTGAGTTCAAAGGGCTCATATTCTAATTGGGGAGATAACTGCAAACAACTACATACATAATGATGCAGGCAAGTAGTAGATAAAATGCTGGGTCTGGAGTCAGGAGGCTCTTCAACCTGAGTTCAAATTCTTCCTTAGACACTTACTGGCTGTGCGATCCTGTGTGAGCAAGTTACTTATTCCTGTTTGCCTCAGTTTCCTCATCTGTAAAATGAGCTGGAGAAGGAAATGGCAAACCATTCCAGTGTCTCTGCCAAGAAAACCCCAAAAGAGATGATGAAGAGTCAATTTAAACAACAACATGTACATAAAGATATACAGTGGAAGCTGAAGTGAATCTCAGAGGGAAGGCACTAGTCATGGGTACAATAGAGACAGACCTCCTGTAGAAGGTAGGATTTGTGCTTTCTTGAAGGAAAACAGGAAAGTCAAAAGGAGGAAGTGAGAATGGAGGTCATTCCAGGTATGAAGTACAGCCTGTGGAATTGCACAGAACTGTCAGATGAAGCGTCTTGTGCAAGGAACAGCCAGGAGGCCAGTGTCGTTGGGTCTTAGAGTACATGGAGGCTATTGTGGTGTAAGAGACTAAAAAGGTAGGAATGGGTCAACCTTTGAAGAGCTTTAAATGGCAAACGAAGGAATTAACCTTGGAGCTAATAGAGAATTAATGGCTTTTACTAAGTAGAGGGTGTGGAATGGTCAGACCTGTACTTTAGGAAATTGACTTCTGCTTTGGGAAGGATGGATTGGAGAGGGGAAAGACTTAAGGCAGAGAGCCCAATCAGCAGGCTAGCACAACAGGCATGAGGTGATTAGGGCCTGGTGGCTGTGTTAAGTCAGAGGAAGGGACTTAGAAGAAATATGTTGTGGAAGTAGGACAGGCGAGATTTGCCATCAGATTGGATATGTGGGTTCAGTGAAAGTGAGAGGTCAAGGACCATACTAAAGTTCTAAGCCTGAATGGGTGGGAGGGTGGAAGTATCCTGGACAGAAATAGGCAGGTTGGAAAGAGGGAAGAGTTTGGGAGGAAAGAAAACGAATTCTGTTTTAGATATGTTGAGTTTGAATGCCTCTGAGACATTCAAATTGAGGTGTCCAAAAGACAAATGGTAATACAAGCCTGGAGGTCAAGCAAAAAGAATAGGGCTGGTACATAGATTGAGGTCTTTCTGTGTTGAAGTGAGAATTTAATTCATGTGAGTTGATGCAATTATTGAGAGAGAGAGAGAGAGAGAGAGAGAGAGAATAGGGAGGGGGAGAGAGAGAGAGAGTGAGAGAGAGAGAGAGAGAGAGAGAGAGAGAAAGAGAGGGTTAGAACTATAGCAAGGATTCTTAACCTTGGGCAGTCTGCTGACGTCTATGGATATCTTCTCAGACTCCGGTTTTTAAACGCATAAAGTAAATTACATAAGCTTACAAAGAAAAATATATATTGAAATAAAGTTTTCAAAATATATTTTAAAAATGTGTTCCCAGACCCCAGGTTAAGAGCTGCTGGTATGGAAGGAAAAGAGAAGAGCTTAAGAATCATAGGACAGACTTTTGGAGAAGACATTAGTGGGCCACCTTGAATGAAGACATAGAAAAGAAGACTGAGAAAGAACAGTTAGACAGATAGGAAAAGAAACAGGAGAGAACATTATCACAAAAAACTGGAAAGAAGAGAATATCCTGAAGGAGGGTGATCAACAATGTTTAAGGCTGCAGAGAGATCTAGACAGATGATGATCAAGAAAACGCTATTGGATTTGGCAGTTAAAAAACCCTTGGTAACTTAGTAATTTCAGTTGAATGATGAAGTTGGTAGCCAGATATTAGAGGATTTAGGAGAAAGGGAGAGGAGAGGAAGAGAAGGCACCAACTGTAGATTTTCTCAAGGAATTTAGCCACAAGGGGGAGGAGAGATGTAGGACAATAGTTAGCAGGGATGATTGCCATCTTTGAATTATGTAACGTGAACATTTATAAAATTAGCATTAGGAGGCTTTCCTATAAGTACAGTCTTATTTCTAGGGTTTTCATTATCAAATATTATTCATATTATTAGATTTTCATCATCACTATTAGAGGCAGAAAAGGTGTTGAACTTAGAGTCCAGAAGACCTGGATTCTATCTACTTCACATACCCTAATGGAGCATAAAATAAGAACCAAAAGGTCATTTAAAGGTCATATGGTCCAAACCCATCATTTTACAGATGAGGAAACTGAGTCTCTGAAATAGGAAGCATCTTGCCCAGGGCACATCCAACAACCTTTGACTCTAAATCTAATGTTCTTTCTATTGCCTTATACTACTGAGCAGGGAGCATGGTGTAAAGCCAAGCACAAGCAGCTTTCCAGAGGACTGCTGCTGTGAACAGCTTTCAAGGTTCTGATTACACAGTATAGTGAATTCTTTATTTATTCAGTAACAGGAGGGTAGAGCCAAGATGGCGGTGTAAGAGCAGCAACATATCTCAGCTCTCACATAGCCACCCCAAAATACCCATAAAATATGACTCTAAACTAATTCTAGAACTCCAAAACACACACAAATATACTTTCCACTAAAGTCTGCTCTGCTACAAGGAAACATATCAGCACTGCGAACCGAAACCAGCCTGGCCTGAAACCGTGGCCGTGTCCTGGAGTGCCTGGACGAGAGGAGCCGAGCCCCAGCTGGAGCTTCAGGTGAGCGGATTGGTGGCAGCTGCGGCAGTATCCAGAATTAGGTCAGTGGAGCTTGCGAGGTCGTGGGAGAAAAGTGGTCCGGCCAAACTGCCTCCAGGGATGAGAAGCAGAAAGTGGAGGTCCTGCACCCCCCTCCACATTGCCACTTTGGAGCTCTCGGCCTACACACTGCAGGGGGACTAAGCGATCATTCAGAGGCCAAGTGCTCTTGCATTGAGCAGCCTGGATCCGGATCACAGTCTATTTATTCAGTAACAAACTAAGACAAAACATTCACAGAAATCAAAACTCAGCATTAACGATGTTATGACATAGCAATTTATCACTAAAATGGTCACATTGTTTTCATCAAAGTGGTCACATAATTTTAAGCAAAAGATAACATTCATTCAGTAACACAATCATTTAGTAAGTCCTTAATTCAATCATCCTTAAGGAGGCAAGCCTCCTTAACTGACACAAAGTACAAAGGTCAAAGTTCTCTACCCCTAGGTCATATTGCCTTAATCTCTTTAATCAAAAATTATTCTTTCTTCTTAATTGGAGAAGTTTGAATGCCTCTGAGAGCATTCCTTGACTCAATGCTGGGTCTGGAGTCAGGAAGACTCTTTAACCTGAATTCAAATCCTTCCTTAGACTTACAGTGATCCTGAGCAAGTTACTTAACCTTGTTTGTCTCAGTTTCCACATCTGTAAAATGAGCTGGAGAAGGAAATGGAAAACTACTCCAATGTCTCTGCCAAGAAAACCCAAAAAAGAGATGATGAAGAGTCAATTTAAACAACAACATGTACATTAAGATATACAGTGTAAGTGTAAGTTAATCTCAGAGGGAAGGCACTAGTCATGGGTACGATAGAGATAGACCTCCGGTAGAAGTCTCTCATCTAAATATAAAGGTTAGAATTCTCCACTCCTAGGTCACAGTAAGTGACGATTTGCTCAGTTTGCATTAAATACCCAAGGGGAGGTCTTTTCATCTTGTCTCAAGGAAGGCTCTCAGCTTCCATTGTTGCTCTTCCATTGTCCCAGCTCCTACCTGAATCTATGCAACTGCCACCTGGGTTCAAAGGCAGACAGCTCTCAGTTCTTTGTCCAGCTTCTTGTGCAGTTCCTGTTCCATATTGAAGCTCACAGTGTCTGGTCGAGTCCTTCACAGTTCCTGTTCCTGGGAAGACAAAGCTTAACAAAGCCACAATAACATTCATACACATCAATAGCATCCTCATCAATTCACTTTCTGCCTAAGGAATCAACATAGACTGACAACAAAGTCTTAGGAATCCATACAATCCATACAGTATGGTCCCAGGACCTCTGAAATCATCAGCAAGACCCTCCTCCAGGATTTCTGTCAACATACAACAAGAAAATCCTCTTTCAGAGTTTCTGAACCAGAAGCAAGGTACTATGGCTTTTGTAACAACAGTGTCCTCTATTAGCAGATGAATCTGACAAAGTAACATCAGAACAGACAGACAAAATACCAACACCACAACCATGCCTCCTCCCAGTTCTCCTCTCTTCTCATTTCTTAGTTCTTCTCAGTTCTCAGTTCAGTTCTCAGTTTTCTTCTCTCTCTCCAGCAGTAGCAGCCCAGACTCTAGATGCTTGCTCCCAGAAGTTCTGGCTTTTCCTTATATACAGTATTAGCTCTTCCCTAAGCTGCCCCTTCCTGTTACATCAACAAATCCATCCCACTGTGGGATTTACAAGTTCTGGGTCTTAATACTTGACACAATAATAAACTTGGAACAGGGTGCTAAGTACCTGTTTGATTGCAAATACAAGGGGCACAGAAGATCTTCAAATTACCATTACCATTACACATGGATAAGTCATTTTAACTCAATTTCTTCATCTACAGAATGGGCAGAACAATATGTTTATCATTCACCTCACAGGGTGTCTGTGAGAGAAATCTTTCACAAATCTGGAAGGGTTATGAATCTGGGAGTTATAATTAAATAGTAAATGTCTTCTAGAATCAGTGAGAGGGTGCAGTGAATAGAGTGCTGGACCAGTAGTCAGGAAGATTTGAGTTTAACTCTGATCTTAGACACTTAATAGCTTCATGACTCTGGTCAAGTCACTTAATCTCTGTAAGTCTAGGTTTTCTTAACTGTAAAATAAAGAATATCATAATAGCTCCTACCTCCTAGAGTTGTCTTCATATGAGGTAATATTTGTGAAGTGCTTGGTACAGTGCCTGGCACATAGGTACTAAATAGAGACTTCTTTCCTTCCTTCTTTGTTTTCCCCATGTGGGGTCAATAATATCAATCAATCAATAATCATTTATTAAGTGCTTATACTATGCAAGATTCTCTATGCCAGGGGTTGGAAATACAAAGAAAGGGTCAGAAAACCTCTGCCCTCAAGGTACTTACTTTTGATCAGAGGAGACCAAATTAGAATATGTAAGAATAGTCAAATTAATACAAAATAGATACAAGTTGATGGGTTGGAGGCATTCAGAAAAATCAAGTAGACCTGGCTTCTTCAACTGATTCTTTTTTGAAAAAAAAAAAAAGATTTAATTAACTTATTTTTAGTTTTCAATATTCGCTTCTATAAAATTTTGAGTTCTAAATTTTCTCCCCCTCCCCAAGATGGCATGCAATCTGATATAGGCTCTACTTATACATTCATATTAAACATATCTTTCACATTAGTCATGTTGTAAAGAATTAGAACTAATGGGAGGAACCGTGAGAAAGAAGAAACAAAACAAAACAACAAAAGGAAAGGAGAATGCACAGTCTGCTTCCATCTTCATTCAGATTCCAAACTTCTTTCTCTGCATGTGGAGAGCTTTTTCCATCACGAGTCCATTGCTGAGAAGAGCTTAGTCTATCCAGGTTGGTTATCACACAATGTGGCTATTACTGTGTACAATGTTCTCCTGATTCTGCTCACTTTACTCAGTATCAGTTCATATTGTCTTTCCAGGTTTTTCTGAAGTCTCTCTGCTCATCATTTCTTATAGCACAATAATATTCCATAACATTCATATGTCACAACTTGTTCAGCTATGACCCAATTGATGGACATTACCTCAATTTCCAGTTCTTTGCCACCACAAAAAGAGCTGCTATAAGTATTTTTATACATATAGGTTCTTTTCCTATTTGTATGATCTCTTTGAGATACAGACCTGGAAGTGGTATTGCTGGGTCAAAGGGTATGCACAATTTTATAGTCCTTTGGCCATAGTTCCAAATTGCTCTCCAGAATGGTTGGATCAGTTTACAACTCTACCAACAATGCATCAGTGCTCTAATTGTCCCACATTTTCTCCAACATTTATCATTTTCCCTTTTTGTCATGTTAACCAATCTGATAGGTGTGATGTGGTACCTCAGAGTTGTTTTGATTTGCATTTCTCTAATCAATAGTGATTTAGAGCATTTTTTCATATGACTATAGATAGCTTTAATTTCTTCCTCTTACAACTGCTTGTCCTTATCCTTTGACCATTTATCAATTGGGGAATGATTTGTATTCTGATAAATTTGACTCAGTTCTCTATATATTTTAGAAATGAGACCTTTATCAGGGACACTGGCTGTAAAAATTATTTCCCAACTTTCTGCTTTCCTTCTAACGTCGGTTGCATTGGCTTCTTTCATGCAAATTTTTTTCAATTTAATGTAACCAAAATCATCCAATTTGCATTTTGCAATGCTTTCTACCTCTTATTTGGTCATAAATTCTTCCCTTCTCCATAGATCTGACAGGTAAACTGTTACTTGATCTCCTAATTTGCTTATTGTATCAGTCCTTATATTTAAATCATGTACCCTTTTTGACTTTATCTTTGTATAGGGTGTAAGATATTGGTCTATGCCTAGTTTCTATCATACCATTTATCAGTTTTCCCAGAAACTTTTGCTAAATAGTGAGTTCTTATCCCAGAAGCTGGAATCTTTGGATTTATCAAATAGTAAATTACTACAGTCACTGGGTACTATAAATATATACTTATATATATTTATAGTATATATATATATATAGTATGTTTATATATATATATAGTATATTTATATATGTACTATAAAATATAAATTACTGTAGTCTTGGGTACCCACCCTATTCCACTGATCCACCACTCTGTTTCTTATTAACTTCTTACCAAAGTTTTGATGATTTCTGCTTTATAATACAATTCAAGATCTGATACAGCTAGGTCACCTTCTCTTGCATGTCTTTTCATTATTTCCCTTGATATTCTGGACCTTCTCTTCCAGATAAATTTTGTTAATGTTTTTTTCTAGCTCTACAAAATAAATTTTTGTCATTTGATTGGTATGGCATGGAATATGTAATTTAATTTAGGTAGAATTGTCATTTTTATTATATTAGCTCCATCACCCATGATCAACTAATATTTTTTCCAATTATTTAGATCTGACCTTATTTATGTAAAAAGTGTTTTAAAATTGTGTTCATATACTTCCTTGGTTTGTTTTGGCAGATAGACTCCCAAACATTTTATAATGTATACAGTAACTTTAATCTTTAACTGATTCTTGAGGAACTTAGGGGGACTAAGAGTCTGGAGAGATGCAAGCCAACAGTTGGGTTTATTGGAATTCAGTATGATTTTCAGTGGTTAGGTTGAAGGAGAGAGTCTTTTTTTTAGGGGGGGGGGCGGATTGTGGTTGGGTCTGGTAATTAGAAGACCTAGACAGCTGAATTGAATCAGTCAATCAAGAATGTAAACAAATTGGAAGCATGTCTTCAATCAAATCTAAAGGAATAAATGTTTTGATCACTAAATTAAGACAGATGATGGTACATAGGAAATATTATGATTGGTTGAAAGAATCAGACACACCTCTGCATCTATTTATACATGGCAAGCTGGTCTACTGTTGGAGGAGATCCAACCAAACCCTGAGAGAGGATTCCTTGAAAGCAGGAGAATCTATGTCATTTTAGAACATTCAACAAAGTCATCAGAGGTCCCCTCAGGGACTAGAAAGAATAACAGTGGCCACCAGAGGGGCAGAGGCTGAAAACAAAAGAGTCTCTGGATAGATAATGGCAGTTCAGAGATTGAGATCTCTCATAGCAGGATATGGACCCTAGAAAGGAAGCAAACCTTGGACCCAAAAAAAGACCTATACTCAGGAAGAATTTCATGAGGCTTCTATGAAGGGGGACAAAAGGAGTAACCAGGAGCTGGGATTATCTGAACTTCTGCCACAATGGCTCTTTCAGGTGTACTTCAATGTAGCTACAAAAGGAGTTTAAGGCCAATCTCTCTATGATCCTTGTGTGTGCAAGAGGAGGGTATGTCCCTAGTTTGGGGGGGGGGGAATGGGGGAGGGAATTGTTTCTGTAGCAAATAAATATCCCTTCTAAAAGCCATTAAAGTTTGGTTTATAATCATTGAGAAGCACACTGGTGGGGGCTTGTGAACATCAGTACAAGAAGTCCCATCAACCTTTGGGATTACTCCAGATCTGTTAAGGAATTATAGTTGTCCATCATCTGGGAACCTGATCTACCAATTGCAGTGGGAGTTGGGAAAGTAGGCTAGGGGGACAGGGTCTGCCACAATTTGTTGTTGTTTAGACATTTTTGGACTCCGTTTATGATTTTCTTGGCAAAGATAGGGAATATTCCTTCTTCAGCCCATTTTACAGATGAGGAAACTGAGGTAAATAGGATAAAGTGACTTGATCAAGTGAACAAAGCAGGGTCATGCAGCTGAGCCAGGGTTTGAACTCAGGTCTTCCTAACTGTAGGCCCAGTGTTCTAGCCACTTAACCACCTAGCAGCCCAAGCTAAAACTGCATGATACCAAATAACAAGTATAACTTTGTCTTTTGCTTTTCAAATGTTTAATTATATAGTTTCTTGAGAGACAAAATGGTACAAACGATAGAGGGTTGATCTTGGGGTCTTAAGGACCTGAGTTTGAGTCACGCCTCTGATCCATCCTAGCTGTGGTACTCTAAGTCACCATATTTCTCAATGACCTAGGGAACTCTAAGAGTAGTTGTTGATATTCATTGCTGAAGGGAGGTTTCACACCAGGAGTTCCCTGCACTGATTCAATCAGTGTCAGACCCCCTGAAAAATATTTTGCTGTAGCTCCATCCCCACTTTGATTCTCAGCCAGCCCTTTCCAAAGCTCACTCAAAGGACAAAACTTACCCTGTCAATAACTGTAATACATAAAATGACACCCCCGCCCCCTTTTCCGAACTGAATGTAGCCTTTTTTCAGCAACACCTTCACTCACTTTTCAACAGTGTAGTAGGAAAGACCTGGTTACTGCCCCCTCTGGAAAGAGACACTATTGAAGGCAGTCGGAAGTCCTTAAGAGCAGAGCTGGGTGCTGCCCCTCTGAGTTTCCTTGAGAAGTTGATAAAAAACATCTGAGTTGCCAGATACTAGAGAGAACAGAAGAGACAGTTTTGAGAGGTATTTGATGGAAAATTTAGGCCGGGATTGAAAACAAGCAAACCTGAAAGTGAATTTCTTTGTCATGATTTGTTTCCCTGAACTGCAGAGTGAAATTCTTTGGCACTAGGAACTCTCAGGTTTGGGGGGAAAGCACTCTTTTTGTTTTGTCTCTTACCATCTGAAGAGGTCTTGGAAGGCTTGGGACTAGGTATGGGTTATCTTGGCCTTGTTTTAATGATATACAAAGATACTCCTACAATGGAGTGAAGTTCCAAAGAGGATCACAGCATCTTAGAGAACATCTAACCCAACTCAGGCATTCCAAAGGTGAGCAAAGCGATGGACCCAGAAGTTCCTAAATCATGGATATAGATTTGGAAGACACCTTGGATGCCACCTAGTCTGATCCTCTCATTTTACAGAAAAGGAAACTGAGGCCAGACAGGACCTGAACAAGCTCAAACATTTGTCTTTCGTTTGCTAAGCATCTATTGTGTGACAGACACTGTACTAGGCACCTGGGATGTAGACAGACCTTTCTCTCGAGGACCTAATATTGCTATACAGTTTATAAGTAGCATTTCTCCCTCTAACCCCAGCCTCCCTTAATTTTTATCTTTCTATGTCCAGCCCGCTACACAGAGTCTGGAACATATATAATAGGTTCTTAATCAATGGATTGTAAGTATAGCAGATCTGTGGTTCCAATTCTGGTTCTGGGACTTCAAATCCGATGCCACCTCCCTATACCCTGTATAGTTTAGGGGGAAAATAACTTCCCAATCGATCTCAGAGTTGTAGGTTGTGGGACAATGAGACTCCCCTGGACATAACGTGTCTCGCCCCAGGGGAATTTTGTGTTTTGGGAATCAGAGAGGGCAGAAGTACCTGGAGCTAAGCAGAGCTCAGAGGGCTGAACGACCCCCGCCCCCCTTTCTACCTACAGGATCTCTCGCTCAGCCCTCCTCTATTCCCTGCCCCAGATGGTGCAGAGTGTCCCCGGGGGTGAGCGTGGTGGTGGCCTGTGTGTGAGCGCCAGTGTGAGTTAGAGGGGAGGCAAGAGGGACCCGGGACTCCGAGTCACTCATCGTATCGGCAGTGTTAGAGGACCCCGCTGCGCTCTGCTAGTCAGGCTGACTACAGGGCTCTGGGGTGACCCCGGCGGAGGTCAGTGAGCCAGCAGGAGCAGCAGCAGCGGCAGCGGCTGGCTCCGGGTGGGGTACAGGAGCAGAGCGAGCCAACACTCCTCCCGCTCGCTCTGCAAAGGCTCCATTTAGTGGCCCCGTGTGTGCATATGTATGCGTGCGTGTCTCTGAGTGTGCATGTGTCCGTGAGTGTGTGCGCGCCCTTGTGTGTTTCACTGGCTCCCAAAGAGTTGTCAGGAAGTTTGAGGGGAGGGGCGAGCCGCGCGCCTCGGACTTATAACCGGCCGTCGGGGGCGGCGGCGGCTTCAGCGCAGGGGAGGGCTGCTGGCTGGCTGAGGGCCGCCGCAGCTCCAGCCCCTGGTCTGGCCCTGAGAAAGGCGGGCAGATAGGTGGCTGGCCAGGGAGGCTGCTGCACGCGGGCCCGCCCCGTCGGGGCACCGATCGAGCTGCCCGGCCCTCCGTGCGTCCTGGAAGAGCGCATCCGTCGGCGGAGGGCCGCCTGGCTGCGGGGCCATGGAGCCGCTGGTGCTGCTCAGTGCTCTGGCCACGCGGCTGCTCTTCGCGCTTCACTCGCTGGTGGGCGTCTGGCGGGTGACGGAGGTGAAGAAGGAGCCCCGCTTCTGGCTGCTGGCCCTGCTGCATCTCCCGCTCATCCTGGAGACGGCGCTCACGCTGAAGAGGCGCAGAGGCCGAGGCTACCCCGGGTGAGTCCCTCTCCCCCTCCCTCGCCCCGTGAGCCGCTATGTCCCCCGCAGCAGCCATCCCCACAGCGGCCTCCAGACCACCCCGATCCGCTCGGGCGGGAGCCAAGGGGCGCAGAGACGTGGCTGCCCAGAGCCCTTGTCGCGCATCCTCCGTTCCCCCACCTTACCCCCGCATCTCGGCGGGGTGAGAAGTGCTGGCCACCCAGGGGCGCAGGACAGAACTCCTGGACACAGGTCTGCGAGTGCTCCGGGGAGGCGAGAGCTGGGCAGGACCCTCCTGCAGGGAAGGGGTCTTATTCTGTCCCCGATGCACGGAAAGGACGGGTTGGGTTGTGTGTGCTTGTTTCCGAAGTTTAGAGCGCTCTCGCTCTCTCCCTCTCTTTCTCTCTCTCTCTCTCTCTCTCTCTCTCTCTCTCTCTCTCTCTCTCTCTCTCTCTCTCTCTCCTTTTTTTCTTCCCTCTTCTCTCTCCCCTTTCCATCATTCATTTCTTTCCGTCCTTCCTTTCTCCCTGCCCCTCTCTGCTCTCCTCCCCCTTTTCTTTCCTTTTTTTCTCCTTTTTACTCTCTCCATTCCCCCTTTCATTGCTCTTTTCTCTTTCCAATATTGCCTCCTTTTATTTTCCTCCTACCCTTCTTTCCTTCCTTTCTACCACTTACTTTCTCAGTCTTTTTCTTTATCACAGTCTATCTCTTCCCCCCCCCCCCCCCTTTTTCCTGAAGCTCTATCTCGAATCCCTTCTTCTTTCTCCCTTGAACTCTTGCATACCAGCTTAGTCGCAGGAAACCACAAAAGGAAAGCATGTGCTTTGAGGAAGTAGCTGGGGTTGGGAAGCCGAGTCAGGGCAGAAGCAGATTCCTCTGCTGGGCAGAGGTAATCCCTGGGTTCCCTGGGACGTTCTCTGGGGACTAGGCATCCGGTCCCTTTGGACATTGCTCAGAGCTGTTTCTTGGCTTTCCCCAGTTAGTCATGGCAGAGTAACGCAGGGTCTCTGGTTCACTATCCTCCTCGGGAGGTCTGGGTCTCCTTTCCTACCACTAGGCTTCATCCTACCATATATATTCTGCTCTTTCCAACTTGACCAAAGTGCTTGAATGGATTTTGTGGCTGTTTACATGCCCCCTGCTCCCAATCTATTTTCATCCCAAAGTTTTTCAGAGTCTTCAAGGATTTTTATTTATATTTTTCAAACTAGAAAACTCATATAGTCATATGCCCTTTTTCTGTCATGTAGATTGGTTTTTAAATGTTTACTTTTAAAAAAATTTCAAAATGTAAATGGACCAGCTTGCAGAAAATTCCCAGAATTCTGGAATTTACATTTTGAATTTTTTTTTAAAGCAAACATTTAAAAGCCAATCCACCTAACAGAAAGATTAGGAGAGAACGATTGGTGAGTGCATTTACTTGGTTCATTGGGATGGCAGGTTGGTGTGGTGAAAAGTGTGTGGTGACCTGGATTTGGAATTATGGGACCTGGGTTTGAATGCTATTTCTGCCACATACTAGCTGTGACTCTTTGAACAGGTCACTGGGCTTATCTGAGCCTCTTCTTCCCTAGTGGGTAAATAAGGGGGCTGGGCTGGGTAATCTCAAAATCCCTGCCAGTCTGGAATCTGTCCTTTTACTTTCTGTGGTCTTATTTTTCACAATGAGGTAGCATCCCAGGCCATTTTCAAACTTTAAACTTGACTTGATCCTGTGGTGATCAGAATGTCCTTTCAAACATCAGCATCATGTTCCAATTTGGTCAACCCTGGCTGACTATAAAGGAACTTCAGTATCATAGACATAGACCTCAGAGGGACCAGAGAGTCCATCCAGTGCAGCCTTTTCATTTTATTAGTGAGAAAACTGGGTACCTCCAACAGTGAAGAGCCTTATCAGAGAATCCTCACCTGCCATAGATTTAGAGCTGGATGGGTCAATTCTTAGAGCCATCTAATCCACCTATCTCATTTTACGGGTGAGAACCCAGAGAGGTGAAATGATTTTCCCAAGTCACACAGGTACTAACTAAGCCACAGAGCTAAGAATTGAATGCAGGTCTTCTGATTCCAAATCCAGGCTTCCCACTACAACAGAAAGCATTGTAGAACCTGTGTTTAGAGTCCTGAAAGAGAAATGCAATTAACTGCATGAATGAGTTGTACAGTTAAAGAAATAAATGAAAAGAAATAGGGGTGTGTGTGTGTGTGTGTGTGTGTGTGTGTGTGTGTGTTTCCTATGCTCACCTAGGTCATATAACATTGATTTTGTTCTTACAAAGTACTTGATTAAAAGCAGAGAAGTATTTCCAGCAGCAAGAGAATTAAGTCTTTAGCAGAAGCATATACAGTGTAGGGTTGACCTACTGACAGTAATTAGTTGATTTTGGAAGAGGCAAAAAGTACATTTTAAATGACTTGAAGGTTCTTTCAGGGAGAAGAACTTGAATGTTAATTGATACCACTTACTACCAAGGTGACCACAGTCAAGACCACAACTTTCTGGGCCTCAGTTTCCCCTTCTATAAAAATGTTGGGTTTGAACTAGTTGATGTCTGAGGCCCCTTGTAAATATCTGATCTAGGATGCTGTATTCTTATCTCATTTATATCCAAAAGATGTGGTTCAGTAGAGTCTTTCTAAACTTCTTCCATCCAGTTTGTCAACATTAATCCAGCTGCCGTCCCCATTCACAGTCAACTGAGAAGCCAATTGTGGGAGACAAAAGTGGTGACCAAGTTGCTGGCTAGCATCCAGGGTGCACTTGGGGAAAGCTTGCATTTTTCTCCATCTGTCATGTGTCAATGATCTGTGAGCGAGCCCTCTTTACTTTCAGTTTTAACATCTATTCATTTTTTTTTTCTTTTTATATCAGTTGAACACACTGTCCTTTGAAGCAAGCAGAGAAACCTCCTGGAGACACCAAGAATCATAAACTGAAATAAAGTCAGAAAATGAAGCTAGTCACTTTTACTCGAGTGGAAGGATATATATAGCAAAGTTTTGTATTGTGGAAATAAAGAGTATAATTTTCTTGTCCTGGGGAGCATCCAGTCTAATCATTCAGAGTGACCAAGCAAAACAGATTGATTGAGTTAGCATAGATCTGCAGGCTTTAAGACTCTTTTAAAATCCTTCTTAAAATTTGAAGGTTTTATTGATATAGTGTCCTTTTGTAATCCTTGTTTATTTCTTTTCTAACCCTTTGTTATTTCTAATTAATATAACATTAACCTCCCCCAGCCTCCACAGAAACACATAGAACTCCTTCCCTTTTAAAAAAAACAAATTAAAAAAAAAGAGAAGTGAAAACTGTCAATGGGACAAGGATGGTATTCAGAGTCAAAGGACCTAGACACACATCCCAGCTCTATCATTTCCCATCTTGCTACAAGTCACAACTGCCCTGCCCCCAGTTTCTTCATCTACAAAATGAGGGGGCGGAAGGACCAACATTTTGCTCCCATCCCCCCAACCCCCAAGAAGAATGGGTTTCACTATCTTTTCTCTGGGACCAAGATTGGTCATTGGAATTCATTTTAGTTCAGCCACCTTTCAAGGTCTTTTTATTTACATTATATTGCCCTGGTACCATATACTACAGCCTTCAGGCTAATGGAAGAAATTATATGAATTTTTAAAAAATGGCCTGTTTAGTGTCTCCTACTTATACATATTTTGCTAAATATAGTTGAGTGCAAAAACAGTCCTTTGTAAACTGGAATTTTATCTCTCACTCTGCTAAATACTTATTTAAAATCATGGTATGGGAGGAGGGAGAGGGAAACATACCTCAGGACGTGCTGCAGAAATATGGAAAAGCATTGGACAAGAGCCATATCCAAGATTATTTTAATTAACTTGTTGCATTTATTTAGCTTCCTTTGCATTCCATAAGCCCCTTCATGTCCAACTTCAATCCCTTCTAATGGTTTGGGAGTAATTCTGGGTTTTTGAAGGCTGCCAGTAGAATATCTGTTCCTGGTAATCTGGGAAGATTTCAGTTATGTGTCCTATGATGTCTAGGGACCCACCTCATTCACTTTCTATTATAGGCTTTAGAGCAGAATGACAACCAGTAAGCAGATGGTAAAATTTGGGGGCACAACAATTCTTGGAGATTGCCTGCTGAGGTCTAGAACATGGGTTCTGAGGTCTAGAAAATGGTGTTCAGAGAACTCCAAGGGATCCATGGATCTATTTCAAGAGGACCATGAATTTTATGGGAAAAAAATACATCTTTATTTTCCCTAATTTGTAACTGAAATTTAGCATTTGCCCCAATTATAAGCAGTACTTGGGACTATTTTTAAATCAATAGAAATCACAGATATTTTCATATTATATTACAGTTGTTACAGCTATCTCAAAATGTCATTTATGCTCATTCACTACTTTGAAATTACTGTAGTTATTTGACCTGCCATTAGATATATTATTCTATAATATTTTGATAACTAAAAATATGTTGACAGTCATTTTAGTGTAATTGGTTTCTTTTGCAGCCTTCTGTATTTTATTTAATGTATTTAAAAACATTATCTTTCAAAGAGGTCCATAGGCTTCAATAGACTGCCCAAAAGAGACATAACACAAAAATGGATGAACCCCTGGTCTAGAAGCAATGTTTTGGCCTTTCTTTGTATCTGTAGGACTTGGCATAAATGCTCGTTGACTCTCTAGAAGGGTTGAGATTTGGACCATTGAAGAGACTGTCCACAGGTATGAAATCTCAAATTCCAGAAGGACAAATGTACCAATTTTCAAAGCAAAAAAAAGAAAAGGGGATAGGAGAAAGTCTGCAAACCAGTGACTTTGCTTTTGTTCCCTGAGAAAATTCTAGAATAGACCATTAAAGAAGTGATATATTATGAGAGTGGAGGACAGTGAGAATATCACCCCTGTCTTTATCAAGAACAGGTCATTGCTGACTAAATGCATTTCCATTTTTTGGACAGGATCACTAATGTTCTAAGAGAGGTCCTGTGAATAAAGTTTATCTAGATTTCAGCAAAGCTTTTCATAAAGTATCTCATATGGTTACTATGATGAAGACGGTGAAAGATGGAGGAGATGAGGGTCCAAAAAGATGTATTCCAGAAATGCTAGTTGTTAATGATTCCATGTCAACATGTTCAGAGGTCTCTAGTGAATTTCCCCAAGGATCTGTTATTACATAGCCTCACACGCATTTTAACGTTATTTTTTTAATCAGTGACTTGGATAAAGGCATAGATGGGGTGCTTATCAAATCTGCAGATGACACAAAGTTGGGAGGGTTAGCTAACATGGGACATGACAGTGTCAGCATCTAAAACAATCTTGACAGGCTCCAGTAATGAGCTGAATCTATTAAGATGAAATTCAGTGGAGATAAATATAAAGCCTTGCACTTGGATACCAAAAAAAAAAATCTACTTGACAAGTATAATATGGGGGAGGCATAGAGAGATAGCGGTTGTGGGAAAAACAAAAGGATCTGGGGGTATTAGTGGGCTGCAAGCTGAACATGAGTTAGTGGTGTAATGCGGTGGAGAGCGGGATTCACAAGATCTTGGACTACACCAGAAGGGGCTGAGATAGAGAGGTGAAAACCACCATACTTTGCCCTCATAAGACCTTATTTAGAATCTTGGGGTCAGTTCTGAGCTCCCCAGTTTGGGAAAGCCATTGATAAATTGGAGAGTGGCCAGAGGTAACCAGGATGGAGGAAGGACTTGAGTCCATGAGTGTGAGGATTGGTTGAAGTACCTGGTATATTTAGCCTAAAGAAAAGATGATTTAGGAGGATCATGGCTTACTTCAAAAAGGGCTGTCTTGTGGAGGAGGGATTTCTTGTTATTCATTTGCTTTCAGATGTTCCTGACTCTTTATTTAGGGTTTTCTTGGCAAAGATGTTAGAGTGGTTTGTCATTTCCTTTTCTAGGTAAGGAAACTGAGATGCACAGGGGAAGTGACTTCTCCAGGGTCACACAACTAGAAACTGTTTGAGGCCACATTTGAACTCAGGTCTTCCTGACTTCCAGTTCAGTGCTCTATCCACCAATCCACCTAGGTGCCACTGAGCTCAAATATAACAAACATTGGAACTGGAGTCAAGAAGACCTGATTTCAAATCCAACCTCAGACATTTCCTGGCTACATGACCCTGAGCAAGTCACTTTGCCCTGTTTGCTTCAGTTTCCTCATCTGTAAAATGAGCTGGAGAAGGAAAAGGCAAACCATTCCAGTATCTTTGCCAAGAAAACCACACAAGGTCACAAAATGGCAGACACAATTGAAAGGAAAGAATGCTAAAAAATTGAACTTAGGAGGTAGAACCAGGAATAAGAGACAAAAATTGTCAAAAAGTAGGTTTGATGTCAGGAAAACATTTTAATAATTTCAGTGATCCCACGGTGGGATGAGCTGTCTCAAGACACAGAAGGCTCCCTCTCTATGCTGTCTTTAAGTAGATGCCAGAGGACCACTTGCTGGCCTTATTATGGGGAGACACTTTTTGTTGTATCAGTTGGACTAGATGGCCTACAATGTCCATCCCAACTCATATTCTAAGTCTGTGATTCTAAGTATTAATCTATAAGTAAGGAATCTGTCCCAGTAAAATAGAGTTATCTTTTCTATTTATGGCCTGTAACAAGATGTTTTGCTACTGTTCTTTAAAAAAAAAATCTAGATTAATGAAAACCATATACAAATCAAAGAGAATAAATATCATGGCCGTCTTGGAGAGAGGCTATGGAGTATACTGGCAAGACTATTGAATTTGAAGTCAGAGGACCTGGATTTGAATCTGAGCCCTTACATTTACTGCCTTAGTGATGTTAGGAAAGTCAAGTGACCTCCTACAGCTTCAGTGTTCTCATCTCTAAAATAAAGGGGTTGAATGAAATGGTCTATGAGCTTTCTTCCATCTCTACAACTATGATTCTATGAAGTATGATGCCAAAATACAGAGGGCAATAATGAGAATCACTAATTCCTATGACCAGATATAAAAATGTAACCGTCCAGTTT
>CM053589.1:190739975-190761143 GCA_028646515.1 Pseudochirops corinnae | reverse complement strand
AAAACAGGAAAATGACAAATATTAGAGAGGATGTGGAAAAATTGGAACACTAATACATTGTTGGTGGAGCTGTGAACTGATACAACCATTCTGGAAAACAATCTGGAACTATGCCCAAAAGGCTATAAATAATTGCATACCCTTTGACCCAGTAATACCACTTCTGGGGTTGTATCCCAAAGATATCATAGAAGTGGGAGGAAGACCCATATGTACAAAAATATTTATTGCAGCTTTCTTTTGTGGTGGCAAAAACTGGAAATTAAGGGGATGCTCATCAATTGGGGAATGGCTAAACAAGTTGTGGTATATGAATGTAATGGAAAACTATTGTGCCATGAGAAATGGGGAGGAGACAGTCTTCATATTCACCTGGAGAGCATTATACAAACTGACGCTAAGTGAGAAGAGCAGAACCAGGAAAAATTTGTACACAATGACAGACACATCGTATGAGTGACAACCAACTTTGATAAACTGGACACTTCTCAGCAACACACAATTATAAGACAACTCTACAAGTTTCAAGGTGGAAGGAGATATCTACATTTAGAGAAAGATCTAGAAAGAACAGAGTTTAAATGGAGACTGAAGCAATCTACATGCTATCGTTCCTTTTCATGTTTAGTTCTCTTTCTTTTTTCCCATTGTTCATTCCATGGGTTACGACCCTTCTATACAAACCAGACTAATGTCCAATGTGAAAGTATTTGCAGATCCTGTACTTGATTGCATGCCGCCATGGGGCGGGGCGGGGGGGAATAGGGAGGGGAGAAAATTTGAAACTCAAGGGCTTGTGAAACTGAATCTTGTAAACTAAAAGTAAATAAACAAATCAATTTTAAAAAAATGTTTGAGCCCTCTGTCCCCAGGGGCTAAAGTGGTATAGAAAAGAGTATATATCCTGCTTCAGAGGAATGTGTTTGTGCCTCTGTTCTTGCTAAATCTTTACAGTAAATATCTCTTTTTAAAAAACTGATTGATATTCATTTTTTAAATGATACTGGGATACTAATCAGTGGTAATTGATATTGAGGAGAACACACCAGAATAAGGAATTAATCCATTAACAGTAATGAACAAATGAATGAAAAAGCATTTATTAAGCATTTAGTATGTGCAAAACATTGGGGATAAAAATGGGGAAGGAAGACAGTCCCTGTTCTTGAGAAGCTCGTCTTCTAATGTAGGAGGCAACATATAGAAGGTTTCAGTTACGAGACCGTTGCAAAGGCAAAGAGTTTGTCAATGCCTCTTCTATAGTATCATTTTGACTGATAAAATCCTATCCATTTCTGATGTTAAGCCAATTGATGGCGACAAGGACTTCCCTTCCTGGGTCTTCAGTAGCTGGGGCTGCAGCACCTGCAGGAGCAGTGGCCAGCCTGAATCTCCAGGAGGCTTGCTACCCAGGAGGCTAACTGATAGCATAGGGAGAAGTATTGCTAATCTCAAGGCTCTTGGAATCAGGGTCCTGGGCTATTTGCATTAAGGGTCTGAGGTGAGATGAATGAAAAACCCAAGACACAGAGTTTCCGGGTAAATTAATAACCTATTTATTAACTAAGCTAACTAATAGTCAATAAATTGATGGTCAATGATTTTTCTCCCTAACCAAAGACACCCAACTGAGATACTGAATGCCATAAACTTTTTTTTTTTTCCTGAAAGGGAATGCCCTTGACAGGAGAAATCAACTCTGAGTTGTGTACATTTAAATGAGGAGGTGGGATAAATGTCTTCAGCTCCTCCTGCTGGCATTTGATCATGAGATTCAGCCACTTTCAGCAATCTGGACAGGGGAAACCACCTCCACCCAGACCCCTCTGATTGGTTTTCTCCTTCATTAGCTGGGTCACCCCAAACTCCATTTGAGGGGTGTAAGGACATAGGCTTATTCTCAAAGAGCAAGAAATTACCTAGACCAGATTCTGTTTACACTTCAAAAAGAAACAAAATCTCTTAGTTGAGTGGGATCCTACAGAAGACCCAGGGGCACTTATCCCGAGGATGAAGGCAATCTCTTTTATCAACCATATCCTTCAGAAACTGGATGACTGACCTACAGGGACTGATCCCTGAATGAGGGAATTAAAAATCTGGATCCTAATTAACCATGGATTATTAATATAATAAAAATAATCATTTCTCTTAGAGGGTAGATGATGATCAGAGTGGTGGTGGTTTGACCTGTCTGGTTCATGCAGCCCCCATCTCCCCTTCAAGGTGTCTGGCTAATTTAGCTAAGCTGGTTTGCCTACCATGAGAGTAGTAGTTGGTTGGTATTTAGTGAGGATGGGTGAATTCTCCTCCACAGGAGCCACCTCTTTAAATGATGGCTATGAGAGATGGGCTGGTAGCAGGACTGGTGGTCTGGAAAGGTCTTGTCACTCCCTGGGCATGGGAGTTGGGGGCAGTTGGACAACAGTCATTGCTAGAGATAATGAGTAAGGTGGTCGGTGCCCTTCTCCCCAATTTATCCCCTCAATAATGGCTATGGGGGACTGGGTTAGAAACAGTCCATTGCCCTGGGGAATACTGCTCTTCCCAGGGATCTTAGGTTTGGTGTCCTTGGCTGTCTCCATCAGGGATCAAAAGGTGGTTATTTGACTTGCGTGGTTCATGCCTCCTCTCTCCTCCTCAGGACACCTTGCTGCTTTGGCTATGACTTGCCTACCATTGGAGTCATGGTTGTTTAGAGAAAAGATACCTTTAATTCTTCAGAGGTATCCTTAGAACATTGACGTATACTTACTCAAGGACCCAAGCCAGTCATCATGGGAACAGGGATGAGGATCCTTTATATCTAATAAGGTGTGTGTGTGTGTGTGTGTGTGTGTGTGTGTGTGTGTGTGTGAGTGGCTTTTGCTATGCAAAGAAGTAAATTCCAGTTGGATGTGAACAATACTTTTCTAACAATTAGATTCATCTCAAACTGGAATGGGTTTCATTGGCAGCTGGTTTCTCCATTTCTCCTCTGAAGGTCATCAAGGAGAAACTGAAGAACCACTTGTAGGGATAACAGAGAAGGATTCCCAGTCAGGAAAGGGAAAGACTAATCGGCTTCTGCAGCCTCATCCACCTCTGATTTTCTGTGATGTAGCTTTGAACTTTCCTTCAAAATTTAATACTTGAATTTTAACAAAAAAAAAAGCCCTCAGCAGAATTCCTCCGTACTTGGAGCTATGGAGCAACTACTGAATAACCAAGTAGGAGTCCTTCAGTTCACAGATTGGCCCTGTAAGGGGAGGAATTACAGGGGCTTTGGGAAAGCCTTCAGTCTTTGTATGCATCCAGGAATGAATCTAACAGACTCTGCCTCATGAAAGGGTTTGCAGCACAGATGCAGAAACAGGAGAGTAAAGTTCTTCACAGATAGAGAGCTAGAATGACCATTGGGATCAGCTGGCCCAAATGCTTCCTTTTATAGAGGAGGAAACTGAGATACAGGAAGGTGAAGTCCTTAATGGAATAGCCAGAAGGAGAGCCTGCATCCTCTGCCTTTAAATCCAGTCCTTTTTCTAGGAGGCTCCCATGGTACCTACCTTGTGTTCTCAAAATATAGATTTGTGACTGAGGAAATGATCCAGAACAAGATGGTTTCTGAGACCCCCTCTAATGGTAAGGTCTTATGAGGCAATATTGAGAATGAGCTGAGTCTTGGAAGAAGTCAGGGATCCTAAAAGGAGGAAGTGAGGTGAGAATTCATTCCAGGTATGAAAAACAGTCAATACAAAGGTGTTGAGATAAAAAGATTAAAAAAAAAATGAGAATGACTCTCCCCCCACCCCACCCAAACCCACCTTGACACATGAGCATACAAAGTCCTATGAATCAGCATTTTAGGTATCCATTTTACAGATGGGGAAATCAAGTCTTAGAGAGATTAAGTGATTTATCTGTGGCTACATAGTGTTAGTCAACAAATCACTGGGCCATTTAGTAAAAGAAGCAGAATGCTTAGCATTATTTTGGAGCTTGAAGAGAACCTAGAAGTCGATTAGTCAAACCACTTCATTTTATTGGTGAGGAAAAGGAGTGCCAGAGAGGTGGAATCATTTGCCTGACTCTACAGGAACAGTAAACAGAAGAATTGGTATTTACACTCCAGTCCTCTGATTCCTGTGCAGCAGAGCCCAACTGCCTACCTGATGCTCTCTCTAGTGAGCATTACATGTCTAGCCTCCATTCCTTTGCTCAGGCTGTGTCTCATACCTATAACGGCTCTTCCTCCTTGCTTCCTCCTCTTGGAACCCTCCCTCATGCTGCCACCTACAAGAAGTCTTTACTGATCTCCCCAGCCCCTAGTGCCCTTTCTACCCAATCACTGGGTATTTGTTTTGCATTTACTTACAAATTCATGTGTCTCTCCTCCCCCACCCAAGAACATAATTTCCTTTAAGGAAAAAAAATGAATGAATTAATGAATGAAAAAAGCTTCTATTACGTACTTACTATGTGTCAGACTCCATGCTAAGCACTGGGAATAGAAAAATAAAAACAAAAATGCATCCCCTGCTCCCAAGAAGCTCCTATTCTAATAGAGATACAAGATGCGAGCAACATATCTTGTATATACAACATATAAACAGCAGTGAAAGCTAAGTCCCAATGCAATCATACTGGTTAACTCCATGTTCTGCCTTTCAGCACATCCCATCTCCAGTCTGTTCTTTCGTACAGGCTCTATTTGGACTCTTTGTACCCAACCTGTGGTAGAGCCTTCCAAGCTTGTGTTGGTTTGATCAGCCATAGTTGGACTCCCTGTACCTTGACCCCAACATTGTGATGTCATTTTCATCCTTTTCAGTTGGACAACAACCAATAGACTCCGGGGTCAGAGAGGTGGGTTCCTTTTGTCTTAATGTTGTCCATGCCTAGTACAGAATTGACATTTAATAATTGCTTATTGAATTTGTTTTTAATTCATTGGAATATACCATGAGATGAGTCAACTTCTGAGCCCCATAATCCTTGGGGAAATGACTGTTTTCCAAAAGAATTTTTCAAAATCTGTCCCTACAACTCACTTACTGTTGACCAAATGGACACGAGTTCCCTTTTGTTTTCTTAGCCTTATTTCTCCTAAAGTAGGTCTCCGCTATAGAGACTTTGCACCAGCACCTACATGTTTCTCTTTCCTACTGTCCAATAGTCACCATTTTCAAGACCTGGCCAATGACTCCATAAATAAAAGCTCATTTTGTTTGTTATTGCTTTTCCTGTGAGTCAGGTAGTTTTCATGCCTATGAGTACAGCATGCACTTATTTAATAGATAGGCACAGACTTTCCCAAGGGAAGTTAAAATTGTTTTGATCATGTTGTTTCTTGTTTGTTTATTTGTTTTTCTTTATGACTCAGAAGTTCATAATGTAGAGAACAGGGTACCTAGAACATGGCTAGAAAGCATTCTTCACTTTATTGAAGAAAAATCAATGTTGGCAAGAGATTCTTTCTCACAGAATACTTTGGAAATGTTAGTGAAAGCACAAATCATTTTGACTTCTAAAGTCCTCATTTGTAGAAGTAAACTTGATTCCATTAAAATTCACTCTTCACCCCCCCCCCACCCCGAAACTCTTTGAAATCCCCAGGATGGCCATTTTTGTTCATTTATATCTATCTTCTAAGCTGGCCATGTTTTGTACGGGGCATGAAATTGGCTTCCATTCTCAAAGCTTCGTCTTTTCAGACTCTCAAAAGACAGAAAAGGAGAGAAACAATTCGAGTTCTAAGAAGCCCCTGGGAGAAGGAGAACATGGGTCAATTGGGCTTTTGAGCTCAATGGGCCATTAAACTTTTCCTTAATTCAATCATAGGTTCATAGCTTAAAAGCTGGAAAAGTCCTCTGAGGTTATCTAGTCCAAATCTCTCATTTTCAGATGAAAAAACTGAGGCTCACAGAGGGGAATTATCTTGCCAAAGTCATAAGTGGCAAAAAAGCATGGCTCCCTACTAGAGGAACCATATTGGGAAGGTAAAATATTGTTTCTGGAGTCACAGGTCTTAGGTTCAAATCCTGGCTCTACCACTTCCTCCCCATATACATTTTGGGTGAGTCATCTTAGTATTTCTTATGTATAAAATGAATGGCTTTACTACATTACCTCTGAGCTTCCTTCAAGTTCTAAATCTATGCTCTACTAACTTCAAACCCTTGAAGTTCTATTCGACTCACTACATTATCCTAATTTCCTTGATTACTGGCTTCACACCATTAGACTCAATTCGTCTCTATCATATCACTTTGTACAAGGAATCCATACTCAAACCCACCTATAATCTAATTGCCTCAAGAGTTCTGGGTAGTGATGCATACTCCAAGCCATCCATGCCATCCCAGCCTGTGTGACCCTCATCCAAGTCTTCCTAGAGGTTTGGAACAGGGAGTTCAACCAAAGTATTGGAGACCTTCCTCTTGACATTGCAAGAGGACTGGTGAAGTACTCTGGTTCCTCACCATCATCCCTCATTCTCATCACATAGCCTATCCATCTTCTCTCCCTATCATACTCTCCCCTGAAGGCACATTTTCTGCTGTTCTTGTAGTTCTTCATTAGTTTGGGATTATAGTCTGTATCTCTCTTTTGCCCTTAAATTCTTTGGTGACCATTATGCTACATGTCTATGCAACTTACAAGAGAAAATAAACGAAGAAAGATACATCTATTAAAATTCACCTTTAAAACCTATATCTACATAGAGTGAGTGGCTGTTTTTATTGTCTTGCCTTGAGATTTTCTGCTCTAAGTTGTTGGTTACAATGGTTTGCATCTATCTCCATGGAAACAAATAAATCACAGGTATCCTGGGTATATGAAGAAGGCACTTTAACATTAAGAATGAGGTAGCCATGCTGGTTTCCTTATGTTAAACATGCAATGAGTAATAAGAACCTTGGCATTACTCACAGCAGAATGCTTGAGCCTTGTAGAGGCTCTTGTAGAGTCCCTTGCCCAAGCAGCCTTGATGAACTTGGACCTAACCATAGCCTCCCCTGAGGTATGACAGCTGACAGAACATGTTTCAAATGGAGTAAATTAAACTAAGGATCTTTTAGTGTAGAAAGAGCTGACCTCCACTAAGGGGAAACTTAATCAAGGTGTAGAGATGACCCTGAATGCTCAAAGGCTATTTTAGTAGAAAGAAGCCTCTGGCAAGTCCTTTAGAGATGAAAAGGCCTTAAATATGAACCCAAGGATGTTCTGACAGCCTAGGTATATTGTGAGAGGTTGACCACCAAAAAGTTGGCATCCAGAGGATGAATTTGGGGGCAATGGCAGCTCATCAAACAATCCATGTTAAAAATGGGTGCATTTAGGCTCTATGTCAGGAAACAAAAACAAACTTCCTCGTGATTAGGGCTATACAAAAATAAAATGGACTTCTGGGGAGGAAATGGGCTCCCAAACAGAGACTGAGGGACCAGTTGTTGGTTCTGCTGCAGGTACTTCAGACTAGGTAGAGTTTGAGGTCTCTCCTAATTCAAAGATTCTGTGGTCAATCAATGAATGTCAGTCAACAAATCCCTACGAAGTACCTACTATACCTTAGAGGTTAACGGACTCAATTCACTTATTTTATAGATATGGCATTTATGCCCAGAGGAGTTGAACAACTTGTTGAAGTTTACACAGGTAGTAAGCAGCAGAATTAGAATCTGAACGCAAGTTTTCTGATTCCAAATTCAGTACGTCCACTTCACCATAATGTTTCCATGAGTAGCCTAGAGGAAGAATGATTAAAAACTTATACTGTTCTCTTTGGGACACTTCTCATTAAGGAAAGACCCAGTATTTTCTCTTTCTTGACTTCCAGGGATATAAAGAAAGAGGAAAGGTATTTCTTATTCCTACCCTCCCTCAGAAGTCATGGTGACCTGACACTTGGACATATGGAATGACAATCCACATATCTTCACCTACATGAGCCTGTCACAGTACTATCACATCCCTCATCTCTTCTGCTCTATTCCTGATGGGAAATGAGTATCAGTCCTAAGGGATAGTCTAGACTCGGTGGCTTACTTATGTGTTCTAGAGCTCTTAGATTCTTGAGTCAATGACAGCTTCTCAGCAAGAGGTTTTGACTGGCACTATAACACTTCTTGTAGGCAGAGGTGACTCTCAGCATTGAAAGGCCACGTCTGGATGGACAGATCTGGGCTTTGTGACTTATTGGGACAATGCAGATCCACGGCAAGTGGGGATAAATCCAAGTGGAACACCTAGTAGGAGAGATGAGATTGGAGCTGGGCATTATTGCACAGACTGGGAATCAGAACATTAGGGCTAGGAAAGGAAGTCCTTGGAAATAATTTAGTCCTTCACACTCATTTTACAGAGAGAATCACTATGCCAAGCACTCTTCTAGGTAATAGGGATATAAAGATAACCCCTACTTGAAATAAGCTAACATCCTAATGGGGAAACAAGGACATAGGAATGCATATGCAAAATAAATATAAGGGGAAGAAACTCACGGTTGTTCAAAAGCAAGGCAGTTTTTGAGGAAGATCACTAAGAGTTGAGGGGATCAGGAATGGCCAGGTATGGAAGTTGGAGCTAGATCTTGAAGGAAGAGAGATTCAATGAGAACATAAGATCCTTGCAGCTAAGGAGTTAACTGATTTCACTAGGGTCTTCCTATCCCCAACACCAACATAGTACACACAATAAATGCTTATTTAATTTGATCAAGGAGGATCTTGATTCCTATCCCAACTGTCATTTACTATCTGTGTGACTGACTGATCAAGTAATTCACTACACAAATCTCTGTGGGCCTCAGTTTCCTCATCTGTAAGATGAGCAGATTGACTAAATGGTTTCTAAAGTCCCTTCCAGCTCTAAATCTATGATTCTCTGAAGAATTATGGAACATCCTCCTACACCATAAATCAGCCTTAGAGTTACAATGTCAATGAATTATTTTTCAAATATTCTCATCTAGATAGAGTTTTATGAATATTATGAATATTATCTCTTTGTTAGAGATGGAAATTTATCATCATCATCTCAACATCCCTACTTCTGCCCATTGACTGCATCTTTTTTCAGATAAATGGGTTCACAAAAGTAGGATCGTGTTAAACTTTTCCCTCTTTGTTGACTTCTAGATCCGAAAGTTGTCCACTCTGGTTGCTTATCCCTCCATGCCATTTCTTCACCAATTCCCTTTCTCTCCACTCACAGAGCCACCACCTTAGTTGAAGTTCTCATCACCTCATGCCTGAGATAGCCTCCTTATGCATTTCTCTGACTCCAGTCTCTCCTCTCTCCAACCTATAATCCATACAGCTGTCAAACTGATATTCCTAAATCGCAAGTCTAACTACTTTACTTCCCAGATCTAGAAGATTCGGTGGCTCCCTACTGTCTCTGATAAAATGCAAATGTATCTCTTTGGTTGCAATTTAGTTCAATCCTATCTTTCCAGCCTTTTTCCATTATTCATCCTTATAGGCTTTGCAAGTACCTCAGTTCCCCTTCAGGTACTGCCTTCTTTCATTAGATTATAAGCTCCTTGAGGACAGGGATCACCTTATTTATGTTTGTATCCCCAGTGCTAAGCACAGTGCCAGGCACATACAGGGCACTTAAATCACCGAGGTGTCGTTTATTCATTCCAGTTCAGCTGGCCCACTTACTGTTCTCTGTCTGTGTCGCTCCATTCTCATCTGCACGCCTCTGCACAGACTGGGCTGAAGCATCTGAAATGCCTGTGTCTATGTCTGAAAGGCAAATACTCTTCTCCTTGGAATCCATAACACTTTTCCAGACTCAGCTCAAATTCTACCTGCCCCCAAACCTTTTCCTCATCTCCCCTGTTATTAGTGCCTCCCTAAATCCCCAAATTATATGGTACAATGGCAAGAACGTGGACTCCATAGTCAGTGATCTTGCTTAGAATTTTACTTCTATCACCTACTACCTGTATGACCTTGGACAGGTCATCATTATTTGAACTGAAGTCTTCATCTGTAAAGTGAAGGGATTGGCCTACGTGACCTCTAAGGTTCTTCCCAACTAAATCCATCTTGATGATACACTTTGCACTTACTTTTCTGTATACATCATGCCACTTTCCTCTTCTCTCCCTGCACTCTCTAAGCAAAGGATTTTTTTTTTGTATTTTCATCTCCAGGGCCTGGCACATAGTAGGGGCTTAACAAAAGCTTATTGAATTGAATTGACCTTTCCCTTGGGTTAAGTAAGGAAGAATTTCAGCCAAGGTTCACTGAGTCATTGTAATGTTTACAAAGTGGCAGCTGAGTATTAGTTACCTGGGATTAGTTTATCCAGTCTGTGAGCTATCATTTGTTCTCCTTATTATTCCTCCTGCCAGCCATGGCTATGCTGTCCCATGGGCAATACAAATGGTTAATAAAGTGGCAGGTTGCCAGGACAAGCCCTCTGGGATATCTGCTAGGAGACGCAGTCTTGCTTGTTCAACAGACATTGCCATGTTGAAAATCGCCTGTCACTCACAGGTTAAAAAGGGTCAGTTTTCCCCCATGAGAGTTCCAAAGTAAATGCATTTGGGCTCATTTTATTTTAATATCTACAGTATAATTGTAACATAAATCACTGACATTTCACCCATTGTGAAGAGCTGGGCTTTAGGACAATGGATTCTATTGTCCCCGTTGCGTTGGGCTTGGCCGCTGGGGGCTTTGTGCTAATGCATGTTTGCCTGTGTGTTGAGCTTGACTCAGGCAAATGCTTGGATTTGTATTGGTAAAACTGACAAACACTTGGATGCCCAGGAAATTGAGGGGGGCAGGGACAGAAGGCAAATTCTGAATTTCCTGCAAAGATCACCTGGAAATCAACTTTTAAAATTTCTTTGTACCTCCAGTATCTAGTTGAGTGTCATGTACATAGTGAGTGTTTAATGCTTTTTCAATTAAAATGCAATAGTGAGATATCTGCAGCTGCATCTTTGTAGAGGGCATTATGGTGTAAATTGATGCCCCATTGCATCCAGCATCTATATCCACACCTATATGATTTCTCACTGTCTATGTTTATGGAGAACTCACACAGGTCAGGCATTCACATAGTGGTCAGAAGAACTGATACAGGGATACTGTCAAGGTCTCTCTAGAGAACTTTGGAACTGATTGTGTGACATGGGAGACACTGGCACAGGACTGCTCAGCATGGCATGCCCATATCAGAGAAGGTATTGTACTCTGAGCAAAGCAGAATTGAGACAGCTCAAAGGGAATGCAGGATGCACAAATTTGGAGAATCCACCCCCAATGTTCACACGGAGTATTTGTGCCTGTGGTAGAGCATTTTGAGCTCATATTGGTCTGATCAGTCACAATCAGACACATAGAAACTTGACTCTGGCATAGGGATATCATTTTGGTTCTCTTTGAGAATGAAGGACAACAACCAATCAACCAACTAACCTCTACCCATTTTCCAATGGGCAACACAACATAGACAATAGAGGGAGAGTATTTGGGAAGACCAGGGATCAAGTCCTGCCTCTGTCACTTTTTTGACTCCGTGATTCTAGGCAAGTCTTTCAACATTTCAATGCCCCAAGCAAGGTGAAGTGCAAGATGAGGTACTCAGCTGCACTAGTATATGGAGTTTCCACACTGGGAATGGAGGGAATTAAAGAAGCTCTTGCCAATTTATTATTACTATGTGCCAGGCACTTTGTAAATGCTGGAGATTTTTGCAAAGTCCCTGCCCTCTAGGAACTTACAATCTAATGTAGGAGACAATATGCAAACAAAGTACGCTGGGTGTGTGTGTATGTGCCTCTGGGTATGTGTGAGAGAGCCACATATGTGATACATATATAATACATTCATATATGTATACACATTTGTATATATACATATATATATACACTATGAGTATGTGTGTGCATTTATGTATATACGTGACAAATTAGAGATGATCCCCCAAGGAAAGACACTAGCATTGAGGGGGACCAGCAAAGGCTTTTTAAAGAAGGTGGGACTTTGAGTGGGACTTGACAGAAGCCAGGAAAGTCAAGAGGTAGTGATGAGGAGGGAGAAAGAGGAAGGGGTTTGAATCCAGTCTTTGCTGCTTCCTACTTGGATAGCCTGGGGCAAGTTATCTCTCTTCTCTTGGATTCACCTTTCTTATCTGTAAAATGAAGGTGCTGGATTAAATGGGCTTTGAGGCTCCTTCCATCTCTAAATCCTATGATTATAAATGCATATATAGGAGAGAGATAGAGATGGAGACAGAAATGAGAGACAGAGAGACAAGGAGAGAGATAGAGGGAGACAGAGAGATGGGGACAGAGGCAGGGAAATTGATACAGCAGTGAGAAAATAGACCATAAAGAGATTAGTTACTCAGTAAAAAGCCAGTGTGATTGCTGAAGTATTAAAATCCCTGTAGGAGATTTTGAGAGGAGCCTGCCCTGGATTAGAATTTGATATCAAATAACTGAACCAAAGTCGTACAATCTCTGTGCCATTTGTAGTTGAGTTAATAGCATATGTTCCTTGAGGATTACCGCCAATGATTAAGGAAATTAGGTTTTGTTTGAATTTAATTTAGTTATATAAAGCTGCTACTATAATTTACAGCTTTGATATTTAATATTTAATAACCCAGATCTTAGAAGAATGCTAGATAGAGCCATGTCATTACGCCTTGAAATATTATTCCCATAAGTCATTTATATTTGCTGGCTGATAAGGACGTTCATCAATGAGATGGACTCCCCATGAACTCACAAATGAAGCCAAAGGAATTTCACTGTTTGCTGAGTCTCTTTCTTGTTTCTGCTACATTTTCTAGATCTTGAGCTGCCCAAATCATAGTTTTTCTGCCTGGTCAATCGTCAGAATCAGGTCTTTGCCACAGTTACAAACTATGGGAATGATCCACCATGGGCTTGTTTCTCTTTAAGATTTAAACAATGCAAGAGTTTGATTATTTTTCAGAATCATAGAAATTTCTACTGGAATATCTTGTGCCTAGACACTGTGTTTCTGCTCTTCTCAATGCTCTAGTATCTGAAATCTTTTTGTTTACTTTTCTTTACCTTTAAAAAAATCCTTCTTTCTTATTCATCTCTGTATTTGTAGGACTGGCTCCATCTTTTTTATTATGTCCCCTTTGTGGGCATCTATTATTTTCATTCCTTTGTTCTTCCATTTTGTCTTCATGTATTAATATCAGTCTCTCTCTAGTCTTATGTCCCTCTAGGACAGGAGCTATTAACACGAGGTCAATGAACTTGATTTTTAAAAAAATTGATCACTATTTCAATACAATTACCTTCCTTAAATACATAGTCCTGTGTATTTTATTTTCTGTATTTAAAAACATTGTTCTGGTAAAGGTCGTAGGCTTCAGTAGACTACCAAACGCATGCAGGACACAAAAAAGGGAAGCAATTATCTTTCTAGGGTGACTGCTTTTGCATATTTTTAGGGAATTGTCACACTAAAGATCTCCAAGTAAGCACTGGGTGACTATTTGTTGGGTATATTGAGGTAACCTCTGAGGTCAATCAAATAATCCACACTTATTAAGAATCTACTATATGTGCCAGGCATTGGGTGAGACAGCAGAGATACAAAAACTAAAAAGTGAAATATTACCTGTGCTTAAGAAGCTTATGTCCTATGGGAGACACGTACACACATCAGTCTAACAGAGTGCTGACCAATAAGAGCTCAGTCCTCATAGACACGTGTAGTGGGCTTGTTCTGATGCAATTCCGATGTGGACTTTGGAGCATGAGCAGGTGTCTACAACTGTGTTCCCCCCTTACTGTACAGTAAAGAAATTACATCTCTGATTGGTTACTGAGTCCATAAGTGAATGTACAAACACGATTGCCAGGGGGCAAGCTGACTTGCTCTTTCCTGGCCCTGATTGAGGGACAATATGCTGCAAGCCTCTGCATAGGGAGAGCAACAGTAGCAGTAATTCAGCTCTCCATCTAGGCCAACATGAAGTCATGGGAGCACAGCCTTGCTTTTGCCTTTGTCCCAGTTGTTTCTGCCTTACAGCCTTAGGGGAAGCAGAATCAGAGATGGAATGGAATAGGCTTTGCGAGCTTGTGAGCTTTGCAAGATTAAGAGAATAAGGGATGAAGGTACATGCACATATAATCCCAGATACTGGGGAAGTTGAGGCTAAAGGACCTCTATGGAGAGCCTCTAAGTGTGGGGGATCAACACATACTCTCAGCAAGATTAGGGAGACTCAGTCTTTAAAAATAACATCAGAATTACTACCAGAAACCCACAGAGGTCTGGGATCTGGAGATCTGGAGACCATGGCACAATTTGTGGCCAGCTGAGCTCAGTCTAACAGCACAGCCCCAAGGAGCAATCACAGCCACCTAGTCATGGATTGATACCTCAGCCAATAAGCTAGGGTATGCGCACACACACACAAACACACACACACACACACACAGATGTTTTATACTCATTCTCTCTCTGTGTATCTATATGCACACACATTTATATATATATGTATGTATGTATGTATGTATGCATATATGCATGTATGCATGTTGTTTATCTATTTTCCAAGAGGATCAATGATATTACAGATAGCATCTTGAACTTGTGTGTGAAATTGGATTTGAGTGAGGCAGAGCTGCATAAAGTCATCAGCCTCACTCTCTCTTCCTGAGTCATCCAAGTCCAGTGGCAGGACAAAAGTCAGGATGACTGGCAATGGCCTGGGATACAGTGGATACCCTTGGCATCTTCAATGTCTGACCAAGCTCTAACCACTGAATAACACCTGCTTCAGCTGCCTTCATGACCGTTGGAACAATCATCCACCCATTCTGCTGGGGGAAGTCTTCACATGCTTGGAGGCCATCCATCTCAATGGCCTAGAGGCTGGAGATGGAGTGTCCTGTGTGGCCAACAGAGAGGTGAGTAGACTATAGATTGTAGAAAAGGAAATATTGTATAATGGGGCTGGAAATATGGGTCAAATTGTGAAGAACTTTAGTAAGCCAGAGGAGGTACATCTTACCCCAGAGGCAGTAAGGAGCCCCTAGAATTCTCTGAGCAGTGGAATGACAGAGTCTGACCACACTGCAGGAAAATCCCAGGCACCTCTGTGGAAAACAGATTGGAGAGTAGATATACTAGATACAGAAAGACCAATCAGAAGGCCATTGCAACAACCCCAGTGAGAGATGATGGTTATAGGAATTTTGTGAAGATAAAGAGCTTCCTGGACTGGTGACCTGCCAAAATTGTCAGGCTCTCTAGCCTGACAATGAGACCCTAGATCACCAGGAAAAATGGTCCTGGGAGATAGGATTGTGTTTTTGAAAGACTTATGAACTTGGGGTGCAGAGCCCTGGGTTCAAGTTCTGGCTACTCTCACTTGCTTTCTGTGTGATTTTGGGCACCTCATTTAACTTCTTCAGAGTCTCAGGTTCATGCCTTGACTTGGTCTTCTTGGCCCCAGAAGGCAGAAATGGCAGCAAGATGGAAGCTACAGAGACACTTTTAGGCTTCCTAACAACCAGAACTGTCCCAAACTGGGAAGCAGGTAATGAGTTCCCACTCACTAAAGGTTCTAAAGGAAGGACTGGATGCCCAGTGGTTAGATAAGTGGTAGAGAAGTGGTGTTTGAACTAGATGGTCATTGAGATTCCTTCCAGATTTGAGAGTCAGGGACAAATTTGTGTTTTCTCTCCCCTCCTCCCTCCCTCTGTCCTCTTTGATTTCTCTCTTTGGCAGTGATTTGACTTTGCTTTTTTCTCTTCTTCATCCACGTGCCTGCTCTATCCATATTGCACTTCCTTCCCCGTTGGTACCTCCCTTGGTTTTCTTCCTTTCTCCTTTCTTTGTTTTTTGCTTCTCATTTATTTCAAAGACACTCTTCCTTTCAAAGGTGTCAGCTATCCAGAACAGATACAACTGCTGGTCCTGGAGACTTTACAAGCTAAAGCAGAAGTCTTGCTCTTTTGATGAAAGTTTTATCTCTTTTTCACCAACTCAGTCTTTTCTGTGTTTACATTATGCTTTGTGTTTCTTTTTTTAAGTATAAGTGCATTCAAACTTTAAAATGCCTCATTTTTCCATAACACTTTGAGGAGTACAAAGCACTTCCCTCCTAGCCAAACAGAGAGATAGGAAATAAGGATTAATTTCATCACTTTGTTAGTGAAAAAATGAACAAACAAAATTTTTTTTTCATATTAGTCTAATAAAAAAACCTGTAATTGATGTTTTACATTCATTCCTTTTACAGATAATGAAACTGAGTCTCAGAGAGGCTGGTCAGATTGCCCATGGTCATAAAGTTAGGAATTATCAGAGAAAGGATTTGAACACAGGTCTTTCAAATGCCAGCTAAAGCATCGTTGCCACTATGGAACACTATGGAACAAAACCGTGGACTTGTAGGTTCAAGGAACCCTAGACATCATCCAGTCCTCTTATTTCTTATATAGGTGAGAAAACTGAGGACCAGGGAAGCTGGCTTCCCCAAGCTCATATATAATGAGCATCAGGGTTTGAACCTAGCTCCTTTGACTTCAACGCAAGTGATGATGAAAGTGAATATTCTAGAATGAGTCAGCACAGCTGATAAATAAAAGGCTAAAGAATTTATTGGGATTTTTTGTAAATGACATGAAGAAATGACTTTAAGAGAGAAAGTCCCTCCATGACCTCCCTCTAATCCTCAGACCTGTTAACCCGCAGAAAAGAACAAGGGGTATTTCAACTTCTTTTTTTTTTTTTAAGTTTTAAAATAAATTGAATTGATGGCTTTTAAAAATGGTGGCCATTTCACAAAAATATACATCACTCCTACTCCCTGTCCCAGAGGGATGACTTCCCTTGTAACAAAGAAAAACAGGTAAGCAAGTCACCCAGTATAGTGACCATATCTGGCAATTTATGAAGCATTCTAAGTCCGTAATTCCCCAATTCTCAACTACAAGGAGGGAGATTCTTTTTTCTTCCTGTCTTATGTATGCATGTGTGTGTGTTTCAATGTGTATGCACATCTATGCATGTGTATATGTGCATTTATATACATATACATATATAGTACACAAATATGCATGTATATACATATATAAATTATGCATACATATGTATGTATATGCATACATACATATATGATGCCTTTTACCTTTATAATTTTTTTATCATTCTGGGGGGAAATAATTATTGTTCAGTAGTCCAGTCATGACTACATATGGGGTTTTCTTGGAAAGATCCTGGAGTGGTTTGCCATTCAGTAAATTAAGGCAAACAGAGGTTAAGTGACTTGCCCACGGTCACACAACTAGTGAGTGTCTAAGGCCACATTTGAACTCAAGTCTTCCTGACTCCAGGCCCAGCACTGAGTCATTTAACTGCCTCCAAGTTGTTGTTCTTTGGTCATTTTTCAGCTGTGCCCAACTCTTCATGACCCCATTTGGGGTTTTCTTGACAAAGATACTAGACTGGCTTGCCATTTCCTTCTCCAGTTCATTTTACAAATGAAGAATTAAGGCAAACAGGATTAAGTGACTTGCCCAGGCTCCCACAGCCAGTAAGTATCTGAGACTAGATTTGAACTCAGGAAGATGAATCTTCCTGACTTCAAGCACTGCACTATAACCACTGTTTCATCTTGCTGCCTCCATAGCCAGCTTTTAATAGCTGGCATTCACGTAGCTTTTTAAGGTTTGCAAAATCCTTCACAGGTATTACCTCATTCAATCCTCACAATAATCCTGGGATTGCTATTAATGTCTCCATTTAACAGAAGAGGAAACTGAGGTTAAGTGATTTGCCCAGTATCACACAGCTAATATGTTTATGAGGCTATATTTGGGCTCAGGTTTTCTTGACTCCTGGTCCAGTACTCTTTTTGCTGAGCAACCTAGCTGCCCCCATTCCAGTCAAACCCTCCCATGTACAAAAAATAATGATAAATTTAAAATATTCAAGACAATAAACAAATATGACAACATATGTAACATCATCCCCTAGTAGTCTTTGCCATGAGGAGAAAGGGACCTGGCTATGCTAAGTGTTATCTGGGAGCATTTTTTTTTAATTACTCAGAAGTTAGTTTAACTTCAGTGATTTTTTTTCATTTGCAATGCTGTAGTCACTGTTTACATTGTGCTCTTGGTTTATACAACTTTCCCATATTTTTCTGAATTCCTTACATGTATCATTTATATCTACACAATGTTTTCAACCATCCCTCAAAATATGTAGTCATAAACAATTTTTATCAAGAACTCCTGATGTATGAAATCGCAGATTCATATGAGTGTTAGGTATTTGAAAGAAGGGGCTCTGAGTATTGCCAGACCTCAAACAATTTGCTACAACAGCAGTCATAATTCAACAAGAATAAAAATGATGTGGTACTTGTTACAAAGAAAAAGAAAAAGAAAAGGAAATCAGAGCAACTGACTAGAAAACCAAGAAACAAAAGAAATGCCAAGCTAGAAGCACATATTTATAAATTTCATTTTGTTCATTTCTGCTATTGCTACACTTAATATTTCTTGAAATATACAGAATAACCGCAGAGACAGTGAGTATCCTTGTTCTTACCCCTGTTTTTCCTGGAGAGGATTCAAGTATTTCTCCATTGTAAATAATGCTAGCTCTTGGACTTAGATAGATATTGTAGATTATGCTAGAAAAGAGATCTTCGTTTCCATGTTTTTTATTGTGTGTGTTGTTTTTTAATGCAAATGAGGACAGTATTTCCCCCAGAGAATCAAGGTTAAAAAAAAAAAATTATTAAGTGCCAGGCACTGTGCCTCTAAGCCCTGAAGATACAAAAAAAAAAAAACCAGGCATAACAATCCCTGCCCTCAAGGAGGTTATAATCTGATGGACTGAGGGAAACAATACATAGAAAGAAAGTGAACAGGACTGAGAGAGGTACCTAGTTCAGGGGCGTGGTAGTCATACAGTCAGAGTAGAAGAAGATCTGAGAAGCTGGGAGTTTCTGAGTTGATTTTATCTTAAAGAAAGTCCAGAAAAGTATTTTGGCAAAGTTTTTTTTTCTTTATCTTGACATAATCATATGGGATTTCTTTTGTTTCTTTTTAAGATTTATTGTTTTCCTAGCGCTGAAACTTTTTTTCACCCATGGAATGATCTGTTTCACAGCAAATTATTTTCTAAATATTTTGCTCTCCTGTCCTCTGAAGGATTTTAATTTAAAATGTTTGTTTCAACATTCATCAGGGAAACTAGTTGATGCTTCTCTTTCTCTGCTTTGTCTCTTCCTGATTTAGGTATTGGCGTATATAAGATGTTTAGGGAGGACTAGCACCTCCGGTGTGAAGGCTTGCCAAGCCCTTTTCAGTGCTGACCATCCACCTATGACATTCACTTTTCAACCAACTCTCACTTGTTGAAATTGAAGAAGTTGTAGCATGCATAACATGCCATACCCCAGTAAAATCATCTCAGAAGATGGGCTAAATCAGGCTGAGGGTAGCTGATAGACTTTAAACCCATTGGTAAGTTAGGGGAATATCTACCCCAAGCATGTGAAGACTTCCTATGGCAGAATGAACAGAGGAAAACAATGTGATTCAACAGTCATGAAGATATCTAAAGCAGGTACTATGGAGTGTTTAGAACTTGGTCAGCCATGGAAGAAACGAAGGTCATCCACTGCATCCTGGGCCATCACCAGTCACCTTGATTTTTGTCTTTTTTTTCTGCTGGGTGTCAATGACTCTGGAACAGAGAGTAAGATTAATGACTATAAGACTCCGCCTCACTTAAATCCAATCCAATAATGCATAAGTCAAGACATCACCCATAAAGTCATTGGTGCTCTTTGAAAATGAAGCAACTAACAACAACTAGACTATTTTTATTTCAGTTAGTCAGCCAATAAGCATTAATTAAGTACTTACTATATACCAAGCACTCTGGTAAGAACATGAATACTAGTAGAAAGTTAGTCCTTGCCCTCAGGGAATTTACATTCTAGTAGGGGAAGGCTACACATAACAGGACTCTAGCATGGGAGCCAGGTAAAGGAAGTCCTCAGTACCTTCTGGAGAGGAATGACTTGTGGCTGGCCCAGGAATTCTCCTTAAATGGAGGTTATGGGAGGAGCCATCCAATCAGAAGGAGGGCATGAAGGGAAGAGAATACTTCCAATGCATGAATTTCAGTGATGGAATGAGGCTTCAGGATGAAGAGTTGAGGTTTGGTAGAGAAAATTCAGAATGAAGGCTAGAGATGAATGAGGGGTTGTATAAATTGCCTTCTCTCTCTATTCTTAAAAATAAACTTTTGTATCATAGCTATTTTTTCTTCTTTTAATTTTTTTAAATTTATTTTTAGTTTTTAACATTCATTTCCACAAGATTTTGAGTTACAAATTTTCTCCCATCTTTCCCCAATCCACCACCCCAAAACAGCGATCCAACTGTATACCCTCTCCCCCAATCTGCTCTCTCCTATATCCTCTGCCATACTCCCTCCAACTTTCTGGTAGGGCAAGATGGGTCTCCTTACCCCAGTGCCTGTATATCTTATTTCCCAGTTGCATGTAAAAATAACAATAATAATAATAATAATTTTTTAACATTTCATTTTAAAACTTTGAATTCCAGATTCTTTCAATCATCTACCCTTACTGGGAAGATAAGCAATTCAATATAGATTGTACATGTGTAGCTACGCAAAACATTTCCATAGTGGATATATTGTGAAAGACTGACTATATTTCCCTCCATCCTATCCTGCCCCCCAATTGTTCTATTTTCTACTTTGACCCTGTCCCTTTTCAAAAGTGTGTGCCTCTAATTAGCCTCTCCCCCAACCCGTCCTCCCCTCCATCATCCCCCCTCTCATCCTCTTCCCCCCCTACTCTCCTGTAGGGCAAGATACCCTATTTAGTGTTTATGTCATTCCCTCCCTAAGCCAAATTCAATGAGAGCAAGGTTGACCCATTCCCTTTTGCCTTTCTGTTCTTCCCCTCCATTGTAACAGTTTCCCTTGCTTCTTCTATATGAGATAATTTACCCCATTCTGTCTGTCCCCATCTCTTCTCATTATGTTCCTCTCTCATCTCTCAATTTCATCTTTTAAGTATATCTCTTCCTATTCAATTGATCCTGTGCCTTCTGTCTATGTATACCTGTACACATATATACACACACTCATATATGTATTCATA